>JARBWK010000009.1:8165841-8752595 GCA_030556195.1 Anolis apletophallus | reverse complement strand
GGTTTGGGAGCGGTTTTAAGTCAAGCTGGCGAGGATGGGGAAAAGCATCCTGTAATGTTTTTAAGTAAAAGCTATTGCCGAGAAAGTAGTCTTTCTACCATCGAGAAAGAATGTCTCGCCATAGTGTGGTCGATTCAAAAACTGAGACCATATCTGTGGGGCAGGAAGTTTGTTTTGCAGACGGATCATGCGCCATTAAAATGGCTGAGTAATGTTAAGGGTACTAACAACAAACTCTTAAGATGGAGTTTACTCTTGCAAGACTACGATTTTAAGGTAGTGCATGTGAAAGGCAAATCGAATGTAGTAGCTGACTCTTTATCGAGAGTTACTTAAATTCAGATTACAGAATGGATATGGTTTGTATATAGTTGTGTAAGTATAAATGTATATGTGAAATGTATAAGATTATATAATGTCTTGCTAACGGCATTATTTTTAATTCTCTCTGTCCAGAGTGAATTAAAAATAATTTCGGGAGGAAGGAAGGTAATGTAATGATGTTGATTATTTGTGTGTAAATGTTGTGTGACATGTGTTAAAATGTATGTTGTTTTGAATGTTCTATGGTTTGTTTCTGTGGGTGAAACAGAGGGAGGCATGGCAGAAGCTTAGAAGAGCTGTCGCCATGGCAACCAGGGCTAGAGGCTAGTAGAATGTTCAGGTTTGAATTCTACAGTTGGAAAAGAGCGGGAAGCCAACTGCCAAATGAGAGGGGAGGAGTTATGTTCTAGTTTAGAGTGTCCTAAGGACTGAAAGAGAACGGTCCAGTGTTAGTGTGTGTCTTAAGGTCTGCTAGTGAGCAGTCCAGTTAAAGGGTATAGAGACCCTAGTTAAAGTTGCAGGGGTTTATAGAGGTTTAGTGGAAACCCTATAATAGGTCCCCATTGTGTTATGTAACAGAAAAAGTTGTGCCTCTAAGGAAGTTTGAAACCAACCAAGATTGTACCCATTTGTGTCAAAATAAATTGTTTGCATCTTAAAGGAAAACACCTCTCCTGATTCTTTTATTGGTGGTGGCCCTCAAAGTCAGTGGTCAGCCGGATAAATGGTGGCAGCGTGGTCAAGTGGTCACTGAGAAGTTTTAAAACTCCAGTCAGTTAAATGGTGAAGGGGTGAGACAGTACCCTGCCAATAAACGTGAAGTTGCTGAGGTAACTTCGAGGTTTCCTTGGATTGGAGGTCAGCAGTGTGGACATAGAAAGATTGTCCAGTCTGAGGCCGGTCAAGAAGTGGAGTGGTCACATATTGGCGGCAGCGGTGGGATCTTTAAGAGAGGGTCCACCCTGTCCAGCCGGTTGATTTGAACGTAGCTTCACCGCAGCTGGGAAGAAGGGAGCCCGAGTGGAGAAGAAAAAGTGTTCGGCAGGAGGGGGAAGAAAGGGGATTGGAGGCTCCAATTTCCCACGGCACACCTGATGATCGCTCATGGCACACTAATGTGCCACGGCACACTGGTTGGGAAACACTGCCTTAAACCACTACTGCGCAGACTCGCCCCACGTCTTCCTCCCTCCCCCCTCCCCTCCTGAACACACTCACACAAGCAGAGCGAGGCTGGGAAGAAGGGAGCCTGAGTGGGGAAGAAAAAGTAAGTGTTGGGCAGGAGGGGGAAGAAAGGGCGAAAAGGGGAAGGGGGAGGAAGAGGTCTCTGTCGAAAGCTGGCATGGGCAAACTTGGACCTTCCAGGTGTTTTGGACTCCAACTCCCACCATTCCTAGCAGCCTCAGGCCCTTTTCCCCCCTCAGCAATTTAAATAGGAAAGGGCCTCAGGCTGTTAGGAATGTTGAAGTCCAAAGCACCCAGAGGGCCGAAGTTTTCCCATGCCTGTTTTAGGGACCTTAAAGTGATGAGCCTCCTTCCAACATTGTGATTCTGGATAGAAAACAAACAACAACATAACATAATATCGTTTGAGTCCACAGTGCTCTCTGGGTATAGGTGAACTACAACTTCCAAACTCAAGGTCAATTCCCAAGCAAACCCTTTCAGTACTTTCTGTTGGTAATGAGAGTTCAATATGCCAAGTTTGGTTCAATTCCATTGTTGCAAGAGTTCAGGATGCTCTTTGATTGTGTGTTAACTATAAATCCCAGTAACTGTAACTCCCAAATGTCAAGGTCTATTTTCCCCCAAACTCCATCTGTGTTCACATTTGGGCATATTGAGTATTCATGCCAAGTTTGGTCCTGATCCAACATTGTTTGAGTCCACAGTGCTCTCTGGGTGTAGGTGAACTACAACTTCCAAACTCAAGGTCAATTCCCAAGCAAAACCCTTTCAGTACTTTCTGTTGGTAATGAGAGTTCAATATGCCAAGTTTGGTTCAATTCTATTGTTGCAAGAATTCAGGGTGCTCTTTGATTGTGTGTTAACTATAAATCCCAGAAACTGTAACTCCCAAATGTCAAGGTCTATTTTCCCCAAACTCCATCTGTGTTAACATTTGGGCATATTGAGTATTCATGCCAAGTTTGGTCCTGATCCAACATTGTTTCAGTCCAGAGTGCTCTCTGGATATAGGTGAACTATTTATTTATTTCAGGATTTTACCCCGCTCTTCTCAATCCCCGAGGGAGGGGGGACTCAGAGCGGCTTACAGTAAGGCGCAATTCGATGCCCACACAGTAACAATATAAGACCCCAGAACCCTTCAACAATTAAAATACATTAAAATACATTGAAATACAATTACCTAAACATCATGCGCATTCATTCCAGATTAAAACAATGTTCTGTCCATAAAAGCATTGGCCCTATTCATCCACTTTCCATTAAAATCCCATCTAAAGTGCTGCCTTGTGCTGGTGTGCAAATGACTGGTCCCACAGCCAGGATTTTACTTTTTTCCTGAAGGCCAGGAGGGATGAGGTGGATCGTACATCGATAGGGAGCGCATTCCACAGGCGGGGAGCCACCACCGAGAAGGCCCTATCCCTCGTCCCCACCATCCACATTTGAGAAGTAGGCGGGAGCGAGAGCAGGGCCTCCCCGGATGATCTTAGAGTACGAGGTGGGGCGTAGCGGCTGATGTGTTCGGACAAGTAAGCTGGGCCAGAACCGTATAGAGCTTTAAAGGTCAAAACCAGCACTTTGACTTGAGCTCGGAAATGGACAGGCAGCCAGTGGAGCTGACACAACAGGGGGGAGGTATGCTCCCTGTATGTAGCTCCCGTTAGTAACTACAACTCCAAAACCCAAGGTCAATGCCCACCAAACTCTTATAGCATTTTCTCTTGGTTATGGGAGTTCTGTGTGGGGAGTTTGTGTCTTTCTGCCATTCCTGCCAGGATATCTATGTTGTGTTCATTGAAACAGGCCCAGGTTTCACACTGAGTGTATAAATACATTTAGAAACATATTAACTATATGTATCACTGTGTTAGAGTGTCATTTTGTGTCATTTTGGTTGGTGGTGTGCCCCAGGATTTTACAAATGTAAAAAATGTATATGTGTTACTGTGTCAGAGTGTCATTTTGATGGGGTGATGGGACTTGCAGGACCTTCACTCAGCCTCAGGCCCTTTCCTTCTCCAGGGGTTTTGGACTTCAACTCCCAGCATGCCTAGCAGCCTCAGGCCCCTTCCTTTGAAAAGGGCCTGAGGCTGCTAGGCATGCTGGGAGTTGAAGTCCAAAACACCTGGAGGGAGTCCCCCAAGTTGGTGGCAGCCTCCCCTCACCTCTGCTGGCGGCCCTTCCTCGCGGGCTGGGCTCCGGCTCCCTCCAGGACAAGAGGCCCCGCTGCCTGTCGAGGGCCACCTCCCAGAGGCGCTGCTCCACGACCAGCCGGGAGGAGAGCCGCTCCCTCCGGCCAGCCGGGGAGGATCCCCGGCTGCGCTGGTTTCAGTGGTCCCGCGGCTGCTCATCTCGGGGCGGCATGGCGTCGGGGCCGGACGGGCGGGCCCCGGGAGCCGGAGCGGTGGGCGAGCCCGCCCGGCAGCTGATGGGCAAGGATGGTGGCTCCGAATCGGTTATCCTTCGGAACTCGCAGGGCGCATGGGCGGAGAAGGCTCTTCTCCCCCCCCCCGCGCGCATGCGCCCTGGAAGCCCGGCTGCCCATTCAGTGTCCCTTGCCTACTCTGTGTCCCTCCACTGCCCGTCGAATCCTTGAGTTGGGGTGGTATGTCCCCCCTTTTTGTGAAAATGGTTTCTCCCATCGCCCCCTTTGCTGGTGCTGGAGTCCAGGGAGGAACCACTTTAAGAAAAGGGGGGAAGCACTCTATACATACAACCAGAGTTGGAAGAGACCTCATGGGTCATCCAGTCCAATTCCCTGCCAGGAAGTAGGAAAATTGCATCCAAAGCACCCCCGAGAGATGGCCATCCAAAGATGGAGCCTCCCCCACAATCCAGGGCAGAGAGTTCCACTGCTGAACAGTTTTCACAGCTAGGAAGTTCTTCCTAATTAGTTCAGATCAGGCATGTAGCCAGGGGGGGGGCTAAGGGGGGCTTCAGCCCCCCAAATTCTCAGGGTGGTCCGCGAAAAGGCCTTACTGGTACATTATTTAAACTGTTATGTTTATTCATATCATGATCTGATCACCATGCTCAGTATATCCCACATTCATGGCGTTATTGGGATAACAATACAAAAGGTTTGCTAGGGTAGACCCTCTTCCACCCAGTCTCAGCCCCCCCGAACCAAACTCACCCCACCCCCCATCAAAATCCTGGCTACGGCCCTGGTTCAGATGGAATGCCCTTTCTTGTAGTTTATTTATTTTATTTATTTATTAATTCGATTTAGTAGGCCGCTCTCTCCGGAGCCCAGAGCGGTTTACAAGCAATTAAAACCAGATAAAAACAGGTTAAAAACACATAAGAACATAAGAAGAGCCATGCTGAATCGGACCTCAGCCCATCTAGTCCAGCATTCAGTATCACACAGTGGCCCACCAGTTGTACACGGGGATCTCGAGCAGAAGGGAGGGCAAAACCCTGACCTGCTCCCGACCCCCCACAACCAGTACCCAGGGAAATCCTGCCTACCTCAACCAACTCCAAGGTGGCACTTGAATGTCCAGATAAAACAGTATTCTAATTCACTGAAACCCCGCTCCCAACAATAAAACCCATCATATCGGCGACAAAAAACGGCAAGACACGACAGGATGGCAAATTGCAGCGGCTTCAGTCAGGACTGAACGCCTGTCTGAACAGCCAAGTCTTAACAGACTTGCGAAATGCCATCAAGCCCGATAGGGCTCGCGTCTCCTCGGGCAGCGTGTTCCAGAGGCTCAGCGCAGCCACTGTGAACGCCCTAGCCTCCAGGGCAGCCGAAAACAATTTAATTACTTTATTTATGTATTTACTTCCTTTCTATTAATATTATATTAATTAATATAATATAATATACTAGCTGTACCCGGCACGCGTTGCTGTGCCCTTTTTAGGAGATGCGAGAAAGTCCAATCATCCACGGTGTGCCCTCCTCTAAACTGCATTTGGATGGAGTGTGGGGCATGGGGGGCATGGTGTGCCAAGTTGGGTCTTTATTGGTCTTGGTTCTGGGCCACAGTGGTCTGTGGGGAATGATGAGTTTTGAAGTACTACAAATCCCATTTTCCATGGTGGTACTTCAAGTCCCATCATGCATGGTCAGGGCTCTGTGTGCCAAGGTAGGTTACTGTAAATTCAGGCCATACACAATGTCCCATGAGCTGAGGCCTAGTAAGGAACAGCAAGTTAATGAAGCCTTACTGTCAATTCAGGCCATACACAATGTCCAATGAGCTGAGGCCTAGTCGGGAGAATCAAGTTAATGAAGCCTTACTGTCAATTCAGAGCGTAAACAGCTTCCCAGTAAGTGAGGGCTAGTTAGGGAAATCAAGTTAATGAAGTCTTACTGTCAATTTAGAGCGTAAACAGCTTCCCAGTAAGTGAGGGCTAGTTAGGGAAATCAAGTTAATGAAGCCTTACTGTCAATTCAGGCCATACACAATGTCCAATAAGCTGAGGCCTAGTCGGGAGAATCAAGTTAATGAAGCCTTACTGTCAATTCAGAGCGTAAACAGCTTCCCAGTAAGTGAGGGCTAGTTAGGGAACTCAAGTTAATGAAGTCTTACTGTCAATTTAGAGCGTAAACAGCTTCCCAGTAAGTGAGGGCTAGTTAGGGAAATCAAGTTAATGAAGCCTTACTGTCAATTCAGGCCATACACAATGTCCAATAAGCTGAGGCCTAGTCGGGAGAATCCAGTTAATGAAGCCTTACTGTCAATTCAGAGCGTAAACAGCTTCCCCGTAAGTGAGGTCTAGGGAAATCAAGTTAATGAAGTCTTACTGTCAATTTAGAGCGTAAACAGCTTGCCATTAAGTGAGGGATAGTTAGGGAAATCAAGTTAATGAATCCTTACTGTCAATTCAGGCCATACACAATGTCCAATGAGCTGAGGCCTAGTCGGGAGAATCCAGTTAATGAAGGCTTACTGTCAATTCAGAGCGTAAACAGCTTCCCCAGTAAGTGAGGGCTAGTTAGGGAACTCAAGTTAATGAAGTCTTACTGTCAATTTAGAGCGTAAACAGCTTCCCAGTAAGTGAGGGCTAGTTAGGGAAATCAAGTTAATGAAGCCTTACTGTCAATTCAGGCCATACACAATGTCCAATAAGCTGAGGCCTAGTCGGGAGAATCCAGTTAATGAAGCCTTACTGTCAATTCAGAGCGTAAACAGCTTCCCAGTAAGTGAGGGCTAGTTAGGGAAATCAAGTTAATGAAGTCTTACTGTCAATTTAGAGCGTAAAACAGTTTCCCAGTAAGTGAGGGCTAGTTAGGGAAATCAAGTTAATGAAGTCTTACTGTCAATTTAGAGCGTAAACAGCTTCCCAGTAAGTGAGGGCTAGTTAGGGAAATCAAGTTAATGAAGTCTTACTGTCAATTTAGAGCGTAAACAGCTTCCCAGTAAGTGAGGGCTAGTTAGGGAAATCAAGTTAATGAAGCCTTACTGTCAATTCAGGCCATACACAATGTCCAATGAGCTGAGGCCTAGTCGGGAGAATCAAGATAATGAAGCCTTACTGTCAATTCAGAGCGTAAACAGCTTCCCAGTAAGTGAGGGCTAGTTAGGGAAATCAAGTTAATGAAGCCTTACTGTCAATTTAGAGCGTAAACAGCTTCCCAGTAAGTGAGGGCTAGTTAGGGAAATCAAGTTAATGATTTCCTTATTCTGTTTTGGCAGTTTATTATGGATCGGAATTTTCATGTTGGCTGGGCAATGCAGCAGTTATGCAAATCCGCCCTTATTGGCAGCCAATCATGTTGTTCAGAATGTAGAGGCTGGGTGAGTCTTTGGCTGCCCCGGAGGATGCTGGTAAATGTAGTTTTATTTTTATTCGTTGTTTTGGGGGCCTTTTAGGTTTTGGGACGTTTCTTTGCTACAAACGTACCTTGCTTGAGGCCTATTTCTGTTGGCAAGTATTGTGTTTCTGCGTTGTATGGTTTCTTTGTTTGAGGTATACATCACATGACGTGAACCCATTTATATAATAGATTAATATTATTAACTATTATTATATTGTATTACATTAAAATATTATCAATATTATATGCATATACAATATATTCTATTATAAGCACAGTGCAGGAGGCTTAATAATAATATTATTAAAAATAATATAGTATATTATGTAGCTCAATACTGCACTATGACTTCATTAGTGTAGAACAGTGTTTCCCAACCTTTTTTTTGACCAGTGGCACACTTTTTGCATTTACAAAATCCTGGGGCACACCACCAACCAAAATGACACAAAATGACACTCTAACACAGTAATACATATAGTTAATATGTTTTTGAATGTATTTATACACTCAGTGTGAAACCTGGGTCTGTTTCGATGAACACAACATAGATATCCTGGCAGGAATGGCAGAAAGACACACACAAAGGTCTTGCTTAACAGCTGGGAGTTATAGTTCACCCACAATCAAAGAGCAATCTGAACTCCATCAATGATGGAATGGAATCAAACTACCATAACCAAGAGAAAAATACTATAAGAGTTTGGTGGGCATTGACCTTGAGTTTTGGAGTTGTAGTTCACCTATATCCAGAGAGCACTGTGGAGGGGAGAGAGGAAGACATGGGGTGAGTCTGTGCAGTAGCGCCTGCACGGGTCACGTCTTCCCCCCTCCCCCCTCCCGCAGAAGCGGCAGCGTGAGCAAAGCGAGGCAAAGTGAGCAGAGCGAGGCTGGGAAGAAGGGAGCCCGAGTGGAGAAGAAAAAGTGTTCGGCAGGAGGGGGAAGAAAGGGTATTGGAGGTTCCAATTTCCCACGGCACACCTGATGATCGCTCACGGCACACTAGTGTGTCACGGCACACTGGTTGGGAAACACGGATCCAGTCCAACCTCCTGCCAGGAAGCAGGAAAATTGCATTCAAAGCACCCCCGAGAGATGGCCACCCAAGGAAGGAGCTCCCCCCACAATCCAAAGCAGAGAGTTCCACTGGTGAATAGCTCTCACAGCTAGGAAGTTCTTCCAAATGTTCAGATGGAATGCCCTTGCTCCACGCCCTAGTTTACTTTAAATACATATTTACTTTATTTATTTACGTACTTCATTTCTATACCGCCCTACTCACCCCGCGGGGGACTCAGGGTGGATGACAATGTCTCTCTCGGCATTACTTCGCAAACGAAGATTCTTTAGGAAGGACTCATCCGACGCTTTGATAACTAAAAGGAGTGGCGGTATATAAGTTTGAAGCATAAATAAATAAATAAATAAAAAGGCCAATCTGAGATAGGCAAGTCCGGTTGCAGAAAGCACAGCGGAAAGTCTCCTTGGGTGATGTTGTTTCCAAGTTGCGGTTCTTTCTGCATTGCTGAGACCCGTTCGGCATGTCGCACTCTCTCAGCCTCAAAAGAGGCGATGGCAAACCTTAAGCAGATACAGAAAAATATAATACAGATAAAAGTCACATATAAAACACAATCTCTCAGCATTACTTTGCGAACGAAGATTCTTAGGAAGGACTCATCTCACGCTTTCTACAAGCGCGTTGATGACTAAAAAGGCCAATCTGAGATAGGCAAGTTGGGTTGCAGAAAGCACAGCAGACAGTCTCCTTGGGTGATGTTGTTTCCAGGTTGCGGTTTTTTCTGCATTGTCGAGACCCATTCGGCGTGTCTTCTCGAAAGAGGCCGCACCATTGTGGATAGTGCGTCTCCATGCCTCCCGATGTGAGGCCAGGGTGGACCATTGTTGGTGATCAATCTGGCCGAGCCTGAGATGTTGTTTCAGGGAGTCCTTATATCTCTTTTGTGGGCTGCCTCTCTTGCGCTGACGCCTGGCGAGTTCACCATAGAGTAGTATCTTTGGGAGGTGGTGGTCCTCCATCGTAGAGACGTGCCCTGCCCAGCGCAGCTGTGTTCTCAATAGCATGGCCTCAACGCTGGTGATCCCTGCTTGCTCAAGGACAGCAACATTCATCACATAGTCGGTCCAGTGTATATTTAAATTGTGCGAAGACAGCGCTGATGAAAGCGTTCGAGGAGTCGTAGGTGTTGGCAATAGGTGACCCATGTTTCAGACCCATAGAGGAGAATAGACAGTACGATAGCTCTGTACACACTGATTTTGGTGCTTTGCCTCAGGTGCTTGTTGCTCCACACTCTTTTGTGAAGCCTTCCAAATGCACTCTATGCCTTTGCTAATCTGTGATCGATCTCTTTATCAATCTTGGCACCTGAAGAGATGATGCTTCCCAGGGAGGTGAATTGCTGAACTGACTTAAGCACAGATTTGCCTATGCTGACGTGGGGATGATGGTGTTCTTCCTGTGGTGCAAGCTGGTAGAGGACTTACATTTTCTTCAGGCTGACTTCCAGCCCAAACAGCTCTGCAGCTGTTGCAAAGCTGGATGTCAGGCGCTGCAGGGCTGCTTCTGAATGTATTTATTTACTTCATTCATATTCCGCCCTTCTCACGCCGCAGGGGACTCAGGGTGGATTACAATGTACACATTACATTTAGACACACAAATACACAAGACAGACAGAGGCAATTTAACATCTGGCCACCAGGGGGAGCTGTCGCACACCTTCATGCCTCAGCGTGTTTCCTGGAGATCTTTTTATGGCCTCGTAAATTCGTTAAATTTAGCCTCCCCACTAAGTGGTACCTTAATTTCCTACTTGACAGATGCAACTGTCACTCGGGTTCCAAAGGTCGACAACAGGCTACACAATAGGTTGAGAGCCCACCTTGACCCGGGCAGGCCTCGAACTCATGACATTCTGGTCAGTAGAGATCTTATGCAGCTGACACCCAGCCAGCTGCACTAGAAACAAAAGGATGCTACCAGTTCAGAGCTAACAAAAAACAGAGAGAGCGCAGTGAGTGTCTATACACATGAAAATCTATCACAAAACCCAAAACGTATCATATAATATCATATAGAAAACACTCAAGTAAACTCTTCTAAACTGTAGTTTATATCAATGAGAGAAATAACCAAATGTACTGTCTAGATCAGGGGTGCTCAGAACTGTGATCGCGATCACCATGGTGATCTTCGGGCCTCATCCTGGTGATCTTCAGGCCCCTGACCAGGTTTTTTTTGCTGTTGGTCCTCTTCACGCGCCCCTGCACGCTGCAAAGAAGTCCTCCGTCGTTGCTCCTCCCCGCTCCCTGCTCGTGCACCGCCTCCAAAAGCTCCAGAGTCCAAGAGGCAGAATGGGCCCCCTCTTTTGGATTCCTCCTCCTCCCTCCGTCCTTCTCCAGCCACTCAGAGTCGTAGGAGACCAAAGGGGGCGGGCCTGGATGACGCGATGCATGGCTGGCCCCGCACACATGCGCAGAAGCGCCCATTCTGCCTCTCGGACTTCTCGTGAGCTCTTGGAGGCGGCACGCATGCTGGCAGCGTGGAAATAGGAGCAATGACGGAGGAGAAGAAGAAGGACGCTTTGGGGTCATTTCCTTACCGCATCTCAAAGGTCGGTCTTTTTACTTTGGGGTGGGTGCTTGATTGTTCTGTGGCATGTCTCTTTGTTTATTTTTAATGTTTAAAAATGGCCTTTTAGCTCCAAAGCCTCTCTGCTTGCTTTGTTCCTTGAGAAATATATGTTGGGGAATATGGAAATGTGGGAGAAAAGGGGTGGTTGGATGTATTTTTGCATGCCCCTTTGTTTACCTTGCTGAGTATTAAATGGCCTTGCAGTTCAACAGCCTCTCTTCTTACTTTCTGGCTGATAATATGTGTGGTAATATGGCAGTGTGGGAGAAATGGGGTGGTTGGATGTATTTTTATGCTCTGTTTTATATTGTTGTTATTAAATTGAAATGTTGATGTTTTATAACTTCATTTTATGTAAACTGCCCCGAGCCTGCTGGAAGGAGCGGCACATAAAAATGAATAATAAATATAAATAAATAAATAAATAAATAAATAAATAAATAAGAAAATAGTTATACGTTTTACATTTCTGGGGAGGTGATCTTTGGGACTTGGTTTTTTAATCAGTAGCTCCCATGCTGAAAAAGGGTGAGCACCCCTGGTCTAGATCAATCATTCAAAATGGTAAGTAACTATCCATTATTACATTGATACATTTCATGTAATGTACTGATACAGTGAGGCAATTCCATATAGTGCATTCAAAGAGCATGTACACAAAGGAAATAACACATTCAAGGTCCATATATATGGGAAAGTAAAGTCTATAGTGGCAATAGTCTCTTGGTGCTGCACAGTCGAATGCAAAAGAATAGTCCGTAGTGATCAAACCAATTCAAAAGTAGGTACAGCTACTTGGCTGTTTTGTTCTTTGGGGTGTGATATATGTATAATAACCCTTCTATTAATGTATATTATATTGTTTAGATCATATTGAGCGCCTTGAGAATAATGAATGGGCCATTGCAAAACGGGATGGCTACTAGGCATGAGAAAAAAGTTATGAAAATGAAATGATTCGTAAGAAATTCGTAAGAAATGCTACTTTTGAGTATTTCCGCATCTGGAACGCCAACCAGGAAGTGGACTTTCTTTATAGAACCGGGGCCAGGATTTTCTTAAGTGTCGTTATTAGGTCGTAAGGGGGCACCTCCTTCTCTCTCACCACCCTCTCGCCTCCCTTGCCAATAAGTATTATGGCAAGGCAAGCCCTAAACTCGCTCCTTCTTTCGGCTGGAAGCCTGGAAAACTTTAAACAGAGAGGATTACTCAGAAGTAAATCTGCAAAGAGGGCACTTTGGATGAAGTGCCCTCCTTTGTGGATTTACTTCTGAGTAAACCTCTGTTTACATTTTTCCAGGCTTCCCTGCCTCTCCTGTCTGTCAGGATCTAAAGCATCAAAGAGTATTGGGGTGAGAAACCAACCTAATGTATAATAGAATGAATGCTACTGTAAGTGCCTAATATTATAAGTAATCCAACTGGTCATATACCTACATTCCATGCACATGCAATAATACAGCAGTAATAACAATGGGTATAAGAAGAGGTAAAATTCAAACCGAAGTACTCTGACTGTGGTCCCTCCTCAAGCGGTGCAAACTGCAAAAGGCTCTTCTCTATGAGCCCGGGAAAAGCCAAAACCCGGGCACAGCGTTTGCTGCCTGGGTGCACACACATACATATTCTTTGGGGGGGAGATTTGCTGCAGAATCTTCTCTATGAGCCCGGATTCTGCAGCAAATCCCCCAAAAGAATATGTATGTGTGCACCCAGGCAGCAAACGCTGTGCCCGGGTTTTGCTTTTCCCGGCTCATAGAGAAGAGCCTTTGCAGTTTGCACCGCTGAGGAGGGACTACAGTCAGAATACTACGGTTTGAATTTTACCTCTTCTTATACCCATTGTTATTACTGCTGTATTATTGCATGTGCATGGAATGTAGGTATATGACCACTTGGATTACTTATAATATTAGGCACTTACAGTAGCATTCATTCTATTATACATTAGGTTGGTTTCTCACCCCAATACTCTTTGATGCTTTAGATCCTGGCAGGGCAGGAGGAGGACGGCTCTCCCTGCCCCTTCTGCCTGCCAGGATCTAAAGCCTTGAAGAGGCTTCATGACGGGCCAACTTCAGCCCTCCAGGTGTTTTGGACTTCAACTCCCACCATTCCTCACAGCCTCAGGCCTCTTCCTTTTCCTCTCAGCCTGGGCAAACTTGGGCCCTCGCTCCCTCAGGATCGGGGTGAGAGAGGCAGCGAGGAGCGAGGGGGGCTCCTCCTTTTTGCTGCTTCCAAGAATAGAATACCCCCTCCCTCCCTCCTTCCCTCCCTCCTCCTTCCTATTTGGAGAGTCCCATCTAGAATTCAGTGTGATTTATTCAAGTTTTGGCCTACAACTCCCAGAAATCCCAGCCAATTTACCAGCTGTTAGGATTTCTGGGAGTTGTAGGCCAAAACCATCTGAATGCGCATGCGCTGGCATACGAACTACTAACGAATTTCGTTAGTAATTGTTACATTTTAGAAATTTTTGGAAATTTTTTGTAAGTCTTTCTTTTACTAATCAAAAATCCCCCCCATTTGATTTTAGAATCGCCATTTTTGGGTTCGAAACCATGCCTAGTGGCTACACACAGAGTCGCCCGTCGACCCTAAGTCCGGACATTGCATGGGCGTCCCAGCCACTATGTAAACACTCTCAGGTTTGAATTGCCTACAGTGAGCTTTACGTGTGATCCCTGAAAGACACTTTTGAATTGGTTTGATGACTACGGATTTTCAAAGTAAGGATTGAACAATTAAGCAGGAAATAACACTTTCAAACCAATATGTAGTCTATACAAAATGACCAGGACACAATTTAAGATATAGATGAAAATTAAATCAATATTGAGTTCAGACTTGGGTCCCATTTCAGTCCTGAGCATTTCAGACAAAGGATACTTGGCCCCATCTACACTGTGAATGCATTATATGTTCATTACAGAGTCATATAATGCAGTTCAAGCTGTCGTACACTCACCATATAATAACACTATGTTAAAATATCTGAAAAATGTTCTTGGTTTGAAAGTGTTATTTCCTGCTTAATTGTGCAATCTTTACTTTGAGAGTAGCTGTTATTCTCCAGAAACTTTGCTTTTTGTGACGCTGATGAAAAACTACAGTGTTCCCTCGGTACTTTGCGGTTCACTTATTGCGGACTTGCTGTTTCGCGGATTTCAAAAAAAATTAATTCAAAATATATATCATGGTATTTTCATTGTTTGGTGGGGTTTTGCCAAGGTGCTTTTCTCCCTCAGTCCCCCCCGCCCTCCAGCCCTGAAGGGCCTTTCCTTCCTTTCCTTCACTTTATTTTAAGTTTATAAAGACTTAAAATAATGCAGTGTTTCCCAACCACTGTTCCGCGACACAATAGTGTGCCGTGAGCGATCACCTGGTGTGCCGTGGGAAAACCTCTCTTCTCCCCTTCTTCCCCCTCCTGCCAAACTCCTGCTGTTGCTGCTTGGGGGAGGAGGAGGAGGAGGAAGGGCCAGGCGGCGACGGCAAAGAAGAAGAAGGGTCCGGGGCGCCGCCTCCTTCGGCCGTTTCCCCAGCCAGCCAGCCTCCAATCGAGGGAGGGCAGGAAATGGAAGCGGAAGTGAGGAGCACAGTGTGAGGCAGGCCCACCGGCTTCTTCTTATGAACTGCAGGAAAGAAGGAATGAAGGAAGGCAACCGCGGACCGAGTGAGTGCTTTCCCTTCTGGTGTGGAAGAGGGAGAGAGCCATTCAGGAAGGGACCCACCTGGGGGTTTTGTGTGGGAAGTTTGGCCCAGTTCTATCATTGGTGGGGTTCAGAATGCTCTTTGATTGTAGGGTCCCTGCGCTTCCAAATCTGTCATTTATGGAATTACTGTGGGTGCTCTCTTGTTTATGTGGGTATGACCTCGAGGAGATTACCCGTTTTTTAGTGAACACAAAAGTAAAATTAATAGAGGCTCTGAGGACTCTGCATTCTATAAACATTGCAAAGAAAAAAAAACACTCGACTGCCTCTTTAAAGCTGATGATCTTGGAACAGATTAAACCTCGTCCTCATCAACACACCAATGACCTTCCAAGATCATCTGAAATCAAATGGACACTCCTTTTAGATGCTGAGTGGCCTAACGGGTTAAATGACGTCACCCCCCTCCGCTCATTAGCTTAACCCTTTCATAGATAAATATCCCCCCTGTTGCTTCAGTTGTTTACCTTTGGGTCACCCGCTATCGGCTATTGTGCCTGGGTCATGATTGATGTTATTATGGTATGTAACTCCTTGACTATTGCCTGTTGTTATATTATTACATTATCATTGGGGTTTTACCCTTGGTTTACCTTGATATTATTTCACAGATGTTGGACGCTCCCCTGGATTTGCCTTGACAAAACCGGACTTTTCGGTGAAACGGATACTTTTGGCCTCTTAATACGCATCGCGACTCCGTCGGCCTGATTCATTCACCTGGATGAGTACCAATTCACTCCTCCGCGTCCCATTCGCTTTCCCCATTGTGGACCTATATGATATTTTCGAACCTTATATGGACTCATGATTATGAGCTATAATAGCTTTTGATATATTTACCTTGTGTTGATTTAACCCCTGCGTGGGACTTGCTCATCAGGCCCATTTGGGTCATTTATGCTTTTCCAATATTTCATAAGCAGTAAAATATTGAGTTGACTTAACCCCTGCGTGGGAGTGCTACTTATTGTGTTTGATTTATACCCTACGTGGGATATGCTCGTTAGGCCCATTTGGGTCTTGAATGTTCCTCTGTGATTTCATATGCAGCATAATATTGAAAATAGATATATTGGAAACTTTTACTTGACTTTATTTGTGATTTATTCAATAACCCCTCGTGGGTACTGTTTTTTCTGCCATTCCTGCCAGGATATCTATGTTGTGTTCGTCAAAACAGGCCCAGGTTTCACA
This sequence comes from Anolis apletophallus, assembly GCA_030556195.1. Lineage (NCBI taxonomy): Eukaryota > Metazoa > Chordata > Lepidosauria > Squamata > Anolidae > Anolis > Anolis apletophallus. The sequence continues at coordinate 8,736,733 of JARBWK010000009.1, read as the reverse complement.
TTGAGTGTATAAATACATTTTAAAAACATATTAACTATATGTATGACTGTGTTAGAGTGTCATTTTGTATCATTTTGGTTGGTGGTGTGCCCCAGGATTTTGTAAATGTAAAAAATGTGCAGTGGCTCAAAAAAGGTTGGGAAACACTGAAATAGTGTATAACTACTAAAATAATGTAATGAAGACCAAAACACCCGAAAAGCCCGAATTTCCAAAGGAAGGGGCCTGAGGCTGTGAGGAATTGTGGGAGTTGAAGTCCAAAACACCTGAAAGGCCCAAGTTTGCCCAGGCCTGCACTATACACAATACTACCGTATATGTGAGGAATTGTGTACTATATGTGAGGCATTCTGGGAGTTGAAGTCCAAAACACCTGAAAGGCCCAAGTTTGCCCAGGCCTGCACTATACACAATACTATATGTGAGGAATTGTGTACTATATGTGAGGAATTGTGGGAGTTGAAGTCCAAAACACCTGTAAGGCCCAAGTTTGCCCGGGCCTGCACTATACACAATACTATATGTGAGGAATTGTGTAGTATATGTGAGGAATTGTGGGAATTGAAGTCCAAAACACCTGTAAGGCCCAAGTTTGCCCGGGCCTGCACTATACACAATACTATATGTGAGGAATTGTGTACTCCATGTGAGGAATTGTGGGAGTTGAAGTCCAAAACTCCTGTAAGGCCCAAGTTTGCCCAGGCCTGCACTATACACAATACTATATGTGAGGATTTGTGTAGTATATGTGAGGAATTGTGGGAATTGAAGTCCAAAACACCTGTAAGGCCCAAGTTTGCCCGGGCCTGCACTATACACAATACTATATGTGAGGAATTGTGTAGTATATGTGAGGAATTGTGGGAATTGAAGTCCAAAACACCTGTAAGGCCCAAGTTTGCCCAGGCCTGCACTATACACAATACTATATGTGAGGAATTGTGTACTCTATGTGAGGAATTGTGGGAGTTGAAGTCCAAAACTCCTGTAAGGCCCAAGTTTCCCAGGCCTGCACTATACACAATACTATATGTGAGGAATTGTGCAGTATATGTGAGGAATTGTGGGAGTTGAAGTCCAAAACACCTGAGTACACAATTACTCACAGATAGTATTGTGTATAGTGCAGGCCTGGGCAAACATGGGCCTTTTGGTGTTTTGGACTTCAACTCCCACATTCTTCACAGCCTCAGGCCCCTTCCTTTGGAAACTTGGGCCTTTCAGGTGTTTTGGACTTCAACTCCCACAATTCCTCACAGCCTCAGGCCCCTTCCTTTGGAAACTTGGGCCTTTCAGGTGTTTTGGACTTCCAACTCCCACAATTCCTCACAGCCTCAGGGACTTCAACTCCCACAATTCCTCACAGCCTCAGGGACTACAACTCCCACAATTCCTCACAGCCTCAGGGACTTCAACTCCCACAATTCCTCCCAGCCTCAGGCCCCTTCTAAAGGAAGGCCCCAGTTTGCCCAGGCGTGGTATAGTGGAATCCGTGGGTGCAGAATCCGTGGATACGGGGGCCGGCTGTGCCTTGGACAATCTCGGAACCCGGACTCCTTTCGGTTTGTTTATAACAGCGATTCCATCACTTTCCGCCTTTTGGACTCCATTTCCCAGAATTCCCGCCTGCTGCCCTCCATGGCCGGGGCTTCTGGGAATCGAAGTCCAAAACTGTCTGAAGTGACACCATCACAAGGAAGCCGACTTCAGCTTTAACTCGCCGGCTCCTGATTGGCCGGCGTCCGCAAGTGTTCCCGTTTCCGATTGGCTGCGAGTCGCAACCGAGCCTAGGCAGCCAATGGGGAGAGGGGGTGTTCGGGAGGTGCCAAGATGGCAGCGCGCTGCTCTCTGAGAGAGTGAAAGCAAGCCGAGGGGAGCAAATCCCTCCAAGTTGGGCCTCGGAGGGGAAGGAGGGCCGGCCTCGCTGCCTGAGGCGTCGGCCGAGGCGTCCCCCTCCTCGCCCCGCACGGTGGCAGCTCCGCTTTGAGAGGAAGGAAGGAAGGGAGAGCGATGAGGTGATGGGAAGATGGCGAGCGAGAGCGGGAGGAAGCAGTTCTGGAAGCGGAATGCCTCGCGGGTGCCCGGCAGGTGAGTTAAGGGAGAGGAAGGAATCAGGCCGCACTCTCTCAGCCTCAGAAGAGGCGGTGGCAAACCCCCTCCTGCTCCAAGCGCGTTGGTGACTAAAAAAAAGCCAATCTGAGATAGGCAAGTCCGGTTGCAGAAAGCACAGCAGAAAGTCTCCTTGGGTGATGTCGTTTCCAGGTTATGGTTCTTTCTGTGTTGTCGAGACCCATTCGGCGTGACTTCTTGAAAGAGGCTGCAGCATTGTGGATAGTGCGTCTCCATGCCTCCCGATGTGAGGCCAGTGTGGACCATTGTTGGTGATCAATCTGGCCGAGCCTGAGATGCTGTTTCAGGGAGTCCTTATATCTCTTTTTGGGGCGCCTCTCCTGCACTGACCTGTGGCGAGTTCACCATAGAGTAGTATCTTTGGGAGGCGGTGGTCCCAGGCCCGGATTACCCATAAAGCCACCCTAGGCCATGGCCTAGGGGCGCAAGCCAAAGGTGTGGGGGGCACTTCACACGTACCGAAAAAAAAAAATTGTTGAAACAAAACCGCAACGCGCTGACATGGAGATGACTCCACCACTCGCTCCTCTCGGGAAGGGTGGGGGGGAGAGTGCTGGCTCGCCATCGCTGGGGGCAGGGGAGGAGGGAATGGCGCCCCCTCACCATCAGGCCCCCGCCTCTTGTCAAGGAAGGAGGACGCGCTCAAAAAAGGAGGAGGTGGTGAAGGGAAGCACCCCGGGGACATGGCGGAGGAGGCAGAGGCGCTCATGCTCTCCTGCTACGCATGCCCGGCCGCGACCCCGGGGGCGGGGCTTCCCTCCTCCTCCTCGCGGCGTGCCCTCCTTCCTTGACTCAAGAAAGGAGGGCGCACCGCGAGGGCCCGGGGGCTTCCCTTCCTTCCTCCTCCTCCTCGCGCCCTCCTTCCTTGACTCAAGGAAGGAGGGCACACTGTGAGGAAGAGGAGGCGGAGGGAAGCCCGGTCCTGGGGGCAGGGCTTCCCTCCGTCTCCTCCTCTTCACGCCCTCCTTCCTTGACTCAAGGAAGGAGGGCACGTGGCACCGTGAGGAGGAGGAGGTGGGGGAGGTGCGGTAGAGGTTGGTTTGGGGCGTAATTCCAAAGTGTGGCCTAGGGCACCAAAAGGGGTTAATCCGGGCCTGGGTGGTCCTCCATCTTAGAGACGTGCCCTGCCCAGCGCAGCTGTGTTCTCAATAGCATGGCCTCAATGCTGGTGACCCCTGCTTGCTCAAGAACAGCAACATTTGTCACATAGTCGGTCCAGTGTATATGACAAACACAGTTTCAATAAATATCCCAATCGCTGACAATAAATTAGGATTTACTATTGATTGTAGAAACCTTATAAATGAAAGTTTAATATGTAGCGTTGTCGTTTCTCTTCGAGACCCGTTCTCTCAAAAGAGGCCACAGCATTGTGGATAGTGCGTCTCCATGCCTCCTGATGTGAGGTCAGGGTGGACCATTGTTGGTGATCAATCTGGCCGAGCCTGAGATGTTGTTTCAGGGAGTCCTTATATCTCTTTTGGGGGGGGGTGCCTCTCTTGGGCTGACCCGTGGTGAGTTCACCATAGAGTAGTATCTTTGGGAGGCAGGTGGTCCTCCATCCTAGAGACCGTGCCGTGTCCAGCGCAGCTGTGTTCTCAATAGCATGGCCTCAATGCTGGTGATCCATGCTTGGTCAAGGACAGCAACATTAGTCACATAGTCGGTCCAGTGAATATTTAGGATTGTGCGAAGACAGCGCTGATGAAAGCGTTTGAGGAGTCGTAGGTGCTGGCGATAGGTGACCCATGTTTCAGACCCATAGAGGAGAATAGACAGGACGATAGCTCTGTACACACTGATTTTGGTGCTTTGCCTCAGGTGCTTGTTGCTCCAGACTCTTTTGGGAAGCCTTCCAAATGCACTCTATGCCTTTGCTAATCTGTGATCTATCTCTTTGTCAATCTTGGTGTCTGAAGAGATGATGCTTCCCAGGGAGGTGAACTGCTGAATGGACTTAAGCACAGATTTGCCTGTGCTGACGTGGGGATGATGGTGTTCTTCCTGTGGTGCAGGCTGGTAGAGAATTTCCGTTTTCTTCAGGCTGACTTCCAACCCAAACAGCTCTGCAGCTGTTGCAAAGCAGGAAGTGAGGCGCTGCAGGGCTGCTTCTGAATGGGCGACAAGGGCAGCATCGTCAGCAAAAAGCAGCTCACGGACTAGATAGTTTAGAGTCTTAGTGCGAGCCCTCAGACGGCTTAAGTTGAACAAGCTACCATCAGTACAATATAAAGTTCAATCAAAGGCGGTTTTTGCTGATTGTGTTTCTTTTCTAGCCACTATTATTATTTGCGGGACATGTGGTGGTACAGCAGGTTAAACAGCTAAGCTGCAGAACTTGCCAACTAGAAGGTAGGCAGTTTGAATCCGCAGGACAGGGTGCGCTCCCGTTGTTAACCCCAGCCTCTGCCAACATAGCAGTTAGAAAACATGCAAATGCGAATAGATTAATAGGTACCACTTTGGTGGGAAGGTAACGGTGCTCAATGCAGTCATGTCGGCCACAAGACCTAGTACGCATCTATGGACAATGCCGGCTTTTTGGCTTAGAAATGAAGATAAACACTAACCCCCAGAGTGGTAAACCTTTACCTTTATCCATGATTGGTACTGAGATTAATTTTGTTATGAGTTTTTAAAAATTAAATAAATACAGGTTGTGCTGTTGAAAGCTTTTATGGCTGGAATCACTGGGTTGATGTGAGTTTTTTGGGCTGTATGGCCATGTTTCAGTAGCATTCTCTTTAGACATTTTGCCCGCACCTTTGGCCAGCATCTTCAGACTGAAACGTCAGGAGAAAATGCTACTGGGACATGGCTATGCAGCCTGAAAAACTCACAGCAACCCAAAATACAGCTTGTTTCAAAATGATGGACCCACTTTCAAAGCAGTATATTTCACTATGGCAACTGTTACAGTTACACAAAAAGTTACAAAGGGTTTAATGAGTTGTCAACTTTTATTAGCAATTGAAGCAGAAACAAATCTTAGAATTAACTCTGCAAATAGAGGATGTCTCACTGGGCCCTATATTGTGAGGTTGCCATCTCGTGAATGACTCTGGCTAGGGGTGGTTTTTGTGCTGGCAGAGGCAACTAGTGGTAACTATTTGAACCCCCCTTCAAGATATAAGAGTTTCATTCACAAGCGGTTTGTGGTTGCAGAGAGATTGAGTTTTCAAGTTTTTATTTATTTATTATTTGGACTTTTACGCCGCCACTCCCCGAGGGCTCGGAGCGGCTTACAATCAGGTAAAACACACAGAGGTAAAAGCATACACATTAAACTAGCTTAAAAAGATTTCTGGCCTAGCAATCAAAGGCTAGCTGGAAAAGATGAGTCTTGCAGGCCTTGCGGAAGGAGAGAAGGTCCTGCATGGCCCGTACATCGCTAGGAAGAGTGTTCCATATTGACGCCGCCACTACAAAAAAGGCTCTGAGCCTGGTCGATGTGAGATGTATTGCTTTGAAGGTTGGTACTTTAAGGAGGTTCATTTGTTCGGAACGAAGTGACCTCTGGGGTTGGTAGGGGAGGAGATGGTCCCTCAGATACAGTGGCCCCAGACCATGCAAGGCCTTGAAAGTTAACACCATCACCTTGAAGGTGATCTGGTGCTGGACTGGGAGCCAATGAAGCTGCTGGTGTTATGTGACATCTCACTGGAGCCCCAGTGAGAAGTCGGGCAGCGGCATTCTGGATGAGCTTAAGTTTCCGGATCACTGACAAGGGCAGGCCGATGTAAAGGGCGTTACATTAGTCCAGTCTCGAGATGACCGTGGCTTGGAGCACCGTGGCCAGGTCGTCTCTGGATAGGTAGGGGGCCAGACACCTAGCTTGCCATCTTTTGAAACACTCTGATTGGTTCCACGTGACAAATAAGATGGGTGTGCACTGTCATCAAGTAAACTCTCAATTCCTGTTCTTATTTACTTTCATCTTCCACTCTAAACCACCAAATTGCCCACACCTCTTTGCCAATTCGACAAAGTTCTTTTCAGTGTTATGAGTTTTGTTTTCTTCCAAGAGTTAGGGTTGTCCGTTTTTAATAAGTCCAGGTCAGAGGATGACTTCCATTTCTTATATGTATCGTATTTACTTTATGAATCCGATATTTAGTTGCTCTGCAAGGAGCAGCAGGATTCCTTGTTCAGTCTATTGGTATCCAAACAAAATATTGCCAATGTGTGTTTCCATGAAACATGTTGAAAACACTGCAATTAGTAGACTGGTGCTAAAAGCTAGTCCTATCATATCTTGCTAAAACAAAAGGCAGGTCTAGTATATTTTCTCAGTGTTTGTGTGTACCTTCATTGTCTAATTTTACAGTGTTGTGTTTCCCAGATAATTGTTAATATTTCTTTATAAGACTTCTTTATAAGACATACATAAACTGTATGTCTTATAAAAGCATGACATATGTTTATAGATCCCTGATCTATAATGTCTTTTAACCAGTGCTTTTCAGGCAATCTGATCATGAGCTGTTTTATTTCCTCATTAGCTGAGGACCCGGCGGTGACCGGGTTATTTGAGGAAGGCATTGTGTGCCAAGGTTGGTTCCTATTAGATGTTTATGTGGCTTGCAGTGGTCTCAGGAACTTAGTGAAGGTACTGCGAGTCCCATTGGCCATGGTCCATCCCCCTCCAAACAGCACCAGAATGTAGAGTGGTCATGGGGGCTGTGTGTGTCACATTTGGTCTTGATCATTCTCTGGATGAGGGTGGCAGCCGTCTCTGGAAGTGAGGGAAGGTACTGGAAGTCTCATCATCCATGGTCCCCCGTTCTCCAAATTGCACCAGGATGTAGAGTGGGTCATGGGGACTCTGGGTGCTAAGTGTGGTCTGGATGAGGGTCGCAGCAGTCTCAGAAAGTGATTCGTCATTGGTGTGGGCCACTGTGCTCTAAGGAAGTGAATTAAACTACTGCAAGCCCCATCATCCATGGTCCATCCTCCCTCAAACTGCACCAGGATGTAGGGTGCATCTTGGGGGGTCTGTGTACCAAGTTTGGACTTGTTCTGTCATTGTTGGGGGCCTAGTCAGGAAAATCAAGTTGAGGAAACCTAACAATATCCCATGAGCTGAGGCCTAGTCAGGAAAATCAAGTTATGGAAGCCTTGCTGTCAATTTTGATCCTGGTCTGTGATTTATAGGGGCTACAGTGTTGTTTGGGAAGTGAATGAGGTGAAGGTACTGCAAATCCCATCATTCGTGGCCCATCCTGCCCTAAACCACACCAGGTTGTGAAGTGGGCCATTGTGCCCCTGTTTGCCAAGTTTGGTCCTGATCCGTCATTGCTGTGGGCCGCAGTGTCGGACTGCCTGAGGCCTTTCCTTTTCCCTCTGTGTCACCTTAGAATGTTGGAATGTGGTTGGCCAATCGGAGTCCTTTATGCAAATTCTATTTCAGTGGCAACCAATCCCCTCTGTCCGGGGCCGTAAAATGTTGGAGTTCTGAGGCTGGCCAATGAGAGCCCTTTATGCAAATAATCCCACAGTGGCAGCCAATCGAAACGCTGGCACATATTCCTCCCTCTGCACCACCCACTGCCGCAAACACTGACTTTTATTTTATACATAGATAGATAGATAGATGTGTTTGTGCATGCCTACCATTGCCTGTTGACTTATGGTAACCCTACAGTTTTCATAGGGTTTTCTTAGGCAAGGTGTACTCAGAAATATACTTCTGCAGAAATGAAGTCAAGAACACTTGCTATTCCCTGGCACTCCTCCCTCCAAGTGCTAACTAAGACTGACTGGTTATTCTTCAAAATTAAATGGGATCTGGTGCCTTCAGGCACTGGTAACAAATTTCTGCCCATTGGCTACAAGTGTTTCCCCCCCCCCCCCGGTCCATGCCCTGAAGTTATCAACTCCACTCCAAATACTATTTTTATGGTTATGTGCCTTCAAGTCATTTCCAACTTATGCTGAAATGAAGGCAAACTGATTACGGGCTTTCCTTAACAAGATTATACTTAATGGTTTGCCCACTGGCCTTTCACTTGTAAAACCAGAGATATACTGAAAATGGATACTAAGGCTGTATTTTTTTACCTGCCTACCTGGGTGTGAGCTTCCTTCAGAACAGTACACGTGCTTCTGTTTAATCATATATGTAGAGCAGGGGTGCTCACACTTTTTCAGCATGGGAGCTACTGATTAAAAAACCAAGTCCCAAAGATCACCCACCCAGAAATGTAAAACGTAGAACTATTTTCTTATTTATTTATTTATTTATTGATATTTATTATTCATTTTTATGTACCGCTCCTTCCAGCAGGCTCGGGGCAGTTTACATAAAATGAAGTTATAAAACATCAACATTTCAATTTAATAACAACAATATAAAACAGAGCATAAAAATACATCCAACCACCCCATTTCTCCCACACTGCCATATTACCACACATATTATCAGCCAGAAAGTAAGAAGAGAGGGTTTTGAACTGCAAGGCCATTTAATACTCAGCAAGGTAAACAAAGGGGCATGCAAAAATACATCCAACCACCCCATTTCTCCCACACTGCCATATTACCACACGTATTATCAGCCAGAAAGTAAGAAGAGAGGCTTTTGAACTGCAAGGCCATTTAATACTCAGCAAGGTAAACAAAGGGGCATGCAAAAATACATCCAACCACCCCATTTCTCCCACACTGCCATATTACCACACATATTATCAGCCAGAAAGTAAGAAGAGAGGCTTTTGAACTGCAAGGCCATTTAATACTCAGCAAGGTAAACAAAGGGGCATGCAAAAATACATCCAGGCACCCCATTTCTCCCACATTTCCATATTCCCCAACATATATTTCTCAAGGAAAAAAGCAAGCAGAGAGGCTTTGGAGCTAAAAGGCCATTTTTAAAAATAAAAAGGAAACAAAGAGACATGCCACAGAACAATTAAGCACCCACCCCAAGTAAAAAGACCGACCTTTGAGATGCGGTAAGGAAATGACCCCAAAGCATCCTTCTTCTTCTCCTCCGTCATTGCTCCTATTTCCACGCCGCCAGCATGTGCGCCACCTCCAAGAGCTCACGAGAAGTCCAAGAGGCAGAATGGCGCTTCTGCGCATGAGCGCGGGACCAGCCATGCATCACATCATCCACGGCCACCCCCTTTGGTCTCCTACGGCTCTGAGTGGCTGGAGAAGGACGGAGGGAGGAGGAGGAATGCAAAGAGGGGGCTGCCGAAGCGCCCATTCTGCCTCTTGGACTCATCAGCTCTTGGAGGCAGCGCGTGAGCAGGCAGCGTGGAGGAGCAATGACGGAGGACTTGTTTGAAGCGTGAAGAGGACCAGCAGCGATTGACCTGGTCAGGGACCTGAAGATCACCCAGATGAGGCCCAAAGATCACCCGGGTGATCCCGATCACCATCCTGAGCACCCCTGATGTAGAGGATTGTTTTGCAAGTCCATGTCAATGGTTACAACCAAAATTCCTTCCCTTCACCAACTATCATACACCTGTAGACCTGTTTAGTATAATTTTAAAATACAGTACGACATGGGCTGCATTAGGAGTTGGAAGTAAAATGAGGTATGTGTGCCCCTTTGAGGGATATGTGTCTTGCTCAGACCTTCAGTAGTTGCACACACTCATATAAATATACATTGTATTTCTGTTTAATCAAATTCATATTTAATTATATAGTATTCCAATACCGTAAGTATACAATTTAGATTTGATGCCTTGTAAATTCGTGTTTGGGCAAACGGTGTTGCATAATAATTATGACAGCCTGTTATTTATTATAGTGATGTATGTGTTCTTGAAATTCTGCCCAAATACATAAGAAAAGGCATTTTCCCCTAAGGCACATAGCAGGGCTCATGGCAACGAAACCTCTGAAAGAGCAATCTTCATTTCACCTTTTGCTGGACATACGTATTTTGGTAGGATTTTCTTGGATTCCCAATTTCAACACATTCTTGCTAGATTTTTGTGTGTGTCAATCTCTCAAACATAGTAGGGAAATGTGTGATCGTCCAGTTATTGTTGACTTGCATCTTTCATTATATCTCTATGTTGACTATATTGATGAGGATTGATGGATGTTGCTGCCGTAGGTTGCCCATACCCTGCCTTCAAATGTGACACTCAACACACATATTGATACATTGTCTAGCCAGGCTTGTTTATGTTTTGCTTTTTTGGAGACCCCATTTACCTCTTTTGTGGTGTTACTGTTTTTTGAGTCACGGCAAAAACAGTAATTATTGATACCAAACTGCATTGTAAGGAAATTCTTTGGTGGCACATCTTGGGTCAATACAATATTTTAACTTGATCTCTCATAGATCAAACCACATTCCTTTTCTTCCACCTACTCTTTGTGCTACTATTTACCTTAAGGTTCTGGACATTTTCTCCTCAGCTCTGTCCTGGGTACTGCTATTGTTAAGATTGTGTGTATGTAGGAAGTTCTTACTCTGTGCTGATGATATTGTTATTTATTTATTTTTTGTAATTTTTTTTATTAAGCTTGTGATTAAATGGTGAAACATAAAACGACACATACAAATACAGTTTGTAATCTAAAAAAAGGTTACATCCTGTTATAAAGGTGAATAAATGTGAAAAAGCTTGAAGGAAAAGAAGAAAAAAAGGAAAAAAAGGAAAAGAGAGAGAGAAAAAAAGGGGGAAACTATACCAAGACAAACAAAAAATTGACTTCCATTCTTCTTCTTGGGAGGGGATTTTTTTTAAATTAAATTTTTATTGAAAGTTTTGAATACATACAGATGAAAAGAAAAAAGGGGGGGATGGTTTTGGGGTAGGGCGGATTGAGGGTATAGGGAGGGATGGGGGTGGGTGGGAAGGGGTAAGGGTTAGGGGCGGAGAAGGAGGTTGTTTGGTCCGGGATCTGGGAAGGATAGTAATGGGTAGGATGCTGAGAAAAGATAGGGATAGGGGTAACTTGTTTTCTTCTAAGTTATGGGTGTTTTTGTTTTTTTCTCGTACAGTCTCTCTCCTTGTTAAGCTGGACATTTCTTTTTACAAGTCTTCTTTTTAGGCTCTTTTTCCTTCTTTTTCCAGAGACGGGTCTTCATAACCCTCTTGGTATAAAAGCAATCTGTTGTTTTTAGTTTTTGTCCTTTTTTAAAAAGAACTCTTTTCCCTTAGCCTTCAAAATCTTTCCAGTGTTTGGTGTCCATTGTCCGTTCCTTGTCTTTTAGTGTAGCTGGATCCGTACCTTTTCGCTTTCCTCAGCTTCCTTTCTAACCATTCTCTTTAGGAGATTCGAGGCCTTTTATATCCATCCCCAGGAGGCCACCTCTCGTAGGCCTAAAATACGCCTCTAGAGAGTAGGGGCAATTTTTCTTTAGGTTTTCCTTTCTTCCTTGCTGCGTTGTTCTCGTCCAGCTTCTCTTCCTATTGGGCTGCGTCCCAATCTTTTTGTTTTCGTTCTTATCTGTATCCAGGATGGGACTTTTGGGTGTTGCAGCGGCTTCTTGGTTTCCCCCCTCTTCTCTTTTTTGGGGGGCAGAGGTTTTAGGGCCCTTCAAAGTCATTCTTGCAGCTTCCAGTGAAGCTTCCTCACTATTTTTGGAGTGAGGTCCTCTTTCTTCTGATATTTCTTGTGGTTTTGTATTCTCCTTCCCTCTCTTCTCTCTGCCTTCATGTATTGTTGCGTTTTCCCCCTTGCCCTGGGGTGTGTCTTTTCCATCATCATAGAGGGTCAGCCGCTCTGGCCTTGTGGGGAACGCCTCTTCAGTTGGTTCTGTTCTTGCACGTTGGGAGTGCTCCCGGATCGTTCCCATTTGCTTTTCTTGCCGAGACATTATGGCATCCATCTTCCGTAGGTATCCATCCTGAGCTTCCCCTATTTTTCGTAGTTCTGCAAGGATGTCCCTCAAAGTTATTCCTTCCTCCTCTGGTCCCTCTTCTTGCATCATCCTCCGCTCTTTTGCTCTTTAGCACCCTGGCCTGACTGGGGTGTTAGTGCAGCTCGTCTTTGGAAGGGGGTGCAAATTTAATATACTGTAGAGTTTTGCTTGATGTGGGGTCTACTGCCTGGCTGCAGGGTTGAACCTTCTTCTCCCTTATGTGCTCCCCTCTTTTCACAGCAGGCGGCCTCCCCCTCTCCTCTCCCCCTCCTTTTGTTCGCACTCCCTTCCTGTGCCCCTGTTACCTTTCCCCTTCAGTGCCTGGTCGGAGCCCTTTCCCTGGGTGGAGCTAATCCAGGTGGTTCTTCCGCTCTTCCGTCTCCTTGCTTGCCTTGCTTCCAGTCCTCTCCTCCCCTCCCCGTTTCTGGTGCTGGGGGGGGGGGGCGCCCAGCAGGACTTTTTCTTTTTATTTGTTTATTATTATTATTATTATTATTATTATTCCGGGTTGTCCCTTCGGTTATGCCTCTGATGTACTTCCGGTCTGATCTACTCCCTCCCCCCCCCCCCCGGCCGTCCGATCTGAGAAGAGTCCCGGGTGTGCTGTTCTCCCTGCGTCCGCCCGCTGTCGCGCCCGTCTTTGGGATGGGCTGGCGTTTCCCGCTCTTGGTGGCTTGATTTCTGCGGGGAGAAGACAGGAGATGGCGCCCCAGGTCGTTGTTTCAGGCCGCCATCTTGGGGCCTTTTTCTCTTGTGGCTGTTCTGCTTTGTTTTCCCCCCTCTACTTGTTTAAAGTCGCTGGGAAGACGGGGGGGGGAGTCCAGGAGAGCCGTCCGGGAGGGGATTTTTGATGATATTAAGTAGTCCATTAACTCCTTTTCCCCAGGAGTTTGTAAAGTCCTCCTTTCCATCGTTATAAAATCCATTCTTTCTACTTCATTTTTCTTGTCATTACTTTTAACTTCTGAATTATACAGTCTTTCTTTTACTGTATTCCTCTAGTACAGTGTTTTTCAATCTTTTTTGAGCCGCGGCACATTTTTTACATTTACAAAATCCTGGGGCACACCACCAACCAAAATGACACAAAATGACACTCTAACACAGTAATACATATAGTTAAAATGTTTTTAAATGGGACTTCCGGTCGGGCAACGACGGCGATCGGTCGGGCGCTCTGAGGGCTCCCAGAGCGCCTTCCTCTTCAGTGGCCGGAGGGCGGATCTCGCCCCCCCCCGCGGACACAGAGGTGTCCAGCGGGAGCGTGAGGCTGCTTGGCGGGCCCGCTGGCTCCAGAGGCCCCCTCCTCAAGAGAGGGAGGCGCGCGAGCCGGAGCACTGCCGCAGCGAAGGCGGGCCAAGAAGAGGGAAGCGGGCGGCGTCCCGCTGCTTACGGTCAGCCCAGCCCGCCCCTCCTTCCCCCCTACCATTAAGCTGAGGGCAGGAGGGAGAAGAGAGCAGAGGTCAGCGGCGAGAGGGGAAAGAGTCAGCGGGAAGAGTCCTCATCGCGGGTGGTGCGCTCCTGCAGCCCCAGGGAGCCGGGCGGCTCGGGAGCGCCCCTACTACACCCCGCCAGCGGAGACAGAGGCCCGCAACGAGAGGGCCTGATCCATGCAAGAAGAGCTGACGGGGGCAACAGAGGCCGGTAAGGCACCCTCAACTCCCCTCAGGGACTCAAGATGGCGCCCAGAGGCTAAAGGAGTGGAAGACAGGGGAAGAAGACAGGAGAGTTTAGGCGGGAGCGCCATTTTGAAGAGGGAAAAAAGGGGGAAGAATCACAAGAGAGGGGGAGAGAAGCAAGAACTAGAAAGTACAGAAACAGAAAAGAAAAAGGCAGAAAAAGAACCAAGAGAGAGGGAACAGGGCAAAGACCAAGGCAAGGACTAGCCGCCCCAGAGGATCACAACGTGTAAGGACTTCTACAATAAGGGGGTAAAGAGTGAATAGACAAGACATACCATAAGCCCCCTCCCTCTCCTTCTCCTCCCCCCCTCCTCCTCGTGACGGCACAAGACCAACACCAAGAAACCCCCTCTCACGCAGTCAGAGGGCGCCCCCGCAAGTCACCTAGACGACTCCCCCCCGTTTGGACGCGCGCCGCAGCACAAGGATTGGATCAGGGTGGCATCACACCCCAATACAACATGCCAGCACCAAACGACCTGACCACAGAAGCCATAGAACAGGAGGGAAGGCATGGGAGGAGAACAGAGGATAGACAAATAACTTTAAAAGAAATCCTTAAAGAGCTACGGAAGCTGGGAGAAGCACAGGACAGGTGCCTCCAGACGATTGAGTCAATGATACCCCAAAACCAAGCCAAAGCGTCGCAGGAACAGTCCCAAGAGGCAAGAATGGAACCGATCAAAGAAGAGCGTCCCATAAGGACAGAACTGGTGGCTGCATATGATGGTGGGAAGGGAGTGTTCCAGCTCAGGGAAAACAGGCAGCAATACCAGAAGGTCTGGAGAAGGAAATGGAGGAGAGCACAACCGGGGAAATACCAGAAGAGAGGGAATTGTGTTCTGGAATTGTAGGGGAAGCCCCACTGGAAGCTGCGAGAAGGATAATTGGGAATACTAAGATCGCTACTCTACAAATAGAAGGAGAGAAAAAGGCCAGGGGCTGCTATACCAGCTAAGGGATTAATCCGGGTGGCAGTCACGGATAAAGACAATAGGTGGAGGGCACAGCTCAACAGAAAAGAAGACAGCTGAGAATAAGACAACAAAGGGGAAAGAAAACTTCAAGAAAAGCTGTGCTCACCCCAGGGAGGATCAAAACATACAGCCCTCCAAGATGTGATGCCCCAGAGATGGATGAGGAAGATTTGACATTCCCAAAGGAGTACGGCTAGGAAAGAGGCCAAGGAAAGGGACCGAAACAGACCCAGCGACACGGACAAAGGAACGGACAATGGTCATGGCCCTCTCACCGAATACATGAAGGATGTAAAAAGAGAAGAGAAGGGAAGACAACAACAGATTGTGTATCAAGAGATTTCTGAAGTCTCACTGCTGACGGGAACCAAAGGAGAGGTCAGAAACTAAGAAGTGACACTTTCAACCAATGAGAGAGACTGTACAAGACTAACAGGGAAAAACAAACAAGCAAACAAACAAACAAACAAGAAACAGGGATTGTGGAAGTTGAAAGACAACAAGTTACTCCTATAGTTATCTCTTTCCACAAATCTCCCCCAGGACGTGTCTTCCCAGTCCCCGGTTCAAACCACCACCCTCATCTTTCCTGGTTGGGTTCCCCTCCTCTCCCGCCCAAGGGCCCTCCCCGCTCACATCTCCCCCTTTCGCCCCGCTCCCTCTCACCCAGCCCACCCCCGTCCCCCTTTTGTTTCCTTTTTTTCCTATACCCGATATTGTTCCTCCTTATCCAATGTTTACTGTGAAACCCCAATAAACATATTTAAAAAAAAAAGTTTTTAAATGTATTTATACACTCAGTGTGAAACCTGGACCTGTTTCGATGAACACAACATAGTTATCCTGGCAGGAATGGCAGAAAGACACACACGAAGGTCTTGCTCAACAGCTGGGAGTTATAGTTCACCCGCAATCAAAGAGCATTCTGAACTCCACCAATGATGGAATGGAATCAAACTTCCCACACAGAACTCCCATAACCAAGAGAAAATACTATAAGAGTTTGGTGGGCATTGACCTTGAGTTTTGGAGTTGTAGTTCACCTATATCCAGAGAGCCCTGTGGAGGGGAGGGAGGAAGACATGGGGCGAGTCTGCGCAGTAGCGCCCGCACGGGTCACGTCTTCCTCCCTCCCCAATCCCGCAGAAGCGGCAGCGTGAGCAAAGCGAGGCAAAGGAAGCAGAGCGAGGCTGGGAAGAAGGGAGCCCGAGTGGAGAAGAAAAAGTGTTCGGCAGGAGGAGGAAGAAAGGGTCTTGGAGGTTCCAATTTCTCACGGCATACCAGGTGATCACTCATGGCACACTAGTGTGCCATGGCACACTGGTTGGGAAACACTGCTCTAGTAAACTCCAGTCCATTTGTTTTCTCGGGTTTCCTGTGTTCTTACTGAAGAGAAATGTCAGTCTGTCCATGTTCTTTATATCATATAGCTTTACTAACCATTGTTCATTATTTGGAGTATAATCAGCTTTCCAGAATTTGGCATAAACCATGCGTGCAGTTGTTGTCATAAAACAAAACAATTTGTCTTCATTACTATCCAACTTTAGTTCATTATCTAATAAACCTAGTAGATGGTAGTTGGGTTTCATTGAGAATTTTCTTTGTAATATTATTTGGATTTCTTTATGTATGCTTTCCCAAAAGGTTGTTGCAACTTTACAGGTCCACCACATGTGGTAGTAACTTCCTGTGTTTGAGTGGCATTTCCGACACTTTGGATGGCTATTTTTGTACATTATACCTATTTTTTGAGGTGAGATGTGCCATCTGTGGAACATCTTCATCCAATTCTCTTTCATATCAGTAGCATATGTATATTTTATTATTTTTTGTCCAAATTATTTGCCACTCGTGTAATTTTATTTGTCTGCCAATATTTTTGGCCCAAATTACCATACATTTTTTTATTTTTTCAGTTTCTTCAGATATTGTTATTTATTTATTTTGTCTGTTCAGTTGGCCTTCCATATCCATAGATTCTGCATTCACCGATTCAACCATCCACAGCTTGAAAATACTCTCCCTAAAAATATACTCCTTGATTTTGTCATTTGATATCAGAGATACCATTTTACTATGTCACTGTACGAATGGTATCTACAGGGGATCCTTGAACCAAAGCCAAGCAGATATGAAGGGCTTCCTGTACTCTTAGCATAATTCCATTTGGTTGTATACTACAGGAGGAGATTCTCCTCTAAAGGGGTTTTGGCTCTTTTCTAAAAGGTTATATTATCTAATAGAATATCTAGTTTGATGCTGATTCTGCCCATCTAGGCTTGGTATTGGATGTTATTGGTTAGGAAGGAGCATAAAGGATTTATTTATTTATTTGTCACGTTTCTATACCGCCCCTCTCCGCCCGAAGGTGACTCGCGCACGGTTTACACAAGGCAGTCTCTGCCCTCAATACAACACAAACAAACAAACAAAAAAACCCCATATAACAACACATTAACAATTAAAAACATACAATTGCAGTCTCAGCGTCATGTTGAAATCACTTTCCGTCACATCATCGTCATTCCATATATCTAATTAAACCTTTATATTTCATCAGCAAATGCCTGCTCAAACAGCCAGGTCTTGACTTTCTTGTGAAATGTCTGGAGGGGGGGGTGAGCTGATGTCTCTAAGGAGGGCGTTCCAAAGCCGAGGAGCCACCACTGAAAAGGCCCTGTCTCTCATCCCCGCCAGTCACACCTGTGAAGAAGGCGGGACCGAGAACAGGACCTCTCCAGATGATCTTAAACATCTCGATGGTTCATAGGGAGAGATGCGTTCGGACAGGTAAGTAGGACCCGAACTGTTTAGGGCTTTAAAGGCTAAAGCCAGCACTTTGAATTGTTCCCGGTAGCAAACTGGCAGCCAGTGGAGCTGGCACAACAGGGGAGTTGTACGCTCTCTGAATGCCGCTCCTGTTATCAACCTGGCTGCTGTCCGTTGGACTAGTTGCAACTTCCGAACAGTCTTCAAAGGCAACCCCATGTAGAGAGTGTTGCAGTAATCTATACGGGATGTAACCAGAGCGTGGACCACCGTGGCCAAGTCAGACTTCCCAAGGTATGGGCGCAGCTTGCACACAAGTTTTAACTGTGCAAATGCTCCCCTGGTCACCGCCGAAACCTGGGGTTCCAGGCTCAGCGATGAGTCCAGGATCACACCCACACTGCGAACCTGCATCTTGTTCAGTTATGTCTGGGTCAGGGAACATAGTTTTCCTGAGTTCTGGTATGGTCTTCCATGGTTTTGTCTTCCCTGTTTACTTCTTTTATCCTGCCCCCTCATTCGGTTCTGAGTTCTGATATGTGCCATGATATCTAGGTCCCCACGTCTGGCTGATCTCAGACTGTTCTCAGTGTAGAACATGGAGATTTTGAATTCCTCAGCAACTAATTTTTTTAAGCTTTGTGTGTATGGCACACATGAACAGAGGAGTGCTTATTTATGTAAAAGTGGCACTTTGATGGGAATTTTACTTTTGCAATTGACCTAGATACTTCCACCCCCTGAGTTTCTACACATGCCACTTGGCCTCATTTTTGGGTGCAATCAAGTTTAGAGAAATGACTCATAGATAGAGGTGATTGATGACATCCTCAGATATCAGCAATACATTGCATTATCCAGTTCAGGTGTTTACAGGTCCAGCCTTAATATTTGGCAGGATAAGACAATGGCCCCAAGCAGCACATGTGGAAACATCAACTTGCACATCAGCTCTTCCACTTGAGTCCTGCCACTCTTACCTGTTTTCGGAGGAGAGAGAGTTTTTGTACCACAAACCATTTGTGCTAACGTTTAGTTGTGGTGAAGCATGCCATTCATTACCAATATTAAAGTCAAGCTCATTTGACAGTCCAGTTGGCTTCTGTGTCAGGAATAGAAGGGAATACCATATTGCCCATTGCTTCCAGTAGCAAAGTGTATTTGGCCAGCCCTGGATGAAGGGATGCTCTAAACCAGGGGTGGGCAACCTACAGCCCATGGGCCGTATCCGGCCTGGCAGCTGGTTCTGTGCGGCCTGGGAGAAGTGCGTCGGGGGCGGGGCCAAGAGGATGGGGTGCCACTGCCGCCACCCGATCGCGGGCTCTGTGGGGCCTGTGTTGGCAGACAGGTGGAATTGAGAATTCGTGCCAAGTTTGGTCCTGAGTTTCTCATCCTTTCAATGGGGTTTGATCTCTTCCTTTTCCATCACGAATCTCAAAGGCTCGCTGTCAGGAGGTTTTTAGAAAGGTGGGAACAGGAAATCATCGAGAGGGAAGGGACCCCAGGGCTATCCAGCCCAACCCCCAGGGATACACAATCAAAGCACCCCCGACTGATGGCCATCAAGCCTCTGCATAAAACTCTCCAGAGAAGGGGACTACAAGGAAGCATCATTTTATTTTAGTGGTTTTTATTATTATTGTATAATAATTTTATAATAATAATATAGTAATATAATAAATAATATAATGTTATATTATATTATAATTTCAATATATTATAATGTCTCTCTATATCTATCTATATAAAAAGAGAATGGTCGTGCATTGACGATCATGCACGGGAAAACTATAGCCCCCAGAGCCACAAAACCCACCAAACACATTTCCACATACCACGAGGTACATTAGTGGCACAAAAAGCCCGCCATACATACCTCCGGAGACCCCCAAACACGACCCCCCAAAACTGCCATTAAAACCTATGGGGGGATCCGGCAGCGATCCCAAGCCAGCCCGGCCAAGCGCCAGATCGCAGCTCAGCTTCTGCGGCCAGGAGGTGAACCCCAGCCCCTCACCCTCAGCGACTTCAGGGGCTTTGGGTGGGCCACTCCTGACCATCTCCACCGCTTCTCAGGGCGACCGGGACACCAAGAGACCAAAAAGGGAAAAAACCCCCCAAAAAACTACAAAAAAAATGGCACCCAGGCAATTTCCGGTCCGGCCAAAAAAGGCTCCGCCGGAAGTTGTCCCCCAAGAAAAAGGACATGGCAGGAAACACGGACAAAATAAAATCCCTACTACCAGGAACCAGAAGTCCCGCCCCTTACGGCCGG
Source organism: Anolis apletophallus (assembly GCA_030556195.1). Taxonomy (NCBI): domain Eukaryota; kingdom Metazoa; phylum Chordata; class Lepidosauria; order Squamata; family Anolidae; genus Anolis; species Anolis apletophallus. The sequence continues at coordinate 8,717,059 of JARBWK010000009.1, read as the reverse complement.
AACTCTACCAAAACATGATGGCGGCTGCCAGGGACCAGCGGTGGCCGCGTGGAAGGCTGCGGAGGGCATTCATGTGGCGAGGAGGCTCCTCTTCCGCCCCCTTCTCGCTCTCTTCTGCCACCTCCCTGCTGCTCCGTGAAGAGGAGGGCGAAAAGGGCCCGCGCGATCTCTCTCCCTTCGCCCTCCTCTTCTGGGAGCGGAAGGGAGGCAGCGGAGGAGAGCGAGAAGGCGGATGCGCTGCAGCCGTCCTCCTACCAAACGTCCCCCTTCGACCCCCCCCCCCCCTTCAACATGGAGGTGGCGAAGAAGGGCGAACAGGGAGCAGAAGACACGGACATGGAAGAGACAGGCAAGCTTACCACAAAAAACCTAGAAAACCCATAATAATGAAAAACATAATACAACTCCTGCACAAAACAACACAAATGAATTTCTGACTTTCAGCATTTTAGTGTTAGGAGTTGCTGGGTTAGGTTATTGGCAGGGGTTTTCCAGCCTTAGCAGAAAAAGTATAAAACGACAGAATGGCAGTGGTTCGCAAGAGACACTTAGGATGACTGCAGAGAGAAATTCACATTGTCTGCATATATTGAAAACGATTCTCAGTCCCTTTCTGCTGATCAACAGGCAGAAAATGTAAGTGCATAAGAAAAATCCTTGGGCAAGGAATGGCATCTTTCATACCAAAAGCTTTTTACAACCATTTTTTTGGCCTTCCTTTAAAATAACATGATGATTATTGGAAATGGTTTCATCTAGGGAGGTGGAAAGCCCCTAAACACATTCTGATAGCTTGTCAAGAGGGATTCTTGGCTCCCAGCTTCTTATTTGTGCCACTCTCATTTTAAGTGAAAGGCAATTGAGGGAAAGTTATTGACATAACAGAGGTCTGGGAATGAATCCAGGAGATAATTTGCTTTCCTGTGGATGCAAATATCACACACTGATATGATCCCCTGAGATTTAAGCAACAGCCTTTTTTCCTTTTCAAAGCATGCAAGTGCTCTAAAGAGGCAGAATGTAAAGGGAATCAATACAGAAGTAACTGCTTATGGATTTAACCGAGTTTTTTTAAAAAAAATATTAGAATCAGATGCTGTTTTTTCTCTCTCTTCAAGAAGCCAAGCACATTTAAATTAATGTAGCCATAGGACTTTTTCAGACTTGCATTCAGAAATGTTTAATAGCCCATCTGTCTAGCACTTGCTTTAGCCCAACTTACCTATGTTGTCTTGTTTGTGGATCCAAATAAAGAAAAGAGAAGCAATAAACGTTTACCAACTTGTTGGTCTGGCAGCCTGGAGATTATTCCCTCTTGGCACACTTCAAATAATAATAATAATAATAATAATCATCATCATCATCATCATCATTTATATTCTCCCCTTCTCCCCTAGGGGACTCAGAGCGGATTACAGCATTTACATACATAGGCAAACATTCAATGCTTTTACAATCAGAAACATAAAAGGCAGAGGCATCTCCTTTTATTTCCGGCTTCTGGAGGCGGTGCTCATCTTTCGCTCTGGGGAGGTGCTTTCTCAATTTTGAAGCCAAGGAGCCTGTGTTGTCACCTCGTAGTTGTGTGGCTGGCACGATTGCTTGGAGCATCTTTTTACATTTTCCCGCCAAAGTGGTACCTATTTATCTACTCACATTTGCGTGTTTTCAAACTGGAGCTGACAGATGACAGTTCACCCTGTCCTGCGGATTCGAACTGCTAATCTTCAGATCCACAGTTCAGCAGCACAAGGGTTTAACCCATTGCACCACTGCAATAAAATGCCTTGAATTGCTGTGTCTGTAGCTGCTACCTTTATATCAATACTAGCTGATCCCGGCATGCGTTGCTGTGCCCTATTTAGAGATGGTAGAATCTCTGAGTATGTAAGGGTTTGTACTGATGTTATTTATGGTCTTGGTGGGTATGTGTATGTGTATATATGTATGTGTGTGTGTATATGTGTGCTTGTATATATGTCTTTCTGTATGTATGTATGTGTATATGTGTGTGAATGTGTGTATATATGTGTGCTTGTGTGTATGTGTGTATGTTTTTGTATATTTAGATAGATTGATGTGTGTATGTATATATGTGTGTGCATGTGTTTGCATGTGTGTATGTTTGTGTATATGTGTTTATGTGTGTATGTCTATATGTGTGTGAATGTGTGTATATGTGTATTTGAATGTTGATGTGTATATATATTGGTGTGGTGTAGTGTGGTGGACAGGAAAGATAGGAAAGAGGGAAATAAGGTATGGGCCCAGAGGAAAGCAAGGGCGAACCCAGAAAGAAATCTTGGAAAAGGGAGGATAGCTATTACCGTTCTGGTTCTGTGTGCGCCGCGGTGGTTCTCCTCCTCTCTCACCTCTCTGGAGGTGGGGGGGGGGTAGTGTGAAGTAGCTGAGAGGAGGCGGCGGAGGGGGTTGAGGAAGCAGGCATTGCGCCGGCCGCCTGATCCTGGGCCGGAAAGGGCTTGGAGATGGTGGAGAAGGCGGGGCCGGGCAGGGGACTACAGCTCCCAGAAGGCCCCGCGCGACCACTCTGGCCTATTTCCGGCCCTGTCTCCGCCGTTCTTCCGAGTGAGCCACGCGGAGCCTTCTGGGAGGTGTAGTTCACTTACCTTCCAGGCGCCACATGGAGCCGGGTCGCGCGAACGCCTTTCCTGCTGCGTCCTCGGCCTCTCTCGCCGGGCGCCTTCCTGTTTGGGACCCGGGCCGTGGCAGGACGTGGATGTGGCGGGTAAGGAGTGGGGGCGGGTGGGGTGGGAGGGAGGAGGAGGAGGGGCGGGGCGTTTTAGGTGCCGCCGCGGTCGCCGCCGTGCGCTGTGTGCGCCTGCGTGGGAAGGTTTTCCCTTGGTCTCAGGAGTGTTCTGTAAGCGGCAGAGGAGGGGGGCATGGAGTCGGATGTTGCGCATGCTTGGTATCGTGACGTGTTTAAGGTGGCCATTTTGTGTGTCTGTGAACGTTGTGGTCTATGGCGGCAGTTTTGGGGGTCTAATTTTAGGGTCTTGCGAGTTACCTAGGGCGGTTTTTTTGTGCCCTCAATGTACCTTGTGGTTGGTGGTAATGTTTTGGGTGGTAATGTTTCGGGGGCATATAGTTTTTCTGTCCATTTGCCCCGTTGCACGACCACTTCCTTTTTATATATATAGAGATATGTAAAAATGAAACCTTTAGAGATATTATGCTGGAATTTGCTTCCATTCTTTATAGGGCATTCCGCTATTAATACTGTGGAGATTCTTCACAGTACCATAGCAGAGCACTATGGTGTCCAACAATGACTGTCTACACAGCTAAGATTATTTTGTATTGTATTTGCATGCCCTCCGACTATCCTGGGATGGCAAAGGCTGTTTGAATTAAAAATCTCTTCTCCCCCTTGGTCAGCTGTTTTTAAAATGTCCCAATTTTTCATTCCTCTCGCCAACTTCCCTCTTTAACTCCAGCATGCTTCCAAAGCTGCAGGCTGAATTCAAAATGCAAAAATAGTTTGGTTTCAATATGGGGAGGGAGGAGGACAGGAAAAAGGAAATATTACCCTTCCCAGTTGGCATAGGCAAAGGTAAACTGCTGCAGCCTATCTTGTCTTGTCTGCTATTCCTTGTTAATAACTTTAGCCATATTGATCACATCCCGCTTTTACCTATGAATTGTTAGTTTTGTGTTTGCCTATGGAAGGCTTATTCAGCAAACATGCTTATTAAAATATTCTGAAATGTAGGACCCATTTGTTTTATTTCTTCCTCTTGATTGTAGCAGGGTGATTTTGGAGAAGTTGCCTCCAAATTATTCTCGCTATAATTTATCTTGCAGTGCAATTGTATATATGTTATTCAAAAGTAAATCACAATGTAGTCAGCAAAGCTGAGCCCTTGATAAATATGATAAAACCTCTGCATTTGTAGGACTAGTGTCCACAGTTTTATGTATCCATATCCAACAAAAATATATCCTTTCTAGGTACTTTCTAGGATCTCCAGCATGCCTGTATGGTATTATTGGCCCAGAGGTCAATCTTTCCAGTAGGGCAGTGTTTTTCAACCTTTTTTGAGCCGCGGCACATTTTTTTACATTTACAAAATCCTGGGGCACACCACCAACCAAAATGACACTCTAACACAGTAATACATATAGTTAATATGTTTGTAAATGTATTTATACACTCAGTGTGAAACCTGGGCCTGTTTCGATGAACACAACATAGATATCCTGGCAGGAATGGCAGAAAGACACACACAAAGGTCTTGCTCAACAGCTGTCAGTCTCTCTCTTTGTTTAGTTTTTATCGCAGTCAAGCTAGAGAAGCTCATCTCACACAGATATGTAGTTGAAAACGGGAGCAATGTCAAAATAGACCAACAGAAAATACTGGAAGGGTTTGGTGGTCATTAACCTTGAGTTCTGGAGTTGTAGTTCACCAACATCCAGAGAGCACTGTGGACTCAAAAAATGTTGGATCAGGACCAAACTTGGCATGAATACTCAATATGCCCAAATGTGAACACAGATGGAGTTTGGGGAAAATAGACCTTGACATTTGGGAGTTACAGTTTCTGGGATTTATAGTTAACACACAATCAAAGAGTATCCTGAACTCTTGCAACAATTGAATTGAACCAGACTTGGCATATTGAACTCTCATTACCAACAGAAAGTACTGAAAGGGTTTGCTTGGGAATTGACCTTGAGTTTGGAAGTTGTAGTTCACCTACACCCAGAGAGCACTGTGGACTCAAACAATGTTATGTGATGTTGTTTGTTTTCTATCCAGAATCACAATGTTGGAAGGAGGCTCACCACTTTAAGGTCCCTAAAACAGGCATGGGAAAACTTTGGCCCTCTGGGTGCTTTGGACTTCAACTCCCACCATTCCTAACAGCCTGAGGCCCTTTCTTGCTTAAATGGCTGGGGGGGGGGAGGAAAAGGGCCTGAGGCTGCTAGGAATGGTGGGAGTTGGAGTCCAAAACACCTGGAAGGTCCAGGTTTGCCCATGCCAGCTTTCGACAGAGACCTCTTCCTCCCCCTTCCCCTTCGCGCCCTTTCTTCCCCCTCCTGCCAAACACTTACTTTTTCTTTTCCACTTGGGCTCCCTTCTTTAGGAGGGGAGGGGGAGGGGGAGGGAGGAAGACGTGACCCATGTGGGCGCTACTGCGCAGACCCGCCCCACGTCTTTCTCCCTCCCCCCTCCCTTCCTGAACACGCTCACACTGCCCCCTCGGATCGAAATGGCGGCAGCGTGAGCAAAGCGAGGCAAAGCGAGCAGAGCGAGGCTGGGAAGAAGGGAGCCCGAGTGGAGAAGAAAAAGTGTTCGGCAGGAGGAGGAAGAAAGGGTATTGGAGGTTCCAATTTCCCACGGCACACCTGATGATCTTTCACGGCACACTAGTGTGCCTCTGCACACCGGTTGGGAAACACTGCAGTAGGGTACACTTATTTGTGGTTTTGCATATCCATGGGAAGCTCAGGAACATATCCTCTGCAGATACAGAGGTAAGAGTGTATCTCCAGGACTGCTGCTGTAATTGTTTCAGAGTAAGTTTGTATGAAGGATGAGCAAGCATTAATTGTTGACTTCCTTTCATTTCTTTCTTTCGTACCACTATACATTATTATAAAATTAAAAGAGGTGGAGAGAAAGAGGGAATGAATAATTTTAAAGCCTCTGCCCTCCTACCCCATCCCGAAAAGTGATATTGGGACACTGAAGAAGCACTGTTCAGGAGTCATGAGGTTGTCACAAATTCTCCATGCATGAAAATATATTACATATTTTTTAGTTCTCTACAGAACTGCATGAAATCATTAATGCAAATTTTGATAACAAGATTGATCTTGATACATTCTTAATGCCTCTATTTTTTTTACATCAACCACTGATTGGATTCAAATATGTTCTTCAAGTGTCTCACCAGTATCAATTTACCGAAAGAATATATTATTAAATTCGCTTTTAAAAATGTACTATGTAGAATTGAATGTCTTGGGGGAAAGTATAAGGACATAGGCTTCTCTTTGCTCACAAAGGGTTAGTTTGTTGTTACCTTGTTTTTAAAGACTGAAAAATGGAGTATGCGTGTAGGAAGCAATGTTTGTTTCTATTTTCAGCAGTCCTATTAGCCATGCAGCATTCGAAAGACAATCTGAAAAATTACCTGATTGCTAAACGAATGGCATTCAAGGGAAATGCACACTTTCATGATTAAATTGTGAGATATTTCAAACCAAAGGGAGGAATTGCAAGGCACTTTGGATGTTATTGAATTGAGAACTCCCGCCAGACTTAGCCAGCATAGTCAATAATGAGACATACTAGTTTGTTTTATTTTAATTTTATTTTATTTATTTGACTCCCAGAGGCTCGGGGCGGTTTACAGAATTTCAACACAGTAATAAAACAATAAAACAATACACATTAAAATATCGTTAAGACTGAAAAGCTTGTCTGAACAAGGTCTTACAAGCTTTGCTAAAAGTAACCAAATTTCGCAAAGCCCGAGTCTCAGGGGGGAGATCATTCCACAGAACTGGGGCGATGATAGAGAAGGCCCTTCGTCGGGTTGCCATCAGGTGGTAAGACTTCACGCCAGCAATATCTAAGAGAGATTCAACATCATAGGGAGGGTGACAAAATCCCCATTCCTGATTTAAATGTCTTACCTTGCTGATGAAATGCAGAAAGAAAATCGAGTGTTTCGTCTCTTTGATGTCAAGTAACGATTGAGGTTGCAGGAATTATGTCTAGAATATGATTACAAGTAAAGTTGAAACTAAATGTTTTGAACGCATTCTGCTTATGCTAAAAATGAAGTGGAGATGATTAAGTAAATCTCTTCACTGGATTAAAGAGCTAATCAATTGATCTTCACAGGCTTTAGGTTTTCTGTATGAATTGAGGTTGTACTAGAGGTGGCTAGTAAATATAGAGAAGATGCTAATGCTATTATCCGTGGCTATCTCATATAGTTTAATCCATTTATTTTTATCTTTGCTTAGTCTGAGAACGTGCTGAGTCCATTGGAGGCCTGTTTCTTTTCTCATTATTTTTCCAGAATAAGTAACTTGATTACGATTCAAGGGGATATCATTGAAGGTGGGAAGTGGCTGCAGTTCTGACAGCCCAGTGATAAGCTAAATGTTTTACTTTCTATGCAATTGATGATACAGGTAGGCTACTCACTATCCTACCTTGCCCTTATTGCTGCTTGTTATTTTCTTTCCAGTTAGGAACTAAATATATGGAGAGACCAAGTATGGTCAAGTACACCGACATCTAAAATGCTGAAAACAATACATTTTGTAACAAAATGATTGAAATCCACTATCAAAGCTTCAAACAGATTGTACAGGCTTTTAAAATGTTTTTTTAAAAAAAATAATAATGTACCTGTTTCTGCTGTACTGAACTGTTGAATGTGTATTTTTGTTTTGGAAATTACATTATATATACACACATACATACACAGTGTATATATATATATATACATACACAGTGTGTGTGTGTGTATACATACATACACACACAGTATATATATATATATATATAAAATCTATACACACATTGTAATATGAGTGGCTCACTGTAAACTTTGGTGATAAGTTGCAGCGATTTTCTAGAGAGATGAGATGAAGTTTATTGAGATATGCCGGCTGTGCATTGCTTTTGTAAACAATATCTTACATCCCTGGGAATTCAGCATAAGACTAAATAGTATTTCACCCCTGAGATACTAAAAATCGGAACTATTCACTGGTAAAGAAGGAAAGAAAAATATATCTAGATCAGGGGTGGGCAACCTATGCCCCCCGGGGAGAAGGGTGTTGGGGGGCGGGGCCAAGGGGAAGGGGTGCCGCTGCCGCCATCCCATCGTGGGCTCTGTGGGGCCTGTGTTGGCAGACAGGCTGGAGGAGTGGCGGCTTTGGAGTGCCTGCCATCCCTGGAGGCGATCCGGGACTGCAGCGGAAGCACTTGGCGATGTCAGCCTTCATCTTGGTTCGCACCTTGTCTTCTTGAATTTAATTTAATTTTAGTGGTTTTTATTATTATTTTATAATTTTATAATAATAATAATATAATATAATATAATGTTATATTATATTATAATTTCAATATATTATAATGTCTATATATATACTATAATATAATAATTATATTAATACTAATAATAGATGAATATTTCTTGATATATTAATATGTTAATATTAATGATGTGTAATATATAGTAAATAAATAAATAAATAATGTAGATTAGAATGTAGTTCAGCGTTCAGGTGCGGCTCTCCACCATATTTTTTGGCTCTCGTGTGGCCCCTTGGGAAAAATAATTGCCCACCCCTGATCTAGATTGTACTAGAAAACTGGTAATATTTTGGGATTTTCTTAGAATACAATCTTTGTTGTCCTATGGTAGTGTATTTATATGGAGCATTTTGTATTGTTATTTTGGTTTGAAGTAAAGTAATGAAAATAAGTATCAAGTTGACCATATTACTCCCAATTGGTAAACACCACATTGAGACCAACCTGTGGGAGAAAAGCAGGATATAAATAAATAATTTTATGCATTGGGTCTCAATGGCTATTATGTTGGTATTTCTTCTGTTGCAGTGTAACCATTGGTGTGGTGTGCTTGCCTTGTAGCTCAGCTAAGCACAGCACCCATGGTTGCAGAGGGAAATGATCTCGAGCAGATTGTCAGTGGCAACATGGACCTCTGAGGCAGAGAATTGTAGAGGCTCATCCCCAAGACTGTCCACGTGAGGACTGTGCCTTTCATGACTGACAGATACCCCATAAGAGTCTTGCACGGATTAGTTCATTATATTTCTTCCTTATACAGTGATATGTGTAAATATGATCGTGATCAAGATTTGAAGGGATGGAAAAAAGAGGAATCCCCCTCCCCCAACTCATCTCTTGGCTGAAGGTTTTCCTGATGTTTTTTGTTTTTTCCCGCTTAGCATGTTCTCACCCCCATTTCCATGTTTACTCATATATAAATTGTTCTCATGCATAATTTGGGACCAAAATGACAGATTTGGTTATGACCCTCGGATTAGTCTCCGTGTGGAGAGAAAAAGAAGGGTATAAACAAACACTACTACTGCCAATAATAATAATAATAATAACTACTTGAGGATTGTTCTGTAAAGAGTGAGCAGCCACTTCAGGCATGTTACCACTGCTGTCATTTTCCTGTTGAACACATTGCACATTGGTTCTACATAGACCATTATGTGACAGCACTGCATACTGGCCCCTTTAACAGTGTATGGGATGAGCATGTTACCACCTGTCATTTTCCTGTTCAGGATGGGTGGGTGGGGGTGGGTTGTATGCTTTTTAAAGGTTTTCTTAGGATGGAGTAAACTCTTGCCTTTCACCTCTCTATTCATAGAAGGTTATTGTTCCTTTTTTGATAAGAGTTAAGGTAAGGAAGAGGGGGGGTCAGGAAGACAGATTTCCACCATGTCTCCTGAGTCATCGGTTGGGAGCCCCTCCCCCCAGCAACAATACTACATCTGCCTGCCACCTCAGGAGGAGAAGGAGGAAATCCTGCTGCTTCCCCCCTCCCCTAGCCACCTAAGAGGAGGAAGGGGACTAAGGAAAAAACACCTGTCTCCTGGCTGTTGCTTATTGTTTCTGTTGTGGTTTACCCCCAGCCATAATGTTTTTAAAACACCTGTCTCCTTTTGATATTATGTGGTTTCATAATGTTTTTATGTGTATTTTGATATTATGTGTATTACTTGCTGCCTGTAAACCGCTTTGAGTCGCTGAAAGGCTGAGAAAGGCGGTATAAATAAATAAATAAGATACAGTATTTAAATTGTGGCGCAGATGTGGCGCAGCTGGGTGGGTGTCAGCTACATAAGATCTCTACTGACCAGAAGGTCATGAGTTTGAGGCCTGGCCAGGTCGAAGTGGGCTCTCGACCTATTATGTAGCCTGTTGTCAACCTTTGCAACCTGAAAGACAGTTGCATCTGTCAAGTAGGAAATGAAGGTACCACTTAGTGGGGAGGCTAAATTTAACTAATTTACGAGGCCATAAAAAAGATCTCCAGAAAACACGCTGACGAATGAAGGAGTGTGACAGCTTCCCCTGGTGGCCAGATGTTAAATTGCCTGTCTGTCTTGTGTGTTTGTGTGTCTAAATGTAATGTGTACACTTTAATCCGCCCTGAGTCCCCTGTGGTGTGAGAAAGGCGGAATATAAATGAAGTAAATAAAATAAATAAATTAATTAATAAATTAAATCTTTGAAATATTTTCAAATTTATTTTATCATAATTCAAAATATTTGCTATACATCATTTGTTATACAGTAGAGACGTAATGTTCAATAAAATCCGCAATACGTTTTTTGCATCTACTGTTACTTTTACACTTATACATATCCTCTATCCTTGAACACTGTGCTTGCCCTCACCCTCAAGTCATTAATACTTACATTGACCTATGGTAAGCCAACACAGTTTTTGGGCTTGATTTTTTAAACTAAAATTTCTAGATTTATGCATGGGTATATGGGGTAACGTGTTTCACTTTGGACTTGTAACTTTATTATTTGTCTGTTAAATAAGTAGAAATAATAATACATTCTCAGAACAGGTAAACCTTATTATGTGTTGACTGCCAGGTCCAACGTTGTACGTTTCATGACTGACAGATCCTCCATATGAGGAAGGGACGCAAAGGCACCCCCTTCCTGTGCTTGTTCTCCCATTGGAGAGCCAGCATTATATTGTGGCAGATTAGGCTTCGTAGTGCTGCAGCCAGGAAGGGAGTGTCCTTATCTCCTCTCACTCAGGCTCAAGGGAGGAAGAGTGTGGATCATCTCATTCCCTTGACCCTCCTAGCATGGCTGAGTCCGGAGTCTCCAAGGCAGCAACCACTATAACTTTGCAGTGACCCTGGTTGGAGGGTAACTAGTGATGCATTAATGTAGGATCCTGAAATAAATGTGCCGCTTTATCATTAGTATGGATCCCTGCTAAAATCATGCAAAACATTTTCTATGTCTACCCATAGGCTTTGAAACTCCTTATCACAAAAGGCTAGACTAGTTTGCTCTCTGCCGTCTTTCTGCCAGCTAGTCAAGATCTATTTTATTCACCATTGGGGATCGTCATTCCTTGCAGCAGAATTGGCTGTTAGCTCAATTTGTGCTGTAGTTTTCTCTTATTCACTTTTAATTTTTGTGTCGCGTTTTTAATTCTTTTCTCATTTTATATTTTTGGACTATTTATTGTAAGTTACCTGCTCATGAGAGAAGGGGAGGATACAAAATGAATTCATGAAGGAATAAAATGAGCAGTTAGTCATTTAGTACTCCCAAAGATATATTAACATGTCAATTACAGAAATCTCTTTTTGTTTTATATTTATTATCATTTGTGGTTTCATAATCTATCAGATATAACAGCCTGAATGTTTGGCCCATCAGTGATTTGGATTCTGTCCAAGAACCAAGGGATCAGCGACGTATTGTCAGGTGATGTGACACTTTCCAAGCATTGTCACTTTTTGCAGTTAATGCTGTTCAGCGCTTGTCTATAATGATATCTTTCATATGTTTTTTTCAAGTTTGTTTGGATTATTAATGTTTTTGTTTAATCACTCATCTGCATGAAAGTTGGATCATTTCATCTCTCTCTTTCCATCTTCCCTGGTGGGGATGAAAGGGAGATTAAAACTGGTTATGAATGCAATGAATGAATAATCATAGACAGTTGGATGTGGGTATGCAGATAAACACTTTAGTTGACAAATTTAACTGAATAACTATGATCTCAGGTGATGTTTATAAGAAAATTGTCTTCTGTTTCATCTGCTCAGCAAATGGGACATGTAGCATGAAGAGTAACAAGGCACAAAAGTGCCAAAATTTTAAGATGGACACTAAACTGAAAGTGAAGATGAATCTATCGAAGACGGAGATCCTGTGGTTGGGTCGCCCTGGTATGGGAGAGTGCTGGTTGCCTACCCTGGATGGCGAGCAACTAAGGCTGCCATTCTTGGTAAAAAGTCTGGGGGTCCAGTTGGACCCACTGCTGTCCATGGAGACCCAGGTCTCCATGGTTAGCAGAATAGAATTTTTCCATCTGCGACAGGCTAGGCGACTGGCTCCTTACCTATCCAGGGATGACCTGGCCACGGTAATCCAAGCGACGGTCATCTCAAGGCTGGATTACTGTAACACCCTCTACATTGGCCTTCCCTTGTCAACAATCCGGAAACTCAAGCTGGTGCAAAATGCTGCCGCTCGATTACTGGTGGGAGCACCAGTGAGAGAGCATATCACTCCCATCTTGCAGCAGTTGCACTGGCTACCAGTTGAGTACCGAATTGTTTTCAAGGTGCTGGTTCTGACCTTTAAGGCCTTGTATGGTCTAGGGCCAGTGTACCTGAGGGACCGTCTCACCCCGTACGTTCCCCCGAGATCACTACGTTCAGAAGAGCGAAATCTCATGACAGTTCCATCGGTCCGCTCCTGTCACCTGTCTGTAACCAGACAGCAAGCTTTCTCCGCGGTGGCTCCGGCATTATGGAATGCATTGCCGGACGAGGTTCGCGACATCACGGAGTTAGTTCCCTTCCGGAAGGCATGTAAAACAACTTTATTTAAGCTTGCCTTCAACTAAATCCTCCAGTTACTCTGACCATGTCCTTGTTGACCGAATGTTTTTATGTATTTTAAGTAGTTTAGGCATTTTATATGTATTTTATGTGTTTTACATTGATTGTGTGTAAACCACTCCGAGCCTGCCCGGGGGGGGGGGGGGGAGCGGTATACCAAGACCGAATAAATAAATAAATAAATAAACAGTTGGTGGCTGCTGATAATTGAGTGCTATGATTTTTCAAAGTTTTCAAAAGTCTAAGCGTGGATCTATACTGACCTGCTATCCTGGGGCTGACACAGTGTGGTGTATGCTAGATTGGCCTCAGGATGAGTAACACAGGCAGCCCCTGCTGCAGTGGTGGGATGTAATAATGATTGCCCTCCATGCTGAATGTGGTTCAGCACTCCCAGATGACCACCCTTACTATCTCCTCTTGTTCTCATTGTCACAGTGGTCTCCAGGTATGACATGGGTCCTACTGGTCAACTGTCACCTGCAGTGATGTTGGGCAGAGTGATTAGGGAATGGCAAGAGGAGGAGTCACCCCCTCATCTCCCTGTCCCTTCCCTGATGGCCTCCTTCCCAGGCCAACATCCCTGCGCGCGAGGCCTAACTAGCAGGGCTCATGTGAAGCCTAGAAACTGTGACACAGAGGATGGGAAGGGATGGTAAATGTTATTCTGTGTCCACAGGCTGATTAAGCTGGCAAAACACTGCATGGCAGTGAAAACAGTTGCAACCAGTTCTATCTCGGTACTGGCCCAATTATTTGCACAGGCCCAAAGTTGGGGGATACTCCATATTCTGGGCCAGAATTGGAATATCCCCCAACTTTGATTAACATGGGTCAAGACCGTGTTAAGGCCGTGTTGCCCCATGTTACTCTGGGTCACCTTTCTGCAGTGTTTGGCTGCCACCGAGATGATTTGGGTGAGAACTTTTGCGTGAAGGGGCTAGTGTGGATCTGCCCTAATTTAATTTTTCTCCCTTGTAAAAAGCTTGAAATGAATCATCAGTACAGTGTAACTAAACAGACTGGAGTTATATCTTCCAGCTGATCTATCTATTCTATATGCTAACAGTGAACTGTTTCTCCATTGCTTTTGCTTTCAAATTGTGCTGGAAGAAATATCTTAACTGAAACAAAGTTAAGTCAAACTTTATTTCTAAATTAATTGACTAAATTACTGATTAGTAGTTGTCAAATCCAAGTAATATGCTCTGTACTAATTTTCACCTTTTGCAGCTTGAACAGTCAGGTATTATATGAATTAATGGAAATCATGTTGGAAATGAGTAACTTTCACTTTGATTATTGTTCAGTTCATATTGAAATGAAGAAGATGACAGCTGGCTATGAAGTTGTTGGAATGCCTGATACAAGAATGCAAATTAATTCTACTTTGCATAAAATCTGCCGAGCCAGGCTATTTCTACCCTCTGCCTTTTGACATCTCAGCAGTACGCGTGTTAGGCTGGTTTTCTTTCTAATTTCTTATAACATCAGATGGCTGTCTGAGGGCGTTGGGTAGAGCATACACAATTAGCTGCAGTCAATTAAACTTACCTCAGAAGGATGAAGGGATGGAAGCACGTGTCTCTATAGATTGTGGTTGCAACTTGCCCTGAAAAAAGAATGGCTTAGCCGGCTCCTGGAACAGCTTGAACTGTGCTGTTGGTGGCAGGAATAAAAACGTTGTCCCCAACTAATGTCTATATGGATCAAACCTCAGGAGCACAGAACTCCACAAGAGTTTGCACCTCTGCGGTTAATATGTGTATATAGTCAGGAAATAGTAGCAGGTGGCTGTCACGTCAATGGGGCAGTGAATCGACACCGGATTTAAGTCTTAAAGGGAGCTGTCCAAGGATGCTTGACGGGGTTACACTCCCCCTGAAGGTGCAGGTTCGCAGTCTGGGAGTGATGCTCTGGACTCATCGCTGAGCCTGGAGCCTCAGGTCTCGGCGGTGGCCGGGAGAGCTTTTGCACAGTTAAAGCTTGTGCGCCAGCTGCGCCCGTACCTTGGGAAGTCTGCCTTGGCCATGGTGGTCCACACTCTGGTTACATCCCGAATAGACTACTGCAACGCTCTCTACGTGGGGTTGTCTCTGAAGACTGCTCGGAAGCTGCAATTAATCCAACGTTCGGCAGCCAGATTACTAACAGGAGCGGGGCACAGGGAGCATACAACTCCCTTGCTGCGCCAGCTCCACTGCCTGCCAATTAGCTTCCGGGCACAATTCAAAGTGCTGGTTTTAACCTACAAAATCCTATATGGCTCTGGCCCAGTTTACCTGTCCGAATGGTTTCTCCCCTACAAACCATCAAGAACATAAAGATCCTCCGGAGAGGCCCTGCTCTCAGTCCCGCCGGCTTTGCAAGCGCGGCTGGTGGGGACGAGAGACAGGACCTTCTCTGTGGTCGCCCCTCGGCTGTGGAACTCTCTCCCAAGTGATGCTAGATCTGCCCCGTCTCTGTTGTTTTTTAGGAGGCTGGTGAAGACCTGGATGTGGAACCAAGCCTTCCCAGAATAGGCTGAGATTGGCTATTGTCTGAATGTTTGACCATGTTTACAGATTGAGTGGAATTGTTTTAATGGCGATGTGGTTTTTTGCTGGGATTGTAATGTATTTTAATATGTTGTTTTTAAATTGTATAGCATTGAATTTTTGCTGTAAGCCGGTCTGAGTCCCTCGATAGAGGTGAGAAGGTCGGGGTACAAAAGTTTTAAATAAATAAATAAATAAATACTGAATTCAATTTGGAAATAGGCTTCAACACTTCAGAGAGTTTCTTTAGCATGTGAATTAAACCCTGGAGTGAAATCCCTGTACCCATGACTCACTACCATGGCTATCGGGGAATACATCAGTAGTAATATCCTTTTTGATGCACCGAACCTCTGTCTTAAAGACAAAATCTCTTCCAGTGCTCATAAGAATCAATGCATATAGTTTGTTAGCTATCTTGAGAACCGGTGAAAAGAAGCCAACAGCAAGTGCTGTTCTTTCTGGTACTGAAAAGCAAGGGGAGAGGAAGGCTGGCTACTTTAGAAAGTGACTGCATTATAAATAAGATGCCTTCTGTGACATCTTTGTTGCTGACATTGTAATATTATGGGGGTAATGAGAGAGTGGCTACATTTTCTTAAATATATGGCCGTGTGTGAATCTTGCTGTGGCCATGAATTCCCCTCCCTGAAACTTTATTTGAAGCCCCAATTACAAAGCCAAATATTGAAGGAAAACTACTGTACATGAGTAGGAAAAATGTGGATATGCCTGCCTTCTAGAATGAGCCCTGGGATGAAGAGGCATGTGTTGGGGATTTTTATATGGTGAGCTCCTAATTCAGTGTTTCCCAACCAGTGTGCCGGGGCACACTAGTGTGCCGTGAGCGATCATCAGGTTTGCCGTGGGAAAGTGGAACCTCCAGGAAGGGGGGGGGGGAGTCTAGTGTGTTGAAGTATAAAGACCCTAAGAAACCTACCTCAATAAAGGCACAAAATTACAAACACCCCCCTCCCCACCCGTTGTCTACTTGGTCTCTTCCTCTCCATGCATTGGGAAGGCCCGCCTCCCTTTCCCCAAGTAGAGACCTCCTCTTGCCTCCTGGGGGTTCTCTGTGGGAAGTTTGGTCCAATTCTATCATTGGTGGGGTTCAGAATGCTCTTTGATTGTAGGGGAACTATAATTCCCAGCAACTACAACTCCCAAATGCCAAGGTCTATTTCCCCTGAACTCCATCTGCGTTCATATTTGGGCATATTAAGTATTCATGCCAAGTTTGGTCCTGATCCAACATTGTTTGAGTCCACAGGGCTCTCTGGATATAGGTGAACTACAACTCCAAAACTCAAGGTCAATGCCCACCAAACTCTTATAGCATTTTCTCTTAGTTGTGGGAGTTCTGTGTGGGAAGTTTGTGTCTTTCTGCCATTCCTGCCAGAATATCTATGTTGAGTTCATCGAAACAGGCCCAGGTTTCACACTGAGTGTATAAATACATTTTAAAAACACATTAACTATATGTATTACTGTGTTAGAGTGTCATTTTGTGTCATTTTGGTTGGTGGTGTGCCCCAGGATTTTGCAAATGTAAAAAGTGTGCCACGGCTCACAAAAGGTTGGAAACACTGTCCTAATTAATGAAAGGGACGGGTGGGAAAGGTGTGTGGGAATCAAACTGGAGTGGGATCTCCATGTGAAAATAACAATAGGATAAAATATTTCATGCTTATATGGAGCACGGGAACAGGGATTTAGTATTAGGTAAATTGTAAAGTAAGATCTGGTCTACCCAAGGCCCATCAGTTTGCTGTTTCCTATTGGAGCCAGTCAACTTTCCTTGGAAGGACAGACACACAGCATGAGGTCTTCAGTCATGTTATCTGTCACTAGCATCAGTATTCACAGATATACTTTCCTGGAATATGGACATTTTGCTAAGCTTTGGGCACCTGCCCTGCTTTACAAATGAGAGACCCCTGTTTGAAGAGCTGTCAGAGGACAGTCATGCTTGAAAAGCAGCTCAGTCCTTGTATATCCTTCTTAAAATGAAGTACCCAGGATTGAATACTCCAGATGAAGCCTGACCAGTGCAGACAACATTACTTCCCTCGACTTGGAAATGATGCTTTTACGAATGCAGGCAAAAATAGCATTTACTCTCTTCGTTATAGCATCACACTGCTGTTCAGATTATGATCCCAAGGTCATTTTCACATGTATATCTGTGCATTTTGTGGCCTAAATGGTTTATATTAAATTTCAGTTTATTTATTTTGGCTCAAGTTTCCTGTTTATCTAGGTATTTTAAAATAGTAGTAGTAGTAGTAGTAGTAGTAATTTATTTTTATACCACCCTATCTCCCCAAGGGGACTCAGGGCGGTTGTTCACATGTAACAGCAATCATTCAATGCTGTAAATGGTAAACAACAAACAGATAAAATATATATCGACAAGGGGAAATAGAAATAAAAAATCTCACAAATACTAAAATTAAATAAACATAATTACACAAACACATATACCCCAAAAATTAGAGGCTAAAATACATTAAATAGTGCCTACCAGTAAACCCTTGTGCTAGCAGGACTGCTGACCAACAGGTTGGTGGCTCAAATCCGGGGAATGGGGTGAGCTCTAGCTTCCCATGAGGGGACATGAGAGAAGTCTCCCACAAGGATGGTAGAATATCAAACGTCCGGGCATCCCCAGGCAGTGTCCTCACAGATGGCCAATTCTCTCACACCAGAAGCAGCTTGAAGTTTCTAAAGTTGCTCCTGACATGGAAGAAAAATTCAGATTGCTAGTATTGAACAAGATCATTTTTCTTTCCAGAGGAACCAAGAAGCCCCCAACACACAGGATGACCCTTTCAAGATGCAATACTGTGAAGGGAGATTATACAGCAAATCCAAGAATAATTGGCCTAGTTATTTATTATTATTATTATTATTTATTTCAGCTTGGTAGACCGCTCACTCCGAAGCTCAGAGCGTTTTACAACAATAAAATACCAATAAAACACATAACAACATTAAAACAGCGTTAAAACCAATTCCACCCCACCCCCCTCCCCCAGTAAACTGTAACAGGACAGTAGTGATGTGATGTAGCGGCAGTGACGCGGCGGGTGGCAGGTTATGGCGGGCACCGGCCAAAGCCAAATGCCTGCCTAAACAGCCAGGTCTTAACAGCCTTACGAAATGTCATCAAATCCCGCAGGGCTCGCGTCTCTTCAGGCAACAAGTTCCATAGCGTTGGCGCAGCCACTGCGAATGCCCTCTGCTAGCCTGTAGGTTTTTATGCCAGGCACTTCCAACATGTTGAGCCCCTCTGAGCGCAGTGATCTTCTGGCCACGTATGGGGTAAGCCGCTCCCTCAGGTACACTGGCCCCAAACCATATAAGGCCTTGAAAGTTAGAACTAACACCTTGAAGAAGACCCGGAATTCAATTGGGAGCCAGTGCAGTTCGCGCAGCAATGGAGTTGCGTGAGCAGATCTTACGGCTCCTGAGAGCAGGCGTGCTGCTGCGTTCTGCACTAGCTTGAGTTTCCGGATCGTCAACAAGGGCAGGCCAATGTACAGCGCATTACAGTAATCAAGCCTCGAGATGACCATGTCTTGGATCACCGATCATTTAAGCTCCTCCCTGTTTTCATGTCTGCTTTGCTCCTGAACATTGAATTCAACTCGATGGGATGGTGTCAGCAATGGAACTCGTGATAGCGTCAGAGGGACAGCAACTGAATTGAAAGATATGATACTTGGTAATTTTCCTTCTACCCTTGCCAACTCCGCCTGGATAGAATGCAAATACAAAATCAGCTTGGTTTCTGAATCGTAGGAAAATTTAATTTCAAGTCCACTTGGAAGGTCCTGACAATTGCTTCAGGGTCTTTCTATTTTATTACAAGCGATGTCCTTAGAAAACTGACAGGAGACCACCAGAGAGCCTGCACTTCCTGCCAGAGGAATGATGGGGCAACCAGGATATCTCAGAAGTCAGAACCATTCTAAATGGAAAAGGCTCAAAGGATTAATCCTTTCGAGTGAGACACTGAAGTACTGTAAATCTGTTTCCAGCATATATGATTATTAAAATGAGATTTTGCAAGTAGCCAGAGGATATGAATGTGTCATTCATCATCATCTTTGAGAAACTTCTCTAAAGTGCAACAGAGAAGTGAGATATAGCCGAAATACAAATAAGGATTTTATATCACTGTTCTTTAGTTCTTTTTCTTTTCTGACCCACCATTTGGTTTCTGAAGTGTCTCCAAAATATTAAACACTTTAGTCTCATTCCTTACGTATTTGCCCTTGCAGTATAGCACAGTTTCCATTTCTTGTAGCCAGGAAGGAAAACAATTGCTGCAGGGAGGCTGTTTTTGGTCAGAACCTCTGAAAAATGAATTTTTTTGGGAATACAACTACCATCCCATGAGACAGTATAATCAGTGCAGATGTAGTTTCAAAAAAACTAACTTTTCCAGGGGGAAGGATTTGAGGTTTTGGCTGCATCTTGATGTAGACCGTCTAAAATACTTTAGTGTCCATGTTGGAGAATTTAACAGATGCTCCACTGATCAACATAAAACACAACAGCAGGACATTATCTAGTTCAAAACTTATGAAAAATACATGGCTTCCCTTCAAAAACTATGAAGTATTTATGTGCAACTCTTTCCTATAATACACAGAGGCATTTCCTGCTATATTAAGATGGGCAAAGATGCGGCCTTGCAGCTGTTGTTGGACTATAGCAGGGCTGTCCAACTTCTACCGGCCCAAGGGCCGGAATTCCAGTCACTGATCACCTGGGGGGCCACTCCGCCCCGGCCACGCCCCCGTCCCTCCTCCAGTTTCGCCCGCTTCTGAGGCTGGAGTAACGCTTTGGGAGAGAGGGCGGAGCCACGAGGGGCTCCCCATGGCTCCGCCCTCCCTCCCAAAGCATCACACCAGCCTCAGAAGCGGGCAAAACCGTGCGTATGCGCACTTTATTTTTGGAATTTTTTTTTTTTATTTTAAAAGCAATACTTTTGCAGGAGGGTAGGAGGGCCGCATCCAAGGGGCTGGCGGGCCGTATGTGTCCCACGGGCCGCCTGTTGGGCAGGCCCCGGCTGTAGCACTCATGGTCCCTTGCTATTTGCAGTGATGGCTGAAGGCAATGGGAGTCCCGGTTCAACATTTAAAGGTTTGCATGGTTCATAGCCCTGTGCTAGTTTGTGCCTCATCAATCAGATAATATTTTACAGTTGGTCCAATACTTGAAACCGTGTCTGACCTTGCCTTATAGTAAAGTCATCTTCAGTTATGTCCGCTTCCAACTACCATAGGCACCTTGCCTTTAATCCAACTACATGTTATGTGTTGTAGACATACAACTACAACACATAACAAAATATGGCACCAGATCCTGCCTGCTGCAAGATCTGGAAGGCAATTCTATCCCTTGTGCCTACACTAACAAAACTATTATATTTCTAATATTTTCAGGAACTCCTTCACCTGCTCATCTTCCAATGTATTACATGCCTTTCCCTTGCCAGCAATGCATTCCCACATTCAGATACAAACGAAGAAACAGACACAAAAGTTGACGTTGGAAAGTGAAAGTGGTATTTCCTTTCTTTGGGATCAAAAAACGTAAACAAGCCCACTCAGAGATCATTCTCTCTAGCTCAGCGTTTCTCAACCTGGGGGTCGAGCCCCCTGGGGGTGTCGCGAGGATTCAGAGGGCTCACCAAAGACCATCAGAAAACACAGTATTTTCCATTGGTCATGAGGGTTCTGTGTGGGAAGTTTGGCCCAATTCTATCGTTGGTGGGGTTCGGAATGCTCTTTGATTGTAGGTGAAGTATAAATCCCAGCAACTAGAACTATAAATTCCCCAACCTCCACCTGTGTTCACATTTGGGCATATTGAGTATTTGTGCCAAGTTTGGTCCAGATTTTTAAAATATTTATTTTTATTGATAGTATATTTTGCTTTGTGAGGGGATTTATACAATTAATGCATGCATGCCATCTATAACCACATTTCTCTACCCTCTTCCATTATCTTCCACCTCCTCCATTCAATATTATCTACTCACTTATCTAGTATGTCTTAAGAGTTCATTCACTCTTTTGTTTCCCCCCTCCCTCCCCCCTCCCCACTCCAGACCTATACCACAGTTTCCATTAGAATTTTAACTCCATCCATGAGCTCAGCTTTTCCCATCTCTGTGCAATATTTCCAAATATATGAACCATTTCTCTTTCATTTTCCTCATTTTATCTTCCTTCATATTCTCGCAAGTTACATTTGCAATAATTTCTGATTGGACCTGATCAAACAAATAATTATTCCAATTAACCATATTCCACTTTTTTCATCTTTCCAACCCCAAGCTATTACAGCCTTCCCTGCAAGAATCATTGCTTTGAATAAATCCTGATATTTTACATTGATCTTCTTGATTCCTAATATTCCCATGAACATCAACTCTATATTTACTTGAAGTGGTATTTCAAATATTTTCTCCAATTTTTCTGTTATTTGTTCCCAAAATGTTTTTGCTTTTGGACATTCCCACCACATATGAGCATACTATCCTTTGCTTTAGCCACAATGCCAACAAGTTGAGCTTTTACCATTAATCATGTTTGATAGATGTGCTGGGGTACAATACCATTTCTATTAAAAAAAATCCTTTCAATTTCGTTGAACTCTATTTTGATTTTCCTAGCCTCTCTTTTTAAGTCCTCTATTATTTGTCTTGTAAGTACTCCCTCTTTTTCCCATTTATGTTGTAATGTTCTTATAATATACTGTAGCTGTACCCGGCACGCGTTGCTGTGCCCTATTTAGAGATGCGAGAAAGTCTGAGTATGTAAGGGTTTTGATGTTACTTATGGTCTTGGTGGGGTCATGGCTGTGTCGTTGTGGGTTGTTCTGGTGGGTGGGATGTTGAAGTCCTGGGGAGTTGTTGGTGTGTGGTGTTGCTGGCGTTCTGCATAGCTTGTGGATATACAATGTTTTTTGTCTTTCCGTCTGCTGTGTTGATGTAGAGGTTCTGTGGTTTCCCAACTCTGGAGCACGCTACGTAGAGTTGTCCGTGGGAGAAGCATTCTATGTCAAGGTCTGTGCCACAGATTTGTAGTGTTTGTCCTTGAGCCTTGTTTATGGTGATGGCAAAAGCTAGTGTAGTGCAGTGTCTTTCTGTTTTGGCATTTGTTCTGCCCTTTTTTTGTGTGATGTATTTTAAGTGTGGTCCGATGCTGTTCTTTTTAGGAGGCCTGGCTTGTCTTTTTTTATGCCGTGGGAAGGTTTTACAAATGGGTTGAGCAGTGCTGTTGTTTAAGATGTTTTAAATTTGTATGGCATTGAATTTTGCTGTTTGTCAGTGGTGCCTGTGTCCCTGGTGCCCTATTTGTCTCCCTCCTAGATCTTGGGAGGCAGTTTAACCCTCAACTGAAATCACTCAGCAAACTGTTACTTGGTAACTGATAATGGGTTTATAAATATGTAGTTTTTTTGTATCGTTGTTTTGGGGGCCTTCTAGGTTTTGGGGGAAAGTTTCTTTGCTAAAAACCTTCCTTGCCTGAGGCCTATTTGTATCCTTTGTATATTGCTCCAACCAGTCATTTCTCTGAAGTCTGTGCTTTTTTTATTATGTCTTCCATTATACTCTCCATACCTATACATTCTCTATATAAACTGAGATTGATTTCAATAAACTGAGATTGATTTCAATCTGAAATGGGTGACCACTTTCTTAGACCGAGCTGAATGTGGTTTTAATGGCAATGTGGTTTTATGTATCTCTGTTTTTATGTATTTTAATATACTGTTTTTAAATGTTTTAAATTTGTATGGCATTGAATTTTGCTGTAAGCTGGTCTGAGTCCCTCCTTGGAGGTGAGAAGGTTGGGGTACGGAAATTTTAAATAAATAAATATATTTTCCTTGTTTCAATTTATTATATAATCCTAGTATCTTAATGCAATTTTTGTTTCCCATTTTATCTATTCTGTTTATAGGGATAAGATGGCCATTCATATCATATAAATCTTTAATCCTATAGTATCCTTTGATCTTCATTTCTCTCCATCAGCAAGAATCAAACTCCTTCTCGTAAAGACTCTCAAGCGGGGTCCATTTTGATATTCCTGGCATCCATTTAGGTTTCCATTATTTTCCAAATTTTAATGCCATTTTTCTAGGGCCTCTTGTTATTTTAATGCTTGTTTCCAAATTCCCTGTGAAGTTTCCAAAGCTTGCCTCTCCCTTATTAACTCCTTCTTCTATCCTAAACCATTGATCTCTTTTTTCTTTCATATTTTCAAGTTTAGGTTTTAACTGAAATGCCATAGTATCATAGTATAAGTCCAAATTTGGGATTCCTCACCCCAGTTCTTCCTGGTGTGTAAATTATACTTTATTTGGTATTCCTGGATTTCTTTTCTCCTAAAATCCATTTTTGTTCCAGATAATAAATTATCCTTGTTTAATTACCATTGGAGGGACATGAAATAGGTGTAATAATTTTGGTATCAAAAACATTTTAGTCGCCTTTATTTTACCTAAGATGTCCAGATTTTTCCTTTTCCAATTTTTCATACTGTTAGAAATTTTCTTCCATGTCTGTTTATAATTGATCTCTATCATCTTTTCCATGTTTTTATATATAGTCACACCCAAGTATTTTATTTTTTCTTTCCCATAACTATTTCTGTTATATTATCAATTTCTCTTTTTTTCTTTTTTTTACCACAAAATAATAATTTCTGATTTCTTTATATTCCCTCCCAATCCAGTGGTTTTTTCCCCAAAATCTGTTAGTATAATTTTAATTCTCTTATTCCTATTAAAGGGTGAGATAAAATCATAATGTCATCAGTGTAAAGATTCAATTTAATTTCCTATCTATCATCAAATTTATAGCCTTCTATCCTTACGCGGTTTCTTATTCTGCCAAAATCTCAATCCCATTATAAATAGATGTGGCGATAGAGGACAGCCTTGCCTGACTCCCCTTTGAATGGGAAATTCTCTCTCTGAATACTGGGGAACTACAACTCCAAAATTCAAGGTCAATGCTCACCAAACCCTTCCAGTATTTTCTGCTGGTCATGGGAGTTCTGTGTGCCAAGTTTGGTTCAATTCCATCATTGGCGGAGTTCAGAATGCTCTTTGATTGTAGGTGAACTATAAATCCCAACAATTACAACACCCAAATGACAACATCAATCCCTCCCCCCACCCCACCAGTATTCAAATTTGGGCATATTAAATATGTGTGCCAAATTTGGTCCAGTGAATGAAAATACATCCTGTATATCAGGTATTTACATGATGATTCGTAACAGTAGCAAAATTACAGTTATGAAGTAGCAACGAAAATATTTTTATGGTTGGCGATCACCACATCATGAGGTACTGTAGTAAGGGGTCACGGCACTACGAAGGTTGAGAACCACTGCTTCAGCTGCTTCCTTGTTGTTTTTCTTGTTGTCTGATATGTTCCTGTAGTTCCAAAGACACAATACAGTTCCTGCAAGTCTCTGCCATATACCTCAAAGTGTTTAATTCTAACATTTGGTAGTGATGGGGGGAATTCTAGATGATGTGGTCCAAAAACATTACTTCCAAACACTGACCACATACAGGAAGCATATGGCATGGCGCTTCCCACGGTTAGGGGAGCAGGTGCAGGTTCCTCACATTTCAGTTGCCATTTGTCACGTTACCCACTGATACAAAAGAAGAGCACTGCAGCGTTTCCGTTATGTTTTGTCTGCATTGCCAGTTAAACAGGAGTCAGCTAATCTTTTCATTTCAGTACATCCATCGCCAGTAAGATGAAATACTTTAATGCTGGGATCAGCTGTTGCCATTTGAGATGTGTAAATACACTATGACGTTGTAAACTGACAATCCTAGCTAATGTTAGTCCGATGTTCCTCTTCTTCTCTTCTTGATATTGCAACCTGGACAAATCAATGAAGAATCAACTCTTCATGATCACTGCACAGTAGTGCTCACAGAGCTTTTATAGAAACAAGTGCTTTCCTTATTAAATTTATTTTATTTATTTATTTGTTCAATCTTATATTCCGCCCTTCCCGGTCGGCTCAGGGCGGTTCACACACATATCAAAATGCACAATAAAACAGCAATACATCATAAAAACAGCAAAAAGTAAAAGTTGCAAATAATGCAATGACAGTAGCAATAGACAATTACAGTATCCGGGGGCTTCAGTCAAAGGCAAGCCTGAACAATACAGTTTTGCAAGCCCTCCGGAATGGAATGAGCTCCGCCATGGCCCGGACATCGTCTTGCAATGCATTCCAAAGCATCGGGGCAGCTACTGAAAAGGCTCATTGCCTTGTACTAGAGAGATGGCAGGAACGGACTGATGGTACCGTTAGGAGGTTTCGCTCCTCTGAGCGCAGTGATCTCATGGGAACATATGGGGTGAGGCGGTCCCTCAGGTACACCGGCCCTAGACCATGTAAGGCCTTAAAGGTCAAAACCAGCACATTGAAGACAATTTGGTACTCGATTGGAAGCCAGGGCAATTGCTGTAAGATGGGAGTAATATGCTCTCTTGTCGGCGCTCCCGCCAGCAAGTGAGCAGCAGCATTTTGCACCAGCTTGAGTTTCTGAATTGTCAACAAGGGAAGGCCTATGTAGAAGGCATTACAGTAGTCTAACCTCGAGATGACCGTCGCTTGGATTACCATGGCAAGGTCGTCCCTGGATAGGTAGGGGGACAGTCGCCTAGCCTGTCACAGGTGGAAAAATGACGTTTTGCTGACCGCAGAGACCTGAGCCTCCATGGCCAGCAATGGGTCCAGCTGAACCCCCATCAAAGATGACGAGCTTAACTGCTCGCCATCCAGGGTAGGCAACTGGCACTCATCCAACCCAGGGCGACCAGGCCACACGATCTCTGTCTTCGATGGATTCACCTTCAGCCGGCTGGAACACAGCCAACCAGTCACGGCTTCAAGGCATTAAAGTTGGCAAAGGGGCAGCAAAGGTGGCAAGATGTGTGCTACCCTGAAAAAGACCCCAGGAATAGCCTTTCTCTTTAGTCCTAGCAACCATGGAGGAGATGATGAATTATTTGTGCTCTTACATGAGCTGGTGCCGATCTAGCAGCAAGGCAAAACAAAACAAAACTCCTTGGAGCCTGCTGCTGGTATGATTAACTTTTAAAGACAGAATAGCAAATGGTTTCCCCAGAGTCTTATTACTTCATTATGAAATCCTAATGAGGGAGACTCATCGAGATTCCTAGCAAGACAGCTGACAAGAAGAAGCAGGTGGGACTTCTAAGCAGTATCTCAGTAATCTCCACCTTGGAAATCAGAAACCTTATTCGGGCAGCATGTCTTGCCGCTTTCCAGTGTTACAAAACCCAAACTGGATTCTCCAAACAAAAACAATAATACTAATTATTCACAGAAATAAGATGGTAACCAAATAGTACAAATCTATCATCTGGGACAGTTGTTGTTTATATCTATCATGCCACCGAAATGCCCAGCTCAGAATAATCTGAGTATTTTGGAGGGGGAAGGAGAGTAGTGTGGATCTCCAGATACTGTTGGATGACAACTCTCATCATCTTTAGCAAATGGGGAAACTATGGGAATTACATCCAATAATCTCTACAGAGCCGCATGCTCCCCAATCCAGGTTAGATTGCTATTTCTCAATAATTACAACCTATATTACATGGGATAAAAATCCAGATACAATCCACATACACACTCTCTCTCACACACACTTTCAAGTAGTGCTTTCATTTAATCATATTGACGGTGGGGACCATGCTCTAAGGTCACAGGTTTTTGACACCATTAAGAAACCACAATTCACCAAATTTGTTTACTTGACTTTTAGAAGTTTTGTAAACATTTCAACATTTTTCACAATCCAGATAGTTACTATGATGCATGGAATCCAGAAAAGGGACAGAGGGAGGCATACATGATCTTGTCTAAACACAGGCACAGTCTAAACACTCTAAAGCAACCATCATATCCTTCCTTATTTCTCTCTTTCCTTCCTCGTTCCCTTCCTTCCTTACCTCCCTCTTCTCTCTTCCTTCCCTTCCACCTTTTTGTCCTTCCTTCCTTCCCTCCCTCTTGTCTCGCTCCTTCCCTCTTCCTTCCTTCCTTCCTTCCTTCCTTCCTTCCTTCCTTCCTTCCTTACCTACCTACCTACCTACCTACCTCTATTCCGGGATGGGCAATTATTTTTCCCAAGGGGCCACATGAGAGCCAAAAAATATTATGGAGGGCTGCACCTAGAGGCGGAACTACATGCAAATCTACATTATTTATTCATTTACTTATTCACTTACTATATTTACTATATATTACACATCATTCATATTAACATATTAATGTATCAATAAATATTCATATATTATTAGTATTAATATCATAATTATTATATTATAGTATATATATAGAGAGACATAATATATTGCAATTATAATATAATATAACATTATATTATAGTATTATATTATTATTATATTATTATACAATAATAATAAAAACCACTAAAAATAAAATAATGCTTCCTTGTAGTCCCCTTCTCTGGAGAGTTTTTTGCAGAGGCTTGATGGCCATCAGTTGGGGGTGCTTTGATTGGGTATCCCTGGGGGTTGGCAAGCTCCCCTGGCTGGCCTTGCTGTTGCTGGCGCTGGGAGAGCCGGAGTGGGCGAGAAGGCAAGGTGAGTGGTGAGCGGGCAGCGCAAGGCAAGCAGCAGGCGGGTGCAAGCAGCGGGCGGGGTGAGGCGAGCGGCGAGCGAGTCTGCCTGCCTGTTGGGACCCTTAGGAGGGCCGGATAGAATCGGTCAAAGGGCCACATCCGGTCCCCCCCCCCCTGGGCCGCAGTTTGCCCGCCCCTGATCTATTCCCTTCCACCCTTCATTCCTTCCATCCTTCTCTTCCTCCTTCCTTCCCTCCCTTCTCTTTTTCCTTCCTCCATTCCTCCTGGGGGATGTTTAGCTGGAAGAAGAGAAGGTAGAGATGGAACATAAGAACAATGTACCAGATACCACCTGATCTTGAAAGCTAAACAGATAAGAGATAGTTAGGACTTGGTGAGCAGGCTATATTTAAGAGCAGAGGTTCTCAATCTGTGGGTCCCCAGGTGCTTTGGTCTGGCTGGGATTTCTGGGTGTTGTAGGCCAAAACACCTGGGGAGTCACAGGTTAAGAACCACTGTTTTAGAGGAAGAACCTGGGGAAACCACCTCTGAGAATCCCTTGCCTGAGGAAATTCTGTGAAATGCATTGAGATTGCCATAGTTCAATGAACAACTTGAGGACATACAGAGATGGCCAAATGCGCATATGCACACACTGTAGGGTGATCCCTCAACAGAACTGTTTTCTGGTAAAAGAGTTCAATACAATAAAAATATTGGAAAAAATGTTATAAAAAGCACCGAACATCTGGTTTCTACCTTCTGCAATGTAGCTCACTGAAATTGAAAGAGAAACAGGACCCAGAGGCAATTGTGCAATACTCAGGGTTTACAAATCGGATTAAATAAATGGAGGCAATGGCAAGAGCAATATTGTCCTCTAATTCCAGTTGTAAATGTTTATACCCAGAAATCTTCTCTTTTCTCAAGCATGGCTGGATCACAGGGACCTTTATTGAAAATACAGCTATTTTGGAAAGGATGTCATTCTAACAATTAAAATATTTAGCCCCTCACATCAGTTAGCTTAAGAAGCACTGTTTTTGTTCACCCATATACATGCAATGGAGGCATATATATATATATTTTCAAATATTTTTTATTGGTTTTCCCCCCTGGAACTTGCCCAGGTGTTGCGGGTAGGAGGGGAGGGGAGGGTGGTGCCCAGGGGGGAGGGTGTGACTGGGGTAGGAGTTACAGCGACTTCCCGAGAGTAACACAAGGATATCTAATTTTTATCTCTTCAGTTCGCTCCATTAAATGAGCCATAATTTTCGGTGTTTACACTTAGTCCACTCTTGTGCTTCACAGATCGTTTAGGTCTATGGCGCATTTAAGTCCTTCTCTTTGTATGTATTCCTTTATATCAGACCAGTCCGTTTTTTGCTTTTTGTCGTTCAAATTTTGTACTATAGCTTCCGCCTGAATTAGATCTAGTGCCTTTAACATCCATTCTTCTGTTTCCGGACAGCCGTCTTTTTTCCAGTGGCGTGCCAGTACTATCCGGCCGCAAGTGCTAAGTAGGAAGAATATTTTTTCTTGATTCTTGTTTAGGATTGGATTAGACAGCCCTAGAAGGTAGTGTTGCGGATCCATACTAAATTTTACTTTAAACATCTTTTCGATTTCCTTATGTATGGCCGTCCAATATTTTACTGAGAGTTTGCATTTCCACCATTGGTGGATATATGTCCCTGTTTCGCTATTACATTTCCAACATACGTTGGAGCTGTTCTTGTTGAATTTCGCCAATCTTGTTGGATGTAGATGCCAACGAAATTGCATCTTCAGCTAATTTTCAGTGATGTCTGCCGATGCATTGTATCTTAATTTTTTCGTCCAGACCTCCTCCCTTTGGCTGTATAATATGGAGTGACCTACGTCTTGGGCCCATCTCGTCTGGCAGTTTTTGACTTGCTCATCTGCAAGGTGCCACCTCAATAGCTGCCTGTATAAATTACTGATGTTCTTCTTGTTATTCTTGATTATTTGTTCCCAAAAGCCCTCTGCCATGAACCCAGTCGATTTGCTATCTGTTTTGTAATTTTGGAATATCTGATAGTACTGAAACCAGGATAGGTTGTGCCCTTCTTTTTGTAGCTCTTCTGCCGCCTTCATTTCGCAATTACCGGGTGGCTTTCTTAAGATTTGTTTGTATGTCAACCACTTGGGTCCGGCAAGTTCTTTCTTGTAAAATGCTTCTGACGGTGATACCCATAACGGGGTGGCACTGAAGAAAGCTGATCTGTACTTCTCCCACGTTTTGATGAGGGCGGCCCTTATATAATGATTCCCAAAGTTTTTCTCCACTTTCCTTCTGTTCTTCCCAATGGAGGCATATATATGTTGTGCCTTCCACTATTTGCATTGTGTGTATGTATATTTGTCCTCTCCATTGGCGCCCCCTTGTCATGGGGGAGAGGCTTGCATACCCTAATGAAGTTGTGAGCTATGCTGGCGGTGGCATAATAGTCGCCGGTAGGGCCTCCCATGCCAGGCAGGTCACAACCGAAGGGTCTGACAAAGAGCGTCAAAGCGCAGGATGGGCTCTGTAGCCTTTTGGCAACCATCCTAAGAGAAGGAAAACTCTAAATTCAAACCCGGGTAGATGGTGCTCATCTAACTCTGTAAGGTCAACCATCTAAGAGAAGGTAAGTCTAATCAAACCGATGACCTGAGGACCTCGCTTCCACCGTCCAAGCTTGCTAGGCCCCGGCAGACGGACCTTTGGTTTAAAGGGTGAGGCCAGTTCTGTGCATGCTGCGCACCACCAGAAAAATCCATTGCACATCCAACCTCCGTTTAGTCATCAACGTGCTTGTAGAAAGCGTGGGATGAGTCCTTCCTGAATCTTTGTTTGTGAAGAAAAGCCAAGAGAGAGATGTATATTTGTGAGCGTAAATCCATTCATTCATTGAACTAACAGGATAACAGAGCTTGTGTGCCATTTATCTATGAACATTTAGTCTATGTAGGCTACACTGAATATACAAAGGGGATTTCTGAGTATAGATTGAGCTTATAATAGCATTTATAATTTAGAACAATGGAATGACAATGCAGGAAGGGAAAATTTGCTCTCCTTCAACTGTATCTTCCAGCACAGTGAGACAAGTCTCTATTGCAGGGGTGCTCAGGAAATCGATCACAATCGACTGGTCGATCCTGGGCCCGAGGGAGGTCGATCCCAGCTGGATTGGGCGCTTCTGAGGGGGCGGAGACATGCCCCGCCCCCTCAGCCAGCTCCAGCATTTCCACAGCTTCTCCAGGGTAGAGAAGGTTATGCCCAGCCAGAGGTGGCTATCTATGCCACCACTGGCTTGGCATAACCTTTCTGTACCCTGGAGAAACTGTGGAAATGCTCAAGCCAGAGGAGGAGGGGGAGGAGCTAAGCCCCTCCAAGCTCCGCCCCCCTCCGCCAGCTCCAGCATTTCCACTACCCCCTTCTACTCTTGAGAAGCTGTGGAAATGCTGGAGCCAGAGGGGGAAGGGGGGCGGAGCCAAGCCCCATCAAGCCCCGCCCCTCCAGCATTTCCACAGCTTCTCCAGGGTAGAAGAGGATAATGCCAAGCCAGAGGTGGCTATCTATGCCACCACTGGCTTGGCATAACCTTTCTGTACCCTGGAGAAGCTGTGGAAATGCTCAAGCCAGAGGAGGCGGGGGCGGAGCTAAGCCCCACCAAGCTCCGCCCCCTCCGCCAGCTTCAGCATTTCCACAGCTTCTCAAGAGTAGAAGGGGGTAATGCCAAGCCAGTGGTGGCTATCTATGCCACCACTGGCTTGGCATCACCGTCTTCTATCCTGGAGAAGCTGTGGAAATGCTGAAGCCAGAGAGGGAGGGGGTGGAGCCAAGCCCTGTCAAGTCCCGCCCCCTTCCCCCAGCTCCACCCTGCTTCTCTCTTGGTAGATCTTTCTGACTTGGTCTTAGTATAAGTAGCTCGCATGCTGAAAAAGTGTGGGCACCCCTGCTCTATTGTAAGTCAATTTATTTGTTAGTAAGCTAAGGCCAGGAACAAAGACAGGAAAGCTTGGAGAAGATGAAGATGTTGAGGAAAACAGAAATAAAAAAGAAGAGGAACCAATCAAGGGAAAGATGGGTGGATGTTATCCTTCAAGGGACTAGCTTGATCTTGAAGGAGCTGAGTGTGGGCAGCCGACAGGGAGCTCTGGCATCGGCTGGTCCATGAGGTCATGAAGAGTCGGAAATGATTGAACAAATAAGCAACAGCACAGAAGGAATCAGATGCTCATACTTTGAACAATTCAAGGAAGTACCTAGGCTCCTTTGTTATTCAATTAAGTCTCCTGGAGCATAAGAATGGCCAAGGGAGCTTGCAACAGCCATGTTCCCTATGGATGCTAGAGAAAAATCTGAAAAAGGCTTACTACAACATTGTGATTCAGAATAATATTCAAGTACATAATTCAAAAATGCAGTATTCTTGTAATTTTTCTGTGAATGCTATGGGGTGGAGCTAGTTCCTCTGAATACATTCAGATTTTGGGCCACTGGTGAACCACAGAATCATCTAGTGCAGTGGTTCTCAATCTTCCTAATGCTGTGACCCCTTAATACAGTTCCTCATGTTGTAGTGACCCCCAATCATATAATTATTTCAATGCTACTTCACAACTGTAATTTTGCTATTGTTATGAAGTGTGATGTAAATATCTGATATGCAGGATGTATTTTCATTCACTGGACCAAATTTGGCACATATACCCAATATGCCCAACTTTGAATACTGGTGGGATTGGAGGGAGAGATTGTCATTTGGGAGTTGAAGTTGCTGAGATTTATAGTTCACTTACAATCAAAAAGCATTCTGAACCCCACCAATGGAGGAATTGAACCAAACTTGGGACATAGAATTCCCATGACCAACAGAAAATACTGGAAGGGCTTGGTGGGCATTGACCTTAAGTTTTGGAGTTGTAGTTCACCTACATCCCGAGAGCATTGTCAACTCAAAACAACAATGGATCTGGACTAAACTTGGCATGAATATCAATGTGCCCAAATGTGAACACTGGTGGAGTTTGGGGAAAATAAACTTGACATTTGAGAGTTCTAGTTGCTGGGATTTATAGTTCACCTACAATCAAAGAGCCTTTTGAACTCCACCAAAGATAGAATTGGGCCAAACTTCCCACACACGAACCCCATGATCAACAGAAAATGCTGTGTTTTCTGATTATCTTTCGTGACCCCCCTGACACCCCCTTGTGACCCCTCCGGGGGTCCCGACCCCCAGGTTGAGAAACAGTGATCTGGTGCTAAAAATCTGTGAGAGGGACATCCAACCTCTGTTCAATAATTTCTAACTTGGAACTACGAAAAATTCAGTGATATGTATAAAACTCACTGTTTCTGGCAACAGTGTGAGGCCATAAAAAAAAACCTAGACATCGCTCGAAGGAGATGTTACATTCATACCCATCATGGCACACCTGACAATTTACCTAGCACTAAGTTCAAGAGTAAAGTACTTCCATCTCAGTAGGAGCTGATGCACCAAGCTCATCTGTTACTCCCTACTGCGCTGGCAGAGCAGACAGTACAATATTTTCTTGCAGAAGTTACTGCAGGAGCAAAGTACTACTGGTTGAGAAAGTAGCTGCAAATGTTCCTATTCAGAAAGTCACTTCCAAGGGAAGCTTTGCTTGGGAAAGACTTTACTGCTCTCTTAAGTTCTGAATAGCCATAGCTATTCCTCGTCTCGGCAATAGTGTGAATAAAAATACGAAATACAGGGTATGGCAAAAACTAGGAAACGGGCAGACAGTGTAATACGTGAGATGAGGCAAGGTGAGGCAACTTGCTCGGAGAGGCCTAATTAAAGAAAGAAATCTATAAGCTGATACCTGACTATCAGCCATTTGATAAAATACTGCAGAGCAGCTCACATATATTCTCACCTCCTATCATTTCATGGGTCATATTGCTAGAAAGGACCCATCTTTTCACATAAAAAGATCTCCTCAAATGTTCTTGGGTGCTTTTCCTACCCAGGAGCAACATACGTGCCATGGCCTTTTCTTTCTGTTTCACTTGGATTGGAACCTACTCACAGGGTATCTACATCATTATTATATTACTCTCTGTTTTCAGTCCAGACTTTTGTGCTAGGCTTTACAGGAGAGAGCTGATGACTACCCAAACTTCACAAAAGCTCTCTCAAGTCATTTGCAGTGACAGAGGCAGCTCCAGATGGAGGACTCCACACGCAAGCAATTAGGAGGCACTGAGCAGCCATTCCATCTTTCTCCCTTTAATGGGCCTTTCGTGGACCAGAAAGAGACCGAGAGAGTGGGGAAAACAAGGACGGATTACAAGCAGATGACAATGTTGCCTAGAGTCCCAGTAAAATTCAGTGAACGAAGCAAGGTAATAGGGTGATAAAAGCTTTGTCTGGAGCCACCAGAAGCACTTTTACTAAGCAATTTTAAGGCACAAGAGGAGACATAAAGATAGTGGAGAAGGTACTGCAATCTTGGTAGGAAAAACCCAAACTATACATCTAAATTCCTTTCCAGGTTTACCCAGAGTTTAAATGGAAATGACAGTGGGCATTCCACTAACTTTTAAAGCAAGTGGGATACTAATAGGATTCACTTGTGGCTGAGAACGGCTACATCTGTATCACTTTGGAAAGGCTGAAAAGAATTAGCAGCAGAAACAAAATAACTTAATCTGATCCAAGGTCTGATAAACAGAGCACACTTTTAACTCTTTGGATGAAGAAAGGATACTTTTACAGACACTTATAGCCACAAAGGTAGTTTCTAAAAATAATAACTAACTGAACTCAGAGGAGTCCTCTTCTCTGTTTCCATATGAGACAGAGTTTGCAGGAATGGAATATAGGAAATGTCAAACAGGAACATGCAAAATATTTATTTAGCCTACTCAGATGCATACGTGCTGGTTTTTACCTATAAAGCTCTAGATCAGGGCTGTCCAACTTCTACCGGCCCAAGGGCCGGAATTCCGGTCACTGATCACCTGGGGGGCCGCAGCGGGGCTTCCCTCCACCTCTTCCTCCTCGCCGCCGCCACGCCTGACGTCACGCAGTCTCGCCGAAAAAGGGTGGGCCGCGCAGGACGCCGGGCATGCGCGGCAGGGCAGGAGCGGCGAGGCGCCCTCCGCCATGTCCCTGGTTGTTGCAGCGGCCGCGCCTGGGGGCTTACCTTCCTTCTCCGAAGGAAGAGAAAGGAAGGTAAGCCCCTGTGCGCGGCCGCTGCAACAGCCAGGGACATGGCGGAGGGCGCCTCGCCGCTCCCGCCCTGCCGCGCATGCCCGCGAGCGGCCCAGCGCGAGCGACGAACAGGCGGGGGGAAGTCCCGCCCCTAGGGCGTCTGACGTGGCTTCCCTCCGCCTCCTCCTCACTCACGT
The DNA here is from genome assembly GCA_030556195.1 of Anolis apletophallus. NCBI lineage: Eukaryota > Metazoa > Chordata > Lepidosauria > Squamata > Anolidae > Anolis > Anolis apletophallus. The sequence goes on along the minus strand of JARBWK010000009.1, from coordinate 8,681,797 downwards.
CAGCCCCGCCCCTCCTCGCGTCGCTCCCACCCCACCAAAGATCGAATTTTTTCCATTTTTTAAAGGCGATTTCTTGCAGGAGGGTAGGCGGGCCGCATCCAAGGGGCTGGCGGGCCGCATGCGGCCCGCGGAGCACCTGTCGGACAGGTCCGCTCTAGATGGTTCAGGTCCAGGCTACCTGTCAAATCGCACCTCCCTATATAGACCACATTATACACTGCAGATAGTGGAGGAGGCCCTGTTCTCAGTCCCACTCCCATCTCAAGCACGGCTGGTGGGAACGAGAAATGGTCTTCTCCGTGATCGCTCCCCACCTCTGGAACTCCCTTCCCAAAGAAATAAAAACGCCCACGCCCCCACCTTCCTCTTCTTTAAAAACTTCTGAAGATACATCTATGAACTTTAGCAGATGGAAAGTAGGTGGATTATCATATTTTATGCACACTGGCAAAACTGGGCTGCTATGGTTCATTTTAAATTACTACTGCAGGGGTGCCCACACCTTTTCAGCATGCGAGCTAATTATATTAAAACCAAGTCAGAAAGATCTACCTACCTCCTCAAGGCTGGAGAGGGGCGGGGAGGGGCTTGGCCAGAGGGGGGTGGAGTCAGGCCGTTCCAAGCCCCCTCCTCCCCTTTGGCTTTGGAGCTCTCAGCAGCTTCTCCAGGCTTGAGGATGGCAATGCCAAGCCAGTGGTGACATAGCTAGCACAAGGCTGGCTTGCCATTGCCATCCTCAAGCCTGGAGAAGTTGCTGGTAGAGCGGAAGCCACAGAGGGGCGGAGCCAGTCTGCGCCAAGCCCCTCCCCCTCTGGCTTTGAGCTCCCAGCAGCTTCTCCAGGCTTTGAGCTCCCAGCAGCTTCTCCAGGCTTGAAGATGGCAATGCCAAGCCAGTGGTGGCATAACTACCACAAGGCTGGCTTGGCCCTGCCATCCACAAACCTGGAGCAGCTTCTGGGAGTGCCGAAGCCGGGGAGGGGGTGGGGCTTGGCGCGGCCTGGCTCCGCCTTTCTGAGAAGCACCGCATTCTGCTGGGATCGACCTCCTTCGGTCCCGGGATCAACTGGTTGATCACGATCGACTTCCTGGGCAGCCCTGGTCTATATGGTCTGGGTCCATTTCCTTTTTTGTTATCTTCCAGTCTCTTGCACACAGTTCCTGTAGTGTTTAAGAGAAAAGACTTCTTTGTTGCAGTAATGCTCTTTAGAACATAATGGGCTGCTATTAAAAATGATATGTCAGCCATGTCACTTATCCATTGCAACAGTAAGAGTGGAATCATGAATCCTTTCCATGAAGAAAACACTCCATCAGCTATGAACATTTATTATTTATTTATTATTTCGGTTTCTATACCGCTCCTCCCTGTAGGCTCGGGGCGGTTCACAAAATCTAAAAGCATATATATTAAAAAGCAATACATATAAAAACCAAGTTTCTACGAGTTTTAACAGGGGCCGCTAAGATTGAATGCTTGCTGGAAAAGGGTAGTCTTACGAGCCCTCCGGAAAGGGGCCAGTTCTCTAATTGATTGAACTTCATCTGGTAAAGCGGAGCCACCACTGAGAAGGCTCTTTGCCTAGTAGCTGATGAGTGGTAAGTTCGAATAGAAGGGACATCAAGGAGGTTTTGTTCCTTCGACTGTAGTGATCTCTAGGGAATATATGGGGTAAGGCGGGCCTTCAGGTACACCAGCCCTAGACCATAAAGGTTAGAACCAGCACTTTGAATGCAATCCAGTACTCTATTGGGAGCCAGTGCAATTGCTGCAAAATGGGAGTGATATGACATATCACCGGCACTCCGGCGAGCAGTCGAGCTGCAACATTTTGCACTAGCTTAAGTTTCCGCATCACAGACAAAGGAATGTCAATGTAGAGGGAGTTACAGTAGTCTAATCTCGAGATGACTGTCACCTGGATCACCGTAGCTAGGTCGCTGCTGGATAGGTAAGGTGCCAACCGCCTAGCCTGTCGCAGATGGCAAAATGCGGATCTGCTCACAGTGGAGACCTGGGCCTCCATTGTCAGCAGTGAGTCCAACTGGACTCCCTAACTTTTTACTGAAGACGACGGGTGTAATGCCTCGCCATCCAGGGTAGGCAGCTGGCATTCTCCCCCGCCCGGGCGACCCAGCCATAGGATCTCTGTCTTCGATGGATTCACCCTCAACCGGCTAGCTCGTAGCCATCCAGTCACGGCCTCAAGGCACAGATGGAAATGATCGGGTACGGAGTCCGGCCGGCCTTCCATTCTCAGCACCAGCTGGGTGTCATCAGCATACTGATGGCACTCCAGACCAAAGCTGCGCACCAGTCGGGCAAGTGGACGCATATAGATGTTAACTGTGCTGTCCTTTTCAGGGACCATATTTTGGGGGAATTACCTGCATTAATTACTTGTGTAAGGAGGACAACATGGAGCATTACCAGGCACTTGGCTAGAGGGCAGATCTTGCTTAAAGGCTCATTCTCATTAGATTTTTCCCAGTCCCACTTTTAAGAAAGGTCGAGTAAAATCCTTTACAGTTGGCTGATGGGTAAGGCAGGGCCTGGAGTGGCCTTGCTTTAACTTTTGTAGTATATTTATGTTGTCTCCTTCACTCAGAAGTATCAGCAATGCTGCATTTTGGGGGAAAAAACCCCTCTTAGGTTTGTGCTTTTTGCAGCCGTTGCCCCACTTCAGGAGATTGCTTTCCAAGCATATGCCAGAAGAATATCTCCCAGCATCCAGCATCTTATTCCAGGAGTGTTGGAACTTCAACAAAGCATTTAGAAACAACAAAATACTATTTTATGGTCACAGTTTGTTGTAATATGATCTGCAGCTAGGGGCTGGGTTGAAATTTGGTTGAGGTTTCTGTGCTGCACTATTTTGGGAAGTTGGCTCTGGGATTATAAAGCAATCAACCATTTTTGCCCTAAACTTCTAGCACTAGGGTCTGCTTTGCTTCTCCATTTTTTTGTATCACTGATTCTGATGAAGCATTTGCATAATACAGAAGTTTGTTGCATTGTAGTTGGTTCTGATAAAGGTATTCTCCAGATGCTCCAAACAAGCTATTATAAAACCTCTGTTGAAGAAACCATCACTGGACCCCACTCAATTCGTCAACTATCGGCCTGTTTCCAATCTTCCCTTTTTGAGCAAAGTCCTGGAACGTGTGGTGGCCTCACAACTCCAGGTATTATTGGAAGACACGGATTATCTAGACCCGGCACAGTCTGGTTTTAGGCCGGGGCATGGTACCGAGACAGCCTTGTTCGCCTTAGTGGATGATCTACGCCGGGAGCTAGACAGGGGGAGTGTGTCCCTGTTGGTTCTGCTGGACCTCTCAGCGACCTTCGATACCGTTGACCACGGTATCCTTCTGAGACGCCTCGCAGAGATGGGGCTTGGAGGAACTGTCTTGCAGTGGCTCCGGTCCTTTCTGGAGAGTCGATCTCAGAAGGTGTTATTGGGAGACACCTGTTCAATCCCACAACCATTGTCTTGTGGGGTTCCTCAGGGTTCAATAGTATCGCCCATGTTGTTTAACATCTACATAAAGCCGCTGGGGGAGGTCATCCGGAGTTTCAGAGTGCGGTGTCATCTGTACGCAGATGATGTCCAACTCTGTCACTCCTTCCCACCTGCTACTAAGGAGGCTGTTCAGGTCCTGAACCAGTGCTTGGCCGCTGTGTCGGACTGGATGAGGGCGAACAAATTGAAAGTGAATCCAGACAAGACAGAGGCACTCCTGGTCAGTTGAAAGGCCGAACAGGGCATAGGGTTACAGCCTGTGTTAGACGGGGTTACACTCCCCCTGAAGACGCAGGTTCGCAGTTTGGGTGTGATCCTGGACTCATCGCTGAGCCTGGAACGCCAGGGTTCGGTGGTGAGCAGGGGAGCATTTGCACAGTTAAAACTTGTGCACAAGCTGCGCCCGTACCTTGGGAAGTCTGACTTGGCCACGGTGGTCCACGCTCTGGTTACATCCCGTATAGATTACTGTAACGCTCTCTACATGGGGTTGCCTTTGACGACTGTTCGGAAGCTGCAACTGGTCCAACGGACAGCAGGCAGGTTGATAACAGGAGCGGCATTCAGAGAGCATACAACTCCTCTGTTGTGCCAGGTCCACTGGCTGCCAGTTTGCTACCGGGCACAATTCAAAGTGCTGGCTTTAGCCTTTAAATCCCTAAACGGTTCAGGTCCAACTTACCTGTCCGATAGCATCTCTCCCTATGAACCATCAAGATGTTTAAGATCATCTGGAGAGGCCCTGCTCTTGGTCCCGCCTTCTCCGCAGGCACGACTGGTGGGGACGAGAGACAGGGCCTTTTCAGTGGTGGCTCCTCAGCTTTGGAACGCCCTCCCTAGAGACATCAGATCGGCCCCCTCCCTTCTGACATTTCGCAAGAAAGTCAAGACCTGGCTATTTGAGCAGGCAGTTGCTGATGAAATATAAAGGTTTAATTTGATATATGGAATGACGACGATGTGATGGAAACTGATTTCAACATGACGCTGAGACTGCAATTGTATGTTTTTAATTGTTAATTTGTTGTTATATGGTTATTTTTTTCGTTTGTTTGCTTGTGTTGTATTGGAGGGCAGAGACTGCCTTGTGTAAACCGAGTCGCCTTTGGGCTGAGAGGGGCGGTATAGAAATGTGACAAATAAATAAAATAAATAAATGAGAATCTTTAATACAAACAAGAATCTCTAAAAGAGTTTTTCAAGGTTTTTAATCTACTTTGTGGGAAGGATTTAGTCCCTTGGATGTCTCCTCATATTCTTCAGTTAAAAACAGATTTTTTTAAGGAAGAGGGAAATGGGAAACCACCTCTGTGCCCATCTTCTTGGATATAGGCCTGCCAATCATCTCGAATATTTTAGCCTATATGAACTATTTTATGTCATGATCCGCAATAAAGGTATTCAATGAATGGGATCCCTATGGCAAAACCACACAATTTACCCAAGTCTCAGTACATAATGTGACAGCCTTTTTGCATTGATAACATCACAAATCAAAATGCAGTGTACTTTATGAAAGTAGCATATACAAAATGAATATTTTATGTATTATTCTTTTACTGTCACTGTTTACTGTCAAATGCAGTTCAGGTCTTTGTGGATAGTGACACCTCCGGACTTAATTTCAATTTATCTAGTAAGACTCGATAATGATTTGTTCATGACCTTGTCACTCACTCTTAGTTACATTCCCGCTTCTGTTCCTGGAGGCAGTTCATATTTTATTAAACCTCTTGAACAACTCCTGTGAATCTGCTAATCACAAAGGTCAGTAAACATTACAGTGAGCCTACAGAGCCAGGACAATAACGGAATATTCAGCTTGAAGGACAAAGGTAAAACCACTGGATTTAACCTGAGTTAGGCGAAAATATATACTCCACCACTTTCAGAAGAGACTCTTATCATATGAACTCTCCACCAGTTTGCCCCTCCCTCCCAAATACGCCAATATAGTTTTGTTCTGGCAAAATTGTATTAATTCATAGTTCCCTGGTTAGTTTCTTAATTTGTTATTAACACGACAAATAAAATTGCACATAAGAAAAGCAGTGTTGTGATTGAGCCTCCAGCTGCTACTGATAGTAGTGATTCAGGAGACTCTGATGGCTCAGCATCTGGGGAGAGTATGGAACTGGGTGGGGCTGTTTGTAACAGGAGTACTGGTGTTTGCAGAAAGAGGCTTACTCATGAGTCAAGTGAGTCAAGTGAAGAGGATCACTTGCAACTCAAGAGAGTCAAGCAAATAATTACAGCACCTACAGACTCTGAGACATTTGAGGGATTCTCTGGGAATGATGGGAGTCAGGGTACAGAGGACATTCCTACTGAAATGGATTGGACTCAAGTAAGAGAAATTTAGGGGGCTTGTGAGGAGCCCACAAGTTCAGACACCTGGGTAGGATTCACTGATGATCAGGATTGGCCCTCAGAGTCCCCAGACAATGGGGGGATGTTCTAAGTCTTAACCACAGGTGGAAATCTTGGAGGGTCAGTCAAAGGGCAGCAGCCGCTGGGAGAGTAACACCTGAGGATGATGATAGGGCGTCAACCTCATCAAGTGGATCTGACTTGTAGTGAGCTTAAAAGGTGGACATTTTGGGACTAACCTCTGTGGCTAGCAAGGAGTTGCCTTTGGATCCTAGAGTCTTGCATCTTGTATCCTGTCATCTTTCATCTTGAAGCCTTGTTTCTAGACTGATTCTGCTGCTTCCTGTGGTGGGGTTTGAACTCCACTGGATTGCTCCCCAGTTGGACTGTGGGTTGTGTCTTCGCTTCTACGTCTATCTCCTCTCCTTGACCTTGGCCTGGCTCCTGGAATACGTCTCTCCTTTGGATATCTTCTTGGACAACCCTTTGATGACTTCAATGCTGGTGACCTTGGATTGATTCTGACAACGACGTCTTCTCTGCTGCCCTCAGCGTGCCTTTCTCTGTTTGTTTTGCTTTGATTTTGCTAAAGGGTTTTGGCGTTTTGAATGCAGGCTTTTTCTCCCTGTTCGTTTTCATGCCGGTTAAGGCTTCCTTTTGTTAGCGTTTTTACCGACCATTAAGTTTTTTTGTTTTGCAAATACTTGTCTCCAGAGACTCTGTGAATATTAAAACAGACTATTTACACTTCAATTGGGTTTGGCTCTCTGAACTGGCATCTGCTGCGACAAGCAGTTTTGAAATAAGAACATGGCATCATGCTACAAAACCACAGTGGAGCCATCAGCAAAGAAAAGTAAAAAAAAGTAAAGAGACCTAAGAGGGTTAGAATTATTTTTTTAACAATGCCTGCGTAAATAAAATTAGATGACTAGAAGTCCATCGGTACAAGATATACTTCTTCGGATGGAATTCCATCAATAAGATGGGGTGACTGGAAATACCCTGTAATGATAATGATAAACCGCCTCGAGTCGCCTTTGGGCTGAGAGGGGCGGTATAGAAATATAGTATATAAATAAATAAATATTTTTTAAAAAATTTATATACTGGTCTATCTCCCCGAGGGGATTCAGAGTGGTTTCCAACTAACAATACCAAAACATACAGGGTAAACAACATAAGCGTAAAATATCAACACATATATATATTACAAATAATCCTGCCTGTTTGTTAGGGTGAGGAAAAAAGGTCAAGGCAATTAAAAATGACCAGGCCGAGGCTAGTGCAAAATCAGAATACAGGGGCCAGAGGATTGGGTAAAGTTCTATAACCGGCTAACAGCAATAGCAAGTATGGGCCTGTTAGAGGAATACGTAGAAGCAAAAGGGTAACAATGAATTCAAATAGACTTAGAAAAATAAACGTTTTTCATTTGCAATATCAACAGGCATAAGATCAATCAGCATATATAGAATAATGTGCTTACAATAGCAATAATCATACAGGTTGTAATACACAAAACCAATTATGATGGTAATATTCTTCCTTCCATATCCATGGAGCCACTACTCACGATTATACAGAGTCAATGAGGCAAATGTCCACAAGTAACATACAATAGTCTTGGTGCAGCGGTGAGTAGGGAATGGAGACTGGCTCACGAAGATAGTATTACGGGGTGATGGTCGAGTGGAAGGCAGGAAAAGATACTAGGAAGCCCGAATCGGGGGAGAAGCATTCGGCGTCCCCGCAAGTAGCGCAGACGCGCGCCTGTGTGCAGCACCAAGCCGAATACAAAGGCGTAACGCAATAGGAGCTGCTAATGCAGTGGCTGGTGTGCTGGCAAATGCCGGCGGGGACTCGATCTGGAGGCTGAAGGGGGCTGTGTTGCAGGGAACACAGTCCTCCCACAAACGGAGCCCCAGTAGGGGCGTTCCATGGGGATTGCCTGACGGCGTAAGCTCTTTCCAAAGGTCGGCTGGGGGCCGTTTCGTCAAAAGACTTCCTCAGAGGCTGTGTAATCAATAAAGAGGTGATGTCCTCACACTCAGATGAGCAATCATAAAGGATCTTCCAAGATACATGGAGGACGGACCATTCCATCCGGGGGGAAATGGTATTTTGACGAAACGGCCCCCAACCAAAGGCCAAGCAAATTAACATGGTCTTCACATTCCATTGGATTCTTGGGAGAGATGTAACCATAGCCTCACCTCCATTGGGAGGGACTTCCACAGATGGGGTGTTATGATGAGTACCAGTGGCTCAGCTTCACAGAGGCAGACCATCCATGATGGAGTGTCTTAGATTTCAGGCAGGCACTGTGTGGGGAAGTCATCTTCTTGATATTCTGGTCCCAAACGATTTCAGATTGCACTAAACATTATTTTTCTCCTTCTGTTTTTTTTAGTATTCAACATGTATATGGAGCTCAGCATCCTCCTTTTGACCCGCTGTTGCACGGAACGTAAGTTTTAAAAAATCTGCAGGAAGTGAAGAACTGTTGCCTAACATTTCTTGCTCCTGTTTCCTTTCTGATTCTTACCATGTCGCTCTATTTCTCCTTATTCCTCCCCCTAGTCCTGTCTTTCTGAATAATGTGGAAACATACAATATTATGTATATAAGTGACCACCAATGTGGACAGATGTGGTGCATGCTGGGCGTAATTAAAGTAAATAAAGACCTCAATGCAAATAATAACTTTTAGGTATGGAACAATCCTGCTGAAGATGGTACAAGTAAATGAAAACAAACTTCAAATGTGAGGGCTACAAAGCGACTAGTCTATTTGCTCCCCCTCCGTGAGTTTGAGGGCTGCAGAGTCGCTTGCCGAGTGTAGATAGCATCAACCAGTGTGAGTGACTCTAGGAAATCCTAGCACGCGGGCGCAGTCAGGACACTGAACCGCCGAGAAAATCGATCACGGGCATAGCTCTGGTGGTACGCGATATTTTTAAAGGACCAGGGTAGAACTGTATAATAAACGTTCGTGTCCACTATGGAATATAAAGATGGGTTTCCGTGGGGGAGGTCCAAATATCAAGGGAAAATCTCCCCAAAATACACCAAAAGCGTCGGAATTCCAGGCAGGCGGCGGGATGCTGGGGAAGTTCCAGACTCTATAGATTGATGTCCGAGTAAATCAATCAGGCAGCTGCGCGGCCGGGTGTATGCTACCGCTGAGGGTAGGAGGATGGTAATTCGGATTATGTAGCCAAAAAATCCGAATTGGATAAAATGTTGAGTGAATGTTGCAGGAATGGGTATCCAATAGTAGAGCAAATAAATGGTTGATGAAAATGGAAAGTAATTAACACCACAGCAACACAGGAGGCAGCACCTAAGATTTCAAAAGTGTTTATGCTTGTAGATGCTAATCAACAAAAGGTCGACGGGGTCAGTAGATACAGGGGGGCATGGCCCATTTCGCAAGGGCTTTATCAAGACCAAAAGTGTTGAAGCATCACATCCAAAGGAGTATTACATCATATCCAAGTGGAGTTTTTAGAAAGGCAATCAAAGGAGGTGCAACATCATATCCAAGTGGAGTTTTAGAAAGGCAATCAAAGGAGGTGCAGTATCCAAAGTACAAGGTAAATCAAAGTGTGAAGACTAAGGACAATCAATAACAAGTGTTATGGAGTCTTCAAGTTATGGTTATGGTTGCCTGCGTGTAAGGTTTCCCAGTGTTTTTTTGGGATAATGTGGCCGAGCAAAGGTATAGGTAGCTGGATTTTCTTTCTTTCAAAAATGAGACTCAAGTCGTAAGCAATGTTATGGAAAATGCCTATGGACATGAGATGAGTGAGGAGAAAGCAGGAGACAGTGGGGGACAGTGGAGGGAACCGTATTACTCTGTTCCATCCCATCGAGGTCTGTCTTCTCCCATCTCATGTCCTTTCCCTGAAGAGGTCTGTCTTTCCCCTACTTCTCAAAAGGCACTCTGAGCTCCATTTCTTTACGCTGCTGAAACAGAGCCCCACTGAGTACTGCTGGAAGTAGCCTTGTTTCATGTGATGGACTTCATGGAATTTATTTATTTATTTAAAACTTTTGTACCTCGACCTTCTCACCTCTATCGAGGGACTCAGACTGGCATAACAGTAAAAATTCAGTGCTATACAATTTAAAAACAACTACAACAACATATTAAAATACATAAAAACCCAGCATAAAACTACATTGCCATTAAAACAATTCCACTCAATCTGTAAACGTGGTCATACATTCAGACAATAGCTAATCTCAGCCTATTCTGGGGAGGCTTGGTTCCACATCCAGGTCTTCACCAGCTTCCTAAAGGACAACAGAGAGGGGGCAGATCTAGCATCACTTGGGAGAGAGTTCCACAGCCGAGGGGCGACCACAGAGAAGGCCCTGTGTCTTGTCCCCACCAGCCGCGCTTGCGAAGCCAGCAGGACCGAGAGCAGGGCCTCTCCGGAGGATCTTAATGTTCTTGATGGTTCATAGGGGAGAATCCGTTCGGACAGGTAAACTGGGCCAGAACCATTTAGGGTTTTGTAGGTTAAAACCAGCACTTTGAATTGTGCCCGGAAGCTAATTGGCAGGCGGTGGAGCTGGCGCAGCAAGGGAGTTGTATGCTCCCTGTGCCCCGCTCCTGTTAGTAACCTGGCTGCCGAATGTTGGACTCATTGCAGCTTCTGAGCAGTCTTCAGAGGCAACCCCATGTAGAGAACATTGCAGTAGTCTATTCGGGATGTAACCAGAGCGTGGACCACCGTGGCCAAGGCAGACTTCCCAAGGTACAGGCGCAGCTGGCGCACAAGCTTTAACTGTGCAAAAGCTCTCCGGCGCCACCTGGGGCTCCAGGCTCAGCGATGAGTCCAGGATCACTCCCAGACTGCGAACCTGCACCTTCAGGGGTAGTGTAACCCCGTCAAGCACAGGCTGTAACCCTATGCCCTGTTCAGCCTTACGACTGACCAGGAGGACCTCTGTCTTGTCTGGATTTAGTTTCAATTTGTTCGCCCTCGTCCAGTCCGTTACAGCGGCCAAGCACCGGTTCAGGACTTGAACAGCCTCCTTAGTAGCAGGTGGGAAGGAGTGACAGAGTTGGACGTCATCTGCATACAGATGACACCGCACCCCGAAACTCCAGATGATCTCCCCCAACGGCTTCATGTATATGTTAAATAACATAGGGGACAGTATTGAACCCTGTGAGACCCCACAGTACAATGGCCATGGGGTTGAGCAGGAGTCCCCTAGCAACACCTTCTGGGAGCGACCCTCAAGGAAGGACTGGAGCCACTGCAATGTATTATCTCCAAGGCATATTCCAGCAAGGCTTCCCAGAAGGATACCATGGTGGACGGTATTGAAGGCTGCTGAGAGATCCAGCAAAACCAACAGGGACACAATCCCCCTGTCCAGCTCCCGGCGTAAAGCATCCACTAAGGCGACCAAGGCTGTCTCAGTGCCATGTCCCGGCCTAAAGCCAGACTGCGCCGGATCCAGATAATCAGCGTCTACCAAGAATTCCTGGAGTTGTGAGGTGACCACACATTCCAGGACTTTGCCCAAATAGGGGAGATTGGAAACAGGCCGATAGTTGACGAATTGAGTGGGGTCCAGTGATGGTTTCTTCAACAGCAGTTTTATAACAGCTTGTTTTAAGCTGGCTGGAATTTCGCCTTCCCAAAAGGAGGCATTAACCACCACCTTCACCCACTCTGCCAAACCCCCTCTGGCTTCCTTTACAAGCCAGGATGGGCAGAGGTCTAGGATGCATGTGGTCGCTCTCGCCTCTCCAAGGATCTTGTCCACATCCTCGAGGAATTCCGTTTCAGCAACATAGAAAAACGGGGAGAAGATGTAGCAAAGACGGTATCTAATGAGGTCATATGTGACTCAGTTTACGTTTTCTGCCTTAATGATTTCTGTTGACATATAGACATTTAGAAAATGATCAGTTTTCATTGTCTTTTTGTGTGCTCATTGTGGATTATTTTGGGAGCAATAATGATTATGAATTACATCCTTATGTAATGCGGATTGAAAGTTCCTGCTTTTAACATGGTTTGCTGTGAATGAGCAGAATGCTGTTGCATGCTGTCGATTAGTGATCAGTGACGTTGCATATCTGGATCTGGGTTTCTTGTCTGTTGCTTTTAAAGAAACCAGGATTATTCAACAGCAAAAGACACAAAACAACACTATATAAAGTTAATAGTATAAGATGCACGAGTTCTACAAGCTTTCTGAAGAACTCAAGTAAGAATACTGTAAGCATTGTCAGACGTATAAGAAAGGTGGAGTCCTGCTGGTAAACTGCTAGTCGGTTTCACTAGCCTTTGAGCGCTTTGTGCGGGATTTTGAAGCATCAATATAACCCAACAGAGTAAGTTGTCACTGTTAGCAAAGAAAGGTGCTGGCATAGAGCAGCTTGTTTTTTCAGTATCTAGCCTCTGGATGGATTCTCAAAGCCAGGATGTTCTGGGAGGTGATTTTCCAAGCGAGATTTTCCAAGAAGTATTTGGCATTGAGGGCCACCCCAAAAGCCAAGCATTGAAGAAAAAGGCCGTTTGAAGCTAGCAACTTCAAATTAGCAGAGTGAGATGTTGGCAAAACCCCAAAGGCTGCTGGTCCATTTCTGGACCCAATTCCAGTGCAGGTTATGACTCCAAAGGTCCTAGATGACGTGGGGACCAGGCTGTCTGAAGGATTGTACCTCCTTCTGTGACCCCATTATAGCTCTGAGGTCTTAATGTGAGATTTGTTTGGTGGGAATAAGGAAATGTTCTCAGGGGCTGCTACCTAGCTTTGGAAGTTGCTTTTGGAAGTCTCCTTTCGTTGATAAGTCTAAGCTTTCTTATGTCACCAGGCTCTGAGAAACTGAATGGGATACACCTTTCAATGGGGCGTTCTCCCATTTATGGTTTTTCAAATAAAATTAAGTGGTTTTAATGTTATTATTTTGTGTATCTTTCAAATAACGTTTATATTTGTAATGAGGTCACTATGTGTATTGAGGATTTTATCTTTATTTTATGGTTAAATGTGTGGTTTGCATTATTATATTTGTATTGTGTTAGATGATTAAATGTTAGATAGGCCACAAAGGGTTAACGGGGAATATTACAGTGCTTAACCTCTGAGAAGTGCCGTTGCTATAGCAACAGGAGGCGGAGCCTAACACTGGCTTTAGAATGTCCAGGTTTGAAATTCTTCAGTTAGTCAGGAGCGGTTAGACTAGCTTGGGGCAGTTTGAGAAGCTGCTGTTGTCTTTTCTGAAGAAAATAGAAAAGGCTGTGTTTTGATACTGCAAAAAGGCAGTTGGGTTTAGAAAGCCTATAGGAACTGCTGTTTGTAGGTTAGACTGGAAAGCTAATCTAGAAGATAGATAGAAAGCCTATTGGGGCAGAATATTTATAATATTATTGAGTCAGTGTTTGAAGAGATACAGTCAAACATTGTGTTTAGAAACATAGTAACCTTAAGACCTGTGCCTCTAAGGAGATATTGTAACCACCTAAGCTCTGTGTACTTTGAAACCTCCATGCTTGGAACCTTGTTAACCAATAAACAGTTAAAGTTCTTGATTCATAAATCTCTCTCTGTGAACTCTTTTTGGTGCAAGATTTAGAAACATCGGGTGGTCACATAACTTGGTGGCAGCGATTGGTAAGTGAGCAATTGGTCAAGAATTACTCACTGGTGGTAAAGGTAATAAAGTAAGGAGGCTTCCCATAAATAGGTGGGATAGCCTGCCCTGCCACAGTTCTCCATCCACAGTTAGATTGAAGAAAAAGATCTTCACATAAACTGGTGGCAAAAGATTCCTCACATAAATTTGTGGCAATGACCCTGTCACAGTTTTGGGTTCGAATCATTGCATAAATTGACGCTAGCTGTAAGTGGCGTCGCTACAATATTTATACTTTTTATTGACATTATCATTTAGTTTTTTCATGGAATCATAGAATCCTAGAGTTGGAAGAGACTGCAAGGGCTGTCCAGTTCAACCCCTGTGCTGTTTTTGATGTGTTGTAAGCAGCCTTGAGTCCCATTGTCAAAACAAAAGCAGGATATAAATTAATTAAATAATTCACAAAATGATTTTGCTTTTTTATTAAAGGGGGAAAATTGCAGCAAAAGGTTTATTTACCTTTGATAATCCAGAACTTTCAAGGAAAGGTTTTTCAGGCCTGCATTGGTAAGGAGGAGTGACATTTTGCAGCCCCTTCTCCATAACAATGCTAAGTGATTATAGAAGAGTTTACAATTATAACGTCATTGAGTTGCCTACCAGGAATTTCAAGTTAATCTTTTCTCTATTGATACCCAGCATTGCTCCTGCTTTTCATTCTACAGAACTGGTTTGAGCAGACGCAAATTGAGAAATAGCAGTAAGAGAATTATCCGAAAGATTTGTTTCTCATCATCTTAAGCAGAGAGCTCATTTTAAGCTGTCAAGAATCTAACCTGTAAATACAGTCTCAAGAACGTGCATAGCAGGGGTGCCCACACTTTTTCAGCATGCAAGCTACTTATAATAAAACCAAGTCAGAGAGATCTACTGAGAGAGAAGCAGGGCAGAGCAGGAGGAGGGGCGGGGCTTGGCATGGCCTGGCTCCGCCCCCCTCTGGCTTTAGCTCTACCACAGCTTCTCCAGGCTTGAGGAGGGTAGTGCCAAGCCAATGGTGGCATAGCTAGCCACTACTGGCTTGGCATTACCCTCCTCAAGGCTGAAGAAGCTGTGGTAGCGCTGAGGCCGGGGGAGGGGGCGTGGCTTGGCGTGGCATGGCTCCGCCCCTCCCCTCTGGCTTCAGCACTACCACAGCTTCTCCAGGCTAGAGGAGGGTAGTGCCAAGCCAGTGGTGGCATAACTAGCCACTACTGGCTTGGCACTACCCTCCTCAAGGCTGAAGAAGCTGTGGTAGCGCTGAAGGAGGGGGAGGGGCTTGGCGTGGCCTGGCTCCGCCCCCTCTCCCCCTGGCTTTAGCACTACCACAGCTTCTTCAGCCTAGAGGAGGGTAGTGCCAAGCCAGTGGTGGCATAGCTAGCCACTACTGGCTTGGCACTACCCTCCTCAAGGCTGAAGAAGCTGTGGTAGCACTGAAGCCGGGGGCGGGGCTTGGCGTGGCATGGCTCCGCCCCCTCCCCCCTCTGGCTTTAGCACTACCACATCTTCTCCAGGCTCCAGCCAGTGGTGGCATAACTAGCCACTACTGGCTTGGCACTACCTTCCTCAAGGCTGAAGAAGCTGTGGTAGCGCTGAAGGGGGAGGGCTTGGCGTGGCCTGGCCAAGCCAGTGTACCACAGCTTCTGGCTAGAGGAGGGTAGTGCCAAGCCAGTGGTGGCATAGCTAGCCACTACTGGCTTGGCACTACCCCCTCCTCAAGGCTGAAGGCTGTGTAGCACTGGCGTGGCATGGCCCGCCCCCTCCCCCTCTGGCTTTAGCACTACCACATCTTCTCCAGGAGGAGGGTAGTGAAGCCAGTGGTGGCATAACTAGCCACTACTGGCTTGGCACTACTCTCTTCAAGGCTGAAGAAGCTGTGGTAGCACTGAAGCCGGGGGAGGGGGCGTGGCTTGGCGCGGCATGGCTCTGCCCCCCTCTAGAACTGCCCCATCTGGCTGGGATCGACCTCCTTCGGTCCCGGCGATCGACCAGTTGATTGCGATCAACTTCCTGGGCAGCCCTGGTGTATAGGGATGAGAACTCTTCCTGTTTAGAGTGGAACTGAAATTAAAACATAAAACACATGCACATTTGGATTAATTCAATTAGGTCCCAAAGGTTTTAATGAAAAAAAATGTATTAGTTGGTGCTAGAATGACAGCTGTGTTGGTGCCAGTTGGGATCTAAGAGATGGATTTTCTATAACCAGGTATCACAGTAGAAAAGGCCCCCTTCTTTGTCCTTTCCATCTTGTCTCCATCAGTAGAACACAAAGGAAGGCATTGTCTATAGACCTGTAGCACAGCAGTTCTCGTTTGTGCCTGGAGGGCAGGGGACAGGACCTGGGGTCCCATTAGCATTAGAACCAGCTGTGCTAGAACAGGATTCAGAGGATGAGCTAGATGACTGGGGTGAAGGGCAGCTTTCCCCGCAAGGGCCTCTTTCGCCCACAGAGAGCTTGGCCTGGGAAGAAATGTGTTTTGGTCCTAGGGATGATTCAGATAACCAGGTGCAGTTAGATAGCGACTCGTGGAGTTATGAACATCCGGGAGGAAGATCTTCCCAGGAGCCTCCTGAGGAAGAGATGGAAGAAGGCGCATGGGAAACGGCTAGGGAGGAGAGCTCTCAGAGAGATAGCAACACAGCTGGGGAAAGACAAGGCCGAACCTTTGATAGGAGACGGAACATAGAGTCTAGCAGAAGGGAATGGTCAAAGAGCATAGACCGGCCGAGGTCCGTGAGCAGCGATTGGAGACGTAGAAGCCTAGAGCGTCGGGGACCTCGGCCGAAGGATTAAGTATAGGATCCGTGGGAACGAATCCTCAGTGCCCGGCCACGTCTCATCTGAATAGGTGTGAAGCGGAGTGGGACCACAAGCTAAGTTAGCCGTGGTCATCAAGCCTTGCCTTGCCTTGCCTTGTTTCCTGATCCGCATTGGTTTGCGGAGCTTTGCCCTGTTTCCTGATCCGCATCGGCTGCGGAACCTTGCCTAGCTTTCTGCCTATTTGCTATGTTATTTTTGGACATTGATACTTCAAGCCTTTTGGATTTCACCATACTCTACTGGACTATATTCTTTGGAACTGTTTTTCTATTCAATAAAGTAGTTAGCCTTTACTTTGTCTCTGTGTGTGTGATTAAGGGGCCGGCCAAGTCCGTGCATCGTGACAAGACCTTAGTTCTTCATACAAGTTTTTTCAAATACCGAGATCGCAAGCTCTTTAGATCTTTAAATGTCATCACCAGCATCTTGAATTGAGACTTAAGAAATTGCAAGTCACTTCTCGTGTGAGAGAATCTGCCATCTGCAAGGATGTTACCCAGGGGACGTCCGGATGTTTTACCATCCGGACGTCCCCTGGGAATGTGGCGCAGCTGGCTAAGTGTCAGCTGCATAAGATCTCTCTGGTCATGAGTTCAAGGCCGGGTCGAGGTGGGTGCTCGACCTTTAAGTGTAGCCTGCTGTCAACCTTTGCAGCCCGAAAGACAGTTGCATCTGTCAAGTAGGAGATAAAGGTACCACATTAAGTGGGGAGGCAATTTTTGACTGAATTATGAAACCATTAAAGAACTCCAGGAATGCTGAGGAATGCGGAAGGATCAACAAGGGACGCTGGGAATGCTGAGAGATGAGGAGTGTGTCAGCTCCCCCTGGTGGCCAGAGATTGCCTCTGTTCGTCTATATGTGTGTATGTGGAAACGGCAGGGATTGTCTGCTAAGTATGTGTACCTGTAATCCGCTCTGAGTCCCCTTCGGGGTGAGAAAAGCGAAATATAAATAAAGTAAATAAAATAAATAAATACCATCCTGTGGGAGGCTTCTCTCATGTCACCGCATGTGAAGCTGGAGCTGACAGATGGGAGCTCACCCTGTTCCCCAGATTCAAACCAGCAACTTTTCGATCAGCAGTCTTGCCGGCACAAGTCCCCATTGTGCCACCAGGGACTCTTGAATTGAGACTGAAACATGTTGACATTTGGATGTCGAAGCCAAATCTTTTCCATTTTCACAAGATTTGTAGGAGAGAGATTCACTCATTTTTTCCAGTTTACTAACAACATACTTTTCAATGAATTACAGTAGCTCTTCAGTGATACTACTATATAATAAAAGATGCACGCTAAGTATGCTTTCTGCTAAACAGAGTTTGTAATTTGGGTAGGTGTTTGGACATCCAGAATGAAGGGTTTTTTTTTTTGGTCTCAACCTATTAATTTAACTCTCTTTCCCACATATTACATACATTCTTTCTGAGTGGATTTTATCCTCTGTAGCTGTTATCAGGACTAGAATCTGAAACCGATGTTGATAGTTAAGTGATCTTCTCTTTCCTCTTTCCTTTCCCATAAGGATACCATTATTTTACGAAGACACTTTGATTTCAAGATTGTAATATAGGGCAATATAGTTATGTTGCACATTAACCTTCATTTTAACTTCACTTCATATCACTTGCTACTTGAACCTGTTTGAAGAACAATATATCTAGCTTTTGCCTTCTCATCTTCAAATTAGATAACCTGCTAGTACTTATAGAATAAAATGGTTTCTCGAAGCCCCCGTAAAACGACTCCTTCTCCTCATAAAAATAACAGCCGTGTTGTGTGCAGAGAAGAAAATGTCCTTGAACAAGGTGTTGAAAGCCCCTTCAGTTGGTGCCGTTCAGGGGAGTTGAAGCAAGAGGTTCCTTCCATTTTCTTCTCTAGCTCTTTTGCAACTTGATGGGTTTAAAGGAATCTTGGAAACATTCGGAAAATAAAATAAAGTGTGTGTGCATGCCTTCAAGTATCCTGTTGACTTATGGCAACCCCATGAATTTCACAGGCAACGAATACTAAGAGGTGGTTTCGCTAGTTTCCCCCTCTGAAATGTAGCTTATAGCACACTAGCTGTACCCGGCACGCGTTGCTGTGCCCTATTTTGGAGATGCGAGGAAGTCTGAGTATGTAAGGGTTGGAGTTGTTGTTAGTTATGGTGTTGTTGGGGTCATGGCTGTGTTGTTGTGGGTTGTTTTGGTGGGTGGGATGTTGGAGTCCTGTGGAGTTGTTGTTGTGTGGTGTTGCTGGCGTTCTGCATAGCTTGTGGATATACAATGTTTTTTGTCTTTCCGTCTGCTGTGTTGATGTAGAGGTTGATGCGTGTGTGGGTGGGGTAGTTTGGAAGTGAGTGGAGGTACATGAAATCCCATTATCCATGGTGTGTCCTCCTCTAATCTGCAGTCGGATGGAGTGTGGGTCATGGGGGGCATTGTTTGCCAAGTTTGGTCTTTATCGGTCTTGGTTCTGGGACACAGTGGTCTGTGGGGAATGATGGGTTTTGAAGTACTACAAATCCCATTATCCATGGAGGTACTTCAAGTCCCATAATCCATGGTCCACCCTCCTCCAAACTGTAGTAGAATGTAGTGTGGGTCATAGGGGCTCTGTGTGCCAAGGTAGGTTACTGTAAATTCAGGCCATACACAATGCCCCATGAGCTGAGGCCTAGTCAGGAACAGCAAGTTAATGAAGCCTTACTGTCAATTCAGGCCATACACAATGAGCAATGAGCTGAGGCGTAGTCGGGAGAATCAAGTTAATGAAGCCTTACTGTCAATTCAGAGCGTAAACAGCATTCCATTAAGTGAGGCCTAGTCAGGGAAATTAAGTTAATGAAGCCTTACTGTCAATTCAGAGCGTAAACAGCATTCCATTAAGTGAGGCCTAGTCAGGGAAATTTTAATGAAGCCTTACTGTCAATTTTGGGTGTGGTCTGTGATTTGTAGGGGTGTAAATTTTCTGTGGGAAGTGAATTGGGTGTTTGTGTTTGTGCCTCAGCCCTTTGCCTTATCCTCCTCTGACAGTTTATTATGGGTTGGAATGTTCATGTTGGCTGGCCAGTACAGGAGTTATGCAAATCCGCCCTTATTGTCAGCCAATCATGTTCTCAGAATGTAGAGGCTGGGAGAGTCGTTGGCAGCCCCGGAGGATGCTGGGAAATGTAGGTTTTTTTACTTGTTGTTTTGGGGGCCTTTTAGGTTTTGGGGGGAAGTTTCTTTGCTACAAACATACCTTGTCTGAGGCCTATTTCTGTTGGCAAGCTTGGTGTCTCTGCGTTGTAAGATTTCTCTATTTGGGACGGTCGTTCCATGACGACTCTTCCTTTATATGTATAGATAGATAGAGATAAGTTCTGGTGCTTTAAGGATATATGGCTATATTCAGTATAAAATACCCAGAAAGTTGGAGCCAGCTCCCTGATGCCTGTGCCTGTTTGATTTGTGTGCCACATTCCCACTTCACATATTTAGGTTTGTATCTACCATATTTTATATGCGCCTCCAAAATGTAGACTCATCCACGCAGATGTCTCCTCTTCCCCGAATAGATGTCTTTGTGATGATTCCTATTCAATGTTTTCCAAGAGATCTCCTTAAAATATTCTTGGTGTATTTGTAAATCCTCTCCTGTGTGCTTCTTCTCTCATATCCAAAACATTTTGATTCATATATTAGATTCTTCAGAAGAGGATACGTTGTTTACATATCACAGTCAGGATTTGTGTGCACGCTTACTTGGGACACAGCAGGTTGAATTGGAAAATAAATTATAAATTAGGCAGACCTGTTAAGTATTTTGAAGTAAAATTCAGTTAGTAGCTGAAAGTGAATAGGATTATACTTGTTTCTCTAAATGTTCTCCGGCAGCCTTTTGAGATAAGCAGGCTCCTTCAGCTTTACAATCTTTTTCAATTCAAGCCATTTACAAGAAAGGTTTATATGCTCTTTAAAAGTGAATAGCTTATGGGTTCCTTTACCTTCTCAGGCAAACACAGAGGACACAGTGGTCATTTTTACTATATAAGCTGAAGAAACAATGTATTGGCAGATTATGAAACATCAAATCTATGGATGCCGAGGGAAGCAGTAAAGAACTAACAAACACCCCTTGACCTACATACCTTCCTCCTCCGGTCTTCGCCTACCTCATAAAACCTGCCCTATTTTTGTGCCTTTATTCTATTAGCAAAACGTTCCTTATAACTTGACAGGGACTCACATATGTGACATTCTCCTGTACAAGTGGATTTGGTCAATTCAATTAATTTTTTTTTAGGATTTGCATAGAAAGTATCAGAAGATTGAGCTCAGTCTGAACAAGCATTATGTGGTGTTATATGGAAGCGGAGAGGGCATTAGTAATATCAGAGTTTGAATAGAACAATTCTGTACTGAGTTGATGATAAAAACCGGAATGAAGTATTCTATGTCAAGCATTTCTGGAAAACAGATTAAGCTTCTAATAATACTATTCTCATTTCAGTGTCTATTGAGCAACTAATTTGATCCTTGACTTTGAACTCCGTTGCTATCTGCTAAGCGATAGTGGCAGGCTAAAGTTTTCATTTCTGCTGACATTTAATGTTTATTTTTGGTATGAGAGAAAATCTTCATGAGAAGTAATTTCATAGAATTTTTATCAGGCAAAATATTTGAGCAGGCCATGTTTTGGTCACCCGATTGCAGATGCTTTTGTAAAACTATTGTGCTAAAAAGTGCATTCTCTTTCCATGATAAAATTAAATAGCTGCTTGTAGAAGTGAATGATAACATTGGCCAACACACATTTTGGTGCCTCAAACGTTAGCCCTATTTCTGGGTGTATTTGACCAGTTGATTCCAAGAATGGCCAATGGAGGATAATTAGCAAAATAGAAACTTTATTCAATATCAAAAATATCTTATTATATTAACAATATGAATATTTAGCTCAACACATTGAGTTCAACACAGTTCATTAACATTACAAGTATATAGTTCAACACATAGAGTTCAACACAGTAGTATCCCAAATACCATAGTAGGAAATATATAGTATTTTGTCACACTCTCAAAGTTAGCTATAGCAAGTTGCAGATAGTACGGGATAATCACTAGGCTCCAACTCAGTACACAGTACCTTTAGATGGTATAACTGCTTCGTGTGTGTCCGAGTTGAAATAAGAGGAGGAAAGCCAGTGGTAAGTTAATCCATCACTAAGACTCGGTTCCGTAGAATAAAGTTCAACAAATGATCCAGGAATTGCGTCAAATCGAGAACCGCGAAGATGTAAACAAATGATCCCAGGAGAGGCACGCCAAGCAGGGCTCCAAAAGGAGGCTGCAAAGATGTAAAATGATGTAAACAAAGGCTGTTCAACAGGGATTGTTATTATGTAGGCATCGAACAGTGCTGAGTCCCCCGCGAGGGAGGCTGCAAATAAATAAATGGCTGGAGCGAACAGTTCTCCGCTAGGGAGGCTGCCTACAGCTAGCTGGCTGTGGGCCGTTTCATCTCTTAACGAGACTTCCTCAGGGCCAGCGTCGTAATAATAGTGCCATCCTCAATAGTAGAAAATCTTTAAAATCTTAATATTAAATATAATCACTAAATTGCAATAACCAATTGGAACGGTGTGGTCAATAATAGAGGATATATTTACCATTCAGTGTATCATCAACAGGCGTTTCCCTGTTGAGAGCCTTTGTTTATATCTTTGCGGCAGCCTCCCTTTTGGAGCCCTGCTTGGCGTGCCTCTCCTGGGATCCTTTGTTTACATCTTCGCGGTTCTCGATTTGACGCAATTCCTGGATATTATAACATCTTTACTTGGATCATTTGTTGAACTTTATTCTACGGAACCGTGTCTTAGTGATGGATTAACTTACCACTGGCTTTCCTCCTCTTACTTCAACTCAGACACACATGAAGCTGTTATACCATCTAAAGGTACTGTGTACTGAGTTGGAGCCTAGCGATTATCCCGGACTATCAGCAACTTGCTATAACTAACTTTGAGAGTGTGACAAAATACTATATATTTCCTACTATGGTCTTTGGGATATTACTGTGTTGAACTCTATGTGTTGAACCGAATACTTGTAATGTTAATGAACTGTGTTGAACTCAATGTGTTGAACTAAATATTCATATTGTTAATATAATAAGATATTTTTGATATTGAATAAGGTTGTTTCTATTTTGCTAATTACCCTCCGTTGTGCATTGTTTGTATCACACGGTGTTGCCCTCTGCTTACTAGATACCAAGAGTGGCACCAGTTTCCCCCTATCAGCTCTAGTTTTTCAGATACAGAACATATACCGTATATCAGTCTTCATCTGCTCTCCCATAGAAAATTATGATAACCATATCTAAGAAACTAGAGTCATCTTATCTATCATGTGATCAATGTGGTTTTCAGAAGCAGCCAGCACCTCAAATAACCCCAGTAACAGAAATAAAAAAGAATATACCAATATACTGTGCTGGTCATTAGCTTTTTAGGAATGAGAGAATAATAACAACAATAAGAAGAAAAGGAGGAGGAGGAGGAAGAACAACAACAACAACTTCTAGTAGTACTACATTACTTTTATACCTCACCACCCTCTCACCAAAGGGACTCGGGGTTGCTTACATGTAGGACAGAAAGTCCAACAGACATAGAAGCATTACAACAAAACCACCACTAAAATAAAATGAGAACATTGTAAAATACAACAGTCCATATAAACACAATTAAACATAAGAGAAAAAAACATCAGCATTGAGGCTACATCAGACAGTGTTCAACAACAACTAATAACCATAATTACAAAAATGGGTGTGACCAGGCTATAAAAGGGTTGGGCATGGGATAGTGCAAAACAACGTACCAAAGGGCTGTGGAAATAAATGATGTGCAGAGAACAGAGTACTATCTGGCGATCTAGGGACTGGGCACTTATAACTAGGGACTAGAATGAGAAGCTTGTGCTATAAAGACAGAACAAGTGGAGGAAGGTTTCGGGCATTTGCTTGTTAATTTTGTGAAGGATGGAAAAACATTTTATGGAAACTACATTCTTGAAAGAACTATTCTTGGGGAACCTGAATTGAACACAGGAAGATCTTTGGTTCCTGTTGAAAATAAGTTTCATAAAATAAATAAGTTTCATAAAATAAATACGTTTCATAAAATAAATAAGTTTCATAAAATAAATAAGTTTCATAAAATAAGTTTCTGGAACAAGGCCATACAGCCTGGAAAACTCCCAGCAACCCAGTTTCATAATAGTTGGAAAGTTTGTTGGTTATCTTATCAATCTGTGTCCTCTGCATTTATCCCACTAATCTTCATGGGACTGCCTGTTCCTTAACTATTTATTTATTTATGGCCAAAAATATTGTGGTATTCCAGCCTAGTGGCATGGGTCAGCCCCCGGGGGTCCCGGGGGTACCCGGACAAATGCCAGTTGATCCAGGGCAAGGTGGGACTGGACTAGATGACCCGGGGCCCAGTGAGGAAGGCTGGCCAGATGGGTATGAATCATCTAACGAAAGCTTGCAATGGGATAATGACTGATTGGAGAGATATCAAACAGAGAGTGAGTTCACAGAGGAAAGTATGGAGGAGGGTTCCAGCTCTGATTATGAACGACCCGGAGGGCTAGGTTCCCAGGAGCGGATACTGACTCCCTTTCCAGATGAACCGATGGGAGAAAGGGAGTTGGCTGAGTCTCCTCCTGATAATGGTGCTGCTGGTCCTGGTAATGAGCAGGTGTTTGATAGAAGGACTTCTTTCAGAAATTCCAGGAAAACATGGAGCTTGCGAAAAGGGGTGAGATGGGTACCCCAGGATTAGCTTCTATATTAGTCTTGATTTTTGGATTCTGAACCAGATGTGAAGCCACGTTTGGTTTCGTTCACGTCTCTCTGCCAAGTCTCCAGGGAACCGTTGGACACGGTTCGGATTCAAGCCTTGTTTTGCCACAGTTGTGACTGTCTTCCTGAAAATGGAATCTTGGTGGAAGAGCAGTCTGGCTTTAGACACAATAGATCGACAATGGATTATTGTTTTGTCCTAAATCACTTGATTTCCAAATACCTAGCCAAGGGTAATAGACTATACGCCGCTTTTATAGATCTGTCAGCGGCCTTCGATTCAGTTAATAAGGAAATCCTTTGGGACAAACTCCAACGTATGAATGCAGACCCTAGATTGATTTTGCTGATCAAAGCCCTATATCATAATTCTCAGGTGACTCTGAGATTTGGTATTGCTGGTGACCGAACTGGCCCTATTAACACCGCAAAGGGGTCAGACAAGGATGTATTCTTGCCCCCCTGCTATTTAATCTGTATGTAAATGACCTTCTAAATTCGCTTAGAGGGGCGGATGTCCATATGCCTAAAGTAGGTAACTTGCAAATCAACTCACTTCTGTATGCAGATGATATGATCCTACTCTCCTACACCCAAATAGGGATGAGGAGGTTATTAAGAAAACTTAGTGACTACTGCCTTAGAAACGCACTAAATATAAACAAAACCAAATCAAAAACGATGATCTTTGGTAAACGCCTCCAAAATGAAATGGAAAATAGAAGGCGAACAATTAGAACAAGTTAGATCCTTCACTTACCTAGGATTAGACTTTGCAGAAAATGGTCTATGGCATAATCATTTCCACAGGTGTTCAACTAAAGCCAAGGGCAGAACGAGCTTACTCTTAAAGCTGCTGAATCAACGGCAACCGGGCTCCCTCGTTCCCCTTCTGAAAGTTTACAATCACAAAATCTCCCGCTGCTTCTTTATGGTTCTGAAATCTGGGGTGCAAATGATACTCCCCTCCTGGATAAGGCCCAAGCTCAACATCTGAAGTGGTTTTTAGGGGTCGATAGAAGCTCCCCGGCAGCGGCAGTTAGGGCGGAGTTGGGAATGTTCTCTATTAGCACACAATCTAAGATCAGAGCCTTTAACTAAAGGCTCAAGGTCATGGAGATGGAGGCGTCTCGCCTCCCAAAATTATGTTTGCTGGAACAATCTATCAGTTCTTATAAATCGGGGGCTGACCATTTGTTTGATTACATCAGAAGGTGCGGCATTCAGGTAATATTCCCAGTCCACCTATCTGGTCAAGAGTTAAGTAAGCACTTCAAAGAAGTGCGTCAACGAATTAATGACATTGCGGCCCAAACCGATATAGACTCTTTGGGTTCTACCGTTTCCCTGAGATGGTTGAGTGGTTTTAAGAAATCCTTCCAATTAACCACTTACTTACAGCAAGGAAGGTTACACCACCTAAGGAAAATTTTCACTAGAGCCAGGTTTGAGCAATTAGATTCAATGGTGAGATATGGGAGGTTCAAGAAAATTCCCTATGAAGAGCGTATCTGTATTTGTGGTGCCCCTGAGATCGAAGATCTAACTCATCTTCTGCTCTATTGCAAAATCTATCAAATAGAGAGAAAACAACTGCTAGAGATATTTCTTGTGGGAAAAAATCATTGGGACCCTCTAGCAAAAGTCTCACTTCTGCTGGCCGGCTCCAACAAGCTGATAACAGATGCTACTGCTCGTTTTCTCTGTAAAGCCATGAAACTAAGATCTGATTACATAGATGCAATTGGAATAAATTGTGTTGGAGATGAGGACCTGTGAATTGTTACCACCTCCCTTAGAATCCCTCCTGCTGGGCAAAACAGGGGTTTAATTGATGTAATGGTCTAGAATTCTCCTCAGATTGTTTTTAGAATCATTGCAATGTGTCTGTGTTCTGTGTGTATTTGATATGGCTTCTGGCTAATCAATAAAATTGTTGTTGTTGACTGTCTTCCCAGAGCCTTGTTTCGGTCGCCGGAGCGGGCTGCTTCAGGAGAACTTTGTTTTGCCATAACAACTTGGCCTTCTTTGGACTTAAGCCTTTATGCTTGGAACTTTGAAATATTGCTTTTGATACTTCATTCCATGGACTATTTTTGCATCTAGCTTCTTGAACCATTCTATCTTTTATTCTAAATAAACTTATTGATTTTGCATCAGCCTGTGTTTGTGTGATTCAGGGGGCCTGCCAGGTTCTGAGGTGCAACAAATATTGATACTATTATTTTTTACTATTTATGATACTTTTATTTTTCAGCACTAGCATGACATCTCTTTTGACCTCTTTCATTTTCTCAGTTTTTAAACAGCAGAAATTGAGCACAATTATAGCTAAAATGATAGTTTATAACAGTGGTTCTCAAACTTTTTTGCCTACCGCCCCCTTTCCAGAAACAAATTTGCTCACCGCCCCCCTAGAAATTAATTTTTAAATTTTTTAATAGCAATTAAACAGAAAGATATATGGAAACAGATCATTATATGACCTAATATTTGTACCCAAGTAGTGGATGGTCTGAAACATGGATGAGTTTGATCTGTGTGGTGTCACTTTACTTGAGTGTGATCTTGCCAGTTGGAGTCATCAACTGCAATACTGGTGCCAATACATAGTAATGGGAGAATACTCCATATACAAAAGAAGACTCACGGCAGCTCCAGGTAATGAGAGAGAGCGGACGCTGCGAGTGTGTCTGCTAGTTGGAATACCCGGGCAGGCATTGCCTGGAAACCGCAGAGCCCGCCCCTTGCTCTCCTCAACCCCACCCACGGCGCACAGTCTTGTGCGCCGCGGGCTGAGTTGAGGAGAGCAAGGGGGCGGGCGCTGTGGTTTCCAGGCAATGCCTGCCTGAGTATTCCAACTGGCAGGCGCACACTCACAAGCGTGCAAGTGCGTGCGCCTGCCAGTTGGAATACCCGTTAGCCATGTGCGCTATGGGCGGAGTTGAGAGTAAGGGGGCACTGCCTGGAAACCTCAGGGCCCGCCCCCTTGCTCTCCTCAACTCCGCCCACGGCGCACAGTCCTGGAAACCGCATACACATACACACGGCCCTTTCCTTTCCCGCCGCCCCCTTACAGGGGCTCAGTGCCCCCCAAAATCTTCGGAGCCTCCCACCGCCCCCTTTGAACGTCCCACCGCCCACCAGGGGGTGGAACCACCCAATTTGAGAACCACGGGTTTATAAGATAGCTTGGAAACTAGCAAAAACTGCATGCTTATTGGATTTTATAAATAGTCACAATTCTTTGATTAAAGTGGACATTTCTGCTTTAGATAGAATTCTGTATGGTTTATTGTGTACAAACTGTTCTAGTAAGCATAGGTATCAGTGTAAAATAGTTATGCATGTTTCCTCTCTACCTACAGCCTAAAACTTGGAGCCAAGCCACCCACAACTCCTGTGAAACTGAAGAAGGTCAGCACGTTTCAAGAGTTTGAAAGCAACACAAGTGATGCCTGGGATGCTGGGGATGATGACGATGAACTCCTTGCAATGGCTACAGAAAGCCTTAATACTGATGTAGTCATGGAAACAGCAAACAGAGTAATTCAGAATCATAGTAAATTACAAGAACAGCACAAATTGCAGGAGGAACACGTGGAAAGACAACAAGCACAGCAACCTTCAGACCTGCCTTCAGCATCTGGTGACAACAGATTGGTTAAATCTGTGAGTGAAAGCAATGCAACTTCGACAGGTACAGTAAATGTCAAACACCGTTACTATCTGGTTTCTGGGGGGATGATGTTGCATGTAGATGGTTTCAAGATCTTTTGAATGCTTGGAAGCCACTCAGAAGAGCTCCCCTTTTCCTCTTAAACTGAACAATTAGAAGAATCATGTTGTATGTTGAAAATAAGTTTCATAAAATACTCTCTCGGCATTACTTCGCGAACAAAGATTCTTAGGAAGGACTCATCCCAAGCTTTTTATAAGTGCGTTGATGACTAAAAAGGCCAATCTGAGATAGGTAAGTTCGGTTGCAGAAAGCACAGCAGAAAGTCTTCTTGGGTGATGTTGTTTCCAAGTTGCGGTTCTTTCTGCGTTGTCGTTTCTCTTCGAGACCCATTCGGCGTGTCTTCTCGAAAGAGGCCGCAGCGTTGTGGATAGTGCATCTCCATGCCTCCCGATGCGAGGCCAGGGTGGACCATTGTTGGTGATCAATCTGGCCGAGCCTGAAATGTTGTTTCAGGGAGTCCTTATATCCCTTTTTGGGGGCGCCTCTCTTGCGCTGACCCGTGGCGAGTTCACCATAGAGTAGTATCTTTGGGAGGCGGTGGTCCTCCATCTTAGAGACACGCCCTGCCCAGCGCAGCTGTGTTCTCAATAGCATGGCCTCAACGCTGGTGATCCCTGCTCGCTCAAGGACAGCAACATTAGTCACATAGTCAGTCCAGTGTATATTTAGGATTGTGTGAATACAGCACTGATGAAAGCGTTCGAGGAGTCGTAGGTGTTGGCGATAGGTGACCCATGTTTCAGACCCATAGAGGAGAATAGACAGTACGATAGCTCTGTACACACTGATTTTGGTGCTTTGCCTCAGGTGCTTGTTGCTCCATACTCTTTTGTGAAGCCTTCCAAATGCACTATATGCCTTTGCTAATCTGTGATCTATCTCTTTGTCAATCTTGGCGTCTGAAGAGATGATGCTTCCCAGGTAGGTGAACTGCTGAACAGACTTAAGCACAGATTTGCCTATGCTGACGTGGAGATGATGGTGTTCTTCCTGTGGTGCGGGCTAGTAGAGGACTTCCATTTTCTTCAGGCTGACTTCCAGCCCAAACAGCTCTTCAGCTGTTGCAAAGCAGGATGTAAGGCGCTGCGGGGCTGCTTCTGAATGGGAGACAAGGGCAGCATGGTCAGCATAAAGCAGCTCACGGACTAGATAGTTTAGAGTCTTAGTGCAAGCTTAAGTTGAACAAGCTACCATCAGTACGATAGCGTATATATATGCCGTCTTCTTTTTTGAGGTCTGCCTTAGCCCTTTGGAGCGTCATCATAAAATAAATAAGTTTCATAAAATAAGTTTCTGGAACATGGCCATACAGCCTGGAAAACTCCCAGCAACCCAGTTTCATAACAGTTGGAAAGTTTGTTGGTTATCTTATCAATCTGTGTCCTCTGCATTTATCCCACTAATCTTTATGGGACTGCCTGTTATTTAACTAACTATTAATAGAAACATATGTTTCATGTTGAAAACAACTGGCAAAGATGATTTTCAACAGATTAGTTAACATTGAAAAAATAGATATGGGAGATAAATGAAGACACGGGAGAATCCTCTTATTTATTAAAGGCAGGTTTTCTTCCATTTTTAGAGAAATCATGTAACTGAAGCACTTATACTCTCACGATAAAATTCAGGAATGAGATATCATAAGGCCATTAAAAAGCCTTGATCTGGTACTCCAGAGACATAATGTTAGATATTGACCTATCACTTCAAAGAAAGGCCTTCTGAACTAAGGAATCAATTTTCTAGTTGCCTCCTGCTTCATTATAGATGTCAAATTCATATGACTGGAGGATCCCTGGTGATGTTTTTACAGGTTGATGTGAGAATAAGAGCTTCTTCGAGTAAATCACAAGCTATGGGCCTTTAGCTAAGTACTAGTGTGATGAATGGAGTTTGGAAAGGAGTCAAGAAATCAAGAATCAGTGGAGCACCTGAGCACTGGTGATATGCACTCTTGTGCTTGGTCTCATCTTCTGGTCATATTCAGGGCCAACTTCTTTTTGTAAGCTGTCTTCAAAAACACTGACGTAAAACACATTTTAGTAGTTCTAACCTTAATGGGGACGAGTGGAATTGCTTTAATTGGCTACATGCTTAGCTGCCAGGAAATCCCATTTATGTGCATGTGCCTTCAAATCACTTGTCAACTTACAATGACCCCATGGATTTACCAGGGCTTTCTTAGGTAAGGGATATTTAGGGGTGGTTTTGTTAGTTTATTCCTCTGAAATACACTCTACAGCAGGGGTGCTCCCACTTTTTAAGCATGCGAGCTACTTCTAAAACAACCAAGTCAAAATGATCTACCTACCCACTACTCAGACAGCCATAAAAGCAAAATATTTGGAAATTTATTTCAGTGAGAGCCATATAATATATTTTAAGACTGAATTCAACTAAATGTGAGTATAGTAAGCCCCTGAATTTATTCATAATAATAATAATGATAATATTCATTTAGCCTCTGCTACTACTACTACTAATAATAACAACAACAACAACAACAATATGTTCCTAGAGTAGAAGGAGACCTCCAAGGGCCATCCAGTCCAACCTCCTTCTGCCATAAGGGAAAAACACAATCAAAGCATTCCTCGCAGATGGCCATTCAGCCTCTGATAATAATAATAATAGTAACAATGGGTTCCTAGAGTAGAAGGAGACCTCCAAGGGCCATCCAATCCAACCTCCTTCTGCACCTGGGCGGCGTCGGGAGCCTTCCGGGGCAGGACTGAGCCTTCCTCCCGCCCTGCTTGCGATCTACCAGGACGCCCTACGCGATCTACTAGTAGATCGCGATCTAACTAATGAGCACCCCTGGTCTACAGAACTTTGTATTTGTTGTTTTTATCCCATCCAAGACTTCACTTCCATCCTCAGATAGGATCTGATGCCTTTAGGTTATTTAGGATTATGCACAACTTACTTTCTCTGTTGCCATGTATAAGCTTGGAAGATTGATTTGTATTCTTTTTAACTCCAGTGAAAAAGTAGATGTAAATGTCCACAAATGGGTTTAGAAAACAGTAGCAGAAGAACAAGCATACATGGCACTTATTAGCTTTGATTAGTGTACTAAGGTGAAAATGATATTTTCTAAGCTAACTGATGCTTTGTGCTAGTGGACACCACTAGATACATTACTTTCCTTTTTCAGACTTTAATGAAAAAAAAATGCCTATGATTCAAGCAAAAGACTTCCTGAAATGCTTCATTTTATTTCATGATTTTGGGAGGAAAACGTGGAGAAGCTACTTGTATACAGATTTTCCTATGCCGATGTGGGGGTGATGGTGTTCTTCCTGTGGTGCAGGCTGGTAGAAGACTTCTGTTTTCTTCAGGCTGACTTCCAGCCCAAACAGCTCTGCAGCTGCAGGGCTGCTTCTGAATGGGCGACAAGGGCAGCATCGCCTGCAAAAAGCAGCTCACGGACTAGATAGTTTAGAGCCTTAGTGCGAGCCCTCAGGCAGCTTAAGTTGAACAAGCTACCATCAGTACGATAGCGATATGCCATCTTCTTCTTCGAGGTCTGCCGTAACCCTTTATAAGAACCGTTATATTAAGGAAATAAATCTATATCAGTAAGGTAAAGATTTTCCTCTGAAATTAAGTTTAGTCGTGTCTGATTCTGGGGGTTGGTGCTTATCTCCATTTCTAAGCTGAAAAGCTGGTGTTGTCCATAGACACCTCCAATGTCATGTGGCCGGCATGACTGCATGGAGTGGCATTACCTTCCTGTTGGAGGTAGGATCTACTCACATTTGCATGTTTTCGAACTGCTTCATTGGCAGAACCTGGGACTAACAGCAGGAACTCACTCCACTCCCTGGATTTGAACCACCGACCTTTCGGTCAGCAAGTTCAGCAGCTCAATGGTTTAACCCGCTGTGCCACTCCTAAATTTCTACCAATAACCCATCATTTTCTCACCACCTACGTGATAAACATAAAGTTTGATCGTCAGTATGATGACAGAGTCTATCAGCATTTCTGTCCATTTCGGGGCCAGAATGAATGTGATGAAATTTGTGACTGGTATTTGTTTTCAGTATTCTCTTTCCTCTAAAAACCTGTTTTCATTTATTGTCTTTGAAATTTGAACACCTTCCTACCTGTTTTATCTTTTAGAAAGTGCTAATGAAAATGCTTCCATGCCACGATCTCAATCCCTTCCGCAAACCTCAACAGTAACTATGATAGGTGGAGTTGTGGAGCACAATACCTCAGGTCTTCCAATACTATTGGAAAGAGAAGCATCGCGGTTAGATAAATTCAGACAACTTCTGGCGGGCCCCAATACAAACCTTGGTAAGTACAATAAAGCGCAAAGTTGGTATCTGGTGTCTGTTGTTGGGGAAAGAGAGGAAACTATTTTTACTGGTAACCCCTTCATGTTTGAGTTTGCTCCTTGGTAAAGAGTGTATATATGCACATTTGTGTATACATGCACCCTTAAAAGCCTGCTCTAGAAGGTCTTCCAGAGTAGTTGTTTGAGTGTGATGGTGAATGCAGAAGCTTGCGGTGGGGATCAGGAGAGGAGAAGCTATTCTTCTGTGAATCTCTTTTAGTAAGGATCCAAGCCAATAGAAATATTAAAAAGTACTGAAAGCATTTTTTCTGCATAAACTATTTGCAACACAATTGACTTCAGAAAATATCCTTACTTAATAGAACTTCTATTTGGCAGAGTTTATTTATTTATTTATTTATTTATTTATTTATTTATTTATTTATACATTCGATTTGGTAGATCGCTCTCTCTGGAGCCCAGAGCGGTTTACAGCATAAAATCAATAAAACATCAATAAACAGATAATAGACGTATACCCAAAAGCCCCCTCCCCACAACTGATCCCGGCAAGCAATAATACGCAGAGGCAATACATGGCAGGACGGTATGTTGGCAGCTGGCCACTAAGGAGGCATCAGTTGGGACCAAATGCCTGCCTATATAGCCAAGTCTTCACAGACTTGCGGAAGGCCAACAAACCCCGTAGTGCTCGTATCTCCTCCGGCAGAGAATTCCAGAGGGTCGGATCAGCCTCTGTAAATGCTCTCTGCCGGGTGCTCGACAGCCTACAGATCTTAATACTAGGGACCTCTAGTAGATTAATTTAAGCCCCTCTGAGCGCAGTGATCTTCTGGGTTTGTATGGGGTAAGACGCTCCCTCAAGTACACTGGCCCCAAACCATATAAGGCCTTGAAAGTTAGAACTAACACCGTGAAGGAGACCCGAATTCGATGGGAAGCCAGTGCAGTGCACGCAGGAGTGGGGTCACATGCGCAGATCTTGGGGCTCCCCGACAGCAGGGCGCTGCGGCGTTCTGCACCAGCTTAAGTTTCCGGATCGCCGACAAGGGTAGGCCAATGTACAGCGCATTACAGTAATCAAGCCTCGAGATGACCGTGGCTTGGATCACTGTGGCCAGGTCGCAGCGGGAGAGGTAAGGAGCCAGATGTTTCACCTGCCGCAGATGGTAGAACGCTGTCTTGCAAGCGCAGTTAATGACATGTTAAGACTAACTTGAGGTGCTTGTATCAGCAGTCCGTGTTTGCATTTAATTCGGAGATACAAAATTCAGAGACATTTTAAAGCCCTCTTTTGTAGTTCTACCTTACATATTTTATTTATCATTCTAACAGAAAATATTCCACAATCCGTTAATCTATTTTTCCTGGAAAAAAAGTTTATCTTTGGGTCTTTGTAGGGGTGCTACTTTATTACATTAATTTAACATAATGCATTACAAAATGGGGCAATTGTGATGCCAAGTATGTTGTGTAGCAAACCTTCAAATGCTGCTAAACATCACTTCCAGAGCAGTGTGCAGTGGCTTGTTGCTGGCACACATATTCCTTATTTTATTTTTGAAAGAAAGGATTGACTTTATTTGTTGTATGTGTGAACCCCCTAAGTGTCTCTCGGCATTACTTCGCGAAAGAAGATTCTTAGGAAGGACTCATCCCATGCTTTTTACAAGCGCGTTGATGACTATAAAGGCCAATCTATAGGCAAGTCCGGTTGCAGAAAGCACAGCAGAAAGTCTCCTTGGGTGATGTTGTTTCCAAGTTGTGGTTCTTTCTGCGTTGTCGTTTCTCTTCGAGACCCGTTCGGCGTGTCTTCTTGAAAGAGGCCGCAGCATTGTGGATAGTGCGTCTCCATGCCTCCTGATGTGAGGCCAGGGTGGACCATTGTTGGTGATCAATCTGGCCGAGCCTGAGATGTTGTTTCAGGGAGTCCTTATATCTCTTTTTGGGGGTGTGACTCTTGCGCTGACCCGTGGCGAGTTCACGGTAGAGTACTATCTTTGGGAGGCGGTGGTCCTCCATACTAGAGACGTGCGCTGCCCAGCGCAGCTGAGTTCTCAATAGCACGGCCTCAATGCTGGTGATCCCTGCTTGCTCAAGGACAGCAACATTAGTCACATAGTCGGTCCAGCGTATACAGAGGCGGCCCCAGCGATTCCGCGATGTAAGCGGCCGCGTAGAGCGCCACCGGCTGGGCGGGCGTCACCAGCTGGGAGGCGCGCGGCACCACCTCGCTTCCGCGCCCCCGCCCTGCCGCCCAGGCCGGTGCCGCCGCACAGCCGGCCCCACGAGCGCAGACATTTTCTGCGCATGCCCAGAAGCAACTACAGGCACTACAGCGCCGGTAGTTGCTTCTGGGCATGCGTGAATGTCTGCGCATGGGCACTGAGTCCCGAGCGCGCCTGCGGCTCTGGAGCCAGCGCGCAGGTGCGCTCGGGCCGCAGTGCACATGCGCGGACATTCGCGCATGCGCAGAAAAGTAGTGCTTCGGGAGGCTGCAGCACGCCTCCCGAAGCACAGACATTTCTGCGCATGCCCAGCAACTACAGGCGCTACAGCGCCTGTAGTTGCTTCTGGCAGTAAAGGGAAATGTCCGCGCTTCGAGGTGTGGTGCAGCCTCCCGGCGGCGGCGGCGGCAGAAATGGCGGCAGCGAAGCGCGGCGCGGGCGGAAATGGCGGCGGCAGAAGCGGCGGCGGCGGAAATGGCGGCGGCGGCGGCGGCATGATGCGGCGGCCGGGGGGGGGGGCGCCAAAATTTACTTCGCCTACTCCCCCGGAAAAGGTCGGGCCGGCCCTGAGCGTGTATTTAGGATTGTTCAAAGACAGCGCTGATGAAAGCGTTCGTGTAACGCCTGACAAGTGATCTGCATAGTAGTACTGAGTAGTTCTATTTGTTTTCCACTGGTGAACCTAGAAACTCACAAAATGATGCATGTCACAGAAAGGTTTTTTTTTGTTGATATCTTTATGTTGATGTTAAGACCCATTGGAATGGTTTTTAAAATACAGGGTTTAATAATGAATTCTCCCTGTGTTTTATTTTATTTTCCCATGACCTTTTATTTTCAAATCATTTTATTTATTTATTATTTCGATTTGTATACTGTTCTTTCCAATTGGCTCAGGACGGTTTACAGCATATCGAACTACAACGAAAATTATTTTTCTTATGTTGTGTTGTGGCTTTTCCAATTGTTGATAATATTCGAAAGATGACAGAATTGGGTGTACATGATTGACTTGATATGTTGAACGGGACCTGGGTGTACATGAATGACTTGATATGTTGAATGTTTAGGGGATTCATCAAGATTATATATTAAGGTGCTCATAATGCTGTGAATTTAACCCTGTGTTTTAGTGGAGGAAGTGGGCAGTTTCAGTTGCCTATCAGGTGCTTTGTAGGCATTATTGGAAATGCTTATCTTTTTCATCCAGAAACATTTTCTGTAATATTCAGATAATTCATATTATTCAACACTGATCATGGATATATATTTAATGTAATAGACATTGAAAAGGTGAAACCTCCTATTGAAGCATTTGTATTTTTTAAATTTTAGTTTTTTTCTATTACTGTTTTCTAAGAGTTTTGAATCGGCTGTGTTTGAGGGTTCTCAACCTCTTTTGCTTTTCCAATGATAACATTTTGACTAGAAATTTCCTTTTGAATCTTTGAGCAGCTGAAGTCTTTCATCCTACGCAGTACACTTTGTTTTTTCTTTGTCTTTTATGTATTTCTCACTTTAACGATGGCTGCTATATATTCTTTGCCTTGAAATTGTATTTATCATTTCTTGCTCTTCACATGTGAAGAATGAGAATGGTTTGACTTATTTTTGGGTTTCTTTCCATTCTCCTTTTTAAGTTTTTCTTTCCCTTTCTTTCTTTCTTTCTTTCCTTCTAAAAAGCTATTTGTTTACACTGTCACCTCTGATCCCTTCCAAGCTTGGCAGTTTGTCTATGGGTAACAACCTGAAATTGCTGTTTACCTTCCTACCAAGATAAATGCATGGCATCAATGTTTTTCATCTGTATTTTTGATCCATTTAGCTGTATTTCATAGCTGATTTCCCAAGTGTTACCTTTTCTACTTTCCTCCCTTGGATTCTTTTCTTTAGATCATTTTAGAACAAATATAAAGCTAATTACCAAACATGGACAAATAATGAAAAGGCAGAGCTGGGGGAAAGATCAGGTCAATGTATTTCAGACACATACTGTACCTTGGAAGGAAATTAGATTATGATGTTCATGCTTTTCTTGTGTGTTTTCATTTCAGTTTTAATTGTTGATTTTCACCTTAATAAAATATACTCAAGCCTACAGCTTAATAAAAAATATTCCTTTGACATACAATAATGATAATAATAATAATCTTTATTTATATTCCGCTTTTCTCACCCCGAAGGGGACTCAGAGCGGATTACAGGTACACATACTTAGCAGACAATCCCTGCCGTTTCCACATACACACATATAGACGAACAGAGGCAAACTCTGGCCACCAGGGGGAGCTGCCGCATTCCTCCTCTCTCAGCGTTCCCAGCGTCCCTTGTTGTTCCTTCCGCATTCCTCAGCGTTCCTGGAGTTCTTTAATGGCCTCATAATTCGGTCAAAATTTGCCTCCCCACTTAATGTGGTACCTTTATCTCCTACATGACAGATGCAACTGTCTTTCAGGCTGCAAAGGTCGACAGCAGTCTACACTTAAAGGTTGAGCACCCACCTTGACCCGGGCAGGTCTCGAACTCATGACCTACTGGTCAGAGAGATCTTATGCAGCTGACACTTAGCCAGCTGCGCCACATTCCCGGTGCAGCATGGTCTTCCAGCATGGTCCATATTTCTGCAGTTGATTCTTCAAATAACTTGGCACTAAACCATTTAGGGCAGCGCTTCTCAACCTGTTGGTCTCAGCCCCTTTGGGGGTCGAATGATCCTTTCACAAGGGTCGCCTAAGACCATTGGGAAACACATATTTCCAATCGTCTTAGGAACCGAGACACCGCTAACTTTTCCCTGCCTTCTTCACTTCCCAGTGGCCTCTTCTTCTTCTCTGGAGAGAGGTGGTGACATCACTCAGCCCCGCTCCCTCCGCCATTTTAGGAGGAAGAGAGGGGAGCAGTGGATGTGAGGGTTGCTTTGGAGTCAAGAGGAAGGAGGAGGAGGAGTTGGAGGGGAGAAGGTGAGGGGGAGGGGGCTAGGGAGGGAAAGCTTGGGGTGGATGGCAGGCCTTAGAGAGGGGTGGAGTGGCTCCTCCATGGCCAAATGCTAGGGAGAAAGAGTAGTGACAATGAAAATACAAACTGCATATCAGATATTTAGCCCTTCTCCCGAAACTTAGCTGGAAACCAGATTGAAATAGATAAAAATACCACATCTACTGCAAAAATTAAATTGCAGTGCCATTTTCACACTAGATCAGGCATGGGCAAACTTTGGCCCTCCAGGTGTTTTGGACTTCAACTCCTACAATTCCTAACAGACGGTAGGCTATTAGGAATTGTGGGAGTTGAAGTCCAGAATACCTGGAGGGCCGAAGTTTTCCCATGCCTGCTCTGGATGAAGATGTGTTATCACAATCTTATTTCATTACCTAAATATTTCCAAGGAAGGAGGTGATGGAAACACCTCTTGCAGCATACCTTTTCTCTACTGCAGTGATTTTCAACCAGTGTGCCGCGGAACACTAGTGTGCCAAGATGTAAAGATTTATATCTTCAAAGACACTTTGTTTGCCTAGACAAAATCAGAATGTTTCAGCAAGAAGCGTAAGAATTCACTATTGCAGATATATGGGGAGAAAAAGCCCCTTGAAGAAGAACTCGTATTTTGGAGTTCATCAGGTGTGCCGTGGGAAATTATTTTCGAACTTCATTCATATATAAACTATAAGGTGCATCTGTCCCTTTAAGAAATGGAACCATAGCATAGAAGTGACGCGAGAGTGCTATGATCGCGCCATCTTGGATTCGCTCAGACGCGGCTAAGTAAACAAAATTAGAGTCAGTGTTGCAGTTGCCCTTCAATTTGGGATCACAGCAAGACAAGCGAGTGACAGTGATGGAGAAGTTTTTGAGAAGGGGAAATGCAAAAGCCTAACAGGGCCCTGGACAAAATTATGACACAGATGAAGGCCCTAATATGAGTGGTGGACAAAAGAAAAAAGAAAAGACGGTGAGCTTGAGGCAATACAGCGAAAGCTATCTTTCATTTGGATTCACTTTCACCGGGGATGCAACGGCACCGACTTCGCTGTGTTTGGTGTGTGGTGAGAAGCTGTCCAATAGCATATTAACTATATGTATGTTCGAGTGTCATTTTGGTTGGTGGTTGCCCCAGGATTTTGTAAATGTAAAAAATGTGCCGCCGCTCAAAAAAGGTCGAAAATCACTGGTCTACTGGCATGGCCAGGGCTGGTAGGTTATACTACTGTGTTCTTTTCTAAAGCCCCATGGGGAAAAACCTTTTCAGTATTCTGATTTTATAGGAGTTGTGAGAAGGTGAAGAAAATGGCAACTGCAAAAATAAGTAAGCCAAACCAAAAATAATGGAGTCTTATAGGTGACTGATAATTGAGTGTGAGTACTTCTTCTGGTCTCTTTCAAATTTACAGAACAGAAAATAATTGGATACCATTACTCAAATACAGGATATCCCTTTTTGCAGAAGTAATGAATCAAAAAGCTACTAATAATTTACAAAAACTATTTTAAAATACCTATCTTCGTGCCTTAAACTTTTGAGAAAGGGGAGATTTTGACCTACTTTTCCAAAATACGAGTTCTTCTTCAAGGGGCTTTTTCTCCCCATATATCTGCAATAGTGAATTCTTACGCTTCTTGCTGAAACATTCTGATTTTGTCTAGGCAAACAAAGTGTCTTTGAAGATATAAATCTTTACATCTTGAAAAGAGTCCTGCTTCCCCAAATCTATTAATACTGCTGTAGTTGTATCATAGAGTACATTCTTCTTGTCTTTATAACCATTTGACAGATTACTTTTATCTGGAGGACATCGTGTTCAGATACTAGAATAATGTTTAGAATATATTTTTGAAAGATGTTTAAAGCTATTGCAGATAGCAAAACGGAACAATTTCTTGAATCCTCCCTGCATGTAACATTCATCATATTAGTGCCTACCCTTGCCTTTTGAGAGCTTGAGAGAAAGAAAGGTAGAGATAGAAACGACAAGCAAACCAGGAGAAGGAGGAAGAGGAATTGATATCATAGCTGCATTTTCCCATTTCGTATTAATGACCCCTTGACCATAACACCTAATAGTAGTAGATAAAATGGCCTATTAACACAGAAAGGAAAAGAATGAACAAAAGATCTCCATAATGGCATCCCTTTCACAGTACACATCAAATCTATATCCTTTCTCATGTTTTCTCTGCTAGGTAGTGTGAGAGTCCTCAACAGTTTCAACAACATGTGTGCAAAGATAATACAATGTGTGTCCAGGCTCCAAGGAAGCAGCTGGACTGAGTCCAGAATGCAGTGATCATTATTGGGTCTTTACAGAGATGCCATATTTTGTTCTTCTTCACTTTTGGAGGCCAAGGTTTTAACTCTTTGTATCTTCAAGTAATTTCCAACTTACAGCAATCCTAAGGTGAACCTGTTGCAGCAGACGCCAGTTCAGAGAGCCAAACCCAATTAAAGTGTAAATAGTTTGTTTTAATATTCACAGAGTCTCTGGAGATAAGTATTTGTCAGGGATTATGGGTTAGGTTTTCCTAGTGTAAAACACAAACCTAATTTTGCAGAGTAAAACAAAATGCAGCAGCTTCAGCTTAGCCCAGAAGTAATGTGGTCATTGAGAAAAACTCCATACCATAAAGTCAACTTACTTTATTGTAAGTAAAATAAAATATCCATACAGGAGAGTCACAAAGGAAAACATCCACAAAGGAAGCCTCAAAGGGAGCCACAAAAGGAAGTCACAAAAGGAGCCACAAAAGGAGCCACAAAGGGAAGGATACAAAATGGAAAGGAGTATTTAAGGACATAACAATTAGACCCCCACCTTTCCCCAGGAATCTAATTGTTGAGCACCTCTGCTGTAACTTGTTACAACCAAAATTAACATTACTGAGAACACTTAAAGGTACAAATATAATTTTGTAACATAAAACTTTCAACAGTATTTGCAAAACAAAAGCACTTAATGGTCAGTGAAAATGCTAACTAAAGGAAGCCTTAACTGGCATGAAAACAAACAGGGAGAAAAAGCCTGCATTCAAAACGCCAAAAACTCTTTAGCAAAATCAAAGCAAAACAGAGAAATGCACGCTGAGGGCAGCAGAGAAGATGTCGTCGTCAGAATCAATCCAAGGTCATCAGCATTGAAGTCACCAAAGGGTTGTCCAAGAAGGTATCCAAAGGTGCGTAGGAGAGACGTAATCCAGGAGCCAGGCCAAGGTCAAGGAGAGGAGATAGACGTAGAAGCAAAGGCACAACCCACAGTCCAACTGGGGAGCAATCCAGTGGAGTTCAAATCCCACCACAGGAAGCAGCAGAATCAGTATGGAAACAAGGCTTCAAGATGCAAGATGACAAGATGCAAGATTCCTAGGACCCAAAGGCAACTCCTTGCTAGCCACAGAGGTTAGTCCCAAATTGCCCACCTTTTAAGCTCACTACAAGTCAGGTCCACTTGATGAGGTCGACGCCCTATCATCATCCTCAGGTGTTACTCTCCCAGCAGCTGCTGCCCTTTGACCCTCCAAGATTTCCACCTGTGGTTAAGACTTAGAACATCCCCCCATTGTCTGGGGACTCTGAGGGCCAATCCTGATCACCTGGTGTCTGAACTTGTGGGCTCCTCACAAGCCCTCTGAATTTCTCTTACTTGAGTCCAATCCATTTCAGTAGAAATGTCCTCTGTACTCTGACTCCCATCATTCCCAGAAAATCCCTCAAATGTCTCAGAGTCTGTAGATGCTGTAATTATTTGCTTGACTCTCTTGAGTTGCAAGTGATCCTCTTCACTTGACTCACAAGTAAGCCTTTTTCTACAAACACCAGTACTCCTGTTACAAACAGCCCCACCCAGTTCCAAACTCTCCCCAGATGCTGAGCCATCAGAGTTTTCTGAATCACTACTATCAGTAGCAGCTGGAGGCTCAATCACAACAGAACCTATCATCAGATTTTCTTGGCAAGATTTATTCAGATGGGATTTCATTTTACCTTCTTCTGGGCTGAGTGAATATCACTTCCCTATTGTCACCCAGTAGGATTCAAATCCTGGTCCCTGGGGTCATAGCCCCATATTAAAATCACTACTCTATGCTGCCTCCATGCTAGTCCTCCCATTTTTAACACAGTTGCCTAAATTCCTTCTGATAAAACTGGGATCACAAGAATTTTAGCAGTGAGATTTGTTCTTAATAAAACCATCAGTGGCAAGTCTGTGTTGCCAGACTTTACTCAGATGAAGTGAGAGCTTCCCTAATTTGAAAAATTTGACCTGACATGTTAGGTTGTCCACTGAATGTACAAATATTGTGTGATTGGGGAAACAAGGTATATCACAAGAAAAGGAATGATATAGCCAGATGTTTCTATCTGATGTCAGTAGCAAAACCAAATTTGTGGGTGACAGCACACTGCTCTTCCATCCCTCGGTGCAATCCTATGCATATATCGGTAGAAATAAGCCCATTGGGCCCTTAGTATCCACTGGGGTTTGGTTAGAGTTTTATTGTTGAGTTGCTACCTATTGCCAGCTAATGCGTGTACTGAGGAAAAAGCTCTAACACTTAATTTAAAATTCACTGATATTTATGTTTTAAAACTCACGTACAGTGGACTCTTGGTATTTACAGGGGTTTGGCTGCAGGACTACCTCAATATGTGGGTCCCCAGATGTTTTGGCCTTCAACTCCCGGAAATCCTAACTGCTGGTAAACTGGCTGGGATTTCTGAGAGTTGTAGGCCAAAATACCTGGGGACCCACAGGTTGAGAACCACTACTCTAGATATTAGGTTTGTGCATTTATGTAGAGTTGCTATTTGTTTCTTCTTGTTTGAACTGGAAGTCCTAAAACACACAGTGGGCTAAACCCTCAAAAGTGGATGTGTAACTATGGTATAGCAATAACACACAGATAAATATCGAATCCGTGTGGCACTGAGATCATCAAAATGAATATAAACCATAAATAATATAAGTAGGACCTGATCACACCAATTTGATGCAGGGTCTATCTATACATTATGTAGTACATAGGAGATGTTATGAATATTACATACAGGTAGCGGCAAACATGGAGAAAGCCCCTATAGAGACATGTCTCTTTTGAACCATATCAATACATAAATACACAGGTAGACTCGAGGACCCATGCGCGGATAGATAAATATCACAGTAATAAAGTCATGTGTTACCTCAAGAGGCTCATGTCCATTATATGTGGAGTTCATGATAGGGTAAAGTAAAACTATAAAGGTTCAAGTCCAGCTCGGCGGTATCCAACACTGTGTTGCATCCGCGTCCTTGTCCAGACCTGATGGAAGGATTGCCGATAACCTGAATCAGAGGAGTCGCAGCCGATGGACGTCACGGCGGACCAAGGCAGGTTGATGACGTTAGGGCATTCGTAGGCAAAAGAGCTGATAAGGCAGGTCCGTCCCAGGGCACCCATTTT
The DNA here is from genome assembly GCA_030556195.1 of Anolis apletophallus. Classification (NCBI taxonomy): domain Eukaryota; kingdom Metazoa; phylum Chordata; class Lepidosauria; order Squamata; family Anolidae; genus Anolis; species Anolis apletophallus. The sequence continues at coordinate 8,638,872 of JARBWK010000009.1, read as the reverse complement.
GGGGGTGGGGGGCACTTCCTACAGACTCACCTTACATTTGGATTTTTAAAAGCATCAGAGTTACCACACTTTCTGGATCCTTTCCCTTTGTAGAGGGGGAGACCAGGTTTAATGCTTCTTAAAGCTGTTTCTACTCTAGAGGAGAGGCAGGTGCCCCCAGCTTTTTCTCAACAGCAGCAGAAGTCACAAAGCTTCCCAAGAGGCATTTCAAGGAGGCCCAGGTAAGGAAGAGCCCTGGAGCTCAGTCGGGCTAGGAGTGCCATGTGGTCACGAAAGCTGAGAGGAAGCCGGTTATTGTGTCGAGGTGATTTTCATACTGGGAGGGGGATTCTCATTACATGCTCTCAAAGCAAGCAAAAGGAATTAAAGAACAGATGAAACTGGAGAAACTAATTCTGCGCACAACTCTACTAGATACCAGAATCTGTGGATGCTCAAGTCCCATGACATACAATGACATAGTAAAATGGTCTCTCTTCTATAAAATAGCAAATTATGCCTTTTGGGTTCTAAAAAATATTTTCAAACCGTGGATAGTTAAATCTGTGGGTGTGAAATTCATGGATAACTATATCACTGTTCCTTAGTCTTTGTTGTGAAGCTGTGACACTGCAGAAAGTAGCTGGAAAAAAGGGAGCCGAGTAGGAGAAACAGGCAGTCAGTTTGCTGGTGGCATCAGAGGAGCTTATGGTGGTTTAGCAAATGACCAACCTTCTCCTGAAACATCCATTCCAAAACTATAACTGGACTTCACCACAACTATAGGAGTGATCCAGGGCCAAACTTTAAAGGGAAACTGGCAATCCTCTTGTCACTTCCGTCACCTCTGAGAAGAATTGGTTAAAATGTGACCAGCTTGTGAAAGAGTGGAAAATTTTTGAAATGTTTCATCTGAGCAATTACTAAAAGAGTTACGCACAATCCTAAATACACACTGGACGGACTATGTGACGAATGTTGCTGTCCTTGAGCAAGCAGGGATCACCAGCGTTGAGGCCATGCTATTGAGAACACAGCTGCGCTGGGCAGGGAATGTCTGTAGGATGGAGGGCCATCGCCTCCCAAAGATACTACTCTATGGTGAACTCGCCATGGGGTCAGCGCAAGAGAGGTGTCCCCAAAAAGAGACATAAGGACTCCCTGAAACAACATCTCAGGCTTGGCCAGATTAATCACCAACAATGATCCACCCTGGCCTCACATCGGGAGGCATGGAGGCGCACTATCCACAATGCTGCGGCCTCTTTCGAGAAGACACGCCGAACGGGTCTCGAAGAGAAACGACAACGCAGAAAGAACCGCAACTTGGAAACAACATCACCCAAGGAGACTGTCTGCTGTGCTTTCTGCAACCAAACTTGCCTATCTCAGCTTGGCCTTTTTAGTCATCAACACGTTTGTAAAAAGCGTGGGATGAGTCTTTCCTAAAGAATTTTCGTTCGTGAAGTAATGCCGAGAGAGAGAGAGAGAGAGAGAGAGAGAGAGAGAGAGAGAGAGAGAGAGATGTATAGAAACTTTCCTCTTCCCATTTTGCACGGGTAGTTGCTTTATGAGGCACTAATATTATATAGATCAAATTCTTCATTTATTTTGACAGCATCCATTTATCCGTATGTGATTATTTATATCTAGCATTTCTTTTTAATGTTATTTTAATTATTCTGCACTGCCATTCACTTCCTAATCTGCTATGAATTTTGTTCTGTCGGTTTTGCATCTCCAACTCATCTATTTTACTCTAAAATTTTCCAAATTTCAGCCTGTTAGCTAACCATACTTTGGGTTGTTCTCGCAGTTGTTGTGTGTAGCATAGATATATTTTTGAAAGGCTTTACTCATTCAACACATTGCTGTATGTAACTGATTTATTTTCACTATCTGTGCACATTCAAATACCTCTTTTGTTTCATTGAAAAGATTAAGGGCAATGTTTACTTGAGGTTTTTTAAATGAAGTACCTGGTGGAACTATTAGTCATTTTTTTTATAAAAAAAGTGATGGTTGAGGTTGCCATAGTGATATCAAACCTTTTATTAAAAGCCGTTGCCTCCGTGTGCTAACTGTCCTAACTCTCACGATACTGTTGGGGGAGCTGTAGTTCTATGAATCTGTATAGCCATGGAAGAATATTCTAGCTCTTTATAGTTAAATTATGCTGCATTTTTATTTGAATCTGAAGATTATAAATCTAGTTTATCATGTCTATCATTTAATTGTTCATGCAAGCCGTTACTTCATGTAGCGATTTACAGTCATCTCAGTGAAATAACCGTTTTGTATCTCGTGATGAATAATGCATGTTCAGAAATTGTGGGTCCACTTAAAATTATGGTGCCAGAAAATTATGCTTAAAGGGACGTAATAAAATAATGTATATCTGTTTTGAGCAAAATATTGTGAATACTCTTTTTGTATGACTAAACCAGCTGTGGCTCCCAAATTGAAGCTAGCTTTCATTTTTGAAAGAGATTAAAGTTTTGCTGTACATCTATTGGCAAAGATATCATACTATGAAACAAACTGCAATTAGATAATATTATACACTGTATATATATACTGTATATATATATATATACTGTATATATATATAGTTTTTCAATAAAGACAGACATATATACAAACTCACATTGTTTTGGAGATTAAGCAGTGGGGTGGGTAAGAGGGGTTGAGGGTTAGGTCTTGGGGGTTAGGGGAGTGGAAGAGTGACACAACAGGTTATGGGGGGGGGGGGAGGATAAGGGTATAAAAGGACTTCCCAAAGATTGCCCAAGCATTACATCATACTTCTTATTCCATATCTTACACTGTCTCAATAGTACAGTAGTTAGATAGTCTGTTTGTTTTGAATTATTTCAAAGTTCATTCAGATCTACTGTAAATTTGCTTCCTTTGTTTTGTATATATATTTTAAAATTTGTCCAGTCCGTTTTCTTCTTTTTGTTGTTTAAGTTTTGCGATAAGGAGTCCACTTGGATCATGTCCAAGACCTTCAGTATCCATTCTTTCTGGGTAGGGATGGAGTCTTGTTTCCAGTACCTTGCCAGGGTTATTCGTGCACAACCACTTAACAGAAATAACATTTTGTCCTGATTATCAGTTAAGTTTTTATTTGATAGTCCTAACAGGTAGTTTTGTGGGTCTAGTTCAATTTTTTTCTTTAAGATTTTTTGCACTTCTCTATTTGTTTACTTTTTTACAACTCCAGCATTGGTGGTAGTATGTTCCTATCTCTTTGCCACATTTCCAACATCTGTTGGAGGCTTTCTTGTCATATTTGGCTATTTTTGCTGGATATAGGTGCCACCTATATTGCATGTTAAGCCAATTCTCTGTTATTTCTGTTGTTATTGAATATCTTAAATTTTTTTTGAGCACACTTCCTCCCATTGCTGGAGAGGTATTGTGTGGCCAAAGTCTCTTGCCCATTTTACGTGACTGTCCTTAATTTGGTCCTCCTCTGTGGCCCAACTTGCAATTAGATAATATTGTGGTATTTATTTAATCATAAATGTACCATACAAAGCAAATACTGCTGTAGGGACACATAATGGATATATCTACTTAAACTTGGCCAAAACTTTGGGATTACAGTTGGAAGAATTGTGTCCATTTTAATTGGATATTAACTAATGAGCTCAATGAGAGTTCAGTTCAGTGAATTCAATTTCTATCCCAATACGAAGGAAGATCAGAGAGTCTTGAAATACTGGTTTACTTGTCATTATTTTCTGCTTTCCCAGAAAGAACATAGTGCTGTCAGTTTGAGGATTACCTCCCTACCTGTATGAAGCAATTGTGCCATTTTCATTACTTCCAAATGTCTACCGTGTTTTCCTGAAAATAAGACACTGTCTTATATTTCTCCCCTCTGAGAACACACAATACCTGAAGCAGAGCATCCTGCTCCTCACTTCACTGAGAAGACTTCCCGGGGGACAGGCCAAAGGGAAACAGCACCGCCAACCGCGGCCCCGTTGGAGCTGGTGACTCCCTCCCTCTCTCACTCACTCACTCAGGGAGGAAGCCTGGCCTGCCCCAAAGGGAAGGAAGGACAAAAGAAAGAGAAAAAGGCGGAGGAAAAGAAGGAGGGGAAGGAGGCAGGAAGTGAGAGGGAGGGAGGCCCGGACTCATCTCCCCCACATGTGCAGGAAAGTCTTGCATTTCACTTTCTATGTCTCCCTCTATGCCTCATCTTGTATCACTACGTCTTATATTCAGGATATGGCTTATATTGCACAAATGCGTAGAAATTCTGCTACAGCTTATTTTATGGGTATATCTTATTTTCGGGGAAACACGGTAATAATTGTACATTTCTAGCATCGAAAATGGGAAAGAAGCCAAGACAAGTTTGGGTCTTGGCCAAGAGAAGAATGCGAGCTACAAACAAAGAAATACAACCACCGCATCCATGCCTTAGTAAAGGCTGAGCATGGAATGATGGCTCACTACATGCGTGTGCATGTGTATGGGAACACACCCTTATCAGAAGGATTGGAAGAAGACGAAGCACAAGGCAGTCCGCAAGTTACAGCATCCGACTTACATACAACAAGTTACAAAGGAGTTGAGACAACAGAATTGAGATGAAATCTTCCCCTAGGAAGAGAAATTCACCCCTGAAAGAGTTTTCATGGGAAAAAGGTGTCTCCACTGGAGCTTTATTGCCAATCCTTCTTTCCACAAGAATCCAAACTTTTCAAAACAAAAAGTTAGATCAAATTTTCTGACTAGGGCACAAACAGCAAAACCAACATTACAGCGGTATTAACCCTTCCCTATGCTATCCAAAACTAAAATGGCTTTATTAGCTGCAGTTATACTTAAAAGATGTACCTGTTCTGACTTACATACAAATTCAATTTAAGAATAAACCTACAGAACCTATCTTGTTTGTCATCCGGGGACTGCCTGTATCCTAGATGGGATATGGCAGCCTTCTTCTCTGAGTGGGCATGCTGTCCACTGCAACACCTTAATCTTTGGAACACTGCGCATTATACTTTATTTACACTTTATTTATATTCTGCTCTTCTCACCCCGAAGGGGACTCAGAGCGGATTACATTACACATACAACAGACAGTCCCTGCCGACTGACATACTAATACAATACATTGTACAAACAAACATGTGCAGACAAACATGTGCAATTAGAAGGATTTTTTTCTCTTCTGGCTGCATTGTGGGTGCGGTTGCTCTATTACGTCACAAGGGGGTGCTGTTGCTTCATCCTCAGAAGAGAGCCTCTGGTTCCGCATTCCACCTCCGGCTGCCGATCTTCCTTATTTTTATTCAGGTGTTGTAAAATCCTTATAAAAATCCTTCCCCGCTGAGCGGTCCCTAGTTCATCTACTCACAGCTGGCTTGTTTTCGATCTGTTAGGTGGACAGTGGACAGGGCTCACAGTTGGGTGTCCAGACCAGTCCGGGAATCGAACATGCAACCTTCTGATTGCAAACACAGCTGTTGTTACGGCTGTGCTATCTCTCCGGCCCCATTACTTTCGGTACAGATTTTGACTACATTAATTCTCGGATCTGGGTGAAAAGACATTTTCTTTTAGAATGCTTTCAATTCCCCTTGATGTTTTTTGAAAGGTAATCCAACAACACATGCTGCTGTGTATAATTTCTTTCTTTTTCCTTACAGTGGTTTCTTCTTCATCCTTTTAAGTTGCTCGGCACCTGGATTCATATAATGTTTTAAACTCAAAAGGAAGAAAGTGAGAAGAAAATGCATTCAGTGTTTTTATGCCCTTTCATTTTTACAAGAGAGAAAAGATAGTCTGGTTCTGCTTAGAATAAGTGGAATATTGCACTTCATCTTATGTATGGAGACCTCAATTCCCCCTTTTAGACTGCTAAGAATGGATGCTTCTACAAATAGATTTTTTCCTTACAGAAGTTTATTACAGTCTATGCAACTCTATGTCTTGTATGGTAATAGACCTGTTGGACTTCTACATTTTTCAACATCAGTTGTTCCTTGGAATATTTTTCAACTTTATGGCTGTAGTTGATTTGGTGCTTCCCGCACTAATACCCTTTCTGTTATGTTTTAATAATTAGGAAATGTGGTATTTGAGTGATACAGTAAATGGACCTAGGGCTGGAAAAACCCCACAGAGAAGTGACCCTTGGGACAACCAAGCTCTCTAAAAACAAAATCCACCTCATCATGTTACATGGTGGTGCAAATTGCTTGCCTGCAGGAAAAACGAGGTTATGAATTACTTGATAACGGTGGATATATCTAGCAGGAGACATCATAGCTGCTTTGAGTCCCCTTCGGGGGAGATAATAATAATAATAATTCATTTTGAACTATGCTTTCTCTCAAAAGTCAGAGTCTTCTCTGAATTTTAGTCTTCCTATTTTGAAGAGCTAGCATTTGAAATACTTGATTATCCTTTTTTCGGGAGTAATCTATAAGGACATGACAGGCCTGGATTAACACCTTTTTGCGCCCTAGGCCACACTTTGGAATTACGCCCCCTTTAAGCCAACCTCTACCCCCCCACATCCTTTCATCCTCGTCCCCCTTAGGGCCCCGCATCCAGCTCTCCCGGTGTGGCCCCACTAGGTCTGCCACAGGAGTTTCCTCTCGGCAGGCACTATGGATGCAGGCATGGGGGGAGGAGCCTCCTCGATGCTGGGGCTTGAGGCACTTGGCTCCTACCCGGTATCGGGGATTGCGCATGCGTAGTAGTCAGCAGCTGTACCGATGCCGCGCTTCTCCCCGATACTGGGGCTTATCGTGTTGGGCTTCTTTCCTGTACTGGGGTTTGTGCATGTGCCGTAGCCGGCAGTTGTGCTTCTCTCTCCAGTAAGGAGGAATCTCCTCCTTGTGTTGGAGGAGGAATACCAGCTTTCATGGTGTTAGGGCATGCGCAGACTGCGCAATGGAGTTTCCTGTACTTGCACTGAAGGAGCCAGAAAGTGGATGCTGTTGGCATCGAGGGAGTTAATTGTTCCTCCTGTCGACGTCGACGCCACTGCTGAGAGCCCCTGCGCATATGCCGTTTGCGCAACAAAGGTTGAAAAGGTTGAAAATCACTGGTTTAAAGGATCAACTTGGTTTCATAAATGTCAAAGTTACAACTGGGCTGAATCTTGTTCCTGTGTTGCTAGGCAAAAATTCTGCTAGTTGTGATTTTATACAGTATAGACATATATATTGGCTTTTGTGAGATACATTTCTGATAGAAAAGAAAACACAAGTGTGTGTCAAAGATGATGCTAATAATTGTGGACTGGGTGTGGGGGGATTGGCATGATATCTCGCCTTCTATTCTGCACAGTTTGGATGTAAATGTTTGAAGGGGAATGAAATATTTGTAAGAAAATTCATCAGCACAGCCCCCCCCCCTTCAAATAGAATTTATGTATATGTACAGATTACAGCAGATAAACAATGCATATTCATAACTATTCTGTAATGACGAGCAGAGCTGTTGGAAAACACAGCAATCACTTGCATCAAAAGCTCTTGAGCAAATACTTGAATTTTAAAAACCTTTAGCTGGTTCTGTGAAGACTGGAAGGAGACTAAAACAATTTAGTACATTTACTAAAACAATCTAGTTTCCTGCAGTACAGAGAGATAGGAAGATGAGATGGAAAATAGTTGCAAAAAAGTTTATCTGATTTCCACTTGGTTCTAGGGTAAAGTGAACTTTTAACCTTTTAAATTTTACTGGTTTCTAAAGGATGATAAACTATGTAGTGATTCGGTATAGACATAACACTGTAGTACCTTGTGGACCTCACCTTTTGTTTACCGTTCCCATTTTAGTAATTAACTGTTTATTTGAAGCAGCACTTTTAAAAACTCCACATTATGGAGCTGCGGTGGTGAAATGGGTTAATGCTTGCTGAACTGCTGACCTGATGGTCAGTGGTTTGAATCCGCAATATGGGGTGATCTCCTGTCTGTAAGCTCCAGCTTCAGCACCGGGAATGTGGCGCAGCTGGCTAAGTGTCAGCTACATAAGATCTCTCTGACTGGTAGGTCATGAGTTTGAGGCCTGCCCGGGTCGAGGTGGGTGCTCGACCTTTAAGTGTAGCCTGAAAGACAGTTGCATCTGTCAAGTAGAAGATAAAGGTACCACATTAAGTGGGGAGGCAAATTTTGACTGAATTATGAGGCCATTAAAGAACTCCAGGAACACTGAGGAATGTGGAAGGAACAACAAGGGACGTTGGGAACGCTGAGAGATGAGGAGTGCGCCAGCTCCCCCTGGTGGCCAGAGTTTGCCTCTGTTCGTCTATATGTGTGTATGTGGAAACGGCAGGGATTGTCTGCTAAGTATGTGTACCTGTAATCCGCTCTGAGTCCCTCATCAGTGGGGCAACTGTAATAAACATCACCTTACACGTAATGGTGACAAGAAGAAAAATGTGGGATAAGTGAAAGCAAAGAGAGATTGCTTCCTACTTGAGATTGTCCGTGTTAATCTTTAACAAGTCCTGCCAAACCACTATGTTTGAGAAATATTCAGCTAAAACCAAAGGAAAACTTCAGAGTATTGTAGTTGGCTGGTTTTTAGCAGTTTACAGCTATTTAATAGGGGTGGATATCTCCAGTTTAAAACACTTTGAAATCTGTTATTTTTTGTATTTAAAATTATTTTGACCATATATCGACCCTTGGTGTCCAACCAGGAAGTGAAGTTTCAAAACCGAACCTGGGATGGCCATTTTTCTAAAGGTCACATTATTATGTCGTATTTCCCCCTCTCAGTTCTCAACTCCCGAGAGGAGACTGGAGGCAGAAGCACCCTCCCTTCTCCTCTCGCCAGCTGAGAGCTTCTTATAACAGGAATATCAATCTCCTCAACAATTGTTTCTCAGGGTCACTTGCACACATCATACTCCTGCAGTTCTGCGTGCTCGGAAGCAGGCGCAAAAGCGGGCAAAATCTTCTCCCAAACACAAGCTGCAGACCCGACCAATAGATGCCCGAAAAATGGATCCGATCACGGATCCATTTTTCGGGCATGGATTGGTCGGGTCTGCGGCTGTTTTTTGGGAGAAGGTTTCCCGCTTTTGTGCCTGCTTCCGAGCACCCAGAACTGCAGGAGTATGATGTGTGTAAGTGTATCTGTGAATTTCATTTGCATTAATTGATTATTTGTTGATATAGCTTGCTTCTATCATGTTGTTAGTGGGCTTTAGGACTTATTCAGGCTGAGTGAGTGCATGCATGCATACCTGTACCCATACTGCCAGCTTACTCAGTAACTTAGTGCATGCTTGGTGCATTGGCCCCTGTGTTTTGTAGGAGTGGATGCGAGCCATCCACCCCTCCCTTCCTTCCCTCGCCAGATCAGATGCCATCCAGTGTTATATCTGCATGGCATCCGATCTGGCACGGGAAGGAATGGAGGGGTGGATGACAAGCCAGCTGGCATAAGGAATAATAACGAAAATTTGTTATTAATTACGTTTCAATCACGAAATTTATTTTTAAATAATTGTAATAATTTCTATAACGATCCAGCAATGGAAATTCCCCCCCCCCACGAGTTTAGAATCAATTTTTTTATGGTTCAACCACCCCTACTATTTAAATAAGGTGCTGTTGAAAACACACAGTGTGCAATAATTTATTTCATGTCTTTTCATTTAAAAAAAACAAACCCATATCTAATGGCTTAAATAGAATAGTTGGTTTGTTCTATTTAATGATATGCTTGTTCAGATATCTCATGATGACCGAGGGGATCAGAGATGATGTTGATGATGATGATGATGTACTCTGTGAAAAGCAAGTGTATCTCAAATGCATTTAAGACTTAGCTGTATTGGGTCAGAGTGAAGCAGTCAAATATCAGGGAAACTGACTTCATCTTTTTGCTTTTCCATTCTCTAAATATAATTAAAGTGTGTCTATCTCCAAGACTTTCCCCATGGGTTCGGTAGAATAGAGAATGACAGTTTTTTGTACGGAGAGGTACTTTTCTTACATGTTTGAACTTCATTGATGGCCCCCACCTTTCCCTGCCGCTGGCAAATTGTCAATCTGACCTCTGAACCCCCTTTTAAAATCAACTTGTGGAGTTTAGCGGTTAAACTGAAAAGAAGAAAAATCTCGGATGCAAAACCAGCCGTGTACCTGACTCATTTGGCTTGTGGCTGTGTGCGTTTGGAAGTCACGTGTCTGCAGACGGTGACTGGTCCTGCGGGGATTAGGGCAGAGGTCCTCTCTGGCTAACAGATGGAACCATGACACATTCGAAAGGTGAGCCACTGTCTAATTCAGATACAAGATGGCTTGCTGAGGAATTGGCTTACTGCCTTACAGTTCAAATATGTTTTCAGACTTCCTTTTCTAGCATTATTTTCTCAGCTTGTGGCAAAATAACCACTATGCTACGATTTACTCTCTTGACTATAGCTGACAGTGTTGATTTTCAGGGTTTATTCAGGACTGTTTGAGTTACTGTTACTAGGAACAAGTTCTACTTTTGCAGTAAGATTAGCATGTACAGCAGGCCTGGGCAAACTTTGGCCCTCCAGGTGTTTTGGACTCCAACTCCCACAATTCCTAACAGCCGGTTAGGAATGTACAAGTTGCTTTAAGTGAAGTAAGTCAAAAAGCTCTGAAATGAGATAACTTTTTTTAATAAAGTTTTTTATTGGTTAAAACAAAGACAACACAACATACACTTTACCAATAAGAAACAAAGACTCAAGGGGAATCGGAGGGGGGGGGGGGGGTAGGGGCAATGGGATAGAGAGAAGGGAGGGGTACATCACAATAACATACAAACTAAAAACAGACTGGTTTACTTCACCCGGTGACTCAGATTCATGTAATTAATTGTTCTAGAGCCGTATCCCGTACATCTTCAATCAACTTATTTATATCCAAAATCCTTTCATATCTATCTTTTTCTTCTTTTTTACATATAGAACAAAGGGTTTCCATGTCTCCGTAAACTGATTGGCCGCTCCCCATCCTAATAGGCAGGTCAGCTTATCCATTTCTGCTAACTCTAATAGTTTATGTATCAGTTCCTTCTCTTCAGGTATCTCTGGTCCTTTCCAGTGTCTGGCCAAGACAATTCTGGCGGCCGTTACAATGAGACAAAATAGTTTCTCTTTTTCTTTACTCAATAATTTTGTATCTAGAATATGCAAAAGAAAAATTTCCGGTTTTAATTCCACCTTTATTTGTATGATTTCCTCCATTATCTTCTGAACCATTAACCAAAATTTTGGTGGAAGAAGGTTCCTCTAGCCTTCTGACACTTCCAACAGCTATCGTTGGCATTTTTATATATTTTCGCTAATCGTGATGGGGTTAAGTACCATCTATATAAGACTTTCAAGTAATTTTCTTTCAGCGCATAAGCATAGGTAAGATTTTGGCTCCGCTTCCAACTTCTTTCCCATTCTTCCAAATTAATATTGTAACCTATATTATCCTTCCATTTTTGCATGTTGTGACGATCTCGGTCACCAAAATTGACTAATTGACACTCCCGGTAGTCTGCCACCAACCTAATGGGTCATTAGGCTTTACTTTCCAATTAAAACTCTAAATAAATGAAGTGTCTGTAGCGTTGGCCTTTACAACAACCCACCCACCAAGAATGTAAACTGAGGAGACCGAAAGATGACTGAGGCTTCTTTTAAAGTTAAAAATAAAAGTATTTATTAACTACAAACGAGGCTATTAAATAGGCACAGATCGTATTGGTTCTACTGAGAGGCAATTGGCGTACGGTTACAACAATGATAGACTTAGAACAGCGTGATGGTTGCAAGATTTACTATATATGTGCTAGAGCGTAGAGGTTTCAGACTAAAAAGGCTATTATTACTTCTTCAGATCTTTCGTTCAGTTCCACAGACAGTACTAGGACTTGTCTCCCAACTCCCAACTAATAGTTCCACTAGCTGGTTGTTGTTCTAAACTTCTGGAACATCTAACCACCTAGATCGTTCCCTGAGTCTGGCTACTCCTGGGTTACTCGTAACCCACACAGTCTAAGAGTCCAACTACCTGTCACTCTTTCACCAGAGATGACCAGGTATCCCAACTGCCTATCACAAGAACAGTTCTAATTGGCACTCTTCCACAAGCGTTCCCACTAGAATGACTACTGGCCCTAAGGGCGGTCAGAACTGAGTCGTGACTCCCACTAGTCCAGCCTATTCCTACGTGGTGAATTGCTTGACAGACTGTCAGTCTCTGTTGCCAAGGCTCTGGTGACACTCCCCCAGAAACCTTGCTCAAGACTGCCTCAGGCGTAGATGCTGAATCTACAGCCTGACTCTAAACAGCAGAGGCTGGAGATGTGTGTCTGCACAGCCTCGCTCTAAACTCCAAAACTCCAGACTGAAACTTTCTCTGACAGGATTTCTACTCTGTCAGCTCCAACTCCTCTTCTTCTACTCTAGCCAATCACAGCCTCTTCACTGTAGCTAGGCACAAGCCTGCAAGGCCACGCCCCCTTGCTCTGGCTTCCCTTCCCTTAATGGTTGCTGGCTGCAGCCACCTCTCCAAGATGGATGCCAGCCCGACCAAAACAGGATTTCTAAACCCCTTCTAAGCAGGCCTCGGCCCTGCTTAAGGCAGGTGAGTCCTTACACATGTATTCCTTTATAGGGTCTTTTTGATGTTTATTTAATAATATGTATTTATAAAGCTTACTAACACTTTTCTTACCTGCTTGGGTCAATATCTTCCCTGCTGTCGTTATTGTATCCTCCCATCCTATTTGCCTATCCGCTCTATATCTCATTTTAATTTGGTTATATTGGAGCCAGTTTATCTTGAGGTTCTTTAAGTCATCCTGGGTTTTCAATTCAAAAGTGTTATTTGCTTTCCTTAGAATATCTCTGTATGTAGGCCATATTTCCTTGTCAGCTTTTATTACTTGGAGGGCCTCCAATGGGGATGCCCATAGAGGGTACCTTGATTGATTGATTGATTTTATTATTTATGATTCGCCCTCCACGTCAGTGCTCCGGGCGACTTACACATAAAACACATAAAAAGAGTTCAATAGTTAAAAGCTAAAAGAATAGGAAAATTAATTAAAATAGTTCCAGTAACTCAGGCTAAGTCTGGAGGGTGTCCTTAGCCGTAAGTCTTTCGGAAGAGCCAGGTCTTCAATGCGGTCAGGAACTGGGGCATGTCCCGGATAGCTCTCTGATCCGCTGGCATCAAGTTCCAAAGAACAGGGGCTCTCTGATCCGCCGGCATCAAGTTCCAAAGAACCCTTCTACAAATACTATCCTTATATTTATTCCATATTCTTAAAAGGGCTGCTTTTATTATATGATTTTTGAAATTTCTGTCGTCTTTCTCCTTGTTATAGAATAGATAGCCATGCCATCCGAACCTGTTCTCCCAACCTTCTAAATTTAATAATTTCACATCCGTCAAGTTTATCCATTCTTTAAGATTTAATCTAAGCAATTAGCTTCATAGTAGGATATAAGGTCCGGGCGGCCGAAACCTCCTTTCTCGGGCAATTCCTGTAGATGTTTTTGTTTGATTCTAGCCCTTCTCCCGCCCCAAATAAAGTTAGCTAATTCCGCTTGCCATCTTTTTAGCAATGTATAGTTTTTTTAATATGGGTAGCATCTGGAACAAAAAATTCAACTTAGGGAAGATTTTCATTTTAATTGTAGATATTTTCCCTAATAAGGATAAATTAAGTTTCTTCCAATTGTTGAGGTTTTCTTTGATTTGAGTCCACGTTTTTTCATAATTATTTTTTATTAACTGGCAATTTTTTGGAGATAGGGTTATACCTAGATATTGTACTTTATTTACTATTGGGATTCCGTACCTCTTTTCTATATCTTGCACTTCTTTTTTATCTATATTTTTTACCATAATTTGTGATTTGGTTTTGTTCAATTTAAATCCAGATACTTTGCCGAATGTTTCTATTTTCCTTATCCATTTTTCCATATTTTCGGTCGGATTATCTACCAAGCACACTAAATCATCAGCAAATGCGTATATTTTGTAACTTTTTTTCCTTATTGTCAGTCCTTTTAAGTCTTCATCCTTTATTATATCCTTTAAGAGGACCTCTAAAACAAAATTGAAAATCAGAGGGGACAAGGGACAGCCTTGTCTTGTTCCCTTATTTATTGGAATCCTTCTAGATTTTTGTCCATTAATTACTATTTGTGCCTCCTGTTTTTGGTAGATTGCTTTTATTGCTGTGGTAAAATTTAATCCCATATCCAATTCATTTAGTAGTCTTTCTATTATCCCCAACTATTCGGTCGAAGGCCTTCTCCGCGTCCAGGAACGCGAAGAGGGCCTTCGAGCCTATGTTTTTGTCTAGGTACTCCATTGCGTTTATTACATTTCTAATATTCTTTTTCATCATCCTGTTAGGAAGGAAGCCAGTTTGATTTTCGCTGATCCATTTATCCAAAAAGAGTTTGAACCTTGAGGCCAGGATATTAGCAAATAACTTATAATCTAAGTTTAGGAGGGAGATAGGTCTATAATTTTGGACTGATTCCGGGTCCTTCCCCTCCTTGTGGATTACTACTATTTCTGACAGGCCCCATGTCTCCGGCATCTTCCCTTGTTGAATAGTTTTATTCATAGCTTTTTAAAGATGTGGTATTAATTCCTCCTTTAATGATTTATAATATACATCTGAAATGAGATAACCTTTTAAAGGCATATCAGATTATAGTGAAAACTACTGAACTTTATTTAATTCAGCATAATTAAAAATGGCAATTCTGCATTGATCTGACCATGTGGTTTAAATGTTGCTAAGGATTTCCTGCCCCATTAAAACTTGTGACCTAAATTTAATTACTCCTCCCAGCTAAGCACAGACCCACTGAATCAATTGTTGATAAGCCAACAGTGATATAAATCCCAATTAATCAATTGATTGCTATTGTTTGTACAAGGAATTGATTTAGGCCAGGGCAAGCAGTGATTGGCAAAGTTTTATCACTCAGGCTGAATTTGTTCTATCACTTGTTTTTTTAAGAGGGATTTTAAATAAAATTTAGTAGCTCTGTGTAATAGTAGTAGTAATAATAATAATCTCTTTCTCGGCATTACTTCGCGAATGAAGATTATTAGGAAGGACTCATCCCACGCTTTTTACAAGCGCATTGATGACTAAAAAGGCCAATCTGAGATAGGCAAGTTGGGTTGCAGAAAGCACAGCAGACAGTCTCCTTGGGTGATGTTGTTTCCAAGTTGCGGTTCTTTCTGCGTTGTCATTTCTCTTCGAGACCCATTCGGCATGTCTTCTCGAAAGAGGCCGCAGCATTGTGGATAGTGCGTCTCCATGCCTCCCAATGTGATGCCAGGGTGGACCATTGTTGGTGATCAATCTGGCCGAGCCTGAGATGTTGTTTCAGGGAGTCCTTATATCTCTTTTTGGGGGCGCCTCTCTTGCGCTGACCCATGGCAAGTTCACCATAGAGTAGTATCTTTGGGAGGCAGTGGTCCTCCATCCTAGACATGTGCCCTGCCCAGCGCAGCTGTGTTCTCAATAGCATGGCCTCAATGCTGGTGATCCCTGCTTGCTCAAGGACAGCAACATTCATCACATAGTCGGTCCAGTATATATTTAGGATTGTGCGAAGACAGCGCTGATGAAAGCGTTCGAGGAGTCGTAGCTGTTGGCGATAGGTGACCCATGTTTCAGACCCATAGAGCTGAATAGACAGTACGATAGCTCTGTACACACTGATTTTGGTGCTTTGCCTCAGGTGCTTGTTGCTCCAGACTCTTTTGTGAAGCCTTCCGAATGCACTCTATGCCTTCGCTAATCTGTGATCTATCTCTTTGTCAATCTTGGCGTCTGAAGAGGTGATGCTTCCCAGGTAGGTGAACTGCTGAACGGACTTAAGCACAGATTCGCCTATGCTTTAATAACAATAATAATAATAAATAACTTTATTCTTATATCTCACCACCATCTTCCTGAAGGGACTCGGGGCGGCTTATAGAACAGCACAAAGTGCCTAAAAACAAACATAAAAATGAAACACAATATAAAATACAATAAAATAATACACATACGCATATAAAAACATCAACTCAGGCTCAATAAAACGGAGGTCATAAACCAGTGGCGGCAAGCTGCTGTAAACGCGGCCAAGCTGTAAACAATAGGAATGGAATAAGTGCAAGCTTCAACAATTGGGGGAAGGCATAGTATAAAGTACAAGGATGTGTGACTGCTGCACAGAACAACTAGGGATTAGACATTCTCAAAGGCCTGTTTGTATTCCTTCATTCCTTTAGTTATGGGATTTGATCTATCAAGATCAGACAACATGTTATCAGAGGAATTGGTACGTTAGTTGTGGAGATCTAGAGACTGTAACTTTCTCAGGCAATAGTATTTAGATCACTATTCTCTTCCTAAGGATAAATAAGACCGGGAATGGGAGCAATAGCCATGTTAAGTAGTAGATTTTGACTTACACAGTGTAGTATGATCCTGCTGTCATGAAGACACGCTTTTTATTCCGTGTGTGTGTGTGTATATATGTATGTATGTATGTATGTATATATATACATATACACACACACACACACACACAGATATATATATATATATATATATATATATATATATATATATACTAGCTGTACCCGGCACGCATTGCTGTGCCCTATTTAGGAGATGCGAGAAAGTCTGAGTATGTAAGGGTTGGAAATGATGTTACTTACGGTCTTGGTGGGGTCATGGCTGTGTCGTTGTGGGTTGTTCTGGTGGGTGGGATGTTGAAGTCCTGTGGAGTTGTCAGTGTGTGGTGTTCCTGGCGTTCTGCAGAGCTTGTGGAAGCATGAGTTGTATTGTCTTATATAGCGGAGGAAGTGTTTTGATTCTGGAGTGTCTCCACTCAACAAAGTCTGTAGTAGTTGTGGAGGAGTGGCAAGTGGTGGTAGAGAGACTTTACCGGCTAGGCACCACATTCCCGGTGTTTCTGCTGTGTATTTCAGGGCTTTGCAGTGTGTGCAGATGTGCGTTAGGGTGCCAATGTAGGCCTCTGGCGCCATGCTGTAGTCTTCTGCAGCGTTGTATCTGAAGGCTAGGCGGTGGAATTGGTTGTGGTGTTTTTGAAGTTTGTTTTCTGTGTTGCGACGTCGTGTTTCTGCGCTCCTTGCGCACTGCTGTTGTGTTGCATTTCTGCGCCTTTGTTGTTCTTGGCTGCGCGCTTCTTCTTGTCGTGCAGTTCTTTGCATTTGGTTCTCAGCTGTGCGTCGTGCAGTGACCTGTTGTCTGTGTCTCTGCTGCGCAGTGTGTTTCTGTTCTGGCGTTTGTTCTGCCCTTTTTTGTTTGATGTATGTAGTGTTGCGAGTGTGTCGTCCGATGCTCTTATTTTTAGAAGGCATGGCTTGTCTTTTGGGTCAGTTTCTGTCTGTGTGGAAGGAATGAATGGTTTTTGTTTGTGGTGGTGGTAGGTGTTGTGTGTACGGGGTCCCGTAAGGTTGGTGGGATGGGTTGTGATTGGAAGTTGTGTTGTGTTGTGTGGGTAGGAATTGCTGGAGAATTGCTCCCTCATAGAGTTTGGTTTTGACAGTTTAACCCTCAAACACCAACTGACAACTTAAATCTCTCAGCATTCTATCCTAGCCTTGGATGGCTCTGGCCAGCGTTGCTATGGTTACTCAGCCTCCCTGCATTTTGTGTGGGCCGATGTCGGCCAATGGCATTCGCTGGCAGCCGCGGAGGATGTAGGTTTTTTTTACTCGTTGTTTTGGGGGCCTTTTAGGTTTGGGGGGGGGAAGTTTATTTGCTACAAACGTACCTTGCTTGAGGCCTATTTCTGTTGGCAAGTTTGGTGTTTCTGCGTTGTAAGGTTTCTCTGTTTGGGACGGTCGTTCCATGACGGGAACCCCTTTATATAATAGATAAATAGAATTGTGCCACATTGCATGCACTTTTGTAATCTAGTATAGCACAACTTTTTCATGATCTGTCAATAGCGATAGAACAAGTGTTCATTCTTGTGTTGTGCTTGCATTCCCAGTTTTGTTCAATCTATATTTTTCATCATTAACACAGTTCAGATATGAACAATTGGGAATATAGCCACCAAAGCATGCACATTATCTGTTAATTATTCTTTGGGAATCAATGATCTGGAACAATTTCAATTAAATAAAATTAATCAGTTCCTTAAAAACCATTCATATGCAGTATCTTTAAAACTATTCATATGCATGCCAAGTTTCAGGTATTTTGGTTTTACATGATGCAGACAGATCTTTCTTTTATTAGTTTAGACTATTTGTCGGTTATTTAAGCTTTTCACTACAACGAAGGGTTAAGCTGTAATACTCTGATACTAATGCACAGGAGGACTACGTGAAGTTTATACAGAAAACTAAATATCAACGATGTATCAAAAATATAACGTTTATCGGTTTGCACTGGACAAGCGAGCACCGCAATACTATACACCTTTGGGTCATATGCAACGTAATGTCTTTTTGAAGCACTGATTTTCCATATGGATGAACTGTGATTGCTGAGCTATTTATACAAACACAATACATTGCTCCGAAGAATGCCTCTGAGGAAGCTCTACCGAAACGGTTTGAGCTCTGAATTAATACTGTAAGGCATCCAGGGACAGTTGTTTGCACTACGACTAGCTGGGACCGCTTTCCTTGGGAACCCGAGAGCCGTCCTAACGATCCGCAGCAAACATCACATTGCGACCCTGGGGCTTTTTTCCTCCCGGAGACCTTCGGATTATCAGGCAACTCTACACATAAGATTCTCTGCAGGAACTTTACTATTCCCCTTGTCCATACACGGGGCTCTAGTGCAGCAGTCCCACGCCATCTGCCACGGACACTAATAATCCGCATTATATCGTGACAGACTTCCACTATTGGTCTAATAACTAATTTCGACCACCAGGACAGGATCGCATTGGTTTCGGACTCACACGGTTTCCACAACGCTAAGTACCCCAATATATTTTGTACTACATTTTGTGTTATTATCTGGTAATATTAGAGATTGTATATGTATAGTATTGCGGTGCTCGCTTGTCCAGTGCAAACCGATAAATGTTATATTTTTGATACATCGTTGATATTTAGTTTTCTGTATAAACTTCCTGTACTCCTCCTGTGTGTTGGTTATTTAAGCTTGACATGTATTAATAGGAAGTATTTTAATTCAATCATTAATATTTGTACATATGTTCAGATGTTGTAATATCATGTAATAATGAATTACCTTTTAATTTTGGGATATTATCCACATTTTTCTGATGTTTTGTCCATCCGAATTGCTGCAGTAACCATAGTTGACAATGAAGAATTGTCATAGAAATACATTTATAGTGGCTATGTCGTTATCTTTTTCCTTTCCTGCCATAGTACTGTAGGATCAGGCTGCGAGTTTTAGTTAGGAACAGCAATTCCCAATGTAATTGAGGGTTTGGCATTTTTACCAAATGTGAATGGTAAGATTCTCAACAAGATTAATATACAGCAAACAAGATCACTATGCTGGCTTTTGTATTCCATCACACATTGGACATTTCCCAAGTGTCTAGTATTGTGCGATGTGTTGGCGAATAATGCATGCCGATCAGAGCAGGCTGGCCTTTTGCACCTGGCATACTATTATTAGTGTCCCACTTTATATCTCTAAAAAAGAAACTCAATTTGTGCCATCATGTTTTCTGTAACTACTTGTACAGTGCCTATCATAACATTCACTTTGTACAATGCCGTGCATAATATAACTTTGTGGTTTTTTTGTACATTATAATTCTCAATTTGCTTTTGACACAATAAAAGTAATATACACCATTTTAACACAAAAATTGTTCTTATCTTATGATGACATTAACCTGAAAAGTATTTTAATTCTATCTTCTCAATGTTGTTTGTTCTTTCTTCTTGGTGGGGAAAACAGAAGAATTACGGAAGCTGAGTTGGTCAGGAATCCCAAAACCTGTACGGCCAATTACCTGGAAGCTCCTCTCAGTAAGTAATGCCATAATGTTTGACGATGATAATGTTGTTGGTGCTGCCCCATATAATTGTGCTTGAGTCATTGCTAATCAGTCGCACTCCAAAACAGTGTGGCAAAAAGAATGCTGTTCTGTTCTCAATTTCAAGCTTGGCTTGTCCTAAGAGAATAGAGTAGTAAATCATGACAAGTGCTAAATTTTTCTGTTCCCTGCCTCCATCAACTTCTGCGGTGTGGAATTAAAAACTTGGTTTTTTACAGGAAAGTTAAACATGTTTCATTTTGTGCATCTTATAATGAGATATTAAATTAAAAGTCTGATACGTGTTGATGTTGGGGCTTAACTAGGATCACTTCTGTGCTTGGGGCTAAAAGTTCTGAGAAACGCTTCTGTGTGTATACCTGTGCTATGTGCTCAAAATACCATTGACGCTGCTTCATAAGCAATTGTTCATGTTAGATCTTTAACTTTCTTATGTTATACATCCAGTCGTTTAATGTTGTTGAAATTTTCAGAGAAAGCTGGCAGCAACTTTCTTTTCTTTTTCTTTATTGAGAGGATAATTCTCAAGGGAGTATGAAGTGCTCAGAGGTGGTCTGATTTTCAGAGTTTAAAAGATTCTTGCTTGCTAATGTGTCTAAATAAATTTGCAGTTTTAGTACTTTCTCTTCCAAAATTTGAATGCATCTCGTAGCAGTGAAACTTTACAAGTAGTCTCATGCAATTAAAATTAAGTACGCAGAAATCAGTAGTTATTTTTTTAAAATAAAAAACCATATATTTAAAATGCTGACCTTTCACCTGAGTCTGATCATCCATTTTTCTTGGGTCAAAAGAAGAAAAATAGGTTAAAGTTTCATATGCCATTGTGATTTTCTATACTGATTGGGTGGGATAAATGCTTTATCGTGCCTTTCCCTACAAAATGAGACTCAAGTTAGTGATTATTTTATATTTATTGCATGCGATTCATAGATTCTCCTGAGATGGGAGCCAACGTGACTCAAGTTAAGAACAAAGTTCATTAAATGTCACGATGCAGAGACTAGGAAGCCAGGCCCAGGAGTAAAAGGGGATAACAAAAAGTTTATTGAACAACAACTGGAGAAAGGACAAACAAAAAAGTAGCCAACTCGGCTCAAAAAACCCTCAAAAATCCCAGAGAAGAGTCCCACAAAATAAAGCAACAAAACAGCCCAAAACAAACAGTAGACATCCGTCTGCGAAGTTCGGGGGGAGAGTCCAGAAGAGTAGTCACGAATCCGGTCCAGAAATCCAAAGCAGGAGAAAGGCAGATGAAAAGGAGGGGACCATCCAAAGCAATCAGGAGCTGAGTATACATGAATAGCACAAATCATAGCCCCCATAAAATACAATGCTAGCCTCCCTCCATTTCATACAATACCAGTTTTCTGTAGCAGAAACTCACGCAAACTCAACGGAGACCAAGCCCCGCCTCAGGGACACACGGCAGGTAACTAAACAGAAAAGCATACATTGAATTCCAACCCCCCACCTTTGCCCAAACATCAGCTAGAGCTGCCACAGCAGCTCACCCCAGGAACAAAGTGGAGAAATAGCCCATAACTCACGAGTATCAGGAAACTGGAACAAGGTACTGGATATCAGGAACACAGGAGAGCCAGAGACAAGAACCAGACATCAACTCTTTGACCGCCGCAAAGGCAGCCCCAAAAACAGCCCCAAAAACTCATTTCTTATATAGCACTTAAACATCACTGTCTTCTGAAGAGTCTCCAGCTGCTGTATCTCCTATAGCTGCTGTGCTCTGTGTTTGCCTCTACTCTTGCCAACGCTGTTGATTGCTTAAAGTGTCCCAATCTGTTTCTGAACTCCCAGAAGGCCAGTATAAATCACTGTCAAAGCCACAAAATGTGTCAGAAGTAGACTCTTCGTTACACACATCCCTTACTTCCTGAACCAATGTTGAATCTAAATCCGTATCACTTTCCTCTGGCCCCATTTCGTCTTCCCCAGAAAAACCTTGGAAAGTGTTGGAATCAGAAGGTCTCAAAGTATCTGCCGGATTCTTTTTCTCTGTTCCAGTCCTTCCACACTAGAATCACTAGCAGCCATTTTCCTTCCAGCTGCAAACTTCTGATTACCCAGAGCCACACCCCAGTCCATACTATTGCTTGATGCTATTGACCCAGCATCTTCCCCAATATTACTAGTACTAGTAGTAGCTGAAGGCTCAATCACAACAGAAACCCCATAAGTAGTCTCACACAATTAAAATTAAGTACGCAGAAAGCAGTAGTTATTTTTTAATAGAAAACCATATATTTAAAATGCTGACATTTCACCTGAGTCTGATCATCCATTTTTCTTGGGTCAAAAGAAGAAAAATAGGTAAAAGTTTCATATGCCATTGTGATTTTCTATACTGATTGGGTGGGATAAATGCTTTATCGTGCCTTTCCCTACAAAATGAGACTCAAGTTAGTGTTTATTTTATATTTATTGCATGCGTTTCATAGATTCTCCTGAGATAGTTTCCAAAGTGACTCAAGTTAAGAACAAAGTGCATTAAAACCTATTGAATACAACTTTTTTTTAAAAAAATCAAATAAGCAGTACTATTAAAAACACACTAAATTACTACAGTTGAAAACACATTAAATTATACTGAAAAGATAAAGCATAATATGCCCCATTATACCTCTTGTAAGATATTCTTGTTGAGCTCCTTCTTAGATAAAAGCCATAATTTTTCTTGACAAATTCAGATTTATAAATTTATTTCTCTTTTGCACTTACCTTTTGGGTGAATTTAATTTTGTCCACACTCCTTGAATGTTGTCATGCTCTGTAGTCATCAGCACAAGTTTGGTCAGTGCTCTCAGCTGTCTTAGAAATCCAATGTACAGTCTGTGAACAACTGGCACACACCTAACAGATTTTTATCTTAAGGAGTTAGGCACTACGTCTAAAATGTTAATATGTCATCAAAATAGATTTTCTCCATCTCAACTTCTTCTGGCTTGTCCAAAGGCACAGATGAGCTGTGAAGTGTAATTATGAACAAGGCCCTGGTGTTTTCTGAAATATAAATGATTTGGACTCGCAGCTAATGTTTGTGTTCCTAGTTGCAAAATCTTGGCTTGGGAGAAGAACAGGATATTGAACCTGTCCAAAAGAAAAGGTGCCTCTATTAATCTTTAAAACCGATTCATAGAAAATACGACTCTGTTAAGGGAAGTATTGATGTTCCCGGGACAGTTACATTGGGGTATTATAAAATAAATTGTTTTCGAATGGGACTAAATAATATCCTACAGAAAATACAAACTACTTGACGAGAAGCGTATTTTAGGATTCCATATTTAACTTTACATAATATTTTGAAAGAGGATATTAAATGTCAGATTGGATCTAAAAACCATAACTTAAACTCGTACAATTTTAAAGTTTTATGTTTTTTGTATATTTATTTATTTATTTACATCATTTATATTCCGCCCTTCTCACCCCGCAGGGGACTCAGGGCAGATCACAATGCACATATACAGGCAAACATTCAATGCCATTTGACATCTATCTATGTATATAATAAAGTCAGTGTTTGCGGCGGGAGGTGCGGCGGGAGGTGTGGAGGAATATCTGGCAGCTTTCCGATTGGTCGCCCCTGTGGGATTATTTGCATAAATGACTCCGATTGGCCAGCCACTCAACATTCCAACACTCCTAGGCAGCACAGAGAGAAAAGGACAGGGCTTGAGGCAGACATACGTAAATGGCTGGAGTTGAAGTTAGCCAGTTGACAGTTTTTCCCGTTGGAAATGGAATGCTCAGTACCTTCACCCGAAACACTTCACAAAAAACACTGCAAGCCCTACAAATCACAAACTAGGCCCACAATTGACAGTAAGGTTACATTAATTTGATTTTCCTGACTAGGCCTCACCTAATGGGATACTGTTTAAGGCATGAATTGACAGTAAGGCTTCTTTAACTTGATTTTCCCAACTAGGCCTCAGCTCATGGGACATTGTGTATGGCCTGAATTGACAGTAAACAAATTTGGCACACAGAACCCCCATGACCCACTCTACAGTTTGGAGGAGGATGGACCATGGACGATGGGACTCCCAGCACCTTCCCCCACTTCCCAAGACCACTACAAGCCACATAAACAACTGATAAAGACCAACCTTGGCACAAAAGGCCTTTCTCAAATAACCCGGGCAGCACCGGGTCCCCAAGTTAGTACAACATATAAGACAGACACAGAGGCAATTTAACATTCCAGCTTTTCTGGCCACCAGGAGGAGCTGTCACCTTCCTTCACTCCTTTTGTGTGCATTTCCTGGATATTTTATGACCTCGTAAATCAGTTAAATTAAGCCTCCCCACTCAAGTGGTACCTAAATTTTCTACTTGACAGATGCAACTGTCTTTCGGGTTGACAACGAGCTACACAATTGGTCGAGTGCTCACCCCGACCCAGGCAGGCCTGGAACTCTTGACCTACTGGTCAGTAGAGATCTTATGCAGCTGACACCCAGGCAGCTGCGCCACATTCCCAGTATATATTCGTGTATACCTTGAAATGCATTCATTTAATAGGAATGCTTGGCTAGTGGTGAAAATGAGAAGCCTACGTTCTTGCCACTTCCAAGGTTACAGTCTTATGTATTGAATGGAAGCCTTTATTTATGCTCATGTGGTACACTGAACAAAGTTACCAGGGTTAACATTACAGAGACATGGGCGCAAGCATCAGATGAGCCTTGAAACTCACTAGCTAGTTAAGGAAACCATTGATCCAGTTCAAACATAAATAGCTCAAACTCATAATAAGTGTTGTGATTATGTACTCCCTCTCCATTCTACAATAGTTGAAGGAACAAAGAAGGAAGTGTCCAGAGATGCTCATGGTTGTTTCTCTTAATTTAGTATTCCTGGCATATAAACTAATCTTTATTTACCACTTTTCAAGCTCACTGTCACTCCAAAATTGTTTTATATTATAAACTGATGGGTGCATTGACCAGTATTGTGTTAATTTTCCGTGTATACCTTTATTTTCTTCATTTTTTATTCAAATGAATGCATTGAGAAAGAATCTAACCAACTCCTTCAGGTTCCCTAGCAGAGACTGGATCTCCCTGATCTTGCCCATATGAAATCCATTTTCTAAACCCATTGGATCCTTTGACATAATCTCTCTTCTTTGATAGTCTTTAATCTGGGTATTGAGTAATGTAGGTTTTGCTTTGCAAGTTATGACTTCTTTGATATGCATCTTCATGCAGATAGTAGTCACACCCTGTCCATCATAATGCAACTCAGTTTGTTTTTGCAACACACAGAGTTTCCAACAAGGAGTCTTTGTAGCCCGATACAGTGATGGAACTGGAACCCTCTGCCTTTTGAGCTTTGCTGCAGAAGTTCTGACAGTTCTAGATACATACAGTCCCCAAGCACCACTGAATTGTACTCTCATTAGATCTGAAGATTAATAAATGGCGCAAAGCCCACAACATCCTGCAAGTGAACTAGGGCGCGCTGCAGTGGAAATTCCACATCTAGCTCCACACCACGATTGCGCAAGATGCTTAGGCTAGATTCCACCACGTCATGACATTGCTTCACCTTCAAAGCCCGTAGCTTTGGGCAATATTCTGCCACAGTCCTAATGCCGTTGTTCTTGACCCGCAGACAGCCTGTAAGGTCAAGGTGCTCCAGCTCAGGACAGGCTTTGGCAACCTCCTCTACTGCTGCATCGCCAACATTTGCATTAACAGCCAATGAGAGGGATTTCAGTTTGTGGCACTTCTGGGCAAGGTAGCAGATGGCTTCATTTTTTTCAGCTGCCGGCAGGCTGTAAGATCAAGGGATTCAAGCTCCTTACAATGGTCAGCCAAGCTCCGCAAAGAGAGACTGTCCACCCACTCGCAATGGGCCAGAGAGAGCCGGCGTAAATTGGGGCAGCTCAGGGAAATGGCCACCAGAGCATGCCTGCTCAGCTGTATGCAGCCATTCAAGTCAATTCGTTGCAAGTGGTGGTTTTGGCCAATAATAGGTAGCAACTCCTTGTCAGATAGCCAGTCAGAACAGTTCTGCACGGAAAGTTGTTGCAGCACCTCATTATCTTTCAGCAGAATACAGAATGCAGCTTTTGGAATGTGGGCTCCAACCTGGCTCGAATCAAAGCAGCGCATGTTGGTGAGATAAAGCTGAATGAGAGACTGGAATGCCTTGCTGACTCTCTGCAGGCTCAAGAGTTGCCGCAGAGGGAGAAATGAGAGAATGTGGGGAATGAGGACATCTTCCCAAGGCAGGTCCAGAAACTGCTTTCTTGGCAACTGAAGCTTCTGCCTGGAGCAGAGACAGGAAGGCTATGTGTTTGATATGTGTTTGTATGTGATTTTAATTGTTGTTTTAATCATTCATGTTTAAATTGTTTGGTTTTAATTACAATTGTTTATTTGATATATGTGTTTATGGCATCAAATTGCTGCCTGTTGTAAGGCCGCCTTGAGTTCCCTCCAGGGTGAGAAAGGTGGGATATAAACATGGTAAATAAATAAAGGAATACACAAAAATTGTACACCAGGCTGAGTTTTCATTACACCACCTTTATTTTTATTTATTTATTTATTTACTATTTTTATGTGCCGCCCTTCTCAACCCCGAAGGGGACTCAGAGCAGCTTACAGCAAACAACAATACTGCCAGAGTGGCTTGCAATGTACATATAACAATATTGCCGGAGTGGCTTACAGCAAACTGAAAAAACAACTATTAACATTACTGTCATAGCACAACATCAGCACTGCACATCATATTGCACTACAACATATCTCAATATTGTTAACAATATTGCATGTAATACAAATATACAAATTATAATATCACGATATAATTATTATATCACATTATCAGTGGTAGTATTATACTGTGTTACATTACAACACCACCAATACCAAATGCATATACAACACACCATACCGTGGAATTGTACTATTATTATTATTAGTATTTCATTACAATTATTATACTATAACATAATACAATATATTGACATTATAATATATTATATTATATTAAATTAAATTATAATGTAGTGTCTCTCGGCATTACTTCGCGAAGATTCTTAGGAAAGACTCATCCCACACTTTTTACAAGCACGTTGATGACTAAAAAGGCCATCCTGAGATAGGCAAGTTCGGTTGCAGCAAGCACAGCAGAAAGTCTCCTTGGGTGATGTTGTTTCCAAGTTGTGGTTCGTTCTGCGTTGTCGTTTCTCTTCAAGACCCGTTCGCCGTGTTTTCTCGAAAGACGCCGCAGCATTGTGGATAGTGCGTCTCCATGCCTCCCAATGTGAGGCCAGGGTGGACCATTGTTAGTGATCAATCTGGCCGAGCCTGAGATGTTGTTTTAGGGAGTCCTTATATCTCTTTTTGGGGGTGACTCTCTTGCGCTGACCCATGGCGAGTTCACCATAGAGTAGTATCTTTGGGAGGCGGTGGTCCTCCATCCTAGAGATGTGCCCTGCCCAGCACAGCTGTGTTCTCAATAGCATGGCCTCAATGCTGGTGATTCCTGCTTGCTCAAGGACAGCAACATTTGACCCCGCCCCCGACGCCCTTCTCCTGGGCCGGACAGAATCGGCTGCTGGGCCGCATCCGGCCCACGGGCCGTGGGCTGCCCACCCCTGTATTAAGGGATTGAGAAGGAGGCTATAATAGCAGGCCAAAGACTACTTGCAACTGCAGTACTCCTTGCGGGGGATATAGAATGGAATTTATTCTGTGAATCCAGGCTAGAAGGGGGATTGGAAATTTCGTCTGCAGATAGTTTCTGGGATTGAGAAGGTAACATCACCTGAAGTATTTTGGACTTCCTCTGCCAATCTCCTCTTGGTGTTTTCTTAAATGGAATACCGAATGTAATGTAACATTATGTTATATCATATTATATTATTGTATTCTATTATTTATAAAATAATAAATAACATTATTTATTTAAACAAAATAAAATTACTTATTTAAATAAATAATTTTTATAGAATTCTTTTAAACACAGCAAGACTTAAAGTGAAAATAATAATATAAAACACAAAATAAAGTAAAATAAATAAAATAAAATAAAAACAAAATCAAAAATTTAAAACAAGATGACGAGATGCAGCCGAATTTACCCTTTACCCTTGAATTTCATGTTATTTCCTACAGATGGAGTTGTTGACATTACTTCTGCTTTGTTTATATCAAACACCTTTGCAAAACCGCTGAATTTTAGACTTTTTAAAGATATGATTTTAGATATGATTTCTGATATGTATCAGATGTTTAAAATTGTTTCCATAATTTGGAAAATTACACTTTTCTTAATTTTTTTTTCCCTTGGAAAGAGACACACACCCATGAGTATTTTTAAAAAAAGTAAGATTGCAATTCTACAAAACATTTGCTTAATTCAAGTTATGTCTTCCTCAGCATCTGTTATTTTTGTCTTGCTGCCGTTTATGGTATTTCAGTCTTGCCAAAACTTCCTACCTCTTGTTTGACCACTAATTTATCTATGTTATTTATATTAAAGAAAAAAAATCAGTTTGTTTCCAAAAGGGGACAGAATACTCACCCTAAATTGAAAATCATTAATCTACAGAATATATGGCTCCAAAATTATAGATAAAACAAATTATGGCCAGCATTCCAGTTTTTAAAAAACACTAAATAGTTTTGATCATGCCTGGCTTCTTGGTCATGAATTAGACTTTTTTTTAAAAAAAGAAGGATCAGTAGCTGCTTTACTCAAACTCTTGTTTGTCTGCCTGTTCTTTGTGTTCAGCAATATTTATTTATTACTGTAGCCTTTTTATGTGCAGTGGAGATATGTAGTTGCGCAATGATACAAGAATTCATCAAGTTTTTAGAGTTGCTGCTTGATTGAGTATGTATTCCTGACCTGTGTTGTATCTTCATTGTAGGATTAGTGCAGTTTGACTCCACTTTAACTGTCATGGCTCAATGCAGTGGAATAGTGGGTAGAGATAAGTCTAAGTCTTGCTGTGTTTAAAATAATACTATAAAAAATTATTTATTTAAATAAGTAATTTTATTTTGTTTAAATAAATAATGTTATTTATTATTTTATAAATAATATAATATAATAATATCATATGATATAATATAATTTTACATTACATTATAATTTAATATAATATAATATATTACGATGTCAATATATTGTATTATGTTATAGTATAATAATTGTAATGTAATACTAATAATAATAATAGTATGATTACGGTATGGTGTGTTGTATATGCATTTGGTATTGGTGTTGTTGTCATGTAACACAGTACAATACTGCCAATGATAATGTGATATAATAATTATATCGTGATATTATAATTTGTATATTTGTATTACATGCAATATTGTTAACAATATTGAGATATGTTGTAGTGCAATATGATGTGTAGTGCTGATGTTGTGCTATGGCAGTAATGTTAATTGTTGTTTTTTCAGTTTGCTGTAAGCCACTCCGGCAATATTGTTATATGTACATTGTAAGCCACTCTGGCAGTATTGTTGTTCGCTGTAAGCCGCTCTGAGTCCCCTTCGGGGTTGAGAAGGGCGGCATATAAAAATAGTAAATAAATAATAGAGATAGCTTAAGACCTTGTCCAACTAGAACTCCCATATTTCATAGCATTGAACCCTGGCAGTTATAGTGATGTCAGACGGCATTAATTCTGCAGAGTAGATGAAAGCCTATATAGGCCAGTGGTCTTCATGATCAGGCAATTTTATAGGATCACAGAGTTGGAAAGTACTTTTGAGGTTGCCTAGTACAACCTCAGCCCATCATAGGAATATTTAGCCCATCATAGGAATTTTTAAAGTTAAAATGAAAGTTAACAGTGCAATGACTCAGGACTGTTTACGGGCAACAGCTATGTCTTTGTGTGATATGTGATGTGTGTAATAATGTTCAATGTTTTAACAGGGGAGGATCAATTTTAATGTTTTATACTGTTTTATACTGTTTTTATCGAGGGCATGGAATTGTTTCCAACACTATGAACCAACTATATATATGACTGAGCTATAACCTGACAATTAAACAATTAACAATTAAAGGGCTGGATTAATATGCAATGTCACCCAAGGTATAATAATTAGACCACAAGTTAATTACAAAAGTATCAAAATCTAATATTGGTGTCATATATAATACAAACGATACACAATGGAAGTGTAGCCTATTCACGACATATACAAGATCATATACACACAGTCAAAACTAAACATTCATAGTCTGTGAGTGAAATCCAAAGCTCCTATGGAGCAACTTTCCAAGAGTTCATTCAAATGGATACGGGCGATACAAATATCAATCACAATGCGCCCGTAGGAAAAAAGTCCGGAGGGGTTTGACTCATGAAGCCGATGGAAAAGAGCTGGAGGGCGCTCCGGCTTCAGGACGCTCCTCACTGGGATTGCAGGTATCATCAATCATTAAATCATCACGAGAGGATATTCGCATATCAGCAATTCAACAACATCACAAAAGCAAAGTCCTCCCAGGCTGGATGCTGCCCTGATGAAGCGTTAGAACAACGCGAAACGGCCATTTTTGGTGTATGTGTACTTCCAGCCATAGGCGTTTCTCCACCCTGCTCTTTTCCATCGGCTTCTCTCAGGTCTCTGTCGACGGTTCATGAGTCAAACCACTCCAGACTTTTTTTTTCCTATGGGCGCATTGTGATTGATATTTGTATCGCTCATATCCATTTGAATGAACTCTTGGAAAGTTGCTCCATAGGAGCTTTGGATTTCACTCATAGACTATGAATGTTTAGTTTTGGCTGTATGTATATGATCTTGTATATGGCGTGAATAGGCTACACTTCCATTATGTATCGTTTGTATTATCTATGTCACCGATATTAGATTTTGATACTTTTGTAATTAACTTGTGGTCTAATTATTATACCTTGGGTGACATCGCATATTAATCCAGCCGTTTAATTGTTAACATTACCCAACTTAAAAAAAATCCCACAGCAACGCGTGGCCGGGTCAGCTAGTGTAATGATACAAATTAAACTTTCATATATTGCACACCAACTGAAATATTTCAGGTCTTTTTTTGTTTTGTACTGATGATTTTGGCATACAGCTCCTGAACACCCAAAAATACTGTCTCAAAAAATTAGCATATTTGGTCGGATGGAATATGCTAATTTTTTGAGATATGTATGCCAAAATCATCAGTATTAAAACAAAGAAAGACCTGAAATATTTCAGTTGGTGTGCAATGAATCGAAAATATATGAAAATTTAATTTTTATCATTACATTATGGAAAATAATGAACTTTAACACTATATGCTAATTTTTTGAGAAGGACCTGTATAGTTGGTTCACAGTGAGCATTTGTTTGTGTGTGTTTGGTTTTAACACTATGAAAAGCCCTGAGTCCCCTTCGGGGTTGAGAAAGACATTATACAAATATCGCAAATAAATAAATAAATTCAGTGTAGGACTTGCAATACAAAGTGCAGTTACAGAATATCAGTCTAATGATTGCCTAGCCTCTGTTTAAATGCCATAGTGAAACAGAAGCCACCATCTACTTGTTGTTTATATTGTCTAATACAGTGTTTCCCAACCAGTGTGCCGGGGCACACCAGTGTGCCGCGAGCGATCATCAGGTGTGCCATGGGAAATTGGAACCTCCAGGGGGGAGTCTAGTGTGTTGAAGTATAAAAACCCTAAGAAACCTACAAAATTACAAACACCTACAAAATTACAAATACCCCCCTCCCCATCCGTTGTCTACTTGGTCTCTCCCTCTCCATGCATTGGGAAGGCCTGCCTCCCTTTCCCCAAGTAGAGACCTCCTCTTGCCTCCTGGGGGTTCTGTGTGGGACATTTGGCCCAGTTCTATCATTGGTGAGGTTCAGAATACTCTTTGATTGTAGGGGAACTATAAATCCCAGCAACTACAACTTCCAAATGTCAAGGTCTATTTCCCCTGAACTCCTTCTGTGTTCACATTTGGGCATATTGAGTATTCATGCCAAGTTTAGTCCTGATCCATCATTGAGTCCACAGTGCTCTCTGGATATAGGTGAGCCACAACTCCAAAACTCAAGGTCAATGCCCACCAAACTCTTATAGCATTTTCTCTTGGTTATGGGAGTTCTGTGTGGGAAGTTTGTGTCTTTCTGCCATTCCTGCCAGGATATCTATGTTGAGTTCATCGAAACAGGCCCAGGTTTCACACTGAGTGTATAAATACATTTAAAAACATATTAACTATATGTATTACTGTGTTAGAGTGTCATTTTGGTTGGTAGTGTGCCCCAGGATTTTGCAAATGTAAAAAGTGTGCCGCGGCTCAAAAATGGTTGGGAAACACTGGTCTAATAGTTCTTCGTTGTTGAATGGCCATTTCGATCTTAAGATGTAGCTCCCAGAGCCGACTAATCTTCAACTTCATTCATGATCTTGAAACTTTGATTATGTTAATATAGGCTAAGATTGCCGTAGCTTTCTAAAGTAGCTGCATCAACTGCTGGCTCGTCTCTAGCTTACAGTCCTCTAAGAAGTCAACTAGATTCTGTTTACAAGCACTATTCCCACGCGACGTTTCCCCAACTCTCTACTCATTTCTCTTGATTCATTGGTTTGAAATACAAGATCGTACACTTCTCTCAGGAGTTTTATCTTGTTAGTTTCAGCACAATGTCCCAGTCTGTCAAAATCACTTTGATTCTTTATTTCTCTGTCTTGTTATCCACGATCTCTTTTTGTGTGCTTTGCAAACTTAATAAGCAGCTCTTCGATGCCCCTATCCAGGTCATTTGTAGCTGGAACAGTACCAAATTTAGGACCCAGATTCCAGAGTTGTAATTCATCAGGCCCTGGAGACCTAAATGTATTTACAAGACTTAGAGATTTCTGTGAATAGCTGGGAATTTATGTCTGAAATGAGCCATTGTCCAGAACAGTATATCAAGAGATGTGGGAGAAAGAGCAGTGACGTTGACAGATTGGACAGTTCTGTTTTGCTTATATAGCAGTTAACTTGTGTGTTTGCACCTTTTTAATTGCCTATAAAATGGGAACCCTTTGTCCAATCCATCTAAAATTTGGCAGATCCAGTGCCTTTGGGGAGTAGTAGAAGGCTTGAATATTTAATACTGTTTCTGTGAAAAATGCCAAAGTTACAGGTAGCACAGCATGGTTTGAAGTTTTGTTGAAGCCGCTGGGAAAACAAGAATCAACTGAAGTTAAGAATGTAAGATGGATAAAATGGTTAAAACCACATTGAAGATCAAATATGTGCAAGAGTTGTGCTGGATTCTTTTCTTGAGCATCGGTTTGCAAATCTGTTAATTTAAATGAGGTTTTCTTCCTAGGGTTACCTCCCTGCAAACGTCGATCGGAGACAAGGCACTTTACAGAGAAAGCGGAAAGAATATTTTGCTTTTGTTGAACAATATTATGATTCAAGGAATGAAGAAACTCACCAGGATACATACCGGCAGGTGAAGGAATACAAAAGTGGCATAACGGCATCTTAATGCATGTGTTTGACATTTCTAGCCTCCCCCCCCCCCAGATCAGGCCCGGATTACCCATAAGGCCACACTAGGCCATGGCCTATGGGCGCAGGCCTAGGGGGGACGCCAGATGAAGGATAAAAAAAAGTTCAAACAAAACCACAACGTGCGGCATGACTCTCTCTCTCTCTCTCTCCCTCTCGGGGGAGGCGGGGGAGAGTGCTGCAAAGGGGTGGGGAAGAGGGAATGGCACCCCCCCTTGCCATCGCCCCCGCGGCACCCAGGAATATGGCGGAGGAGGAGGCAGAGGCACCCTCATGCCACGCGCGCATGCCCGCCAGCGGCCCTGGGGGCGGGGCTTCCCTCCGCCTCATCCTCCTCGCGCCGAAGGAAGCAGGGCGGGGCGAGGAGGAAGAGGTGGAGGGAAACCCTGCCCCCGGGGCCACTACTGCGCATGCCCAGCAATGCCCCAGGGCGGGGCTTCCCTTCCTCCTCCTCCCCGCAACCGCCTTCCTTGACTGAAGGAAGGCTATCGCGGCGAGGAGGAGGAAGGGGCGGAGGGAAGCCCCGCCCCCGGGTCCGCTGCCACGCATGCCCCGGGGCTTCCAAAGTGTGGCCTAGGGTGCCAAAAGGAGTTAATCCGGGCCTGCCCTAGATACGCCTATCACCCCAGGCATGGCTTTGTATGTCACACATGTTTAATAATGTGGTGGAACTAAATAACATATGCAAAACTGTATAATGCTACTAACTTCTTCTGATCTTTAGTCTATTCTGATGCTGAAATTCCACATTATTCTTAATGCAGATAGAGCCTTTATGTCATGGGAGCTCTTTAAAAGATTTCAATACTGAGCTTTTTAAGATCATGATCACCCATGGAACTTTCTCTTTTTGTACATCTATTCTTCCAGTCGGGATGGAGATGTGGTTGTGGAATTATTGTTAAAAATTCTATTATTTATTGTTTAAAAAAATCACAGCAAAAGATAGCACATACGCATTTTCAGGGGTTTCTGCTAGCAGAAAAGGACATTTAATAGACCAGGGGTGCCCACACTTTTTCAGCATGCGAGCTACTTATAATAAAACCAAGTCAGAAAGATCTACCTACCTCCTCAAGGATGGAGAGGCTGCTGGTGGAGCTGAGGCCGGGGGCGGGGCTGGGCTCCACCTGGCTCTGCCCCCCTCTGGCTTCGGCTCTGCCAGCAGCTTCTCTAGGCCTGGGGATGGCAGTGCCAAGCCAGTGGTGGCATGACTAACACAGGGCTGGCTTGGCCCTGCCTTCCTCGGGGCTGGAGGGGCTGCTGGTGGAGCTGGGGAGGGGCGGGGCTTGGCACGGCCTGGCTCCGCCCCCCTCTGGCTTCGGCTCTGCCAGCAGCTT
Organism: Anolis apletophallus; assembly: GCA_030556195.1. Classification (NCBI taxonomy): domain Eukaryota; kingdom Metazoa; phylum Chordata; class Lepidosauria; order Squamata; family Anolidae; genus Anolis; species Anolis apletophallus. The sequence continues at coordinate 8,603,965 of JARBWK010000009.1, read as the reverse complement.
CTCCAGGCTTGGGGATGGCAGTGCCAAGCCAGTGGTGGCATGACTAACACAGGGCTGGCTTGGCCCTGCCTTCCTCGGGGCTGGAGGGGCTGCTGGTGGAGCTGGGGGAGGGGGCGGGGCTTGGCACGGCCTGGCTCCGCCCCCCTCTGGCTTCGGCTCTGCCAGCAGCTTCTCCAGGCTTGGGGATGGCAGTGCCAAGCCAGTGGTGGCATGACTAGTACAGGGCTGGCTTGGCCCTGCCTTCCCCGGGGCTGGAGGGGCTGCTGGTGGAGCTGGGGCTGGGGGAGGGGGTGGGGCGTGGCACGGCCTGGCTCCGCCCCCCTCTGGCTTTGGTTCTGCCAGCAGCTTCTCCAGGCTTGGGGATGGCAGTGCCAAGCCAGTGGTGGCATAGCTGGCACAGGGCTGGCTTGGCCCTGCCCTCCTCGGGGCTGGAGGAGCTGTTGGTGGAGCTAGGGCCAGGAGAGAGGGCAGGGCTTGGCGCGGCCTGGCTCCGCCCCCCTCTGGCTTCAGCTCTGCCAGCAGCTTCTCCAGGCTTGGGGATGGCAGTGTCAAGCCAGTGGTGGCATAGCTAGCACAGGGCTGGCTTGGCCCTGCCCTCCTCAGGGCTGGAGAGGCTGCTGGTAGAGCTGAAGCCGAGGAGGGGGGCGGGGCCTCTGTAGGCCCCGCCTGGCACTCCGCCTGCCTCTCTCTCGTCCAGAAGCAACCCTGGAGCCTCAGCTGCCGGCGAGAGAGAGAGGAGTGCCCTGCTTCTCTCTCGTCCGGAAGCAAACGTGGACGGTGCGCAGCATAGAAGTTGCGCAGCATGGAAGGTGCGCGCGCGTAGAGCAGAAGCGCCCCGTGTGGCTGCGATCGACCTCCTGTCCAGTCGATCGCGGTCGACTTCCTGGGCAGCCCTGTAATATAGACTGTACAACCTCACCTTTGTGATGGTTTCAAAATTAACTTTCTTTGTCCTTCGTTTTCTTTCTCTTTTTTTAAAAAAAGTTTTTATTATAAACAACTATACATAACCCCGATTACCATGCCTTTTGTCCTTTTTCATCCCCTTCTCCCTCCCCCCTCCCACCCCTCCCTCTTCCCTGTTGACAATGAAGTCCTTTTTTCTCCGTTACATGAGCCTTCTTTCGATTCTTTCAATTTTTTTCTTCCAGCTTTCATCATCTGGTTTAAAGACCTGTAACCATCTTTTAAATGGAGTCCAAATTTCTTTAATTTTCTTCTGTTTATCTGACCATGTCTTTTTGCTTCTTATGATGTCCATAATATCTAGTTTTATTTGGTCCCACACATATTCATACCATTTTTCAAGGGTGCATTTCTTTTTTTCTTTCCAACCCCAAGCTATTACTGCATGTGCTGCTCTAAACATCATCATTAATTCCTGGTCTTGGACCTTAACTCTTCTATCACCATATATTCCTATTAACAAAATTTGCATATTTATGTCAAATTTTATTTTAGTATGTTATTCTACCTGGTCTAGAATTTGACTCCAGAATTTTTGTATCTCTTCACATTCCCACCATAGATGTGAATACCATGCCTCCCGACTTCCACAATGCCAGCATTTGGGATTTAATCCCTGAATCATGTGTGCCAGTTGAATTGGTGTTCTATACCATTTCGTTATTATTTTCAGTTCTAATTCCTTGTATTTTTCTATTTTTATTTTATTTAAACCATTGATTTTCTTTTCTGTTTTTTCTCTTCCTAGGCCCCCTTCCTTTTTCCACTTGTTTTCCATTATTCTATATATAGATTCCTTATCTTCTATCATTCTTCCATATATTTTGTTAAGACCTTTTTTGCCTTCAAATCTCTCTTCTAATATCTTGTCTATTATATTTTCTCCCTTACTACTTACTTTCTTTTTAATTTGCTCCCAAATTCCTCTTAGTGTTAACCAATTTATCCCGCCCCCTAATGTTTCCAATTGTTTCCATTCCATTAATTCCTTTTTTTTTCATTATATAAATCTTTGATTTTACTATATCCCATCTGTTTCAATTTTTTAATGATACTTTCGTCTTCCTCATTTCTTAAACTACCTATCGGGGCTTCCTTTGATAAATATGGCATCCATTTCTCTTTCCATTTCCATGTTTTTAATGCTATTTTCCTTGGACCTATTGTTCTTTTTATTTCCTCTTTTAAATTATTTGTAAAGATTCCATAGACTCCTTGACCATTATTTGCTTCGTTCTCTATCCTTATCCACTTCTCATGGTTGTCCTCTATCAATTCCAGAATTGCTTTCAGTTGGAATGCTTCGTAGTATTCTTGTAACTTTGGTATTCCCCATCCTAATTCTTTATTTGACATATATAGCTCCTTATTACTTATTCTTGATTTTTTCCCTCCAAATATCCACTTCCTTATTTCTCCATCCCATTTTTTGAATTTTGTTGTGTAATCTCCAGTGGTAGAATTTGAAACAAATACAGTAATTTAGGGAGGATACACATTTTAATTGCTCTAATTCTCATTGAAATACTTAAATTCTTAATTTAATTTTCGTTTTTGCAATCTTCGTTTTCTTTCTCCATTGCAGTTAATATTAGCTAAGGATAATTCTTGCCCATAATTTTTTTTTTTAGCAGTAGTCATTTCCAAATCACCTTTCAGATAATACTTCTCGCATTTACTGTTCGAGCACTGGTGGTAAATGAAAGATCCTTGACATACTCCTAAAATTCACTGCCCAGGTCATTCAACCTTTTCTGTTAACAGCATGGGCTGAAGTTTGCTCCTTAGAATGAGCCTCACGCTCTGACATCTGAGGGAAACCAGTAGTGATGGACAAGTTGCCTTTCAGGGATGCCTATATGACGTTACTGATCTTCCTACCATGAAACCTCCTAGGAAGTTGACGATTCCTAGAAACACAGCGTGGAAACTGTTATTTGATGCAGTTGAAGGACATGGATAATTCAGGTTTCTGAAGTCTTTATTGAGGGAGAACCTTTCTATTTTGAAAGCCCGAGGAGCTAATGCACCTTTTATGTTCTGCAAAACGTATCCTCTTAGCCAGAGGTTACTCTCTAAGCCTGATTTTCCATTTAATTTCTCTCTGAACCTGCTCTTCCATTCATCATCCTGGATATGTCCTTTATGTGTGTGTTATGCTTTATCTTCATTTTGATGTAGTTTGTGTAGACAGCAGCTTTTATTCTCTACATTAATAGATCAAAAAGGCAGATCAAAAGCATCCTCCTGCTTTCTGTCCTTGGTGAGTGGCAACAAACTGGGTTTAACACGGTGCAAGAATTGTAAAGCGCAGCAGAAAATAAATAGTAATCCCATAGCTTTGTACATGTTCGATCAGTGCAGATGGAGAAAGGATGGGGTCTAGAGACAGGAGGAGCCTTAACCTGTAACCTTAACCTGTCTCATTTCCATTTTGAGGATAACCATTCACCTACTGAAGAAGATTAAGGCATAGTGTATCTACTTCACAGTCATATGCAATACGTATGTATTAAACATCCATTTAGAAAGATAAAAATTGTAAAAGTCTTATGAAGATATCTAAAGGGATCCAGGTAACATGGCATTATTTATTCTTTATACAGAAAAGTAATCTTAGATCTTTTGAAGGTTTCTGAATTTAAATGTTTATTTTTTTTTTTCAGATTCACATAGATATTCCTCGTATGAGTCTGGAGGCTTTAATTCTTCAACCCAAAGTAACAGAGGCAAGTATTGCTACCAAATAATAAATCTAACAGGGCACTGGGAAAGATACTATGTGTGTGCGCGTGTGCATGTATAAAATAATGCATGATAACAGTTAGCTTGATGGTGCTGAACTGGAAACTACCTATGTATAAGTCTAAAAATTTTAGCCAAAAAATCACCCTAAAACCTTGTTGACTTATCCATGGGTCAATGTGAGTTTTCTACATTAACTGTTATCAAATAACAAACCATCCCCTTTTCTTAGTACAGTGTAGAAAGGCAAATGTTAGCATTGAATACTTGCTGTTTGCCGGTCTGAGTCCCTCTTCGGAAGTGAGAAGGCTGGGGTATAAAAGTTCTAAATAAATAAATAAATAAATAAAAGCTTAATCAGTCCTGGGTGAACTTTAAAAAGCTCCTGCTCTCTCTCCTCCATGGTGTGACGACCTGGGCTATAAAACTAGGAGGCTTTAACCTCTTGGAATGCTACCACCAACCTAAAAATTGTTTTTAGGATTTCTTTTAAAATAATAGTTAATCTAGGCTCTTAAACTGAAGGTAAACTAAGAGGATTGCTGAGGCGAGAAACTTTTCCCCTTGACTGGGAATGTGGGAAGGCTGGAACTGGCAACCTCCAGAGGAGGTTGTGACAGCGGTCAGCCTGGACAGCTTCAAGGCAGGATTAGACAGATTCATGGATACCAAGGGAATCAGTAGTTACTGAAATGGACATCCAAGTGCCACCTCTGTGTTGATGGAGGCAGGCAGGATTTCCCCGGGTACTGGTTGTGGGGGGTCGGGAGCAGGTGAGGGTTTTGCCCTCCTTTCTGCTAGAGATCCCTGTGTACAACTGGTGGGCCACTGTGTGACACAGAATGCTGGACTAGATGGGCTGAGGCCCGATTCAGCATGGCTCTTCTTATGTTCTTATGTTCTTATGTACTCTGTTGTAATGAGGCACACTGAAAGCTTTCTTGTAAAGTTAACAACAATGATGTTTATTAAATTAACAAGCAGATCTTGAGAGGCACAAATGTGTAACGGTTATACAGAATGGTACTAGAGCGTGTTGTTTACTAAAGATTGGTTTCTTAACTTAGTTACAAAACTAGACAGTTCAAAACTTGTCTATCTAAACTCCCTCACTCTAATATTAAAACTAGACATGAGTAGTCTTCAACTAGCTAACCTAGTTAGTTCCCTGAGCTAACACTCAGTCTTCCAGAAGCACCCTAGCTACTAACTCTCCTAGAGTTTTCCTGTAGCTGGCTTCCCCAGAGATGTGAGCTAATCTCTAAGCCCTAGAGATTCCAAAAGCCTGTGACTGACTGCCTGTCACCTCAACACAGAACTTTTCCTGTCAGTTTTACAAGACCACTGTCTTCTCTGACTGCTCACACTCAGCTCTGTCAAGAGACTGCTCTCTCTCTCTCTCTCTCTCTCTCTCTCTCTCTCTCTCAGCTCTGACAACCGACTGCTGAATAAGCTACACTTTTTCCCTCTCAAGCAGCTCGGCTCCTCCCCTAAGCTCTAAGCCACTCCCAGGCAGCTCTCTCTCCCTCCCTGAGAAGGATCCAAACCACTCCCCCTTTCCTGGCTATCCTGTTTTACCATGGATGCCAAACTGCTATGCTGGTCTCGGCCTAGCATAAAATGGGTGAGTCCTCACACATGGCATCACATCTGGCCTTTTAAAATGCCCGAGTTGGGAAATAGTGGCAGTAGCTGGGGTGGCTCACTCCCAAAGGAGTTCTTGCTTTTCCTTCTCAACATAATATCTCTTGACTTATCCATGGTTCATATTTTGACACCCAAACCTGCTCTAAACTTGTATCTGAGCTCAGTATACTGTATATAGTACATCCTTTTGGTTAGCAGTGGTTATTATTCTTTTGTTTTGTGCAGAAAAGTATTAAAATATTTTATAATATTACCTCTAGGTTATACCATACACTGTATATGAAATATGATAGTGATATCTGTAAACTAATAACATTATCTCAGTTTCTAAGTTTCTTTAATGTGCACTGAATTTATTACCTGGATTTATTGAATTTCCAGACCCATCACCCAGGCCCATTATTTATTCCACAACATTTTTATTTAAATTTCAGGTTTCTCCCACAGCAATTTTATTTAAATTGTTCTTGTACAGTAAATCTTGCAGGGAGGGTGACAGATTTGCACAAGTGATTGGAGTGCTGCTGTGACTCACAGCAGTCAGTAGTGCTCTTACTTTGGAAAAGTACAGTACAGACCCCATATCCACAGGTATGTTCATGAAGTTAGTGTGGAAACAGGAAACCATGGATAATGGTGGTCCCTATTAAAATCAGTGACTTCTGCTGGAGGTTACGCCACAGTTAGGGTTGCCATTTTTTGATATAAGAAATAAGGGACATTTGCAGGATTTTTCACAAAAATAAGGGACACTTCATTAAAAACATGAAACTCAAACATTAGGTAGAAATAGTTTTATTAACAGAATAAGATAATGATTGAAACTCACAAAAGAAACTGGCTTACACCCTCTTAACAGGACATGGTATGTTTCTGCATGCTTTGTCATGCAGAAAAACATTATTAGAACTACCTTATTTTCTCCATCTGTATTTAGTACTTGACTTTGCTGACTTTAAAAGTGCACTGTCTAAACATTAAAATAAAATAAATTTTATAAGACAGTACATCTTTATTATTATTATGTCAATAGTTAATGGTATAGTATAGTATGGGATGCACAGCATTGTATAGTATTGGGATGCACAGCTAGGCCTATTTTAAGAGTAACTCTCAAGCAACCAGAAACTATCTTTATCCAACATGAGCCAACATTCCCCTTGGGTAACAGTTAATTAGTCTACTGTACTTTGAAAAAGTCCTGTATCGCCTCTTCCTTCCAACGGGGACACAGGCTGCCCTGCGAGTTGGAATCCCGGGCAGGCATTGCCGTGGAAACCGCAGTGCGCACCTTCCTCTGGTCAACCCCGCCCAGTCCTGTCCTGCTAGTCAAAAATAAGGGACAGGGCCTGAAAATAAGGGACACAAATTTTAGGGCCAAAATAAGGGACGTCCCTTAGAATAAGGGACATATGGGAACCCTAGCCACAGTTGTCCTGGAGGACCTAGGACCGTTCTACACAGCCATCTAACCCATAATATCAAGACAGAAAATCCCAAAATGGTTGCTTTGAACTGAATTATCTGAGTCCACATTGCCATATATTCCAGTTCAAAGCAAAAATGTGGCATTTTATTCATCTGTGTGGAAGGGACCTTAGTAAAGGGCTGCTAATGATAGTGGGACTTGGAAGTCTCTCATTCATGGGGACACCATAAGCTGAAGTCAACTTAACAGCACTTAACAACAACAACAAAAGGACGATCACATGAACTGTTCCTCTACTTACTTAAGTCTCAGATAGATGGGAAAGCAGGCTAAATGTGTGATTTCATATAACAATTTTTTGTTCTGTAAGGAAAGATTTTATTTCATGTTCATATTATCAAGACTGCAATCGTATGAACATAAATTCTACTGGTTCCAGCGAAATATACTTCTGAATGGATACATTGGGTCGTACCATAAATCACTTACATCAGGGGTGCTCATTAGGTAGATCGCGATCTACTGGTAGATTGCGTAGGGTGTCCTGGTAGATCGCAGGCAGGGCGGGAGGAAGGCTCAGTCCCACCCCACAAGCACCCGACGCCGCCCAGGTGCAGAAGGAGGTTGGACTGGATGGCCCTTGGAGGTCTCCTCCTATTCTAGGAACCCATTGTTGTTGTTATTATTATTATTATTATCAGAGGCTGAATGGCCATCTGTGAGGAATGCTTTGATTGTGTTTTTCCTTTATGGCAGAAGGAGGTTGGACTGGATGGCCCTTGGAGGTCTCTTTCTACTCTAGGAACCTGTTGTTGTTGTTACTATTATTATTAGTAGTAGTAGTAGTAGTAGCAGAGGCTGAATTAAATTCAGGGGCTTATTATACTCAGATTTAGTTGAATTCAGTCTTAAAATATATGGCTCTCACTGAAATAAATTTCCAAATATTTTGCTTTTATGGCTCTCTGAGGGAGATCATTTGGACTTGGTTGTTTTAGAAGTAGCTCGCATGCTGAAAAAGTGTGAGCACCCCTGACTTACATAAACCAAATATATTTTCTCAAATCTAAACATTGATAAATGAAAATGTTCAATTTATTTGAGTTATAATATCATAGAGTTTAAAATTATACTTCTGCCAATTCAAATCAGCTTTTACATCAAATGTGTTTTCTTTTTGTCCTCTTTTGGAAGAAAATGTATTATGGAAGGCATAAAAAATTATGACTGCTATCACTCTATAAAGCTCCACCCCCAAACAGCAAGGAGCAAACCCTAATCAGCATCACACTGACTATTCCTTTTCCAAAGCCACTTCAGGCAGATTGTAGACATGAGAAACAGAACTTCTGTGACTGTCCAATTCCTGTTTTAGCTTGTTCTGCTGTGGCTGTTTTGGGGTTCAGTGAAGTAACTTTGCTAGTAACCTTGCTGATAGTATTTATCTAGTTGTTGACTAGGTTCTTCTCTTGTGCTGATTTTATGCCTCATGGGATGTCGTTCAGGTAGCGTTCCAGGTTGAGAACTGCCTTTCAAGGGGGCCTCTGAAGAAAAAATGGTTCTGACACATGGTCATGAATAAAATTCTTCCTGTGTATTTTTAGATTTCACCCCTGCCTTCTCTTGCCAGTGGCCCCTTTCCATTTGTGTTTTATTTCCGCCTTGCAGCAGAGCTTAGGAAGCTACTGGAAGAAAAATGAATATAATGACATGCTGAAGCCATCCATAACTGAACATCCCAGAGCATCATCCCACCACTGATCAGTTATGGATGGCTTCAGCATGCCATTATATTCATTCATCTTCAAAGTAGCTTTCCATACATTGCCCTGCAGCTGATATGCTTCTTCATCCCATCTTGATATAAACTTTTCACACATCATTCCTTACCTATTAGATGTCTGTGATATGCACATGACTATATTCTGCACAGCAGCAATGAATAAACTATCCGTTGAAGGTATTGCATCTTCCCCAGGTGCAAAATACCGAGTTTTGTAGTTTGGTAACTGCAGTTCCCCTCAGCAGAAGCACAGCTTGGAGACTGCACACCAAAAGTGAATTTATTACACAATAAGCCACACAGAATGGCCTTAAGCTTAGCAGGAGCAATTTAATTTGGTCCTAAGTTTCTTACGGTGCAGAATACAAGCATTGGAAACTTGAACCAAAAGTAAAAATAAAGCTTCTCTAGATTGGAAGCGCTGTACATTGGCCTACCCTTGTCGACGATCTGGAAACTTAAGCTAGTGCAGAATGCGGCAGCCCGTCTGCTTCTAGGAACCACAAGAACGGCTCATATAACACCAATCTTGCGCGAACTGCACTGGCTGCCAGTCGAATTCCGGGTCCTTTTCAAGGTGTTAGTTTTAACTTTCAAGGCCTTATATGGTTTGGGGCCAGCGTACCTGAGGGAGCGGCTTACCCCATATGTGCCCAATAGATCACTGCGCTCTGAGGGGCTCAACATGTTGGAGGTCCCTGGGATGAAGACATGCAGGCTATCGAGCACGAGACAGAGGGCATTTTCAGTGGCCGCGCCGGCCCTATGGAATTCGCTCCCTGCAGAGACGCGCGCACTGCAGGATTTAATGACCTTCCGCAGGGCCTGTAAGACCTGGTTGTTCAGGCAGGCATTTGGCCCCTGACTGGCATTTGTTACAACCTGCCATTCCGCCGCGTCACTGCCACACTGTCACAGATGCTATGTGCTCGATCACTGGGGTTTATAGTGGGGGGGGGGGGCATTTAACTTTAACTTTTAACTGTTTTAACTGTTTTTTAGCTGTTTTATATTGTCACTTTTATGTGTTTTAATTGGTTCTGTTTGCGTGCTGTAAACCGCCCTGAGCGTCGGATAGGGCGGTCTATTAAGCTGAAACAATAAATAAATAAATAAATAAATAAATAAATATTCCAATCCAGAGGCTACAGCATGTATCACTGTGGCCATACTATTATCTAGTTTGCCTTTCATTCCATCACAGCAGTTGGGAATCATGAAAACTCATTTCAAAAAAGTTGTGTTTAAAGAACAAAGAGATTGCACTAACATTGGCAAATGATTATATAAGGTGTTGTTCACCTTTTTCTTCTCCAAATCTCGATTGCTTCTGCTCTCATTCATTCATGGCTCTTTACATTTCTCTCCCCAGATCTTTGAAAGGATTTTATTTATCTGGGCAATACGCCACCCAGCCAGTGGATACGTCCAGGGCATTAATGATCTTGTGACTCCTTTTTTTGTTGTCTTCACTTGTGAATATACAGGTAAGAAAAACTGCAATATGGACTTTGCTATAACATGGCATTTTAAGAATATCACAGTAGTACATCTTGAAAGTCTGAGCTATTAAAATCCATCTCTGTATGAAAAATAGTCTTACCAGTTAAACTTTAAAAACGGAAAGTGTTTCTTAACATTTTAAGTTGGGATAGGAGAGGTATGCATTTCAAGCATGAAGTTTCATAGATTGTCATAACTGTGGTCAGTTTGTCACTAGTTTCCATCTTCCTTTCCCTTGACTCTCCATGTTGTGCATTTATTTGTAATTGTGTTTGCTTCATCAATATGGTAAATTAGACTGATTCTATTTATGACATGACAGATTACCCTTGAGTGGATGATAGACTGTTCATTGATGACTTTGCACAGAGACCTCTCTTTTGCTCTGCTTCAGTTCGTAGCAAGTTATTTTCCCATACTGAGCAACTAATGAGAATTACTGTTGCTTTGTCCCCTAGTAATCATTTAAGTAGGGTAGGGGGCTACTCTAGAGAGTGCTTACAGTTTCTGCCTTTTGCTTCCTCATTTGTGACAGATAATGAAAATGTTCCTAATGGGCCTAGAACAGTAGGGTCTGTGTCGGTATACTTTAGAGTTTGTTAATTGAAATAAGTTCAAATGAGATGTGATTAGAGAATTGATATTCCATGTTAAATAGACCATTTAATTAATATAGTAAATACGTTTGTCTTAAATACTTCACCAGCGATTTAAATTGTGACTCCTAAATGAGTTTGTGTGTTTTCTGAAATGTACTGTCAACGTTGTGGACCCCTCATAGTTTGTGGCAGTGTCATTGAAAGGTTGTAACTGAGTTAGGCTTAGAAAAGAAACAATTGATGTTTTCCTCTTTTAGTAAGGTATGTGTCAGAGGATTTGGTTATTAAAAACTAGTCATTGTATTATGCTGTGTATTGCATGGCTTCTATAACTTTGATGCAATGATCTCAGTTGGTCATTACTGCTCAGTGAATAAAAAGTAGATCTATCTGTATGGCTAAATGTGTTTCTGTGTATGTGCCTCCAAGATGCCTGTTGAGTTACAGTGACCCCATAGATTTCATAGGGTTTTCTTAGGGAAGAAACACTCAGAGATAGTTTTGCAGTTCTTTCCTCTGAAACATAGTCTACAGATCAATTTTTAAATGGGAAACCAGAAGGAGGCATGAAACTTAATATTGTTCTAGAATTCCTTTAGAGATGGAATGTAGACCTTCTAGTATAGCGTCTTTTGCTAAAACCATAGAAGCATTTGTTTTCATGGAGTCCAAACTCCATGAACCCCGTTTATAAGGAGATGTCTGGTGAGCTATATACGCAGATTATAGAATTGTAGCTACTTGAAAATGTGATTGCATTTAGTATGCGTAAGAATTTATTTATTATTATTTATTATTATTTATTTCCAACATTTCTACCCTGCTCTTCTCTACCCCCGAGGGGGGACTCAGAGCGGCCTAACGAAAGGCCAACATAATAAAATACAATATAAAACCAAAAACATACAGCATTAAAATACATTAAAATACAATTAACATTCATACATCATACACATTCTCTTAAGTTAAGACAGTATTTCGTCCACAACAGGACCATTGAGCCATATCCATCAACTTGCTGTTACAAATTCAGTCCAAAGTGCTGTATTGTGCTAATGTGAAAAAACGCTTGGTCCCAGAGCCACGATTTCACTTTTTTCCTGAATGCCAGGAGGGATGGTGTTGATCGTATGTCGCTTGGAAGCGCATTCCACAGATGGGGAGCCACCACCGAGAAGGCCCTCTCTCTCGTCCCCACCAACCACATTTGAGAAGTAGGCGGGAGTGAGAGCAGGGCCTCCCCGGACGATCTTAAATTACGAGGTGGGACATAGAGGCTGATGCATTTGGACAAGTAAGCTGGGCCAGAACCGTATAGAGCTTTAAAGGTCAAAACCAGCACTTTGAATTGAGCTCAGAATTGGACAGGCAGCCAGTGGAGCTGACACAACAGGGGGTGGTATGCTCCCTGTATGTAGCTCCGGTTAGTAATCTGGCTGCTGCCCATTGGACTAGTTGTAATTTCCGAACTGTCTTCAAAGGCAACCCCACTTAGAGTGCGTTGCAGCAATCTATTCGGGATGTGACCAGAGCGTGGATGACAAACCGAAGAAGCAACCCGAACACACATTTGGTTGTTGAAATATCTTGGGAAATATACCACTTCATCATAACAGTTGCCACCCAGTGAGTTGTGGAGCAGCCTCTGGCTATTTCAAGCAGCTACTGACATGGGAAGCTGCTTGATGTCAAGGAGCGAGGATCCTCCAAGTGGCTTAAATAAGTGCAAGGACTTGGCCACAACTGAATATATGTTTTCTCTACTCAATCAGACTTTGGAATCCGGAAGGAAAGACCACTTTTTAATAAGTTAATATCTGCCGTGAATGTATCAATCTTAGAACATTCTAGTTACCTGAATAGGTTTTCAGGTGAATTAAAATTTCTCTTTATACGTATGCCATTCCATTTTATTTGGATATAAGAAGCTTAGTTGAAATTCCTGCTCCTATGGGATCTTGTACAAGTCACCATTTTTCAGTGAAATCTACCTTACATAACAATATTGAGGCTAAAGTGTTGCTTTGAATTCTCGACAGGGAAAATGGAAGAATAGGAAAATTATAAAATATCTTGCTCCATTTTTAAAAGTTAAGGCATTAAAAATTGCCTTCACTGATACCACAAACCTCTATTTTATTTATTTATTTATTTATTTATTTATTTATTTATACTTCAAACTTGTATACCGCCACTCCCCGAAGGCTCGGAGCGGTTTACAACAGTTGAGGTACAAAATGGGGAAAGGGGGTAGGGAAAGGGGAAAGAGTCCAACGACGATGGCCAACTAAGGTGCCATCCTGCCATCGAAGGGTGGCAGGCGGGGAGACCCCAGTAGGATCGCCGGTACCCAGGTACGGACAGAGGACGGCACCCGCAGACTCCCAAGCGGGCGTTTGTGTTGGATGGTCCGACACGTCCGTAAAGTGTCAACTATCACTCTTCAAGCCTGCAGTAGTAGTCTAAATAGGTAGCGTACGTTCATAACATGAATAAAATGTTAAGAAATTTCAAAATAACCAGGTCAGGCTTATATATGTATATTAGGCATGAGAAAAATGAAACGGAAATTAAAAGGATTCGTAAGAGATTCGTATGTAATGGGACTTTTGAGCTTTTACGGATCGCTGCCGCGAACCCGGAAGTAGACTTCCTTTTGCGGTCCTTGAGGCCAACAATTTGCGTTAGGATCGTAATAAATTCTTAATTCTTAATTAATTAATTATTGTACTACGTACTCACTTCTCCCTGTCTTCTCCCCCTCATTTCCTTCCCGCCTTCATTCAGCTTCTTCTTTTCCCCGCATTTCTATGGGGAACTGGAAGTGACGTTGCTGCTAGGTAGGCAATGCATTCTGGAAAGTGTAGTCCTCCACGCTTCCCCCCCCTCTCTTCCCCGTTACTCTGCTGCCATGCCCCATCGCAGGGGCCAGCTTCACACACACACACACACGCTTCTCCTCCTCTCTCTCCAGGCTTCCCCCCCCCTCCTTCTCTTCCCCGTTGCTCTGCTGCCATGCCCCATCGCAGGGGCCTGCTTCACACACACACACACGCGCGCGCGCACGCTTCTCCTCCTCTCTCTCCTTGCGCTCTCTCAGATGCTTCTCTTCCCCGTTGCTCTGCCATGCCCCATTGCAGGGGCCAGCTTCAGCCCTCCAGGTATGTGTTTTGGACTTCAACTCCCACCATTCCTCACAGCCTCAGGCCTCTTCCTTTTCCTCTCAGTCTGGGCAAACTTGGGCCCTCGCTCCCTCAGGATCGGGGTGAGAGAGAGGCAGCGAGGAGCGAGGGGGGGCTCCTACTCCTTTTCTTTTGCTGCTTCCAAGGATAGAATACCCCCTCCCTCCCTTCCTCCTTCCCTCCCTCCTTCCTATTTGGAGAGTCCCATCTAGAATTCAGTGTGGTTTATTCAAGTTTTGGCCTACAACTCCCAGAAATCCCAGCCAATTTACCAGCTGTTAGGATTTCTGGGAGTTGTAGGCCAAAACCATCTGGAATGCGCATGCTCTGGCATACGAATTACTAACAAATTTCGTTAGTACTTAAGTTACATTTTAGAAATTTTTGGGAATTTTTTTGTAAGTCTTTCTTTTACTAATAAAAAGAATCCCCCCATTTGATTTTAGAATTGCCATTTTTGGATTTGAAACCATGCCTAATGTATATACATATACAGGGCCATTCCTCAGACTTGGCCCTGTAACCCATTTTCTTCTACAATGTATTCAAATACCAGACGTCATTTCCTTGTCCTTCAAATGCTAAACAATGTACTAATTTTCATTTTTGTAATGTTATGACTGTTTCTCATCAAATTGGAATCAAACTGTATAACCATTATATTGTAATGATTTTCACATTCCCGTACCAATATCGGATAATTTCAGTGAGTGTTTCAAAACACAGTCATCACTGATCAAACTATTCTGTTAATTATTGTTTAATTCTAATTGAAATATTCTTGTAAGCAAATTTAAATTAGCCCATTGAACATAGCAAGGCAGTAATGAACTGAATTTACTTAGATTTCTTTCAGTAATATAGACATCTTTTTCATATATGCCAATTATTCGAGTGTAAATTAAAAGAGGATGACATTCACAGGAAGTAAAGCTGTAATAGTCACAGTGTTTGAAGCATTAGATTTTTATGAAGCTGATCTTGTAACTATTTGCATTTAATCTGAACTAGATTGCTTTCCATTTTTTTCATGTGTTAAGTTGACCAATCTGTTAAACTCTTATAGAATGTAACATAATTGTTTGACTTTGCAATTTGCGGTCAAGAGGTTTTCTGAAGATTTTCAGTAGTTCTATAACTGTGTTATATTTTTCTACATGCAAAGTGTAATGAAAGTAGCCTAGTGCCGTTGGATTCTTCCTTTGTTGTGTGTCCTGCACTTCAGGCAGGATTCTTCTCTCTGGTTAGTTTTCTTCCTTGTCGTGTACAAATGATTATATCAGTTACTGAACACAGGAAAGGAAGATTCGTTCTCCCCGTAAGAGAAAACACATGTAAGAGAAAACACAGACTATGGCTCTTATGAAGAAAACTAATACTGAAAACAATATTTTGCAAAAATGAAAATTTATGAACATATACCACACATGGACTGCTGGGCCAGAAAGAAACACCATAGCCTTCCATAGGAAGATCACAGGGTAAAACAGTCAATGTTTTCAGAATTAATTCAACATTCACCTACCACTGCCATGCTCTTTATTTGCTATCATCTCTGTCCACTCCCACTGTATGCCTGCGAAACTTGTACGGGGCTACCAGCTGCGTCCCTACTGTTGCACTCCGGGCCAGGAAACATTTCTGTACTTAACGACTTTATTAAAGATATATAAAAAGTCTCTCTCTCTCTCTCTCTCTCTCTCTCTCTTGGCATTACTTCGCGAATGAAGATTCTTAGGAAGGCCTCATCCCACGCTTTTTACAAGCGTGTTGATGACTAAAAAGGCCAATCTGAGATAGGCAAGTTCGGTTGCAGAAACCACAGCAGAAAGTCTCATTGGGTGATGTTGTTTCCAGGTTGCGGCTCTTTCTGCGTTGTCGTTCCTCTTCGAGACCCATTCGGCGTGTCTTCTCGAAAGAGGCTGCAGCATTGTGGAGAGTGCGTCTCCATGCCTCCCGATGTGAGGCCAGGGTGGACCATTGTTGGTGATCAATCTGGCTGAGCCTGAGATGTTGTTTCAGGGAGTCCTTATATCTCTTTTTAGGGGCACCTCTCTTGCGCTGACCCGTGGCGAGTTCACCATAGAGTAGTATCTTTGGGAGGCGGTGGTCCTCCATCCTAGAGACGTGCCCTGCCCAGCGCAGCTGTGTTCTCAATAGCATGGCCTCAACGCTGGTGATCCCTGCTTGCTCAAGGACAGCAACATTCGTCACATAGTCGGTCCAGTGTATATTTAGGATTGTGCAAAGACAGCACTGATGAAAGTGTTCGAGGAGTCGTAGGTGTTGGCGATAGGTGACCCATGTTTCAGACCCATAGAGGAGAATAGACAGTACGATAGCTCTGTACACACTGATTTTGGTGCTTTGTCTCAGGTGCTTGTTGCTCCAGACTCTTTTGTGAAGCCTTCCAAATGCACTATATGCCTTTAATACATATTAAAATACACATACAAAAATTTGACCTAAAGTTGAAGTTTCAAATGTGCCATTAAAACTGTCTGGGAGTGGTGGCCGTGACACAAGAACAAGGGGACGGGCTACACCGCCTGAACATGTGAATCTAGGGCAGCTTCGGGGACAGGATTAACCTGCCCTGTGCAAACATGCCTAGTCTAAAATGTATATATGTTTTGTGATTTGCTGGTACTCTCCAAGTTGATACAATGCAACACAGCTACAATATGTTACCAGTCAAGCTGTCACTGTAAATATTGCAATGCTACTAACCTTAGTAACTTTTATGTTGCTCTCTTGTTGTGACATCTCTAAATATGTTCATTTCCTCCTGGAAGTAATGATTTCTTGTATCCATATGGTTAAAACCATATCAGCTAGCAAAGGACTTCCTCATTTGGTAATCTTAAATCAAGGGCTGGGTACCTGTCTCTCCAGACCAGGGGTGCTCAGAACGGTGATCACGATCGACCGGGTGATCTTTGGGCCTCATCCGGGTGATCTTCAGGCCCTCACCCGGTCAATCGCTCATTGCTCCTCTTGACGCGCCGCCTGCACGCTCCAAGCGCGCCTGAGACTCCAAGAGGGAGAATGGGCACTTCTTTCTGCGCATGCGCGTGGGCAAGCTGAGCACCGCGTCATCCAACGTCGCCCCCCTCCTTTGCTCTGTGATGTCTGTGAGTGGCGGGAGAAGGACAGAGGGAGGAGGAATGCAGAAGGGCAAAAGAGGGGGCGGCGTGGATGACGCGATGGCATCCACACCCGCTCCCTCTTTGGCTCTTCCGCTTTCCCCCTCCCTCCCTCCCTCCTTCCCTCCTTCCTTCTCCAGCCTCTCAGAGTCATCACAGAGCAAAGGAGGGGGGCGGCGTTGGATGACGCGGTGTTCAGCTGGCCCGCACGCATGCGCAGAAGAGCCCATTCTCCCTCTTGGAGTCTCAGGCGCGCTTGGAGCATGCAGGCGGCGCGTCAAGAGGAGCAACTACGGAGAAGGAAAAAAGGACGCTTTGGGAGCCATTTCCTGTCCAAATTGAAGCACAAAGGTCGGCCTTCTTACTTTCTGCCTAATATCTGTGTATATATGCCAGGGAGGGAGAAATGGGTGCCTGTGTGTATTTTAGCATGTCCCATTCGTTATATGTCTGAGAAACAAATGGCTTTGCAGCTACCAGGTCTCTCTGTTTACTTTCTGCCTGATTATATCTGTGGGAAAATGGCAGGGAGGGAGAAATGGGTGTCTGTGTGTATTTTAGCATGTCCATTGTTTATATTTCTGAGAAAGAAAGAAGCCCCGTGCGGATGGAAGGTGGCAGCAGGACTGGGTGCGCGTGCATGTGCGCGTCGCCAAGTAATCTTTTAAACTTGGTTCTCCATATGGTAGCTCCCATGCTGAAAAAGTGTGAGCACCCCTGCTCCAGACGTTGTTGGATGTGAATTTCCATTATTCCCAGTCAGTATGGTGGGAATGGGAGTCTAGGAATGACAAGAGGGCTGCAGATTCTTCTTTGTGGGTGAGATGCTGACGTCAGGAGGGGACTGAGGAGCTATAAACTGGAGTTCAGCCAGCCACTGAATTGAGTACCTCTGATATTTATAGTATGTAAGTAACTGCTTTTCTGTGTTGCCTCATTTTTGTTACCCTCACTGGTGAACTGGCTCTCCTTCGGTCTATCCAGATTTGTAGCAATCATAAACTCAGTTGGCATAGATTTTTTTTCTGTGCTGTACATCCATACATCTAGAATTTTTTCATGCAGTTAATTTTGATGTTTTTTCCAGTGTATATGAGTACAGCCTTCCATGAGCAACAAGGAGGCTTTCCCCTGTTTCTATGACCTGTGTTCAAACGGGGGGTGGGATACATATATTCTGAGTAAAATAGTTTTCTTGGGGATGTCTGACATGCACCATACATTTTTTTTACAAAACTTTTGAGCCATCCCAAATGGTGGTAGGAATTCAAGAAGCGAAAGTAATGGGCTTCTATTTTGAAACCGCGTACTCAAAAGTGCAGGTTTTTATTACCAATGAGAATAGTTCCAAAGGCCGAAGCACCATGTTCTGCTTCCTAATGAACCTAATGTATAGCATCTATGAGACTTGTCTGGGAACACAGCTCTTCTGGGGACGCAGTTTCTTTCTGTGGCCGTTCTGTGAGCCACATGAACCTGTGGAGGGATAGCTTGAACTGAAACATCAGAAAGACAAAAACGGGGCCTATAATGTGCTGAAGCATTAGAGTCTATGAACGCATGATGCTTAGATGATTTAAATTCACAGGCATACTAAATCTTTCTCTTTGAGCCAGGAAAGAATTCAGTAAACATATTTATAACACTGATGTGGCCTTCACAAAAGCGGTTGCTTCCAAATGACACTCTTGATCAGTGGGCCTTGTTATGTTTGTTATATACTTTTCAGGGCTTTCATTGAAATGGTTTTGATAGCCCTATTGTGAACATGATGCATGGGAGGTTATGGAAGGACAGTTCATTGTTGCTAATAAAAAAGATGCTGACAAGGGATCTGGCAATAGCTGCCATTTTAAAAGGCTAGTTTATTGCAGTAGTGCCAAAATAAAGACGTTAACAGAGAGGTTGCAACAATTCCTTTGTTGTCTTTAAAATAGATTTCATGAAAGTGGTCGTGTGAGTTAGCACCACCAAGGGAGCCGTGGACGTGGATCTCAAAAATTCTTCCAGTGCCCTCATCTCATTTTAGTGCCTAAATTAATTGTGGGTGAGTGGAGCAGCATGGCGGCTGTACACCAGGAGTTGACTTGTTAGAATTTTTTTAGGCACATTGAAAAGAAAAATGTGGGGAAGATAGTGTTGCATACATAACTTCATAATAGGATAATGCAATGATGCAGTAAAAAAATTCAATGGAAATTAAAGATGCAAGTCTGAAATTTCAATTTGTGCCTTTCAGATTAATAGTTTTTCTTTCTTAGTTTCGGCGTGCGGTGTCACCTGTACGCAGATGATGTCCAACCCTGTCACTCCTTTCCACCTTCTACTAAGGAGGCTGTTTAGGTCCTGAACCGGTGCTTGGCCACTGTAACGGACTGGATGAGGGTGAACGAATTGAAATTGAATCCAGACAAGACAGAGGCACTCCTGGTCAGTCGCAAGGCCAAACAGGGCATAGGGTTGCAGCCTGTGTTGGATGGGGTTACACTCCCCCTGAAGGGGAGCATTTGCACAGTTAAAACTTATGCAAAACTGCGCCCGTACCTTGGGAAGTCTGCCTTGGCCACGGTAGTCCACGCTCTGGTTACATCCCGTATAGATTACTGCAACGGCCTCTACGTGGGACTGCCTTTGAAGACTGTTTGGAAGCTTCAACTGGTCCAACGGACAGCAGCCAGGTTGATAACAGGAGTGGCACTCAGGGAGCGCACAACTCCTCTGTTGCGCCAGCTCCTTTGGCTACCAGTTTCCTACCGGGCACAATTCAAAGTGCTGGATTTAGCCTTTAAAGCCCTTAACGGTTCTGGTCCAACTTACATGTCCGAACGCATCTCCCCCTATGAACCATCAAGATGTTTAAGATCATCCAGAGAGGCTCTGCTCTCGGTCCCGCCTTCTTCGCAGGCGCGATTGGTGGGGACAAGAGACAGGGCCTTTTCAGTGGTGGCTCCTCGGCTTTGGAACGCCCTCCCTAGAGACATCAGGTCAGTCCCCTCCCTCCTGTCATTTCGCAAGAACGTCAAGACCTGGCTGTTTGACCGGGCATTTGCAGATGTAGTATGATTATTAATTGAGACCTAAGGAATGACAACGGCACAATTGGAAATCGATTTAGTAATGAGACGCTGATATTGTGTTTAATTTTAATTGCTAATTTGTATATGATGTGATTGTGTTGATAACTGTTGATGTGTTTATCTTGGGCAGTCCTTGCCATATGTACACCGCCTCAAGTCGCCTTCGGACTGAGAGGGGCGGTATAGAAGCAAAGTAAATAAATAAATAAATAGTTACATCCCGTATAGACTACTGCAATGATCTCTACGTGGGGTTGCCTTTAAAGACTGTCCGGAAGCTTCAAATGGTTCAACGGGCAGCAGCCAGGTTACTAGCAGGAGTGCTGCTCAGGGAGCATACAACTCTTCTGTTGCGCCAGCTCTACTGGCTGCCAGTTTGCTACCGGGCACAATTCAAAGTGCTGGCTTTAGCCTATAAAGCCCTAAACGGTTCTGGCCCAACCTAACTGTCCGAACGCATCTCTTCCTATGAATCAGCTAGGATGTTAAGATCATCTGGGGAGGCCCTGCTCTTGATCCCGCCTGTGTCACAAATACGTTTGGCAGGGACAAGAGACAGGGCCTTCTCAGTGGTGGCCCCTTGGCTGTGGAACGCCCTCCCTACAGATATTAGATCGGCCCCTTCCCTGTTAGCATTTTGGAGGAAAGTGAAGACCTGGTTGTTTGAAAAGGCAGTGTAACGAACATAGGAATATGGAACAACTGGATGATGCGATTGGATCTTGATTTTAACTAAGAGATGCGAATGAGATATGTTTTATTGGTTTTGCAATGATTGTTTATTATGCTGGTGTTTTAATTGTTTTTAACTGTTCTATGATGTTTTGAGCATTGAATTTTTGCTACTGTAAACCGCTTTGCGTCTCCCGAGGGCTGAGAAAAGCGGTATATAAATATTATAAATAAATTAATAATACTAGTTCCAATTCGATGGGTTAACCATAGTACTTTGAAAGTGGGTATACAATAATGCAGGATGCTTATCATTTTATTTTTTTAGCCTCTTTCATGTCATTTGTGATATTTAATAGCCCTCCTTCATTAATCTTCAACACTTGTTCTATGTTTTTGAGCAGTATAGCAATACCGTGGTTGGTCTCATCCACCCCCATTTCAGGGAAAATAATAAGATTCAGTTAGTATAATATGAAAAGACTAAGTAAGTTGGTCTAATTGTCCAAAATTTTATAATTTTTTTCCTATGTGCCCTTTTTTTGCTGACTGTACTTTATAGTGCTTATGAAGATGTGTTTTATTATATGTTTACAGCATCTTAATCAGTGCTGAGAACATCCTATTGACGAAAAGTCAGGCATGCCTTTATTCGAGCGATATCACTTCTCTCATTGCTGCCAAAATCTCCTCCTCTTTAGGAAATCCAATTAGCAAAATTATGATGAATAGTGTTGTTGCTGTTCTTCTCTGTGGGCTTGTTTATAGCTTATGCGCTTATTTCCCAACCCGTGGTATTGCACTGTGTATTTGGGAGTAATTTTTCTATTTCAGTCCGTTCATTCAATCCAAAGAATCCCGCCCCCTCCTCCACAAAATCCCTGTTGTTCAAGTTTCACAGCATTAGCAACATCTTTCCCTTTTAATCTGATCAAGGTGGAGCTTTACTTGGATTACTGAGGTTTATCACTAAACTCAAAAAAAGTGATGCATCTATTTCTGTTATTAACTCTTAATCTTTACAACCAAGTAATTGGGCGAATGACCAAAATAGTTGTTTGTTAATGGCTCCCTCATGACTAGCCTAAACCACTACCATATGCTACAAAATATTGGTATGATTGGAGCCAGATCGTTGTCTACATTCTAGACCAGGGGTGCTCAGAATGGTGATCTCGATCACCAGGGTGATCTTCGGGCCTCATCCTGGTGATCTTCAGACCCCTGCCCAGGTTTTTTTGCTGTTGGTCCTCTTCACGCGCCCCTGCATGCTGCAAAGAAGTCCTCCGTCGTTGCTCTTCCCGCTCCTGCTCGCGCCGCCTCCAAAAGCTCCAGAGTCCAAGAGGCAGAATGGGCCCCCTATTTTGGATTCCTCCTCCCCCTCCGTCCTTCTTCAGCCACTCAGAGTCGTAGGAGACCAAAGGGGGGCGGGCCTGATGACGCGATGCATGGCTGGCCCCACAGATATGCGCAGAAGCACCCATTTTGCCTCTCAGACTTCTCGTGAGCTCTTGGAGGCGGCGCATGCTGGCGGCGTGGAAATAGGAGCAATGACAGAGAAGAAGAAGGATGCTTTGGGGTAATTTTCTTACCGCATCTCAAAGGTCGGTCTTTTTACTTTGGGGTGGGTGCTTGATTGTTCTGTGGCATGCCTCTCTGCTTGCTTTGTTCCTTGAGAAATATATGTTGGGGAATATGGAAATGTGGGAGAAATGGGGTGGTTGGATGTATTTTTGCATGCCCCTTTGTTTACCTTACTGACTATTAAATGGCCTTGCAGTTCAAAAGCCTCTCTTCTTACTTTCTGGCTGATAATATGTGTGGTAATATGGCAGTGTGGGAGAAATGGGGTGGTTGGAAAATTGGAAAATAATCTAGTTTCATGCTCTGTTTTATATTGTTGTTATTAAATTGAAATGTTGATGTTTTATAACTTCATTTTATGTAAACTGCCCCGAGCCTGCTGGAAGGAGCGGTACATAAAAATGAATAATAAATATAAATAAATAAATAAGAAAATAGTTATACGTTTTAGATTTCTGGGCAGGTGATCTTTGGGACTTGGTTTTTTAATCAGTAGCTCCCATGCTGAAAAAGTGTGAGCATCCCTGTTCTAGACTTTTTCTCCAAGTGTTGGGGATGTCACTGTTTCTTCCGTCCTCCAGGGTCCCAAAAGGGGCTTTACAACTAGGACAAAGCGAACTCTGACCCTGGGGAACGGAATTAAGGTTTTCCCACCTACAGGAAACCTTGGACCTCTAAAAAAAAGGGATGCTTAACTCCAGGTAAGGGGCCAAACAAGTTTATTTAGTACAATCAGAGACAAGAATCTGATGGCTTAAAAGAGCTTGAGTTGGTTGCAAGAGCCCTTAAGAAAAAGGGAGTCTGCCAGTGGCGGTACCTCTTATAAAGTCCAAAGCGTCCTGTTGTTCTCTGGCTCTGCAGATCCGGAGTTCTGTAGCAAAGCCCCCAAAATCCAGCCTCTGATGAAGATGAATTCTTCCTTTATGCTGAAAGTTCTGGGTGAAAACGTAGGAAAGCCAGTAGATAAAGAACGGTTGCCCTTTGCAACCTTCTGGCCTTTAGACTAGCTCTGTCCTGGTGTAATTGGTGAAAGCAGCCGAGGCTTGGCCGAGCGACCCCTTAAATAGGCTCAGGGAAAGGAGGTGGGGTAAAGGCTGGTCACCAGGTGAAGGCTGTAGGGCAGGTGACCCCAAGTGACCACATGATGAGGTCAAAAGTCACATGACCCAGGACCACATGGTCAGAGAACAAAGAACTAATACAGGTAAATGGAAAATCCCCAAACACAGATAAAACAGCCCCTGTGGGGCGTCACACTGTTGTTGTTGTCTTCAATGCTGGGAATGTTCTTATCACATTCTTCCTTGCCTACTGAAAACTAGCAGAAAGAAAAAAAAATAATCTAGTTTTATCCTTGATGCTGGCTTTTCCTATACAAGAGGTAATCCAGTGTTTCCCAACCAGTGTGTCATGGCACACTAGTGTGCCGTGAGCGATCATCGGGTGTGTCGTGGGATATTGGAACCTCCAATACCCTTTCTTCCCCCTCCTGCCGAACACTTTTTCTTCTCCACTCGGGCTCCCTTCTTCCCAGCTCTGCTCGCTTTGCCTCGCTTTGCTCACGCTGCTGCTTCTGCCACCATTTTGATCCGAGGGGGGCAGCGTGAGCGTGTTCAGAAGGGGAGGGGGAGGAAGGAAGATGTGGGGCGAGTGCGCAGTAGCACCCACATGGGTCACGTCAAAGCGAGGCAAAGCAAGCAGAGCGATGTTGGAAAGAATGGAGCTCGAATGGAGAAGAAAAAGTAAGTGTTCGGCAGGAGGGGGAAGAAAGGGCGCAAAGGGGGAGGAAGAGGTCTCTGTCAAAAGCTGACATGGGCAAACTTGGACCTTCCAGGTGTTTTGGACTCCAACGCCCACCATTCCTAGCAGCCTCAGGCCCTTTTCCTTTCCCCCCTCAGCCACTTAAGCAGGAAAGGGCCTCAGGCTGTTAGGAATGGTGGGAATTGAAGTCCAAAGCACCCAGAGGGCCGAAGTTTTCCCATGCCTGTTTGAGGGACCTTAAAGTGACGAGCCTCCTTCCAACATTGTGATTCTGGATAGAAAACAAACAACAACATAACATAACATAGTTTGAGTCCACAGTGCTCTCTGGGTGTAGGTGAACTACAACTTCCAAACTCAAGGTCAGTTCCCAAGCAAACCCTTTCAGTACTTTCTGTTGGTAATGAGAGTTCAATAAGCCAAGTTTGGTTCAATTCCATTGTTGCAAGAGTTCAGGATGCTCTTTGATTGTGTGTTAACTATAAATCCCAGAAACTGTAACTCCCAAATGTCAAGGTCTATTTTCCCCAATCTCCATCTGCATTCACATTTGGGCATATTGAGTATTCATGCCAAGTTTGGTCCTGATCCAACATTGTTTGAGTCCACAGTGCTCCCTGGATATAGGTGAACCACAACTCCAAAACTCAAGGTCAACTATATGTATTACTGTGTTAGAGTGTCATTTTGTGTCATTTTGGTTGGTGGTGTGCCCCAGGATTTTGTAAATGTAAAAAATGTGCCGCGGCTCAAAAAAGGTTGAAAAACACTGAAGTAATCTACAGACAGCCAACTATAACATCTGTGATCCACCTTAGTCTTGACGTGCTCACTTATATTGGTTGCTGTACTTAGGAGAGGAGGCAGTAGCACAGCTCTGACTCCTCTTTCCTGGGTTCACATTTTTCTACTTTGTCCATGCATCCACACAAAATCCAGTTTATCGACAATGATTATTGTAGTTGGAAATATTTGTTATGCAGCTTTAAAGAGGCAGAAACTGGTAATGTGAAATGTATGGATTTCCGTGTGAATCTAAAAAATAATTCTATGTGACCAAAAACACCCTCCTTAATTTTTTCACTTTGCAATCCAAACAGAAGGAGATAGAGTGGGAGAGAATGCATTTTATTGTAAACTAGCCATCCCCCGCCACGTGTTGCAGTGGCCCAGTCTGTGCATATATGTTTTGTGTATATATATATATATATGTTTGTGTATATATTTGTGTATATATGTGGTTTTCTGCATGCATTGTAATGTATTTTTATTTTTGGGCCTTTGAAGTCCCTTGTGCTGTGTTTTTCAGTGTTTTTAGGAGTGACTAGCTGAACCCGGCACGCATTGCTGTGCCCTATGTAGGAGATGTGGGAAAGTCTTAGGATGTAAGGGTTGGAAAATGATGTGAGTATGTGTTTTGTGTGTGTATATATGTGTATGCATGTGTGTGTGTGTATGTGTGTTTGTATTTGTGTGAGTGTGTGTATGTATATGTGCGTTTATGTTTGGGGGTATGTGTGTGTCTGTGATTATATGTGTTTGTGTATGTATGTGTATATATGTGTAATGATGTGAGTATGTGTTTTGTGTGTGTATATATGTGTATGCATGTGTGTGTATGTGTGTTTGTATTTGTGTGTGTGTATGTGTATGTGCGTTTATGTTTGGGGGTATGTGTGTGATTATATGTGTTTGTGTATGTATGTGTAGTATATATGTGTGTGTATATATGTGTAATGATGTGAGTATGTGTTTTGTGTGTGTATATATGTGTATGCATGTGTGTGTATGTATGTTCCTATTTGTGTGTGTGTGTACGTATAGGTGTGTTTATCTTTGGGTGTGTGTGTGTCTGTTGTTATATGTGTTTGTGTATGTATGTGTATATATGTGTGTTTATATATGTGTATGTGCGTATATTGGTGTTTGTATATATTTGTGTGTGTATATATATATGTATGTGTTTATTTGTGTGTGTATATATGTATGTGTGTTTGTGTTTGTATATGTGTGTGTATGTATGTGTGTATATGTTTATGTGTATATATGTGTGGATATATATGTGTATATATGTGTGGATATATATGTGTATGTCTGTGTATATGTGTGGGATTGTGTGGGTGTGTGAAGAGTTTTTTTGGTTGTTTGTTATTATTATGGGTACCTAGGTTTTTTTTGGGAAGCTTGCCTGTATCTTCCATGTCTGTGTCTTGTGGTCCCTCTTCGTCCTTCTTCCCTCCGGAGCCTTCCACGCGGCCGCGGGTGGTCCCTGATGGCCGCCATTATGTTGTGGAGGACTTCTGGCCTTAAGGGGCGGGACTTCCGCTTACTGTATTAGACCTTTTATTTCTGTTTGTGTTTCCTGCCTGGTCCTTTTTAGTGAGGGACAACTTTTGGCGGAGTGTTTTCGGTCGGACCGGAAGCGGTCCGGGTGCCATTTGTTTTTGTAGTTTTTTGGGGGGGTTTTGGGGGGGGGGTCTCTCGGTGCCCCGGTTGCCTGGAGAAGCAGGGGAGAGGGTCAGGAGAGGCCCACCCAAAGCCCTTGAAGCCGTTGAGGGCGAGGGGTTAGGGTTCACCCCGTGGAGTTGCCTCCCTGGTGTATCGTGGGAGAGATGTGGCGCTTGGTCGGGCTGGCTTGGGATCGCGGTCGGATCCCTCCATAGGTTTGCATGGCGATTTTTGGGGGTCGGGTTTAGGGGTCTCGGGAGGTATGTAGTGCGGGTGTTTTGTGCCACGATTGTACCTAGTGGTCTGTTGAAATGTGTTTGGTGGGTTTCGTGGGTCTGGGGGTTATAGTGTGGCCGCCTATGAGCGTCAAATACGGACCGTCTCTTTTTATATATATAGATGGTCACTCGTTGGCCTGATAGGTGTATTGTGTCCAAATTTGGTGTCAATTCGTCCAGTGGTTTTTGAGTTGGGTTAATCTCACAAACGAACATTACCTTTTTATGTATATAGATATGCTTTGGTGTTTAGATTCTTGAAAGTTCCAGTCCCTGGGATGGTGAAAGATTAAGGTGGAAAACTGCCAAGGGGAAGAAAGATAGTATTATATTTTAAGTTGTTCTCAGGAAATGATGTAGACTTGTTTTTTTTAAATAAAGAAAGGTTTGGAGGAATATTCAAACACGCTATCTGCATTTCAAAGCGGAGCATTCCTGCTCATGCTTGGTCTGGAATCAGCTTGGTGTTTAAAAAACAAGCTACCGGTAAATCTTTTGCAATTATGTTTTAAATTAAATTACTTGCTTAAAATAGTTTAAATAACATAATATATTACTCAAGAGTTTTCTGCAAATAACTTTGTTTCATTTTATAATGGCAGTGTTAATATTCAAGGAGGAAATTGGTTAGCATAATTTTTCAGTTCAATCTCTATCTTCTCTGTTGGTTGGAATAATTGTGTGTTGTGGGAGCGAAGGAAAATAAGCATGTGAGTAATGGCGGCAGCAGTAAAATGGAGCCGAAGAATTGTCAAAGGAATATTTCAGGTGCCAGAATTTAAAGAATTATGTAGAGGTAGAAAGCTAATTGCAATTAATGTAATTATGAGAGAGAAATGTCCTCCAGAGGGAGTTGCATGCTTCCATTTTGGCATGTGCAGGCGTCTTACTTCCTTTTTGGTCTCTGTATAGTTATAATTGATTACCGTATATTCTTTTTCTGGAATAAAGAAGCAAAGAGGTATTTGCACGCTTTGAGCTTGAATCTCCTGAATGCACTTTGCTCTCAGGATAAAATGCAGCTCTAATTTGTTTTGGCAAATGACAGTCACTCTCTGGTACTTAATTAAAGTAGAACTAGAAGCAAAATGCACATTTTCATAGCATTAGAATGTATTCATAGACTGTTGATGCTTTGAAGTAGTGTTCTGCAAATGTATTCAATTCTAAAAGGCTTTATCTTGAAATAGAACAATAGCCTCTATTACAAATGGGAAAAATTGAAGGCTGTCAACTCCCCCAGTTATTAGAATGAATATTTAATTTCAGTTCATCAGATTGAAATATGCATTTTGCCAAACATGAATTGAGAAAACCAGAAGATATTCTCTAGTAGTTCAGAATTCTCTCTCCAGTTTAAAAATCTGTCCTGGCTACAATATCTTCAAGTTAAGGATCTTTTTAAGACGGATAAAGCTAAAGGCTTCGAGGAAAAGGAAGAATTCTGGGAAAAATTAATGGAAATAGGAACAAGGTTATCACCATGTTATACAAAAAATTATTAGAGTGGGAAACGGAGACAGAAACGGTAAAAGCTGTATGGTAAATTGGGCAAGAAATATTGGACACCAGATAAAATTGCAAGAATGGCAGCAAATTTGGACAAAAAAATTAAATACACCTATGCAGCCAGCCTTAAAGAAAATTGGCTCAAGATATTTCATAGGTGGTATCTGACACCCAAAAAGCTTAGTATAATGTATAAAAAAAATTCGAACCTGTGTTGGAAGTGTAAATCCCACGAGGGTAGTTTCTACCATATGTGGTGGACATGTGACAGAGCAACAAAATTCTGGAAAGACATTCAGGGTATGACCCAAAAAATAATAAAAAAAGAGATTCCATTAAGACCGGAATTCTTCCTCCTTGGCCTAACGGATAAAGGTTTCCAACTGAATGTAAATGAGGATAGAATATTTACTTATATAATTACGGCCGCCCGGATCGTATACGCAACAGTTTGGAAGCTGGAGAAGACACCGAGTATGGACACATGGCTGGATAAACTATGGGAAATAAGGGACATGGATAAGCTGACTTTCTTTTTAAAACAAAGCAACGGTAACCCAATAAAGAAAACGGACTGGTCTCCACTAGAGGACTACCTACAGGCCAAAGAAGAATATGATAAGGCAAAGGGAGATTCCCATGCCCGAGTCAAATAGAGAAAGAAACATAAAGGCAAATGTATAAACCACAGCAGCTAGAGTAAATTAATGTTTTTGTTCTTAGGGGACAAGTATAGAGGTAAAAATGCTATATACCTATGGGAGAGTTTTTGAAGAAGAAATGATAAGGGTTCTTGACAGTCGAAACAAGATTGGAAGTTCAACCATGTTTAAACACAACTCTGTAACTTTCAGAGGGATACTGTGTTTTTTTTTCTTTTTCTTTTCTTGTTCCTTTTTTGTTTGGTTTTTATTGTTCGATTGTTTCCCCCTTTTTTCCCCCCTTCCCTTTTCCCCTGTAGCACCTGCACCCCTCTCCCACCCTTGTTTTTGGTTGTATCACTGTATAAATTGAAAAACTGCACAATAAAAATTATTTAAAAAAAAAAAAAAAGAATTCTCTCTCAGCGTTACTTCGCAATCGAAGATTCAGGAAGGACTCATCCCAAGCTTTTTACAAGCGGGTTGATGACTAAAAAGGCCAATCTGAGATAGGCAAGTTTGGTTGCAGAAAGTCTCCTCGGGTGATGTTGTTTCCAAGTTGCGGTTCTTTCTGCGTTGTCGTTTCTCTTCGAGACCCGTTCGGCGTGTCTTCTCGAAAAAGGCTGCAGCATTGTGGATAGTGCGTCTCCATGCCTCCCGATGTGAGGCCAGGGTGGACCATTGTTGGTGATCAATCTGGCCGAGCCTGAGATGTTGTTTCAGGGAGTCCTTATATCTCTTTTTGGGGCGCCTCTCTTGCGCTGACCCGTGGTGAGTTCACCGTAGAGTAGTATCTTTGGGAGGCGGTGGTCCTCCATCCTAGAGACCTGCCCTGCCTAGCGCAGCTGTGTTCTCAATAGCATGGCCTCAACGCTGGTGATCCCTGCTTGCTCAAGGACAGCATCTGTCGTCACATAGTCGGTCCAGTGTATATTTAGGATTGTGCAAAGACAGCGCTGATGAAAGCGTTCGAGGAGTCGTAGGTGTTGGCAATAGATGACCCATGTTTCAGACCCATAGAGGAGAATAGACAGTACGATAGCTCTGTACACACTGATTTTGGTGCTTTGCCTCAGGTGCTTGTTGCTCCAGACTCTTTTGTGAAGCCTTCCGAATGCACTCTATGCCTTTGCTAATCTGTGATCTATCTCTTTATCAATCTTCAGAATTATTACTTTGATAAAACACTAATGATTGCATGCTACATGGTCAAATTTCGGGGTATCTTATTTAACGTTGTGTACACAGACTTTAGAGCCATGTGCTTCATCTCCCTTCCTTTCTGTTTGGTTCTCTTAAAGAAATGGTGGTTAGTTTAGGACGAAGCCCAGACAAACTATGATTATTATTTTTTACGTTCTAATGAAACAAGTCATCTTCCTACAGCTTCTGACTTGTTTCCGTAAACAGACTTGTTAGCACTAAAACATAGTTTGTCTGTCACACTATGTTTGCGCACACGAGGCAGTGTTTAGTTAAAAACTGAAACTTAAGATTTCCTAACACTGCCTTCCTTGGTAAAAGAAGGAGGCATGTAATGCTACCTTATATGTTTTCAAATGTACTTTCAATAGAATCTTGATAGTGTTTATAGATGACTCAGACATGAAAATAATAAGCAGTTCCAATGGAGCTTAAAAATCAATAAGCAGTGCTCTTGTTGGTAGACATTTGTGTATCTAATACAGTGTTTTTCAACCTTTTTGAGCCGCGGCACATTTTTTACATTTACAAAATGACACAAAATGACACTCTAACACAGTAATACATATAGTTAATATGTTTTTAATGTATTTATACATTCAGTGTGAAACCTGGGCCTGTTTCGATGAACACAACATAGATATCCTGGCAGGAATGGCAGAAAGACACACACGAAGGTCTTGCTCGACAGCTGGGAGTTATAGTTCACCCGCAATCAAAGAGCATTCTGAACTCCACCAATGATGGAATGGAATCAAACTTCCCACACAGAACTCCCATAACCAAGAGAAAATTCTATAAGAGTTTGGTGGGCATTGACCTTGAGTTTTGGAGTTGTAGTTCACCTATATCCAGAGAGCATTGTGGAGGGGAGAGATGAGACATGGGGCGAGTCTGCGCAATAATGCCCACATGGGTCACGTCTTCCTCCCTCCCCCCTCCCGCAGAAGCGGCAGCGTGAGCAAAGCGAGGCAAAGCAAGCAGAGCGAGGCTGGGAAGAAGGGAGCCCGAGTGGAGAAGAAAAAGTGTTCGGCAGGAGGGGGAAGAAAGGGTCTTGGAGGTTCTAATTTCCCACGGCACACCTGATGATTGCTAATTTCCCACGGCACACTGGTTGGGAAACACTGATCTAATAGATGTAATTGACCATGTTTACAGATGGAGTGGAATAGTTTTAATGGCGATGTGGTTTTATGCTGGGTTTTAATGTATTTTAATATGTTGTTCTAGTTGTTTTTAAATTGTATGGCATTGAATTTTGCTGTAATGCCGTTCTGAGTCCCTCGATAGAGGTGAGAAGGTCGGGGTACAAAAGTTTTAAATAAATAAATAAATAATGTATGTACTACTAAAGCAGTGTTTCCCAACCAGTGTGCCGTGGCACACTAGTGTGCCGTGAGCGATCATCAGGTGTGCCGTGGGAAATGGGAACCTCCAATACCCTTTCTTCACTCCTGCCGAACACTTTTTTCTTCTCCACTCGGGCTCCCTTCTTCCCAGCCTCGCTCTGCTTGCTTTGCCTCGCTTTGCTCACGCTGCTGCTTCTGCGGGAGGGGGGAGGGAGGAAGACGTGACCCATGCGGGCACTACTGCGCAGACTCGCCCCATGTCTCGTCCCTCCCCTCCACAGTGCTCTCTGGATATAGGTGAACTACAACTCCAAAACTCAAGGTCAATGCCTACAAAACTCTTATAGAATTTTCTCTTGGTTATGGGAGTTCTGTGTGGGAAGTTTGATTCCATTCCATCATTGGTGGAGTTCAGAATGCTCTTTGATTGCGGGTGAACTATAACTCCCAGCTGTTGAGCAAGACCTTCGTGTGTGTCTTTCTGCCATTCCTGCCAGGATATCTATGTTGTGTTCATCGAAACAGGCCCAGGTTTCACACTGAATGTATAAATACATTTAAAAACATATTAACTCTATGTATTACTGTGTTAGAGTGTCATTTTGTGTCATTTTGGTTGGTGGTGTGCCCCAGGATTTTGGAAATGTAAAAAATGTGCTGGGGCTCAAAAAGGTTGAAAAACACTGTACTAAAGCTTACAACTAATACATGCCAAATAACTTTTATTACAATTCAGCTTTCAGTTATAAATTGACTTCACAATTGTGTTTGCATTACATTTGCTTTGTGACAATGTAATAACTACCATCTTAAGACATTCATTTGATAATTACATCCCTAATTTCTTCCTAGATTTGTGAAATTACTGTTTCTGTTTCTTTTCATGGCCTTCCACTGCCATTCCCACAAAAGTAGCTATTCCCCACTCTTGACTTCAGCTTCAGCTTTCTTGAGAAAAGAAAAGATGTCTAAGAACCCTGAAGGCTCTAGCCATTTTTCTACAAATCACCACCATCATGGATCCCACAGGTGTTAAACATGGATGAAAATTGAATATGGATCTTTAAAGAAAGTGACATGTCAAACCCAATGACAGAATTACCTAGCACAAAAACAAAAGCATTTCAAGGAGTCCCTCCCCCCCCCCCCTTATTCTACTTCAGTACCTAAACTTCTAGATCAAAATGGAGGGCAGAAACTACTCATACCTCTACCAGCATGTACTACACACCCACTTTTTTTTCAAGAAGAACTAGATGTAGAAATATTGGATCCTTGCCTGATTTGATTGTACACTGGGCCTTTGGCATATGCTGGGATTTGATTCCAAGATCCCCTATAAATACCAAAATCTGTAGATGCTCAAGTCCCATTGGAAACAAAGGCGTATTAAAATGGTGTCCCTTAAAGAAAATGGAAAATCAAGGTTTTCTTTTTGTGTAAAATATTTTCAAGCCATGAGTGGTTTATTCGGTGAATACAGATTCAGCCATAAAGAGGACGGTACATGCCAACATAATCCAGTCCTGCCCCATCACACCTTTCTCACGTAGAAAGCAATTGGCCTGAAAAGAAGATCTTGTTTGTATAGAAACTTTCCACATGAGCAAGGATGCTAGGAATCCAGGGTGCTTGCTTGTGTTTAAAATATTCATCAAATGTCCATCTTTTCAATTTTTTCATTTGGAAAGTGATGGTGGAAGGGGTGGCTATAGTTGGACTCCTCTTGTGTGTCATTTCAAACTAAGTTGATAGTATCAAAATGAGTTTAATTTCACCAATTCTGGTCAGGCCAAGATTTCATGGTAAGCTTGAGCATCTACAGATTTTGGTATCTACAGGGGATCTTGGAACCAAATCCCAGGGCTGGGAATGTCATCCTTCTGTGCCTTGATCACCAGCAGAACAGATCTCCTTCACTTAAGTCAGCTCCCAGAAGTTTAAGTTTCCATCACATCCCACCCCTGTTCCAGGATGCACCCTGTGGTTCCAAATATTCAAGCTGCATAGTGGACTATAGTCTGCCTTCCAAATCTGAGGGTTCTGCATCCATGAATTCATCCATCCACTGCTTGATTTTTATTTATTTTTTTAATTCCAAGAAGCAAACCTTGATTTTGCCAATTTATATAAGGGATACCATTTTACTATGCTATTGGGTTGTATACTCTCAACTTGTACGCAGAACACATCATGCGATGTGCGGGGCTTGATGAATGCAAGGTTGGGGTTAAAGTTGCTGGAAGAAACATTATGGAACGCCCTCCCTAAGAAGATTAGGTTGGCTTCTTCGCTCCTAACATTTCGGGGGGGAAAAAAACCTCAAGACATGGCTGTTTGAACAAGCATTTGCAAATATTGAGTAATGGACATAGGAAAACAGAACAACTATATGATGGAATTGGACAATGCTTTTATTGAGGATTTAATTATTTATGTTTTTTATTGCTGTTATGTTTTTATTGCTGTCAATGTTTCTAAATTGTACTTGTCTTTTTGTAAAAACACAGGGAACTAGAGTTAAACTCGTAAATCACTATATCATTGTATAAAAATATATTGTGCTATAGTCACCAATGTGACAGCCCCCTACAGAGGGGAACCAGTATATATACAGTGCATATATCAGTGCAAAATGAGCAATATTGATTTACAAATAATTCATATAATCGATCAAATATTGTTACAAATAAACCGCCGCAACAGAGGTACCTCCAGCTACGATAGAGAGAGCTAGGATGTAAGTCCAGGGCAAATCCAATGAAGTTCCGAAATATATAGTTCAATGGGGGGACAAACGTCCAAGCTGTTCAAAATAGTCCCGTAGATATACCGGGTGTGCCGGAGGTAAGCCAAAGATGGGAGCGGGTAATCAGGGAGAGGGGCTGCACATCGGAGACGTCAAACCCAAGCTGCAACGGTCGAACTGCAAGGCCTGATCCCATTTTGCCACACGATGGGGCTTTGTCAAGCAGAAGGTCTACACAGAGGCAAAGTCAAGGCATCCTGCATACACAAGTCGAAATCAAAATGGAATTACGCATGGTGTATCAGCGTGACCCGAGTTGCCGGAAGGCTGAGAGGGGCGGTAGACAAATAAAGTAAATAAAGTAAGTAAGTAAATAAATAAATAAATATACCAACGCCCCACTGTGCAACCAAATCAGGCAAGGATCCAATATTTCAATATCTAGCTATATCTAGTAGGTGTGTAGTACATGCTGGTAGAGGTATGCATAGTTTCTGCTCTCTACGGTTTCTCAACCAAGATTCTGCAAGATGCTACTAGAGTCTCTTCAACAGACCATGGTTAAATATCCACAATAAACACCACTTTTTAAAAAAAAATTGCTGATATAATTTGTATGCAGGGGTTCCTTGAAATTCATTTCAAAGGTTCTCCCTATGGTCTAGAGCAGTGGTTCTCTCACCTCTTGGTTCCCAGATTGGTAAACTGGCTGGGATTTTGGGAGTTGTAGGCCAAAACACCTGGGGACCCACAGGTTGAGAACCTCTTGTCTAGAGGCTGTTAATTTCCCAGACCAATTTGTAAAAAGAGAACTCTTATGCTCTTAGAAAATAGGGCTGTGTACTCTGAAAATTGTGTTTGTAATTCCAAGAGTGATGGAATTGGGTATTGTTCCTATATACCTTCTAATTGTTGGATGTAAACACTATATTAGTGTCTTTACACCAGGGGTGAGCAACCTACGGCCTGTAGCCCGGATGCGGCCCGGCAGCCGATTCTGTCCGGCCCGGGGAGAAGGGCGTCAGGAGCGGGGCCAAGAGGAAGGGGTGCCACTGCCGCCATCCCATCGCGGGCTCTGTGGGGCCTGTGTCGGCAGACAGGCCGGAGGAGCGGCGGCTTTGGAGTGCCTGACATCCCTGGAGGCGATCTGGGCCTGCAGTGGGAGCACTCGGCGTCCTATGGGGGCTGATCGCACTGATGACCTGGAAGACTTGATTGTCTTCCGGGTCACCAGGTCGAATAAGCCGCCTCAGATCACCGACTGCTCCCCCTGCAGGCCCGGATTGCCTCCAGGGATGCAGGCACTCCATAACAGGGCGATCAGCTGGGGAACGGCTGGGGGCGAGAGCAGTCGGAGGCCTGCAGTCTCCGATAGCCTGCTGCTCTGCTCTGCTGCGGTGGCGGCTGGGTCCGCTTTGCCATCCTCTGGCCTGGGGCCATTGGGCCATTCTATCTTGAGATCCTTCCTCTCTTGAGGATGTCAACCTTCATCTTGGTTTGCACCTTGTCTTCTTGAATTTTATTTTATTTTATTTTAGTGGTTTTTATTATTATTTTATAATAATTTTATAATAATATAATAAATAATATAATATAATAATGTTATATTATATTATAATTTCAATATATTATGTCTATATATACTATAATATAATAATTATGATATTAATACTAATAATATATGAATATTTCTTGATATATTAATATGTTAATATTAATGATGTGTAATATATAGTAAATAAATTAATAAACAAATAAATTATGTAGATTAGAATATAGTTCAGCCTCTAGGTGCGGCCCTCCATAATATTTTTTGGCTCTCGCATGGCCCCTTGGAAAAAATAATTGCCCACCCCTGGTTTACACTTTATGGAATATTGCTTATAAAAAATAACAGTATCTCCCTTTGCTGAAAAAGTAAACCCCACAAATCATTTTTATTGCTATAGAAACATTTAGCGGATAATCTATCCGCATATAATTCCCCAATGATCATTTGGATATTCTCCCATTTTTGGATCTTTCAAATTTTAGCTTAGTATGTTTTATAGTGAAAACATTATGAACAAAACAAATATCCTTGAGGTATTAAGTCTTGGGGTTGTTTTCATATTTTAACTTCACAGCAGTTTTAACACTGAAGAAAATACTGAATCGATGCAATACGTTGAAAGTTTGGGAAGTTAGTAATACATGCTGTTTACGCAGCTTGGCAAGACAGATCTTGGGGGTCAAAGCATACGACTGGAGGAACTCCCAGATAAGATGCACATTTCTTGGATTAGCAGTCAGACCAGCTCAAGGGAGATCTGCCCCTGTAGTCATATTTAGATTCCAGCTGTTTTATAAACACAGTTGAGTACACACCATCCAACATACTGTTTCGGCTGTCTGTTTTGTAGTCGGCATCTGCTGCAAATGGAAATGATTTATTCTCTAAACCAGGGGTGCTCACACTTTTTCATCATGCGAGCTACTATATAAACAATCAAGTTGAAAAGATCACCTGTTGTGCATGTGAGTGTGTGCACGCATGCGCGCGTGCACACTCCTACTGCAGCCTTCCGTCCACATAGGGCTTCTTTCTTGCCTGCCCACGAACTCACCGCCACGCGAACTCGCCACCACACGGGAACGGGATCCTCCTTGCCTGCGCGTGCGCTCTCTCTTAATGTCTTTGTTGCCTTCCTCCTTCCTGCTGCGTGTTTTTGCAAAGCAGGAAGTCCCCATCCCGCCCTGCTTCTTGCGTAACAGCAGGCCCCTCCCGCGCACGCAGCAGGAGGGTATTTATAGGCGCACCCGCCAGCGCTCCGGCCAAATATGGCTTCGGCGGCGGCTCGGAAGGTGCAGGGCTGGGAAGAGGGGCCGCCTGGCTGCTGCCTAGGCCGGGAAACTCAACCGAGAGAGGGACCCACGTGAGGCTGGAGCCTCCCTACGGCAGCCTCCCCCCTCCCTCCTCCCTCGAGGCTTCCTTACCTGGGCAGGAGAAGGAAGAGTGGAAGAGTTGCTTCCCCAAAGTAACAGATGCAGCGGGGGGGGGGCGCCCTTCCTTCCGTCCTTTCGAGGGTATCACTCAGAAAGGATGCCCAAGTGGACGGCTGGCAGGAAGGAGGACCCCTCCCACTGGTGGCAGTCTATGCCCACGGGGGAGAGAGAGAGGGGGGGGTGGCTCTTCCGAGCCAGCTCTGAAGAGCCACCCCTCTCTCCCCCGTGGGCCCTCGCCGCCTTTCTCCTTCGAGGGCGAGGCGGAGAAAGGCAGCGAGGGCACAAGCAGCAGCAGCAAGTGGAGTCTCCATCCCCGCAGCCCCCTCCTCCTCAGGTTCAGCCCCAGGAACACGGCGGAGCCCTCCCTCCTCACCCCCAACCAAGAAAGAAAGCAGCCCCACACAGCTCGCTCCCCCAGGTCTCGGCTTGGAATGGGAGTCCCGAGGGCGGCACCCTTTTCTTCTCTTGTGGCAAAACTGAGCAGTGTTATGTGCAAAACACAACATGTAACAAGAAATGGTTTTATTAACTTTACATCTCATCTTTTTCTGATAGCATGTTCCGTGGTTCTATGAGCATGTTTATTTTTAAAGTATACCATTATGGAAACAACTCTAGTTTTTTCAGTCGAGTTAAGTGGAACTTGACCCAAGTAAGAGAAATATAGTACTGTAGCCTGGTTCTCCCAAAGAACATTTGATGAAACTAGCCCCTTCTTTCTTCAGACTTCAATGACAGCCAAAACTTGGTATTTTAACCTCTCTAACCCTACTTCCATCCAATAAAATAAAGAGAAAGATTCCTAGCTGTCGCAATGGCGACGGATGAAAGGATCTGAGGTGGCAGCCCCTCTCACTGGCTTGGGGAGTGTGGGCTTGGCTACAATTTAAAGTGTCTAATAAGTTTTCTAGAAGATTCCGAACTGTCTGCACAGCCGCAGGAAATACCATATGTGCGATTCACAGGGACCACGATGGGGGACGTAATATTACAGTGATGATACAGTGCGTTGTAGACACGACTGGAATTTAAAGAGTCAGTTTTAATGAGTTTTAATATTTGTTTTAATGAGTTTTAATATTTGTACTGAAGTTTTATCTTGTGATGTGTACTTTGGATGTCACTAATATGTGCGCTTAATTTGTCATGGCCTATGGCTAGAACAATAAAACTTATTCATTCATTCATTCATTCAGTGATTAATATGTTTGCCAGTTCAGCTCCTGTATAGTTGAGAGTCATATGAAGCAAAGTATTTGTGGTTCAGTGTGAATATCTCCCCGGGCCAGGGAGATAGCACAGTGGTAACATAGCTGTGCTTGCAACCTGAAGGTTGCTAGTTCGATTCCCCGAGTTGGCTTGGACAACCAGCTGTTGAAGCCCTGTCCTTCTGCTCACCCAGCAGTTCGAAAGCAGCCCAGCTATGAGTAGTTAAAACCGGGAACCGCAAAGCGGGGAAGATTTTTACAGAGGGACTTTACAACGCCTGAAATTTGGTTGTCCGAAAGGTGGAATGCGGAACAGAAGCTCCCGTCATGAGGATGGAACAACAGCACCCCCTTGTGACGTAATGGCGCAATGACATAACAACAATGACGTAATGGAGCAATTCACATCCAGCGAC
Source organism: Anolis apletophallus (assembly GCA_030556195.1). Classification (NCBI taxonomy): domain Eukaryota; kingdom Metazoa; phylum Chordata; class Lepidosauria; order Squamata; family Anolidae; genus Anolis; species Anolis apletophallus. The sequence continues at coordinate 8,565,085 of JARBWK010000009.1, read as the reverse complement.
GCACACCCTACGAAGCAGCCAGGAAGAAGGAATCTTCTAAAAATTGCACTGTGTACTGTCATTTGTATGTCTTCCAACAGGGACTGTCTGTCGTATGCGTAATGTAATCCGCACTGAGTCCCCTTCGGGGTGAGAAGAGCGGAATATAAATAAACAGTTATTATTATTACTATTATTATTATTATTATTATACATTCCCAAATTGGTTTAGCTTAGTTAGCCTCAAAAAACAATATTGGTTAAGCATCTCTTATCAAAGATAAGTGTGTTGGATTTTGGATTTTTATAAATTTTTCAATATAGTACTTGTATTTGTACATAATGAAATATCTTGGTGATGGGACTCAAGTCAAAAAATGAAATTGATGTATGTTTCATATACCCTTCATATACGTGAAGGTAATTTAATATAATATTTTAAATACAATTATGCATGACACAAAGTTGTACATTGAACTGACAGAAACCAAATATTTACTATCTCAGTCACCCTTATTATGGACAGTTTTGGAGTTTGGAATACAAAGTTGGAACTGAGAAACCAAATATTTACTACAATATCTGCAGTTTTAGCAGGAACTGGAACAAAAATCAACATCCATTGTTATTATACACTGTATTCAAGAAACTTGTACCAGAATTGGTAACAATAAATTTTATTGTTCTGCTTGAATGAAATCAGTCTGTTTTAAGGGAGAAAAAATAAGGATTAACTGTGTCCATGAAAGGGATAGCATTGTAGTATTTCAGTTTTAACCCCAAGTTCTGTTTATAACTTGTTGTGTTCAGTAGTAATTGGCACATTGATTGCAGAAATATAATAGTTGTGGGTGGTGGTAAAATGCAATTCTTCGTTGATTTCTTTTCCCCATCCCACTTCCAAATTTCGTAAACATGTTTACAATCCTAGTAACAGTATTAACAGTGACTTGTGGAATAATGAGTTGCTATGTAATTAGGTTATGCTAATGAAACAGTCTGTTGCGTGCTGTGTATTTCCTTATGAAAAATTGGAATACAAATTATGATTCTTTGATTCATTGTTCCTAACAAAGCAGCGTTGTCAATTTGCTTACACTTATCCATAGGTGCTTTAATTAGCTAAGTACTGACAGGTGAATAAACCCAACAGGTTTCTAGTGGTCAAGGTCATTTAGCATATGTCAGTTTTTTTCAGCCTTTTTTGAGCTGCAGCACATTTTTTACATTTATAAAATCCTGGGGCACACCACCAACCAAAATGACACAAAATGACACTCTAACACAGTCATACATATAGTTAATATGTTTTTTTAATATATTTATACACTCAGTGTGAAACCAGGACCCATTTCGATGAACACAACATAGATATCCTGGCAGGAATGGCAGAAAGACACAAATTTCCCACACAGAACTCCAATAACCAAGAGAAAATGTTATAAGAGTTTGGTGGGCATTGACCTTGGGTTTTGGACTTGTAGTTCACCTATATCCAGAGAGTACTGTGGATTCAAACAATGTTGGATCAGGAGCAAACTTGGCATGAATACTCAATATGCCAAAATGTGAACAGAGATGGAGTTTGGGGAAAATAGACCTTGACATTTGGGAGTTACAGTTTCTGGGATTTATAGTTAACACACAATCAAAGAGCATCCTGAAATCTTGCAACAATGAAATTGAACCAAACTTGGCATATTGAACTCTCATTACCAACAGAAAGTACTGAAAGGGTTTGCTCTGGAATTGATATTGAATCTGGAAGTTGTAGTTCACCTACACCCAGAGAGCACTGTGGGCAGGAGGGGGAAGAAAGGGTATTGGAGGTTCCAATTTCCCACGGCACACCTAATGATCGGTCATGGCACACTAGTGTGCCACGGCACACTGGTTGGGAAACACTGGCATATGTCATTTGAAAATACAGTTTCTTTCATTGTACAATTTGTATGCTGTTCAGAACCTTCAGAACTTTCCTGTGACTTAGCAACTTAAAAATACAAATTACTTTTTTTGAACCATATTGGTAGTTAGTTTTTTTAAAAAAAGTGTTTTATAAGGTATTTTTGAAAATGAGCTAAGGAATGTATTCCAAGAGACATATTGTCCCATGTTGCATAGGATGAGTTCAATTCTTTTCCTAGTAGGTTCCACAGTTATCCAGCGGCTTTCCTGCCTCATTAAGTTGATAAGAGACCATTACTATTTAGTTGCCTCCAGCCCAGAAAAGTAATGCTTATTTTCCACTCAAATGTGTCTACCCATATAACCTTGTGTTAATGTTTAAAATGAAATAAAATTAAAATATGTTCACTGTTAGCTACTAATGTAATATTGTGTGGGAAAACAAGACTTGGCATACAGGTTAATCGCAAAAGATAAAGGAAGTTTATAGGTGGCTCCCACATTTTAAACATTTCAAAAGCACTGATATGAATGATTTTTCAAATTCATTTCCTTTCATGTTAGTCCTGGACCTTATGAAATATAGTTGCTTACTACTGAATATGGGACATTTGTCTTACTTCCTAATTTCTTTTCTTTTGCTAATGTTTAGTCAAATGTGTTGTGATTGAGCCTTCAGCTACTACGGCGAGTAGTATTGGGGAAGATGCTGAGTCAATAGCATCAAACAGTAGCATGGATTTTGGCGAGGCTCTGGATGATCAGGCTCCTGCAGCTGGGATCAAAAGGGTTGCTAGTGACTCAAGTCTGGAAGGCAGAGAACAGAGGAGAAAGATCCAGCACATACTTAGGGATCCTTCCGATTCAGACATTTTTGAAGGGTTTCCTAGGGATGCAGAAATACAGTCAGAAGAGAGTGATACTGACTTAGATCAGTCATTAGTTCAGGAAGTGAGAGATGTACTGTATGTAATGCAGATTCTGGTGATAGTACCTTCCTGGGTTTTGATACGGATCAGGATTGGCCTTCTACGCATTCAGAAACTGAGTGGGACACTTTAAGTCAGCAAAATCGTTGGAAAACTTGGAGGTCTGTGCATAGTTCAGCAGCTGCAAGGAATGAAGCAGCTGTTGCTCTGGAACAGGGTGGGTCTTCAGATGATTCTGATGTTTAGTGTTATTAAAGAAGTGGGCATTTCACTTGGCTCTTGCTGTGGTCGAAGAGTTGCTATCTGGTTCTTGTTCCTGTGTTCCTGACTTCGTGTACCTTTGATCCTGGTTCCAGTTACTCTTGCTGCCATGTACTTCTTGACCTTCGCTGTGACTGCTCTCCTGACAACCTTGGAAAGTCTCCTCCTTTTCCATCTGTCTTTCTCCTACCTTATGCCTTCTGGATTGGCTTTGGACTTCTCTTCGTGAATACTCTCTATTGGACGACGCAGACGGACGTCTCGTGTTTGTTTTGGTTTCTCTCCACAGCATTCTTTTTTGGGCATTCCTGGGATTTTTGTGGGTTTTAAAAGCCGGATTTTGGGCTACTTTTTTGTTCGTTCTCTTCCCATTTATTGTTCTAATAAACTTTTGTTACCTTTTTACTCTTGGGCTTGGCTGCTTGCGTCTCTGTGCTATAACACAAATGGGTTGACATTATATTGTAGTCCGAAGCCGCTCCCCTCTTCAACAGTTGTATCAGTTGTGAGAAGAAGCAAAGAAGCTTAAACACAGTATTAATGGCATGTGTTTATGGTACACAACTCTGTTGGAATGGAATGCTTATTTAATTTGATAATTTCCATCTCTGCCTCGAAGCCGTTACTGGATGGCTGCGAGCCAGTAGGTTGAAGGTGAATCCAGCGAATCCAGCGAAGACGGAGATCCTCTGGCTGGGTTGTCCAGGCAGTAGGGATGTCCACCTTCTGACCCTGGATGGCGTGGCATTATGTCCGTCGTCTTCAGTAAAGAGCCTTGGAGTTCTTTTGGACCCTCTGCTGTCAATAGAGGCGCAAATCTTCGCTGTCAGCAGAGTGGCATTTTTCCATCATTGCCAGGCTAGGAGGCTGGCTCCTTACTTGTCTTGGGACGACTTGGCCACAGTGATCCAAGCCACGGTCATCTCAAGGTTAGACTACTGTAACACTCTCTACATTGGCCTGCCTCTGTCGGTGACCCGGAAACTCAAGCTGGTGCAGAACGCTGCAGCTCGGTTGCTCGCAGGAGCTCCTGCAAGCAACCACATTACACCAATTCTGCGGGAATTGCACTAGCTTCCTATTGAGTACCGGATCACCTTCAAAGTGTTAGTCTTGACTTTTAAGGTCTTGTATGGTCTGGGGCCAGTGTACCTAAGGGACCGCCTAACCCCATATTGTCCCATGGGAACACTTAGATCTGAAGACTGGAATCTTCTAGCCGTGCCCAATGTCAAACAATACCACCTAACTTCAACACGGAGAAGGGCGTTCTCCATCATCGCCCCAGTTCTCTGGAACGCACGACCCACGGAGGTTTGGGAGTTGCGTAATCTGTTGGCTTTTCGGAAGGCCTGCAAGTCGGCCCTATCCCGGCAGGCCTTTGAGTTGTAATGTGCTATCCCCTAGGACTTGTGTTATCTCTTAGGAATTGTTTTATCCTTGTGGTTTTATTGCTGTTGTAGATTTGTTGTTTTATTGTAATGCTTGATGTAAGCAGCCCCGAGCCAGCTGGGAATGGTGGCCAATAAATCTAACAAATAATAATAATAATAAATAATCACAGTATTTCTATCAGAAAGGGAAAATTTTCTAAGGCCAGGAAGTACATTGAGAACCCCATACCATCTCAGTGCTATTTGAAGTAAACTCTTATGACTACACCCTTGGGGATCTAAGGAAGTTGATGTGGAAGAGTTGGATAGCAAGGGTTTTCGGACTTCAAGTGACAGCTCCCTCCTTGGATCTGAGAAGCTGGTGGCCGAAGAAGCCAAGAGATTCTCTTTCACAGCGTTTGATGAATACTGAAGAGATACCCCTGGAGGGGCAATGGCTCTCTGGCAGTCCTCCAGCTCTTTTATCACTTTGACAGAGAATTAAAGTTGGCTATACAGATGTTAATTGGTTCTCCACAATTCTAACAGGCAGGAAGGCTAACAATGGCACAACTATATATTGTTTTCCGGACATGAACACTCAGTTGGAAAGTATCTATATGTTGATACTTCAAGCGGCTGGAAAGTTAGGGGAATACAAGCTAGCTAGTTCTGTCCTGATGTACTTTTATCCTTGAAAAGTAACTTCCTCTCTGCAGTAACGTTTTCTCAAACCATCAGCACTTTCTGCAAAAAAAGGCCCCTGTAAATCAGGACATATGGGACTTGCAGTCATCGAAAGCTTCTATGGAAATTCCCTTTCGAAACTACGTCTCCCTCACCACTATCTTTTGAAGTGAGGCAAAGAAAGAGGGAATTCAACTTCTGATAAATATAAAACACTGATGAATCAAGTATATAACATCCATCCAGTCATCCATAAATCTCTCTCTTTAAAAAAAATAGTTTTTATTGAATTTTCCAAATGTAAAATAGATATCAAATATTGACAAAACTTCCATTATAACACATCATACAACACCCACCCGACAACAGAAACACAGAATATATATATATATATACTTCCTGTTCTGTCTCCCATCCTTATCTAATAATTCTTAGATAATATACATATATCCCGCGATCTCTTATTTATATATCCAAGCGTAATATTACCACTTGTTTATGTATATATAGTCTTTTAGATCTTTATATTTTCCCAAATAGTCTATTATTGGGGACCAGTCCGTGCTTTCCATCCTCTGCGACATGGCTCTTGATAAGCTGTCCATATTCATTATGTCCATCAATTTTAAGAACATAAGAACATAAGAAGAGCCATGCTGAATCGGACCTCAGCCCATCTAGTCCAGCATTCTGTATCACACAGTGGCCCACCAGTTGTACACGGGGATCTCGAGCAGAAGGGACCTGATCCCGACCCCCACAACCAGTACCCGGGGAAGATCCTGCCTACCTCAACCAACTCCGAGGTGGCACTTGAATGTCCTTTTCAGTAACTACCGATACACTTGGTATCCATGAATCTGTCTAATCCTGCCTTGAAGTTGTTAAGGCTGACCGCTGTCACAACCTCCTCTGGAAGTGAGTTCCATAACCCAATGACCCTCTGGGTGAAGAAATATTTCCCTTTATTAGTCCTAATTTTGTTACCCATTCGTCTATCTTCGGAAGGGTCTTATCTTTCCCTCGTTTGGCGATGACCAGTCTTGCAGCTGTGATACAGTAGACGAAGAGTTTTTCTTTATTCTTTTCTATTTTAAAATCCAACAGTCCAAGTATCATGTATTCTGCCTTGAAATTGAACTCAATATTTAATGCTTTTTTCATTTCTCTATATACACTTTCCCAATATTTTCTAACCTTTTTACACCCCCACCACATGTGAAAGAAATATCCCACCTCCTTATTACGTCTCCAACATTTATTATTATAGTTGTTATTATACTTAGCTATTTTGTTTGGGGTGAGATACCACCTGTGAAATATTTTGTGACCATTTTCCTTTAGGTTGTAAGCATAGGTGTATTTCAGGTGTACTTTCCAGAATCTTTCCCAGTACTTTAGAGGGATTTCATGTCCCAGATCTTTAGCCCATCTGCTTTCCTCTTCTGTTTGCCACTTTAGTAGTATTTTATATAGCATAAATCTCATAATTACAACTGAGAGATCACATTGGTCACAATCAATTATTATTATTATTACGTATTATTTCACTTTTCCTCTTAAAGAGACTCAAAGTAACGAACAGTGGTAAAAACAATATAATATACAATTTAAACCTAAAGATGATGAACATTAAAATAGAATTCAACTTACTACTATCTACAAATGAATAATTAAAAGAATTAAAACCTATTTTAAAAACATTAAACATCACAATACACTCCTCACTCACACTTAAAAACTTTATACTTAAAAAATGTTTTAGCTCACTACTGGAAGGAAGCAGGGAGTGAGCCATTTTGGTGTTCCTAAGCAGAGTGTTTCAGAGACAAAGAGCAGCCACCAAGAAGGCCCTTTCTCCCAACAGCTTTCTTTGTGATTATACCAACAGAAGAGCCTCCCCTATTGATCTCATTTATTTATTTATTTTATTTTATTCATTTCTATTCCGCCCTTCTCACCCCGCAGGGGACTCAGGGCGGATTACAGTGTACACATTACATTTAGACACACAAACACACAAGACAGACAGAGGCTATTTAACATCTGGCCACCAGGGGGAGCTGTCGCACTCCTTCATTCCTCAGCATGTTTCCTGGAGATCATTTTTATGGCCTCGTAAATCAGTTAAATTTAGCCTCCCCACTAAGTGGTACCTTAATTTCCTACTTGACAGATGCAACTGTCTTTCGGGTTGCAAAGGTTGACAACAGGCTACACAATAAGTCGAGAGCCCACCTCAACCTGGGCAGGCCTCGAACTCATGACCTTCTGGTCAGTAGAGATCTTATGCAGCTGACACCCAGCCAGCTGCGCCACATTCCCGGTGCTGGACATGTTAATATAGGGAGATAAGGTCTGCCAAATAGTCTGTACCTGAGCCATTTAGGGTCTCCTTTCAGTTGGAAGTATGTTTCCTAACTGGACGTACTCAGTACTTGTGTATTTCTTGGGATTCTTGACTTCTGAACTCACTATGTTTAGCAGCTCCTTGTCTTACCCTTTTTCGCTTTGCGCATCTGGACTACTGGATTCTTATAAAAGCTCCTAGACTGACAGAGACCTTCCTCTGTACCTTCACCTTTCATGAACCTCTGTATTACCTATGTATGTCTTGAATTGGTTTGGCTTCAGCAACCATACATTTTCTTTCTGGGCACCTGTTGCATATAGGCATGGAACAAAAATACTTATTTAATCACAGCATTTCAATCATGATTCGGCATCCGCAGCCTCCTGCGGTCATTGGTATGCATTAGAACTTATAGGAAACACACGATGATGAAGTGGCCACTCCTGCAGTAGCTCTCTGTGGTGTTTGGAATCAAAAGGAAAGGAGGAGGAATGCAAGGAAGAAGAATCACCATTTTCATTGTGTCTTGTACACACCTGATTTAACATTATATTGCCCTGAAATAGAATTATTTGAGTCTATAGGTCAGTTTCTGAACTAGGTGGTTTGGTTAAAATATTTATGAAAGGGAGCAATATATTGCCTTAAGAATTCAGAATTCCTTTTATATAGTGTCATTATCAAACTTTTCTTTTTGTTTGGCTAAGAGACCCTAGTGCAGGGGTGCTCATTAGGTAGCTCAGGAGCTACTAGTAGATCTTCGGCCCTCTTCCAGGTGATCTTCGGGTCTCACCAGCCGGATGGGGCGCTCCTGCCATGCGCGTGCACACCCTGCACGTATGCGCGCTCCTGCTGCTGGCTTCCGCTGTCGCGGTGCTTCTTTCGCTTGCGGGACATTGCAGGAAGAAGGAAGCATGAGGCGGGGCCTCTGGAGGGAGCGCCCTGCCTCTCGTCCAAAAGCAGCTGTGCAGCCTCTGTTGCCGGCGAGACAGGTAGGGCGGAGCGCTCCCTCTGGATGCCCCGCCTCGTGCTTTCTCCTTCCTGCAATGCCCCGCAGGCGAAAGAAGCGCTGCATGGGCGGAAAACAGCAGCAGGAGCACGCGCGGTGGCAAGAGCGTGCGGTGGCGGGAGCACACAGCGGCGGGGGCAGGTAGATCTTTTGGACTTGGTTGCTTTAGGAGTAGCTCGCATGCTGAAAAAGTGTGAGCACCCCTGCTCTAGTGCTTCAAAAAAACTCTGTTTTCCTTGTTTTTACAATAAATTTTTTACTTTTTGTGTGAGAATTCCACTTTTTTTTAATAAATGACTGTTGTCGAAATATATAATGCTGAAGGCTATATATTTAAGAGGAAGGCACTAACAAAACTATCTCTAAGGGCCCTATATCCTAGAATATCAAGGCAGGAAATCCTACATTATCTGAGTGCATACTCAGATAACCCAGTCAGGGGCGGATCTTAGTGGAGGCAAATTAAGCGGCCGCATCAGGGCCCCACGTGGCCAAAGGGCACATCCAGGGTCGGGCGCCACGCCCCCAGGGGTGCTGGCAGGGTGGGAGGAAGGCTCGTGCAGGGTGAGAGAGGAGGAGGCAGAGGCGCGCACCTTTCCCTTCTCCTTGCCTTGCCCTGCGCCCTGCGTGCGTCTCATCCCTCACCCTGTGCATGCCTTTCCCCCGCCCCACCAAGGATGCCTTACGCAGGGCAAGAGAGAAGGGGGCAGAGGTGCCCGCCTTTCCCATCTCCTTTGCCCCCCGCGTGTCTCCTCCCTCTGTTGCCGCCGCTGGTGCATGTGGGGCGAGGGAGGAGGCCACGTGGGTGCCCTTACCTGGGGGCCGGGAGCAGGACTGAGCGGCCAGACGAGCCTGCCAGCCAGAGGGCACCTAGCCTAACCCCCTGGGCAAGGAAAAGGGTGAGGAGGAAGGAAGGATGGGGAATGTACAGACCCACACAAAGAATAGGAAGAGGGGAGGGAAAAGGGTGAGGGCCCTTCCACACAGCCCTATATCCCACAATATCTGCTTTGAATATCTCAGCCCACACTCAGATAATGTGGGATTTTTTGCCTTGATATTCTGGGGTATAGGGCTGAGAAGGTCGGAAGGGGAATAGATATAGACACACACACACACTCAAAGAGAATAGGAATAGAGCAGGGAAAATGGTGGGAAGGAAGGTGTGTGTGTGTGTGTGTGTGTGTGTGTGTGTATATATATATATATGGCATGGACCAACTTCAGCCCTCCATGTGTTTTGGACTTCAACTCCCACAATTCCAAACAGCCAGTAGGAAGTCCAAAATACCTGGAGGGGCCAAACTTGTCTATGCACCCTATCCATATCTCTCTCTCTCTCTCTCTCTCTCTCTCTCTCTCTCTCTCTCTCTCTCTCTCTCTCAGTGATTGGTTTGGGGGGTGACAAAATACTGTTTGCTTACCATTTAAAATTACCTAGGTTGGCCCTGAACCCAGTTCAAATCAGATAATGTGGGATTTTTTGCCTTGATATTCTGGGGTATAGGGCTGAGAAGGTCGGAAGGGGAATAGATATAGACACACACACACACTCAAAGAGAATAGGAATAGAGCAGGGAAAATGGTGGGAAGGAAGGTGTGTGTGTCTGTGTGTGTGTGTGTGTGTGTATATATATATATATATATATATATATGGCATGGACCAACTTCAGCCCTCCATGTGTTTTGGACTTCAACTCCCACAATTCCAAACAGCCAGTAGGAAGTCCAAAATACCTGGAGGGGCCAAACTTGTCTATGCACCCTATATATATATATATATATATATATATATATATATATATATATATCTCAGTGATTGGTTTGGGGGGTGACAAAATACTGTTTGCTTACCATTTAAAATTACCTAGGTTGGCCCTGAACCCAGTTCAAATCAGATATTGTGGGATTTTTTTGTCTTGATATTCTGGGATATAGAGTTGTTTGGAAGGTCTTTATTTCTTAAGAAAACCTTATGAAATGAATTGGGTTGCCATAGATCAACAAGTGACTTGAAGGTGTGCACACAGATACATACCAACATATAATGACTGCATTATATTTTTCCAAACTTCCATAAAAACAATGTATCAATTAAACTGGAATACAAACTTCCCCTGTCTTTTGGGTGGCTTACACGAGGCCAGGCCCAAACAACAAATTACAATAAAACAAAAATCAAAAATATCATCAACAACACAGTAATAATACAAACATATAAATAAAAGAACAATATGCAAATACAATATCTAAAATCACAAATGACAAAGCGGGCCGCTTGTCCAAGATAAAATGTTAAAACTCAGGGTGAGATAACAGGAGTAGATTCTTTGCGAAGGAGAGTTCCTATAGACACGGGTTGTGAAAGGCCTTCATGTAAGGGGGGAGAGTGTACTCCAGAGACAGGAACATTGAGGAGAGCAATGGCATACGGTCAAGTGGCTACTCTCCAAGGGCGCAGCAGGAAAGCCAGGTTTTAAGGTGCTTTTTAAAGGTTTCCAAAGTGGAGGCTTTCCTAATCTCTCGGGGGGCCACAGAGGAGAAGGCTCTATTCCTTTGTGCCCACCGGACGAGTCTGTGAGGCTGGCAGGGGCGAAAGGAGGGCCTCCCTTGAAGATTGACTGCTATAGGCAAGTTCCATTAATTTGGTGAAGGAATTAAGTTAACTCTTCTTGCCTGTGAAGGCTCACTTGCACACTGCTTGTAAGTGAGCTGAGAAAGGGGGGGAAAGTGTCCAGCTGACTGAGAAACTTTGCAAGCAATATGCACGCATGCGCAATTAGTCCTAAACAAGCTGTTACAATTCCCTTGTGTGCCTTACAGGGATTTTGCTTTTCAACCAATGCCACTCTCTGACAGTGCTGCAGTCCCTAACAAGTTGACTAAATGGGGGCTTTTTATACATTTGATCTGGAAAAGAAAAATATCAAGAGAAACATGGAAATGAATTACCTGAAAATGAAGAGTGTTTAACAGAATACTCTTTATCTTCCCCTTCAGGGGAAATAAATCACGGTATAGAATAATAACTATAATAATGAAAGAATTCAAAGGAAGTTAAAATTGGAATGCCAGGAATCTCCAAAGATACTTTGAATATGAAGAGATTTGTTTTGTAAAAACACGTACATGGGAAGATGTGAGGGAAGCATCCCGTTTATATGAACTATAAGCGTTTCATTTACACACAAGCATTTTAATGCTCAGTGTTCTTGGGGTTGAGATGGGTTTAAAATAATTGTTTGTGTAGAATGCCACTTATACTTGAATGTGACCTGTGAGGATGCTACGTACAGTGTTCCCTCACTTATCGCGGGGGTTCTGTTCCAGGACCACCCGCAATAAGTGAAAATCCACGAAGTAGGGATGCTATAGTAATTTTAATACTTATACATTATTTTACATATTTTATATATGATTTTCTTACCTGCACTTCCTTACCCACCTCCTGGCTCATCCGTGCCTGGCCTCCACAGAACCTGGCAGAGCCTCTGGAGCCACTAGGGCAGCAGCAGGCCAGGGAGTCAGGCCTTCCCCGCCGCACTTCCGGGGTCCCTGGCCTCCACTGGACGTAAATATTTTATCTATCTATCTATCTATCTATCTATGTATATAATCAAAGTCAGTGTTTGCGGTGGTGTGGTGGGGGGAATATGTGCCAGTGTTTCGATTGGCTGCTACTATGAGATTATTTGCATAAATGGCTCTGATTGGCCAGCCTCAGAACTCCAACATTCTACTGCCCCAGACAGAGGGGATTGGTTACAACTGAAATGGTATTTGCATAAAGGACTCTGATTGGCCAACCACATTCCAACATTCTGAAGTGACTCAGAGGGAAAAGGAAAGGCCTCAGGCAGTCAGCCACTGCGGCCCACAGCAATGAGGGATCAGGACCAAACTTGGCAAACAGGGGCCCAGTGGCCCACTTCACAACCTGGTGTGGTTTAGGGCAGGATGGGCCACGAATGATGGGATGTGCAGTACCATCACATCATTCACTTCCCAAACAACACTGTAGCCCCTATAAATCACAGACCAGGCCCAAAATTGACAGCAAAAGATTTCCCTGACTTCAGCTCATGGGATATTGAGGCTTTCTCCTGATTTTCCTGAGGCCCCCAACAATGACAGAACAAGACCAAACTTGGCACACAACCCCAAAAGATGCACCCTACATCCTGGTGGAGTTTGAGGGAGGATGGACAATGGATGATGGGACTTGCAGTACTTTAATTCACTTCCTTAGAGCACTGTGGCCCACACCAATGATGAATCATTCCCAAACTTGGCACACAGAGGCCCAATGGCCCACTTTACAAACCTGCTCTGGTTTACAGCAGGATGGCTCACAAATGATGGGATTTGCAGTACCTTCACCCAATTCATTTCCCACAGAACATTGCAGCCCCCCCAAATCAGAGACCAGGCCCAAACTTGGCACACAGAGTACCCATGACCCACTCTACATCCTGGTGCAGTTTTGAGTGGGATGGACTACGGATGATGGGAGTTGAAGTACCTTCACTCACTTTCTGAGACCGCTGCCACCCTCATCCAATGACTGCTCAAGACCACACTTGGCACACAGAGCCCCCATGACCCACTCTACATCCTGGTGCAGTTTGGAGAACGGGGGACCATGGATGATGGGACTTCCAGTACCTTCCCTCACTTCCAGAGACCACTGCAACCCTCATCCAGGGAATGATCAAGACCAAATGTGACACACACAGCCCCCATGACCCACTCTACATCCTGGTGCTGTTTGGAGGGGGATGGACCATGACCAATGGGACTCACAGTATCTTCACTAAGTTCCTGAGACCACTGCAGGCCACATAAACATCTAATAGGAACCAACCTTGGCACACAATGCCTTCCTCAAATAACCCGGGCACCGCCGTGTCCTCAGCTAGTATTTTTTCATTAATATTTCAAAAACCCACGAAACAGCGAGTCTACATAAAGCGAAGAGTGAAGTAGTGAGGGAATACTGTATTTATGTTTTTCAGTAACTTGTAACCCACATCCAGGTAGTGGATTTTTTTTTAAGACTTGTGAAAAAAAATTGTTCAGAATTTTGTCTTTTATTGCCAACATTGTGTTGTATACTGAACTGCTGATGTGGTTATAAATTGTTCAATGTGGTTGTAAATTGTTAAGTGAAAACAGTTGGAAATTATGAACATAATATTCAATGGCTTTGATCTGTATTGTGATTTGAGCTATGAAAGATGACATAGGAACTCCTGAGTCCAGACATCAATTCTTTCATGTAGAAAGTCCCTGCTTATATCAAGTATTCTGTTGAGTCTTCATGAATTTAACCATTAACCAAGTGACTGCCTTGATTGATAAAATAAGATCACTGAACTCTGGAGCGGTCTTTAATTGTATACAGGCAATGTCTTCAGGGTGATGCTGAAGATAAATGTTCATTTTATCTGTGATAGTGACCATTGTGGAACTCGGGTGAAATTTGCAAAGCAAGGAATTGTGCTTTTAAAAGCAACTAAAATACGATTACTTGACTAGCTCTTAATCTGGGCATTACTGTCTGAGTACAGCATTTTCAGGTGTGACAAACTGTAATTAATTTCCTTTTCATGTTGTTGTGTTGCTGCCGCCTGTGGAGAATGCATCTCGTTAGAGCCTTTCTAAAGGAATTACTCCTTTTTGCTCAGAGGAGGTTTTCAGGAGAATGAGATAATATGCTATGAAGGAGTAAACAGGAGCTAATAGCAAAGCTTGCAGCACCCGCCTCACTCGGATCAGCATGTCACTTACTTACACGTCACAGCAGTTTTTCTTCAGGCAACTATTTTGCTATCTTCTACATTTATACAGAAATCATGATGAGAATCACCACAGGAAACTGGAGAAAATGAGAGACGTAGCTGTGAGGCATAGTAATTGGGAGGTTTTGTACATTGATATCTTCCCCATCCATCCAGATACTGACAACGATGCCTGTTGTCCTGGTGCATAATTTTTTTTCCAAGTCTGCATTCAGTGTAACTGTATTTGGCTGCAGTATTTCTGGATTCATCTTGTTGTTCATTCTTAAAAGGACCACTTAAAATGGCCTACTTCCGAATAGGATTATATTGTACGTGTACTTCTGGTATTAACTGTTAGCTATTGCACTCAGTTGTTTCTCCTGTTTTAGAATGATTCCTTATCTTCAATGAAGCAATTACATACATACTACAGACTTGATAGTGCTTTTGCCATCTCTTAACTGGTAGGTTACACCTGCTTACCGTAGTCCAGGTGTATAATATTCCAGAAAATAACCGGTAACTTTTTTTCACACCGTTGAATTGCTTTATTTGAAGATGTAAGTATTGTATTTGATTGGACCATGAGTTTTTCTAGTTCCAAAGATTTATTCGTTGGTTTTTGACAAGCAGCAAACAGAGGGATGTTATTTGCTAAACTGTGGTGCTATTGTATTGTCGAAGGCTTGCACCAGGAATGTGGCGCAGCTGGCTAAGTGTCAGCTGCATAAGATCTCTCTGACCAGTAGGTCATGAGTTCGAGGCCTGCCCGGGTCGAGGTGGGTGCTCAACCTTAAGTGTAGCCTGCTGCCGACCTTTGCAGCCCGAAAGACAGTTGCATCTGTCAAGTAGGAGATAAGTGGGGAGGCAAACTTTGACTGAATTATGAGGACATTAAAGAACTCCAGTAATGCTAAGGAATGCGGAAGGAACAACATGGGACGCTGAGAGATGAAGAGTGCGTGAGCCCCCCCTGGTGGCCAGAGTTTGCCTCTGTTCGTCTATATGTGTTGTGTATGTGAAAAACAACAGGAATTGTCTGCTAGTATGTGTACCTGTAATCCGCTCTGTGTCCCCTTTGGGGTGAGAAGAGCGGAACATAAAATAAATAAATAAATAAATTGCATGGCTGGAATCACTGGGTTGTTGTAGGTTTTTTGGGTTATATGGCCATGTTGTAGAAGTATTCTCTCTTCACAACCTCTGAGGATGCCTGCCATAGGTGCAGGCAAAATGTCAGAAGAGAATGCTTTTATAACATGGCCATATACGCCTAAAAACCTCCAACAACCCTGTGGTACTATTGCTAAATGAAAGCTAAATTTGTCATCATTCTGGCTCTAGTTCTAAAGCCAATAGAAAGTTTTAATGTGCTCCTTACGTCCTTAATTTTGATCTTGATACAACCTCAGGGACTATTTCTGCGTAATTATAAGTAGCTGAAGGCACGTTAAGGTTTCTATATTTGGTGATCTCTGTCTTTGTTAATTCCTTGGGCCATTTTATACATTTTTTTTCTGAGGTTGTGATGCACAAGAACACATGAGTCCTGCTGGATCTTGTTTAGTATCCCATTTCTGGCGGTAGTTAACCAGTGGAAATAACAGTGTTGCCAATTCAGTGCAACTGAATATTTTTTAAACATTTTTCTAATTATTTGATCACCTCAATACAGGTTGCTTTTTAAGATATTTCATGGAACCAGGGAAAGAAATTGAAACCAAACTATATGCCTGCAGAACCAGGCTTTTGTTTAGACAGTTAATGCATCACTTTAACTTACACTACTGTGTTAATGATGATAATTTTTAGAAAATCTGGGCAAGGTTTTGTATTGTCCGTTGTATATAACTATGTAAAGTTTATTGATTAGTCCAGTGTTTCCCAACCATTGTGCCGTGAGCGATCATCAGGTGTGCTGTGGGAAATGGGAACCTCCAATACCCTTTCTTCCCCCTCCTGCCGAACACTTTTTCTTCTCCACTCGGGCTCCCTTCCTCCCAGCCTCGCTCTGCTCACTTTGCCTCGCTTTGCTCTGGGGCGAGTCTGCGCAGTAGTGCCCGCACGGGTCATGTCTTCCTCCCCCCCCCCCGAACACACTCACGCTGCCCCTCGGATCAAAATGGCGGCAGAAGTAGCAGTGTAGAAGAAAAGTAAGTGTTCGCCAGAAGGGGAAGAAAGGGGGAAGGGGAAGGGGAGGAAGAGGTCTCTCTCGAAAGCTGGCATGGGCAAACTTGGACCTTCCAGGTGTTTTGGACTCCAACTCCCACCATTCCTAGCAGATTCAGGTGTCCCCCCCCCCCCCCGCTTTCAGCCATTTAAGCAGGAAAGGGCCTCAGGCCGTTAGGAATGGTGGGAGTTGAAGTCCAAAGCACCCAGAGGGCCGAAGTCTTCCCATGCCTGTTTTAGGGACATTAAAGTGGTGAGCCTCCTTCCAACATTGTGATTCTGGATAGAAAACAAACAACAGCATAACATAACATTGTTTGAGTCCACAGTGCTCTCTGGGTGTAGGTGAACTACAACTTTCAAACTCAAGGTCAATTCCCAAGCAAACACTTTCAGTACTTTCTGTTGGTAATGAGAGTTCAATATGCCAAGTTTGGTTCAATTCCATTGTTGCAAGAGTTCAGGATGCTCTTTGATTGTGTGTTAACTATAAATCCCAGAAACTGTAACTCCCAAATGTCAAGGTCTATTTTCCCCAAACTCCATCTGTGTTCACATTTGGGCATATTGAGTATTCATGCCAAGTTTGGTCCTGATCCAACATTGTTTGAATCCACAATGCTCTCTGGATATAGGTGAACTACAACTCCAAAGCCCAAGGTCAATGCCCACCAAACTCTTACAGTATTTTCTCTTGGTAATGGGAGTTCTGTGTGGGAAGTTTGTGTCTTTCTGCCATTCCTGCCAGGATATCTATGTTGCATTCATCGAAACAGGCCCAGGTTTCACACTGAGTGTATAAATACATTTAAAAACATATTAACTATATGTATTCCTGTGTTAGAGTGTCCTTTTGTGTCATTTGGTTGGTGGTGTGCCCCAGAATTTTGTAAATGTAAAAAGTGTGCCGCGGCTCAAAAAAGTTTGAAAAACACTATAGTCCACTGACCATATCAACAGTAAAAGACAAAAACAGGAAAATATACAAGTAGATATTAATCATTGTCCTAAACTATAATAGTGAACATAAATTAAAACTTGATTAAATTAAAAGTTTAACATAATTAGAAATATTATTGTTAAAATGTCAAGGTAAAACTACATATCACAGAAATTGGGAATGAAGGTCAAAACAGAGGTTAAAGTAGATCAGCTATTGCACAATCCCAATCCAATTTAGATATCTGCGCCACCCCAACAGTTTACCCAATCGCATCCAAATACGCAGTTCTCAGCTGCATTGCTTTATGTAGAAAAAATGCCATTTGGTGTGTTATCTTAGCAATCTGTCCAGCCATTAAGAATGTAGTTTTAATATGGGGATCCCAATGAGTATTCTATGTAATGAATGGTCCGAGGTATTGATTTCTCTCTTTCTTGTACAAAATACAATTAAACAGTACATGGGTAATATCCTCTACCTCTGTCGCCCATAGTTACAAAAATATTCGCTATATGGAACCTAGTTAAATCTTTCATGTTTAACTATTGTATCTGTTTAAATCTGGTTCTCGTGAATCCCCTCTTGAGATGTTTAGGCATTTCTGTCTTTAGGTATTCGGCTGTTTGAAAAGTGTGTTTGAAGCAACTTAGTCATTTCAGTGAGCCGGCTTTACTGAGGGTAGCAATGTCTTTCTGAGCCTCTATATCCCGTATTCGTTGTGCCACTATTTTTGGATCTAGTTCTTTCGGGAGATTTGGATATAGAGTTGGAAGTCCACAACTCCTAATGCATTTTGTCAGTTGAGCTCTCCAAGAGGACTGATGCTGATGTTTGGTCTGCTCCAACAGGCACAGTTTTGGTAGTCTTACCATTTGCCATGGCATTTAGTTTTAACCAATGACTTATATGTCTTAATTTTGGATAAACCATCAACTGTGCATACTCTCACTGCTGCAGCTGGGGTCCTTTTATCCACTCCCAGAAAGTTACGGAGGTGTTGTGCTTGAGATTGCTCTAATAATGATACCTGGTTTAGGCCCCAGACTTCCGCTCCGTACAGGAGCATAGGGGTAACCTTAGCCTTATATACTTTAAGAAGTGGGTCTAAGGATCCTCTTTGACTATGATTTGTTAAATTAAGCAGTTGATTTGCCCTTACTCTCGCTCTGGCTGAGCTCCTTTGTTGGTGTGGGAGCCAGGAACCGGTCTTGGAAAAAACGACTCCTAGGTACATAAAAGTATTCACAGTCCCAAAGCCATCTATGACTATTTTGTCGTTTGCCAAATACCATTATTTTTAACTTCGATTTGTTGATAGTTAGGGAGTTCTTATGAAAATAGGAGCTAAATCTTCTCAGCAACCTATGTAGCCTGTAGTGACTCGCACCTTTTTAAAACTGTGGCTGGGCACAATAAGCCGGGCAGGGTGTCAAGGGAGCTGATTTATTCAACTACGCTGCCACCATAAAAAACCAGGGAAAGATAGAAGGCACCGGGAGGCAAGGTTGAAGGGTGAAAACAGAACTGAGGTTTATTTAACAACAACTTGTGAGGACACCGGCACTTTGCTTGGTGGTTACTTAACAGTGAACGAGCGTATGGTTACAAAACTTGTGAACGGAGCGTGTGGTTACTTCTTGGCACTATCTTTGAACAAACGTTACTAATACACTGTAGCCCTAGATAATTCTGATGAGGAATTACCCGCTACCTAATAACTCCCTGACTCTGATGCCTCACAGAGTCCTTAAAACCAGCAAAATGCTGCTAACTCCCTCCAGGAGCTAATTCCCACTCTGACTGTAGCGGCAATTTGGAGTCCCAAATCTCCCAGGCAGATACCTTTGACTCTCAGGCGGCGACTTTCGTGCGGGCACAGGTACGAACAACGCAACAATTGATACTGGTCCAAATGAAGCCAACTTTATTTGCAAAACATCAGCTGACGGAGTCTGCCTAGCATAAAGGCTGCTAATATGGCAGAGCCCAGATCATTTCCAGCACACAGGTTTTATACAAGCAATGGTGGCAATTTTCAGTCCCTACCCTTCTTCATGTCTTGGTATTGGCTGGCATTCATGAAACCACATTACGTTACCCAATTAACCAAAGCATTTTCTAGCATCTCACTCCTATTTGTTAAAAGGCATGGCGTAGGTATTAATTCTGATTCTCACACTATATTATCTGCTCTAATGCAACGTGTTCCCAAATTGTTATATTTTCACCGGGAAACCTGCCAAGTAGCCGCTTTCATTTGCCATGCGCATTATCTAAGCCAGAGCACATGATGTCCTTTTGCTTGTTCTTGTCATATTTACTTGGCAAGCTACCCTGCTATTCTGAAGCTTTTGCTGTGCAGCACTTTCTCCTAGCATTATTTCTGCTAAAAGCATCAATTCCGCTTTATGACCTCTCCTGTCAGAGTCTAACACCGAACTCCTGAGCTCCCTCCGAGCTCCCTCTCGGCTCTCTCTGAGAGTTCCGAGCCTCTCTAACTGCTCCCAACTGTCAGATTTTAAACCTTAACTGACGTTCTCCTCTCTGCCTGGCCTAAACTCAGCCCACTGGCTCTCCAAGGTTCCATTCCCTAATCCTGGCTTACCTCAGCCCTATCTAGGGAAAATTTAACCTTAACATGGCCATTTTTCCAACAGACCATAACACCAGCCACCCCTTAAAAAGGGTTTCTCTACCTTGGGCCTTTCCACTAACCTAAAACACAGGCCATTCGTCACATAGCCCAACTTGCGAGTATGACAATAATATCATGTCATCAGCATATAACAGGATGTTAGTGTGTGTTTTAAGCACCTGAGGCATATGTACCTCTGGGTCCTTTAACTGTTCAGGTAGATCATTTACATATAAGCTAAATAGCAGTGGTACTAATACACAGCCTTGTCTGACCCCTTTGTGTGTTTTAACACAGTTAGTCATGGCTCCCTGCAACCCAAATCTCACTTTCAGATAGGTGTTTGTGTAAAGTGCTTTGATCAGTGCCAGCAGTCTGGGTTCCATATTGAGATCAGTTATTTTCATCCGTAACATCTCTCTATTTACAGTATTGAATGCTGCACTGAGGTCTATAAAGGCAGCATACAGTTGTTTCCCTTTGTTGGCATAGTTTGTAGTTAGGTGTTTTAACACAAAGCAATTGTCAAAGGTTGATCTACCCTGCCTAAAGCCGGCCTGTTCTTCAACGAGTATATAACTATGGCTAACTGCCACTCTATCATTTTATAAGACCAAATCTCAACCGTAATTAAATACTCCCTTTTTATGTCTTTGGGACTGCCAGAAAAGTACCCTGTGCAAGTGAAGGTGAAATTTTGCATTCCTAATTAGTAGTATATCAACTGTATTGTCCTTGGTATTCCAGAATTACATTTGTGACTTTATTATGACCATAGATCTGCATTTATTGTTAGAAATTAAATAGGTACAAAATAGGTACACTTTAAAATGCATCTGTTCTGACTTACATACAAACTAGCTGTACCCGGCACACATTGCTGTGCCCTGTTTAGGAGATGCGAGAAAGTCTGAGTATGTAAGGGTTGGAATTGATGTTAGTTATGGTCCTGGTGGGGTCATGGCTGTGTCGTTGTGGGTTGTTCTGGTGGGTGGGATGTTGAAGTCCTGGGGAGTTGTTGTGTGGTGTTGCTGGCGTTCTCCATAGCTTGTGGATATACAATGTTTTTTGTCTTTCCATCTGCTGTGTTGATGTAGAGGTTGATGCTTGTGTGGGTGGGGTACTTTGGAAGTGAATGGAGGTACTTGAAATCCCATCATCCATGGTGTTCCCTCCTCTAAACTGCAGTTGGATGGAGTGTGGGTCATGGGGGCATTGTGTGCCAAGTTGGGTCTTTATCGGTCTTGGTTCTGGGCTACAGTGGTCTGTGGGGAATGAAGGGTTTGAAAGTACTACAAATCCCATAATCCATGGAGGTACATCAAATCCCATCATCCATTGTCCACCCTCCTCCAAACTGCAGTAGAATGTAGCGTGGGTCATAGGGGCTCTGTGTGCCAAGGTAGGTTACTGTAAATTCAGGCCAGCTTCAAGAATAAAACTACAGAACGTGTTTTCTTTGTTAACCTGAGGAACTGCCTGAACGGGTGATGCTTTGTCACAATTGATTAGAATCCAACTTAAGAGAAATCCTTTTTACCTATTGCTCTAGCTTCTTAATGTGAAAACAGATGTGACCATAAAACACATCTCAAATATTAAGGCGAGAGTTAGATGCATTTAAACCACTTAAAATCAATTAGGTTTAAGTGTATTTAAAGCGTAGGTTGTTTTATGATACTCATTTGGAAGGCCAGGTACAACATAAATGGACTATTAACATTGCTTTTGACAACTTTTGTTGAACTCTCATTAGTAAAAAAAAAGTAAGTTTAACAGCACACACACCAATTCACACAATGCTTTTATTTTTTTTTAGTTGTAGGCGAAGAGATCAGATTGCAGTCATTAGAGGGATGTAACTTGCTATTCTGTTTCTCAGCAGTTGCCAAGAGAATAGGATCATGATCGGTTTCTCCAAGGCCAGATAAATTGCAGCTCTCCCGGCAGACTCTGGCTGATGGTCTGTCATGGCTTGGGGCAAAAAATGTAACCCAAACTTGCTGTGCTTCTGGAGCTTGCCAGCTGTTCGATCTGGAGAAACCAATTAATCTCTTCATAAGCTATCATGGACTTACACACATAAAATGAATCATGCTCTTTCCTTGAAAACTCATTGACCTAGGCAGAAACCATGCAGCTCTTCTTATGGATATCCAGAGTATTTACTCTCACAGTAATGAGAGTTCTGGTGGTGGCTATTTTTTTCCCAGCAAAGTTTCTGTCACTCCAATTTACCAAATTTGGGAGGGTTTCCAAACATGATGAAAGGTAAAGGTTTTTCCCTGACATTAAGTCCAGTCTTGTCCAACTCTGGGGGTTGGTGCTCATCTCCATTTCTAATCCGAAGAGCCGGCGTTGTCTGTAGACTACGGTCATCCACGCTCTGGTCACATCCCGAATAGATTACTGCTACGCACTCTACGTGGGGCTGCCTTTGAAGACAGTCCAGAACTTACAATTAGTCCAACGGGCGGCAGCCAGATTACTAACTGGAGCTAAATACAGGGAGCATACCACCCCCCTGTTGTGTCAGCTCCACTGGCTGCCTGTCCATTTCCGAGCTCAATTCAAAGTGCTGGTCTTGACCTTTAAAGCTCTATACGGTTGTGGCCCAACTTACTTGTCGGAACGCATCTGCCGCTATGTCCCACCTCGTAATTTAAGATAATCCGGGGAGGCCCTGCTCTCACTCCTGCCAACTTCTCAAATGCGGTTGGTGGGGACGAGAGAGAGGGCCTTCTCGGTGGTGGCTCCCCGTCTGTGGAATGCGCTCACAAGCGACATACGATCAATACCATCCCTCCTGGCATTCAGGAAAAAAGTGAAATCTTGGCGGTGGGACCAAGCCTTTGCACATTAGCACAATACAGCACTTTGGACTGGATTTGTAAGGGCAAGTTGATGGATATGGCTCAATGCTCCTGTTATGGACAAAATACTGTTTTTAACTTAAGAGAATGTGTATGATGTGTTAATTGTATTTTAATCTGTGTTTTAATGCTGTATGCTTTTGGTTTTATATTGTATTTATTGGCGAGGTAGAAATGTTGGAAATAAATAAATAAATAAATAAATAAATAAATAAATAGACATGTGGCCAGCATGACTGCATGGAGAGCCGTTACCTTCCCGCTGGAAAGGCACCTTTTGATCTACTCACATTTGCATGTTTTTGAACCGGTAGTAGGTTGGCCAAAGCTGGGGTAACAACGTGAGCTTACGTCACTCCCTGGATTCAAACTGCCAACCTTTCAGTCAGCAAGTTCAGCAGCTCACTGGGGCACATGTATCCAAACATGATACATATCATAGTTGCTTATTCGTTCAGTCGCTTCCGACTCTTCGTGACCTCGTGGACCAGCCCACGCCAGAGCTCCCTGTTGCCTGTTACCATCCCCAGCTCCTTCAAAGTCAAGCCAGTCACTTCAAGGTTATTTATTTTAATTTTTTTAATAAAAAAAACTTTTGTACCCTGACCTTCTCACCTCTATTGAGGGACTCAGACCGGCATAACAGCAAAAATTCAATGCTATACAATTTAAAAACAACTACAACAACATATTAAAATACATAAAAACCCAGCATAAAACCACATCACCATTAAAACAATTCCACTCAATCTGAAAACGTGGCCATACATTCAATGCAATGCCATAATACAGGCATATAATTAAAATGCCCATTTTCAATTATGGCATAATACAGCTAATAGATGATTTAGTTACAATGTCTGTAAAGTCTTCAAAGGTATCTTAGATTAATTTAACTTTAACTCTAAGACAGGTACAGGTACAGTTACATCTGTTGTACTGGGTTAAGCTCAATACCACTCTATACCATAAGGACTACTTATGGGGCCATTTTTGATACCATAAAGCTCATGGGAAAAGTTAGAAATAAATATAAGACATTGACTACTTGTTCATTTTGTGTATTTCATTGGCATGCCTTTTTCTCCCCCTTCTTTCTCTTTTACAAAACAGAAGAAGAAGTGGAAAATTTAGATGTTTCCAGCTTGCCTACTGAAGTACTGCAGAACATTGAAGCTGACAGTTTCTGGTGCATGAGTAAACTGCTCGATGGGATTCAGGTAGATTGATTTCCTTTTCTCTAACCAATGGAGATAACTGATCAGTGTTGTAGTCTATAATTGAATTAAAATTTTTAAAGAACACTTCTGACTAGGAAGAAGCATTGGGAAATGGGTCCACACTGGTTGATATATCTTAAAGGGGGAAAACTAAATGCTAATACGCTTTAGCCTGAAACGAAATAAGGCTTTTTTGAGATGTATTCTGAACCAATTTTGCAAGAAAACCCTGTGACGGATCAGAAATGATCTCAAGATGACAACACATTAAGAAATCAGTCCTTCTTACGAATATACTAATATTACCATATCATTCTTTGAATCAGTAGTGTTTCTCCACCTGCTGGGGAACATTTTTAAATAAGTAAGGAAAAAGGAACAAAAGAAAGTGGTAGGTAGGTAGGTCATTACCCCAAGATGAGTTGTATTGTGTTTTGTTTTGCATTTTCCAATGAATGCTGCAACTAGGGGTGGGATTTACGATTTATGTAACTGATTTACGAGGCCATTAAAAAGATCTCCAGAAAACACGCTGAGGAATGAAGGAGTGCGACAGCTCCCCCTGGTGGCCAGATGTTACATTGCCTCTGTCTGTCTTGTGTGTTTGTGTGTCTAAATGTTATGTGTACATTGTAATCCGCCCTGAGTCCCCTGCGGGGTGAGAAGGGCGGAACAGAAATAGAAGTAAATAAATAAATAAATCTATGACACAACATATGAACACATGACAGTTGAAATGAATCACTTCCTAACCTTTTTGACTAGTAATTTTTATTACAACTTTTGTTAATGATTTCTATCTATCAGTGCACATGTCAGATGCTACATGTGATGGTTGTGCCCATGTGTGTGCTTGTGTGCAGGATATAATCATTTGACTGCATTTCTGGGCATTGCATTTGCGTTGCTTACCTTCCAAAAAGATATTTGCATTTCCTACTTTAAAGTAGTCCTAGGGCTGAATTCAGCAGTAATGTTGAGGAGAAGAGATGCACACAAAAAAACCAGGAAAATATGAAGATAGCACCTTTTAAAACCTTTAGCCACACTTCTTTTTTATTAATAATTTTAATACATTAAGTACATTGATTCTCTTAAATTGCATACATACACCAATACATTCCATACTTTTGTATTCTACACTTAATTCGTTACAGCCACACTTCAATTTGTGATTATATATTGTGTCCCCATTAGGGAAGAAGGACTGTGACTTCCAGTATTATTAACTTATTGACAGGTGTTTCTTTCCATCTTTGCTAAATTCTGTTCCTTACACGAATTGCGTTAAAATGCCCCTTTTGTTTTGTTGCCCTTTCTTTCATGACATTTTCTAAGCACAATAAAATGCATTCACCAGTCAAAAGGCTGCATTTAAGAACATATCCTGCAAAATTTGATGGAATTTGAAATAGTAATTGGGCGTCATAAGTGGTTTGTGGAATAAAATATTTAATATAGCTCACATATTTTTCTGTTCAGAAGCACAGCAAGGAGACCCTGGGTTTTTAGCATCTACCTGGGAACTGAGTACAATTCATTCACCAACTGCTATCAGAGCTGCTAGTTCTTTTGCAGCCATTATTTCTTGACAGAACATAAAAATGCTCAGCCAATCCATTTGTAAATAAAATATTTTATGTAATTATTTAGCTTGTCATAAGTATTTCTCAGAAAGCCAAGTACAATGTTCAAAATATGAGAGATTTAAATTCAGTAGTAGTAGAAATAATGACAAAAAGGGATGCTATAGAATAGGTTGATTCTGGTCTCTATCTATCTACCTACCTACCTACCTACCTACCTACCTACCTATGGGCCTATTATTAGCCCCAACTAGAGCAGACCCACTGGATTCGTGAGACTTACCCATGTGTAGCCTCACTATTCAACATTTGGTTCTTTGAGTTTAATCTCATTGGGACTACTCTATAGGATAGTGTCCACTTTAACCTGTCCTAATCATTATAGGTATCGATGGCTAGGACTTATAGGAGTTGGACTCCAACAAAAACTGTAGAGTCACAATGTTTCTACAGCCCTATAGAGCAGTGGTTCTCAACCCCAGATGTTTTGATCTACAACTCCCAGAAATCCCAGCCAGTTTACCAGCTGTTAGGATTTCTGGGAGTTGAAGGCCAAAACATCTGGGGACCGACCCACAGGTTGAGAACCACTGCTATAAAGGGATTTCTGATATTATTATTATAATTATATTTACTGACACAAAACCACAATATGTCACAGCAAACGAGATCTATATGCTGGATTTCATATAAAAAAATCACAAGTCAAACACTTCCCAAGCGTCTAGGACTGTGTGCTGTATTTTTGAATGATGCGCGCAGATCCAAGTAAGGTGGCCCTTTGCAGTTGGCAGATAGTGATTTTGTGAATGTTTATTGTTTCCAAATTCCGGCTGAGATCTTTTGGCACGGCACTCAGTGAGCCAATGACCACTGGGACCACCTGTTTATGCCAGAGCCTTTGCAGTTCGATTTTGAGGTCTTGATAACAGCTGAGGTTTTCCTGTTGTTTTTCACCCGGTATGGCAACATCAATAATCCAGACTTTTTTCTTTTCCACAATCGTGATGTCTGGTGTATTGTGTTCCAAAACTTTGTCAGTCTGGATTCGAAAGTCCCACAGTATTTTTGCATGTTCATTTTCCACGACCTTTGCAGGTTTATGATCCCACCAATTCTTTACTGCTGGCAGGTGGTACTTGTGACTCATAAGTTCCAGTGAATCATTTGGGCCACAGAGTTGTGCCTCTGTTTGTAGTCCATCTGTGCGATTTTCTTGCAACAGCTGAGGATATTATTATTATTTGTATGCCACTTCTTCTCTCTTAAAAGAGACTCAAATCAGCAATGTTAAACATTAATAAATGAACAATTTCATACGTTAAACATAAACACTAAAATAGAATTAAAAGTTGATATCCTACCAATTCCTTTATTAAAACAAAATAGACGTGTTTGTATTTAACTTAATGTCCTGATCCTGTTTTTCTACACTATTCCCAATCCTTGTTCTAATTCTGATTATAATTTTTTCATCTAATAACATGACAGTTTGTGACATGCATCTTTCTAATTATGAACATATGTGTGGTAGAATACATAATACATTAAATACATTGGCTTGAACCTCAGCTGAAATGAGATTCTCTAAACCAGTGATTTTCAACCTTTTTTGAGCCACGGCACATTTTTTACATTTACAAAATCTTGGGGCACACCACCAACCAAAATGACACAAAATGACACTCTAACCCAGTAATACATATAGGTAATATGTTTTTTTAGTGTATTTATACACTCAGTGTGAAACCTGGGCTTGTTTCGATGAACACAACATAGATATCCTGGCAGGAATGGTAGAAAGACACACACAAAGCTCTTGCTCAACAGCTGTCAGTCTCTCTCTGTTTTTAGTTTTTATCGCAGTCAAGCTTGAGAAGCTCATCTCACACAGATATGTAGTTGAAAATGGGAGCAATGTCAAAATAGCTTTGTAGGTCAGAATGGGGAACTCCCTGGCAACAGATAACCAAAAACTGTCCAAAAACGTCGATGCCATTGCATCCCTGGTGAAAGTGAATCTAAATGAAAGATAGCTTTCACTGTATTGCCTCGAGCTCACCATCTTTTCTTTTTTCCTTTTGTCCACCACTCATATTTGGGCCTTCATCTGTGTCATAATTTTGTCCAGGGCCCTGTTCGGCATTTGCATGTTCCCTTCTCAAAAACTTCTCCATCACTGTCACTCGCTTGTCTTGCTGTGATCCCAAATTGCCACTGTCACTTGACGCGCAGCTGCAGCACTAACTCTAACTTTGTTTACTTAGCCGCATCTGAGCGAATCCAAGATGGCGTGACCATAGCACATCTTAGGTGACGCGAGAGTGCTATGGTTCCATTTCTTAAAGGGACAGATGTGCCTTATATTTTATATATGAATGAAGTTCGAAAATAATTTCTCACGGCACACCTGATGATCTCTCACGGCACACTAGTGTTCCGCGGCACACTGGTTGAAAATCACTGCTCTAAACAACACAGTAATTGTGTTTAAAACCATCAAACTTGCTACCATAGGTTTTTTTCTCCTTGTTCAAATTTCAGTTTTTCTCTTAAAGGAATTAAAGCAAGATACTCATTCAGCAATGTGTGCTTAGTTTTTTCCCGAATAGCTGATTTTCATATCTTTTTGATGATACATAGATTTTAAAATCTTGTCTCCTCAGGATAACTACACTTTTGCACAGCCTGGTATTCAGAAGAAAGTGAAAATGCTGGAAGAACTTGTTAGCCGGATCGATGGTAAGTCTCAAAAGCTAAGTGAGACTAAATGGGTTGAAAGTTTAGTTAAAAGCTCTGTGAGCCGCTTTGCCAAAGCCGATGCAACGGTCTGCCCCTGCCATAATGCAGGCCTTCGCGGGCAAGGTGTCACCCTTAATCAGCTGGTGGCACAGTCACATTTCGCAAACTTACTGCAGTGTTTCATTTAAAGGAAAGCTACTAGAGCATGAGCCACTCTCATTATGGTTTATTAAGGCAAAGTAATCAAAATGCAATGCCAATCTCTCTGTTGCAGGCTAATGGCTACATACAAAAGGCAGCCAGCATTCATTTTGCATTAAGCTCAATGGTTGCAGTGATACGTTAAGTCACATTGGTTGTTTATAGTCTTTTGGTGCTGTGTTTTGTGCCTATGTGTATCGTTTTGCTACCAGGAATGTGTGAATAATTTATCTGTGGAATGCAATTAATTACAACTTTGGAAACAATGTCCTTAATATTAGAGATAAATTACAGGGGGGTGCGAGGGTAATTTTAGATTATGCTTTCATGTCTCAGGCTACTTTGAAACATTTTCTACCTTCATCCTTAAAACAATTCCCATCATGAAATGCTGACTGTCATATTCCTGGAGCAGAGTTTAATTAAATGAAATTCAAGAGATAGTGCTTGCCCGTTCTAAACATATTCTCTTGATAGTTCGTTAAGTTAACGAGCAATGTGATGCCGAGCAGAACTAAGCACATATTTGTGACACTGCCTGTCAGTTATGGGTTATGTGTGTCAAAGAAATCCTATTGCACAAATTGCTAAGTACAGAATAAGCCTCATGAATAGATGGACTCTATTGTTCTATTATATACAGTGTAAGCCTAGTTGCACCAGCACTTAACTGCAGCAAAATTTCTCTTTGCTTGGCTGTGTTTTAGCACTCTGAATAGTTAACACTGACCTTGAATATGCTTAAAGGTTAACGGTGTCTTCATAGGAAGCTATTCACTGTGTCTTGCTATTTGTAAGGTCAGAAGATCTTCATCTATATATATAAAATCCTTCATGTGGTAGTGACAGTCTTATAGACCAGTGTTTCCCAACCAGTGTGCCGGGGCACACTAGTGTGCCGTGAACGATCATCAGGTGTACCGTGGGAAATTGGAACCTCCAATACGCTTACTTATTAAAGGAGTGCCGCTATGTCACAGTACAAAATGCACAATTAATCATACATAATCATACACAAAAAACACATTCAAAGTACCCAATCCTACTGGAGAAAATAAAAAGTCTAACATAAGGTAGTTTGGCGTGGTCGCCACAGAGAGCAGAGGAGTTGCGAACCAGGAAGTAGCGAGTTCACGAAGCACTCCTCTACGGAAAACTCACGATATTTGATGAAATCACGGAAGTGAGTGCAAAAAACAAAGTGTATCCTCACGATGTTATCCAATGTCAGTTCCGGGATTCACACAATAACATAGTCAGTTTGCGGACAATTTAAAGAAGCAGCACTATAATCATAGCGACAAGGTAGAAAATCATGTAGATCAGGGGTGCTCACACTTTTTCAGCATGGGAGCTACTGATTAAAAAACCAAGTCCCAAAGATCACCTACCCAGAAATGTAAAACGTATAACTATTTTCTTATTTATTTATTTATTTATATTTATTATTCATTTTTATGTACCACTCCTTCCGGCAGGCTCAGGGCAGTTTACATAAAATAACAACAATATAAAACAGAGCATAAAAATACATCCAACCACCCCATTTCTCCCACACTGCCATATTACCACACATATTATCAGCCAGAAAGTAAGAAGAGAGGCTTTTGAACTGCAAGGCCATTTAATACTCAGCAAGGTAAACAAAGGGGCATGCAAAATACATCCAACCACCCCATTTCTCCCACATTTCCATATTCCCCAACATATATTTCTCAAGGAACAAAGCAAGCAGAGAGGCTTTGGAGCTAAAAGGCCATTTTAAACATTAAAAATAAACAAAGAGACATGCCACAGAACAATCAAGCACCCACCCCAAAGTAAAAAGACCGACCTTTGAGATGCGGTAAGGAAATGACCCCAAAGCGTCCTTCTCCTCCTCCTCCGTCATTGCTCCTATTTCCACGCCGCCAGCATGCGTGCCGCCTCCAAGAGCTCACGAGAAGTTCGATGGGCAGAATGGGCGCTTCTGCGCATGCATGCAGGGCCAGCCATGCATCGCGTCATCCAGGCCCACCCCCTTCAGTTTCCTACGACTCTGAGTAGCTGGAGAAGGACGGAGGGAGGAGGAGGAATCCAAAAGAAGGGGCCCATTCTGCCTCTTGGACTCTGGAGCTTTTGGAGGCGGCGCGCGAGCAGGGAGCGGGGAGGAGCAACGACGGAGGACTTCTTTGCAGCGTGCAGGGGCGCGTGAAGAGGATCAACAGCAAAAAACCTGGTCAGGGGCCTGAAGATCACCAGGATGAGGCCCGAAGATCACCCTGGTGATCGCGATCACCGTTCTGAGCACCCCTGATGTAGATAATCACATATATTCAAACCGCCAGAGGCTGAAGATAGATGTGGCGATGGAATCAAAAGCTGGCATGGGCAAACTTGGACCTTCCAGGTGTTTTGGACTCCAATTCCCACCATTCCTAGCAGCCTCAGGCCCTTTTACTCCCCCCCCCCTCAGCCACTTAAGCAGGAAAGGGCCTAAGGCTATTAGGAATGGTGGGAGTTGGAAGTCCAAAGCACCCAGAGGGCCGAAGTTTTCCCATGACTGACAGCTGTTGAGCAAGACCTTCGTGTGTGTCTTTCTGCCATTCCTGCCAGGATATTTGTGTTGTGTTCATCGAAAAAGGCCCAGGTTTCACACTAAGTGTATAAATCCATTTAAAATCATATTAACTATATGTATTACTGTGTTAGAGTGTCATTTTGGATATTTTTGGTTGGTGGTGTGCCCCAGGATTTTGTAAATGTAAAAAGTGTGCCGTGGCTCAAAAAAGGTTGAAAAACACTGTTATAGACAAAGAAACCACACAAGGCAGACACACAAAAACAGCCCACATACCCATAAAACCCTACGAGGTATGCATGCCACAAAAAAACCCCCAAAAGAACCAACGGCCACAAATTTAAAAACATCATTATGGACTACAACTCCCATGATCCCCCACACCACCTCCCTCTGGCAGTTTAGAGTGTCGGAATGTTGGTGGAGCTGGCCAATTAGAGGCATTCTGCAAATAGTCCCACAGTTAGAATGTAGAAGCTGGGCCCCCCCCCCCCCCCGGGCAGTTTAGAGTGTCGGAATGTTGGTGGTGCTGGCCACTCAGAGCCGTTATGCAAAACAGACAGGTAATAAAAGGCAATCCAAAAGGTAGAAGCTGGTGAAGGGACTAGCAAAAGGAAGGGGGGGAAGGTAGGGGAGGGAATGGAGGGGGAGGAGACAAGGGGAGCAAGAACTGATACAGAAAGGGGAGGGATGGCAGGAAGGAGGGAAAGGAAAGAAGAAAGGGAAGGAGAAGAGGCAGGAGGACAGAGAGAAGAGAAAAGCTGAGGGATGAGGGGGAGAGGGAAGAAAGGAAGTATAAAAGGCAGGAAGGGATGTTACTGTTGGTCTTTGCCACATGCACACACATATGTACATATAGACATGCACATATACACACATATACACATGCACTGAAATATACACATGCACACAAACATACACGCATCTGTACTTACACACATATACACATATACACGCATATACATATACAAAAGCACACATATACATAAGTACACACATATACACACATATACATATGCACATATACATAACTACACACACACATGTACACACAGACACAAATCCATATATATATATATATATATATATATACACACACACACACACAACACATATATATAGACTGGGACACAGGAAAGAGAAAGAGCCACAGCAGCGCGTGGCCGGGTACAGCGAGTTTTATATAAATAAGTTGCTAGCAAGCAACTGTTCTCTGAAGTCTCTGGTTGTGACTTCTCTCACATGAATCATTTCCTCCCCTTTCTTAGTGCATATACAAATTGCATGGGAAGGACCATAGTACATTAAAAAAACTACACAGTTCTTAACCAGATGGTCCCTAGAAAACTGTTTCACTCCAAGGCTGGGAATCACCTCTGTACTTAAGGCACACTACAGTCCATGGTAAAATAGCAAAGCAGTTCATATGAAAAGCAAAGTCAAAATATCAGAATAAATTCACAGATTTCCCCTAACGAGGCCAATCATAAAAGAGAAATTCCCAATGAGAGATGGATGACATATAATCTATCTATGCATATAATAAAAGTCAGTGTTTGTGGCCAAGCAGTGGGAGGAATATGTGGCAGTGTTTTGATTGGCTGACACTCCGGGATTATTCGCATAAATGGCTGTGACTGGCCAGCCTCCCAACATTCCAACACAGTACAGAGATGAAAGGAATGGGCCTGAGGCAGGCACAAATGGCTGGAG
Source organism: Anolis apletophallus (assembly GCA_030556195.1). NCBI lineage: Eukaryota > Metazoa > Chordata > Lepidosauria > Squamata > Anolidae > Anolis > Anolis apletophallus. The sequence continues at coordinate 8,532,161 of JARBWK010000009.1, read as the reverse complement.
TTGAAGTTAGCCAGTTGACAGTTTTTTTCTGTTGGAAATGGAATGTTCAGTACCTTCACCAACACTGCAGCCCTATACATAGAGGGAAAATGAAAGGCCTCAGGCAGTCAGCCACTGCGGCCCACAGCAATGACGGATCAGGACCAAACTTGCCAAACAGGGGCCCAATGGCCCACTTCATAACCTGGTGTGATTTAGGGCAGAATGGGTCATGAATGATGGGATTTGCAGTACCTTCACCTCATTCACTTCCCAAACAACACTGTAGCCCCTATACATCACAGACCAGGCCCAAAATTGACAGCAAGGCTTCCTTAACTTGATTTTCCTGACTAGGCCCCCAACAATGACAGAACAAGACCAAACTTGGCACACAGACCCCCCCCCCAAGGTGCACCCTACATCCTGGTGCAGTTTGAGGGAGGATGGACCATGGATGATGGGACTTGCAGTACTTCAATTCACTTCCTTAGAGCACTGTGGGCCACACCAATGACGAACTATGGCACACAATGCCTTCCTCAAATAACCCGAGCACCGCCGGGTCCCCAAGCTAGTAAACTACTAAAAATCCACAACCAAGAAGTTACGTTAAAATCGTTAGAAGAAATCAAGTTAGTAGAGCCAAATACATCGTGGTTTCAATTCTGGCAAATTACAGAAAATTTTAAAATAGACAAAAACAAAGGATTTGAATTAAAAGAAACATTTTGGGACAGAATTATAAAGACAGAGGCCAAGTTGATTTTTTTTTTACCAATAATTAATAACCTGGGCAACAGAGGAAGAGATAATAAAAGAAGTGATGATAAAATGGGCTAAAGCAATAGGTCATACAATCGATTTAGCAAAGTGGGAAGAAATATGGACAATAAAACTCAAATATGTCTATGGCATAGAGATAAAAGAAAACTGGTTTAAGGTATTTTATATGTGGTATCTCACACCAGAAAAACTTGCGAAATACTCTAAGGGAAAGATAAGTAGTAAGTGCTGGAAATGTGGAGAGAACACGGGTACATTCCTTCAGATGTGGTGGGAATGTAAAATAATAAAAAGGTTTTGGTGGGAAATATACAAAAAGATGAGAAAAATTCTCCATTTGAATTTTGACTTCAAACCAGAATCTTTTTTACTGGGGATTTTGGATTTTCAAATAGATAAAAATGACGATAATTTTTTTTTCTATCTCACCACGGCCGCAAGAATTTGCATAGTGAGACTGTGGAAGGCTAAGGAAACGGCAACAGCGCATAAATGGATAAAAAAGACACTAGATGTTATGAACATGGACCTATTGACTCAAGCCATTGCCCAAAACTAGTCTGCTTCAAAAAAAAAACCCCTACCAAATTGGAATAAGTTTATTGACTTTATCAGAAGTAACAATTATAAGTATTTGTAAAATATTTGTAAAGGAGAAAAAAATGGAAATAAGAATCCAAAGGACTAGTGAGAGGGACTAATATTTAAGATATGTCTAAAGAACATCAAACACTATCTCAAAGCGATCTGGGAGTAAAGGGAACTTTCATATTTGGTGTGGTGTGGTGACGGTATTTTAGCTATAGGTTTAGCTATATGGGTGTTATGTGTTTCACTAGTATTGTATTGTTTGTGAAGGAATCTATATTACGTCAATGTTTAGTGATCGGAGGTTTTTTTTATGTATTTGTCTTGTATTTGCATTTGTATTTGTAATGTATGAGTGGTTGTTTGCTTTCACGAATAAAAAACAATTTAAAAAAAGAATAAATTCACAGAAATCAAAGTACATGAGTAGCATCAAAAACCAGGAATACAAAAGCAGAATAAATCCAAAACATGAGATCCAGGAACAGTCCTCAAAAACTTGGAATCGTGAAACATGAACAAAAAGGGAACATGGAACTAGAAATCCCTTGACTTGGCAGAAGTTCTACACTCAAACACCGACGTTGCCGCAACTGGCAAAGCAGTCTGCTGGAGCTCAAAAATGGCCACGGCTGCATCCCCACTGTATGCAGCGATCGTATGAAAGCACCAAGGACGGTGCTATACAAGTAGGGCAGAAGAAAATCCACTCACCAGGATTCATGGAAAGGAGTGACTTAACGCGATCCTAATGACAAGGTGAGGGGATGCCTCACCGGGAAGGTGGACGGCGAGGTGCTTAGCCCGTCGGCCCTGGTTAAAAGTTTGGGGGTCCAACTGGACCCTCTGCTGACGATGGAGGCTCAGGTCTCCACTGTGAGCAGAGCGGCGTTTTTCCATCTGTGCCAGACAAGGCGGCTGGCGCCCTACCTTTCCGGTGGCAACCTATCCACGGTAATCCAGGCCACGGTCATCTCGAGACTGGACTACTGTAACGCCCTTTACATTGGCCTTCCTCTGTCGGTAATCCGGAAACTTAAGCTGGTGCAAAACGCTGCGGCTCGACTACTGGTGCATGCGGCACTATTGTGCCACATCACTCCAGTCCTACAGCGATTGCACTGGCTCCCCATCGATTGCCTTCAAAGTGCTGGTGTTAACCTTTAAGGCGTTGCATGGCCTGGGGCCAGTGTACCTGAAGGACCACCTTTCCCTGCACATTCCCCAGAGACCACTACGGTCCGTGGATCAAAACCTATTGGAGGTTCCATCACTTAAGATCTGTCGCCTGTCCTCAACGCGGCAGCGTACTTTCTTTGTAGTAGCGCCTACCCTTTGGAACGCCCTCCCAGAGGAGGCTCGAGCAATAACGGATCTACAGGCCTTCCGGAGGGCCTGCAAGACCAATCTCTTCAGACAGGCGTTTAACCTTTAAGGCTGTTAAATTCCACTCTTGCCTCAATCTGTTTTATTATGTTTTTAACTATGTTGTGATTATGTTGTTCACTGGTGTGAACCACCCTGAGCCTCTTTGGGAAGGGGGGTATAGACATCGAAATAATAAATAAATAAATCATAAGTGAAGGGCAGAGCAAGGTGCAGGCATCTGAGATGCCCAGGGTATAGAAAAAGAGATAGAGCAGCGCTGTGCCCAGAAAAACACGCCTCTTTAACCCATGTGGCCCGCTATCAGGGTTTACAATACAGACGAAGATATAGGGCTGCCAGGCCCAGCATCTGAGTCAGTGGAAAGCAGTCAGTGGAACAACAACAGCTGCAGCCTGATACTGAAGAAGCTACCCCTTTAGTGCAGGGCCAAGTGCCTCAGGTAAGGGGAAGTCCTGAGTTAACTCAGGATCAGGAGAGCAATGAGGCAGAGTTAAGTATCCCAGAAAGACTGCAACTGAGGATTCATGCTATTCAGCTGCATAGATCTGCCCGGTTGGCACAGAGAAGAGCCAACAGGTGAGTAGCAGTTTGGATTTGGTCTTTGCTGAGAGCAACGTTTGGAACTTGCTACAGCTTGGAGCTCTGTTGGATGACTTCTTGTGCGTTAGACCTTGACTTTGGACTATGTATTGCTTGGATGTGTTGGTGAGAATCTTGGGACTGGACTATTGACTATGCTTTCTGGATTATCCCTGTCTAGTTTGTTGTTTGAATCTACTTTGGCTTTGATTCTGGGCTGACTGACGACGAGCATCGTGAGTGACTGTTTATACTGAGAGATTCTGTGCAGGGTTGCGACACCCACCCTTGTATCCTATTATGGTACCTCCTTCTCTGCCTCTCAGATCTCACTCCTGAGGACTGCAGTGAAGTGGTGCATGTGTGAAATCTGAGAGTCAGAGAAGGAGGTACAGTAATAGGAAAATCACCATATTGAAATAAAACATTTTATTTGGTGTGTTGAAAGATTCTTATACGTCAGAAACTCCAAAACTCTATAGTTTAATTGGAAAAGTTGGGGGTCGTCTTATACGCTCAGTCATCTTAAACGTCAGAAAATATAGGTAAATCAAATTACAAACATTTTGAGGAAATACATAATGTATGCAAAACAAGTTCAGAAAGTATCACAATGGACCTCTTTTCCTCCAAGATTGGTATTTACATCCATCAGGGTGCAATCTTTGGCTTGAGCCAAAACCAGACCCTGCAATAGCTAGCTAGAGCAGTGTTTCCCAACCAGTGTGCCGTGGCACACTAGTGTGCCGTCAGCAATCATCAGGTGTGCCGTGGGAAATTGGCACTCTCCCCCCTCCTAGCAGCCCCATCACAGGTTTCCAAGAAACAAATTGAGCCTCTCCGCTTGGAAATGTTTTTTTTTTTACTATTTTACTGGATTTTTCAAGAGTTGCCCCCAACGGAACTGTTTATAACAGCTTCATGACATCCATAGTTAACTGGAAGCAAGTTTCACTCAGGGTGAAATTTCACAAAGGTCTGGAGAACAAGCTCTATGAGGAGCGGCTTGAAGAGCTGGGCATGTTTAGCCTGAACAAGAGAAGGCTGAGAGAAGACATGATAGCCATGTATAAATATGTGAGAAGAAGTCATATCTATGTTGTATTCATCAAAACAGGCCCAGGTTTCACACTGAGTGTATAAATACATTTAAAAACATATTAACTATATGTATTACTGTGTTAGAGTGTGTAATGTTGTGTCATTTTGGTTGGTGGTGTGCCCCAGGATTTGTAAATGTAAAAAATGTGCCGCGGCTCAAAAAAGGTTGAAAAACACTGAGCTAGAGAACCAAAAACCTGCAGGTTCTCTGTTATGAGTTAGCATAGTCAAGAAGTCTGTATTGCACGTTTGTATCTTGATGCAGAAGGGGGAAATAACCTCCACTTAATTGAAGTCCCATCTCCAAATGGAATAGCACCTTCGGATCCAATCCTATAATGTTATTGTTTTCTTTTTGTCACTGTAAACAGGGATGTAGTGTCATGTGGATAGTACTTTAATTTGCATTTAGTTTCCTAGACTCTCGCTTTTTAGCATTGTCCTTTGAATCCTTCATAAAAGATTAATTCTTTAAAAAAACTGTAACCTTGCAGTTTTGGAAGGGGTCACGTATAAACAGTTGGGTTTTTTGGAGGTGCTAGCTTCTTGATTACAATTAATAGAACTGAAAATAGAATTTTGTTCATAATCCTCACTCTAGCTATTGCTGGTTTTTTTTCTTTCAATCGTGCAATATGGAGGATCACATGTGTGGTATATAATAAATACAGAATCTTCAGAATAATCAGTTTTTGTCATCTAAAGGGATTGTTTTCCGGCTCTGTGGATTGAGTTTTCAATTTTGAAGGATTTGTTATTTTACAATATTTATAAGAAATATGATTACTGTAATTCGGTAAAGCTGTTTTAAATCTTTTCCTAAGCATTACAAGGAGGAAAAATCCATTTTAATTACTTTCCTAAGGTATTTTAACATAGGCTGATCCAGAGATTTAAGTGCTGCAGGTTCAAATTCCATTCCTTGCATAAAGTAGTAAGCCTCGTATCAAACCCTGTCTATGTATTTTATGATTTTTGTTCACACGCCTTATTGAATTCGTTGGTTTTGGAATATTTAACCAATTGATAAAACCTACAATGTATCAACTAAAATATAGGGAAATTGAATATAAAATTAAAACATTATGTGGTGTTTGTTTGATAGGAATTTGGGCTTCTGTTGGAAGTATGATCTTGAATAATTAAGACCCTTTACCAACCATAATAAACCTGCAACATGTATTAGCTTGCAAAGAGGCTTGTTTCCATATTGGCTAAAGAAGAGGCAAGAATCAATCACCATTACATACATATGTAACATCTGTTATTCTGCTGAATATATTCATTGGAAAGGAATGGAGTGACCCACCTCCATATTTCCTGCTGATATGTGTCTGTACTGTTTATGATTTCCTCTCCTTCCTGGCTAGCCTACAGAACAACTGGGATAGTGGTAAGGCCAGCGCTTTCTAAACACTATTGTGACACATTGGTGCGCCAGCTGCAGTGTGTAGGTGTGTCATATGAAATAACAATAAACCTCTGGGTCTATCTGAAATAAGCAATAAATCATATATTCAAAGTGCAGGCGATTACCTATAAAGCCCGAAATGTTTGGGACCTGCCTACCTTCGTAACCGGCTCTCCTCCCATGAACCAGCCCGAGCCCTTTGCTCTTCAGGGGAGGCCGTCCTTTCGCCCCTGCCAGTCTCACAGACCCGGCTTGTGAGCACTAGGGAGAGAGTCTTCTCCTCTGTGGCCCCCCAACTTTGGAATTCCCTCCCCGGGAGATTAGGAATGCCCCCTCACTGGAATCCTTTAAAAAACAATTGAAAACCTGGTTTTTCCACCGGGCCTTTGGAGATTAGACCCCCCAAATGCCCGCGTTTTTGGCGAGACCTTTCCCCTTATGTGATCCTTTATGTTTTGACACTACTCCAGTTATCTCCCCCAAGTTTTTAAACATTTTATATGTATATGTGGTTCGCCCTGTCGTTTCTGTTTTAGATTCACCCATGTTCTTGTGTTTTCAAAGATGTATTTATTTTATTGTGTTTATTGCTTTTATTGCGTTTATTGTTTTCTGATGTTTTTGATATTTTTTGTGATGTGTTGTTCGGGCACGGCCCCATGTAAGCCGCTCCGAGTCCCCTTTGGGGAGATGGATGTGGGTTATAAGTAAGGTTTTATTATTATTATATTATATTTCAAAAAATATGAAAGAATGGTTTCTATGAAATATGTTGTGTCCTCATACATTTTGTTATTGCAATATACTGTATGTATGTGCCTAAGGTGTTCATTTAACCTCCAGTTCACTAATAAAACTTTATTACTATGTCACAAAATGATACATATTTAAAAAGTGTGTCACCAACATGAAATGTTTGGCAAGCTCTGGGTAAGAGGGACGGGGAAAAATTCCTCTCCTACTAACCTCTTCATTTGTCTGCATGTAGTCATCCCAAACTCTTACAGCTGTGAATTGTGTTATTAAACACAAGACTGATCCATATTGATCATCAAGTCTGAAAAAGATTTTGCCCTTTTCTGATCTTGGCCTTAAGTGGCCTTGGAATTCACACTTTATTTTTTATCACTTCAGATGCTAATGATCAAATGTCACGTGAATGTTTTCCCAGAGTAGTCAGTTTTTCAAGTCCTACTGCCAACTGTTAAAGATTTCTTCCCTACCCATCAGGAATACAAGTCAGGAAGGCCAATTAGATTGCTCTATATCAGTGGTTCCCAACCTGTGGGATGAAAATATGGTCCTTGGTCTCACCATTACTACAGTTGCCTCGAAACCACGCGGTAATGAGAGCGACTGGTCTCTTTAAACCCTCTTACAGTGCTGATGTCGGGAGTTGAAAGATTACTACTACCACATCTGCTCTAGATTATTAAATACTAGCTTGGGGACCCGGCGGTGCCCGGGTTATTTGAGGAAGGCATTGTGTGCCAAGGTTGGTTCCTGTGGCACACAATGTTTATGTGGCTTGCAGTGTTCTCAGGAACTTAGTGAAGGTACTAGAAGTCCCATTGGCCACGGTCCATCCCCCTCCAAACAGCACCAGGATGTAGAGTGGGTCACGGGGGCTCTGTGTGTCACATTTGGTCTTGATCATTCTTTGGATGAGGGTTGCAGCAGTCTCTGAAGGTAGGTGAAGGTATTTCAAGTCCCATCATCTGTGGTCCATCCTCCTTGAAACAGCACCAGGGTGTAGAGTGGGTCAAGGGGGCTCTGTGTGCTAATTTTGGTCTGTAGAGGTCATTGGGTGAGGGTCGTGTTGTGAAGTGGGCCATTGGGCCCCTGTATGGCAAGTTTGGTCCTGATCCGTCAGTGCTGTGGGCCGCAGTGGCTGACTGCCTGAGGCCTTTCCTTTTCCCTCTGCATCACCTTAGAATGTTGGAATGTGGATGGCCAATCGGAGTCCTTTATGCAAATACCATTTCAGTGGCAACCAATTCCCTCTGTCTGGGGCCGTAGAATGTTGGAGGTCTGAGGCTGGCCAATCAGAGTCCTTTATGCAAATATTCCCATAGTGGCAACCTATTGAAATGCTGTCACATATTCCTTGGCACCTCCGAGAAAATGAACATTCCATTTCCAACGGGAAAAAACTGTCATTTGGCTAACTCAACCATTCAGTTGCATTCTGTTTTGCTGGCCAATCAGAGTCATTTATACAAATTGTCTCTCAGTGGCAACCAGTTCCCTGTGTCTGGTGCCTTAGAGTGTTAGAGTTCTGAGGCTGGCCAATCAGTTTCCTTTATGCAAATAATCCCACAGTGGCAGCCAATCAAAAAGCTGGCACATATTCCTCCGCACCTCCCGCCTTCCGCACCTCCCGCCCTCCGCAAACACTGACTTTTATTATATACTTAGATAGATAGATAGATAGATAGATAGATAGATAGATAGATAGATAGATAGATAGATAGATGGTTTTCTGTGGGCAAGCAGATGGCAACTACTGGATGTCATATGTTCTTTATCAGAAACTAGAGCTCATATGTTCTATCCAATGCAATGTTCTGAATCATCACCCCAAATAACCAAACCAAATCTAAAGTTGACCAAAAGCTGATTTGTAACGCTTGTGGTACTAATGTTGGAAAGTGGCCCTTGGTCAAAAAGGGTTGGGAACCTCTGCTCTATAGCAAATGGCTTACCATTAAGAGCTTCCTGAATGCACATGTCACAGATTTTCTCCATCAGTACCGTTAAGGAAAGGCTGAGTGTGATGTTATTAAATGAGGCATTTTACTGGGCCTAACTTACATAGTTGAGGAATCCTTCTGAAGCCAAGAACATCTTTTGAGTGGGAATTTATTGAAGCCTTTGGTACAGTGAATGAAACTTCTTCCGCGTTCCAGAGTATCATTTTTATTCAACCATATTTCCCTTCTGAGATTCTACTTAAGAATAAAACATGGAACGATTATGCTAATTGTCGATATAAACAGATAGTGCGTTTTGCATATGCGTGTTATTAACTAGTCTGAATGCATATAAATCCATTGCATAAAATATGTATATGTAACTTTAAAGAATAGCCTGTTTCAGCAACATTCTCAATAGGGTTATGAAAGTTTTAAAAGTGCTGAGAGGACTGTTGAAACACATTCACTCATTATTTCATAGTGATACAAGCACTATTATTTTTTGAAGATTTAGCATAATTTTATTATTGCAAACTGCCGTATAAGTATTGTATGAAAAAATACTTTTAAGTCTGAAAGATGGCAATAATTACATCTGCCGAGTCATTCATTGCATCTGCATGGTTACTACCAGTGAAACGGAAAATTTAAATTTAGAATTATTGCCAGCCAAATTACCTTTATCAGTGAAATAACATCTGCTCACAATTACTTACATGAAAAAAGAGGAATGAATCTCTTCGGTCTGTGTGTTTCCTTTTTGTTTTTCTGCATATATTATGAAATAAATTGCAGATAAAGCGTTGCACTTAGTTGTCTATTTTTCAGTGTGTTGGGGTGAAATACAGACAAACCCATGGGAAATTCAAAACCGTTATCTATCTATCTTTTTTAAATGGAGTTGAAAAACTGAGTAACTCCAGTTTACTGCTTCTCACTTTGTTCTGAGGCTTTCCAATAGTTGTATATTAATACTAGCTGTACCCGGCACGCGTTGCTGTGCCCTATTTAGGAGATGCGAGAAAGTCTGAGTATGTAAGGGTTGGAATTGTTGTTAGTTGTGGTGTTGTTGGGGCCATGGCTGTGTCGTTGTGGGTTGTTCTGGTGGGTGGGATGTTGAAGTCCTGGGGAGTTGTTGGTGTGTGGTGTTGCTGGCGTTCTGCAGAGCTTGTGGATATACAATGTTTTTTGTCTTTCCGTCTGCTGTGTTGATGTAGAGGTCGATGCGTGTGTGGGTGGAGTACTTTGGAAGTGAGTGGAGGTACTTGAAATCCCATTATCCATGGTGTGTCCTCCTCTGAACTGCAGTCAGATGGAGTGTGGGTCATGGGGGGCATTGTGTGCCAAGTTTGGTCTTTATCGGTCTTGGTACTGGGCCACAGTGGTCTGTGGGGAATGATGGGTTTTGAAGTCGTACAAATCCCATTATCCATGGAAGTACTTCAAGTCCCATAATCCATGGTCCACCCTCCTCCAAACTGTAGTAGAATGTAGCATGGGTCATAGGGGCTCTGTGTGCCAAGGTAGGTTACTGTAAATTCAGGCCATATGCAGTGTCCCATGAACTGAGGCCTAGTCAGGAACAGCAAGTTAATGAAGCCTTACTGTCAATTCAGGCCATACACAATGTCCAATGAGCTGAGGCGTAGTTGGGAGAATCAAGTTAATGAAGCCTTACTGTCAATTCAGAGCGTAAATAGCATTCCATTAAGTGAGGCCTAGTCAGGGAAATTAAGTTAATGAAGCCTTACTGTCAATTTTGGGCGTGGTCTGTGATTTGTAGGGGTGTAAATTTTCTGTGGGAAGTGAATTGGGTGTTTGTGTTTGTGCCTCAGCCCTTCGCCTTATCCTCCTCTGACAGTTTATTAGGGGTCGGAATGTTCATGTTGGCTGGCCAGTACAGGAGTTATGCAAATCCGCCCTTATTGACAGCCAATCATGTTGCCAGAATGTAGAGGCTGGGAGAGTCGTTGGCAGCCCCGGAGGATGCTGGGAAATGTAGGTTTTTACTCGTTGTTTTGGGGGCCTTTTAGGTTTTGGGGGGGAAAGTTTCTTTGCTACAAACCTACCTTGCTTGAGGCCTATTTCTGTTGGCAAGTTTGGTGTTTCTGCGTTGTAAGGTTTCTCTGTTTGGGACGGTCGTTCCATGACGGGAACCCCTTTATATAATAGACTAGCTGAACCCGGCACGCGTTGCTGTGCCCTATTTAGGAGATGTGAGGAAGTGTGGGTATGTAAGGGTTGGAAATGATGTGAAAATGTGTTTTGTGTGTGTATATATGTGTATGTGTGTGTATGTGTGTGTATGTATGTTTGTGTGTCTGTGTGAGTGTCTGTATGTGTGTGTATGTATGTGTGTGTGTTTGCATGTGTGTGTGTGTCTGTGTGTGTGTATGTGTGTGTGTGTATGTGTGTGTATGTGTGTGTGTGTATGTATATGTGTGTGTGTATGTATGTGTCTGTGTATGTATGTGTATGTGTAGGTATGTGTATGTGTATGTATGTGTCTGTGTATGTACACTTCCCCCCTCTCCCCTCTCTCTCTGTCTGATTCCCCCCTTTTCTCTCTCCCCTCCCCCTCTCTCTGTCTCACTCTCCCCCCTCTCTCTCCCTCCTCTCTCTCTCTCTCTCTGATTCCCCCTTCTCTCTTCCCCCCTCTTTCTCTCTGTGTCCTTCCCCCCTCTTGCCTCCCCTGTCTTTCTCTGTCTCATTCCCCCCTCTCCCCCTCTGTCTTAGCCCCCTGTCTCTCACTCCCTCTCTCTCTCCCAATAAGGGGCGGGACGCGTAGGAGGCTGGGCATGCCGATCTCCGGGCCTGCCTCCCGCCCTGGCGGGCATGCCCAGCGTCGTACGCGTCCCGCCCCTTTTTGGCTGTGCTGGGTGGCGTGAGGCCACGGCAGGACGCGTACGATGCTGGTATGGTTGCAGCGGCGGCGCCAGAAAGAAGGTAAGGCCAGGAGCTTACCTTCTTTCAGGCGCGGCCGCTGGAACCGCAGGGGACACGGCGGAAGGCGGATCGCCGATCTCCGGCCCTGCCTCCCGCCCTGGCACGCATGCCCAGCGTCGTACGCGTCCCACCCCTTTTTGGCTGTGCTGGGTGGCGTCAGGCCGCTTTTGGGAAGTCCCGCCTTTCGGACTACACTTCCCAGAAAGCCCGGCATGACCACTTCTGGTGTTTGCGGAGGTTTCTGGGAAGTGTAGTGCGGCGCCCTAGAGCTGCTGTGGGACCGGGGTCGTGCGGGCACGGGCGAGGATGGCGAGGCGGTTAGGGAGTTGGCGGTGTGGCTGTGAAGGTTCAGGGTGAGTGGGGAGAGAGGGTGACGGGATGGGTGTGTGTGTGGGCGGGGTGGTTCGGAGTGCGCCTGCGCGATTGCTCTCCCTGTTTTCAGCGCTCGCGGCCAGCGCAGAACGGGAGGCAATAGGCGGTTTTGGGGGGCTGTTTTTGGGGGGGGTTGCAAGGTAGGGAGGTGGGTTTTTTGTGCTATGTTTGTACCTCGTGGTCTGGGGAAATGTGTGTCGTTGGATTTGTGTTTCTGGGGGGTATAGTTTGGCCGTGCATAATGGCCATCGCATGACCACTCTCTTTTTATATATATAGATGTGCTAGTGTAGAAGTTATTGTTTGTGAGTAGCTATTGTATATATTTGTAAGTAAACCTTGAAATTAGGTTGAAGCAACTAAAGTGATATAGTAAATTTGCCAACATAGCTAAAGGGAACATTCAGTCTAAGATCTATGGCCAGCTTCATCAGCTACTTCTCTTAGGAAGTGCTACACATGCTGTATAGTAGAGACTAAATCTTAACTATCAGTCTGAATTAGACTGAACCCAGTGAATCATTTTATTAATTAATTAATTAATTTATTATTTGGACTTGGACGCCGCCACTCCCCAAGGGCTCGGAGTGGCTTACAATCAGGTAAAACACACAGAGGTCAAAGCATACATATTAAACTAGCTTAAAAATATTTCTGGCCTAGCAATCAAAGGCTAGCCGGAAAAGGTGAGTCTTGCAGGCCTTGCGGAAGGGGAGAAGGTCCTGCATGGCCCGTACATCGCTAGGAAGAGTGTTCCATATTGACGGCACCACTACAGAAAAGGCTCTGCGCCTGGTTGATGTAAGACGGATTGCTTTGAAGGTTGGTACTTCAAGGAGGTTCATTTGTTCGGAATGAAGTGACCTCTGGGGTTTGATAGGGGAAAAGACGCCTAGCTTGCCGCAGATGGAAAAAGGTCCAATAACACAAGCAGCGCCGATGCACCCTGGTCAAGCTGGCAACGTAGCTTATCTGTGATGGCTACCAGAACCGTCTCCGTCCCATGCTCCGAACGGAAGCTGGACTGGAAGGGGTCTAGCCAAGTTGCGTCATATAGGAAAGACTGCAACTGCTCCATTACTGCCCTCTCAATTACCTTGCCCAGAAACGATAAATTCGAAACTGGGCGGTAATTGGAGGTTGCTCATTCCTCAGAAGTGTTGATAGAACCTTAAGCAGCCAGAGAAAAGGTACAGCATACTGGGTGCCAACAAATGAAAGGATGTTCAAAGTACAATTTCTTTGTCAGACACTCTAAAATTAGACCATCTTACAGCTTCTCCTATGAAACGGCATGCACACGGTGTCATCCTGTTGAGACCGACAGTATATATTTTACTGTAATCAGGATGTTCAGGCATTTGCTGACCTGAGATTTCCATGTTGTCATCAATTTGAGATTGAGTGGCCCTGCAGTTCCTTTCATGAAGGTATGCAGCCAAGAGATTTCAGGAAAGCATGTTATGATTCTTTTTTCCATTCAACTTTCAACCCAGCTTCTGCAGAGAATAAAACTTCCCAGACATCCCAACTTATCATTTAGTGATTTTTCATATGTATAATGATTTTGGCAGAAGAGTACATTCCCTGTGAAATTTCTCATATGGAACCTGTCCTCACAGTAGGTCTTCTTTACTGTGTTCATTCATACATATAAGTGATATACTTTATACTATTTCCCTGGACCTGTCGTTTTCTACTCATGGTCATTGATTTCATACTATGTCTTGGCTGTATTTCCCATTGACATATTTATTTCGGAACAAACCGGATGTGACAGCACCTATAATGAATGCTGCGCTTCCATCATGCTACTACCTCTTGTCAATTGGCCCTTGTTTAAACTTTTCATCAGTTTTTATTCTTTACCTTGATCGGAAGAGACAATATCTGTCTGATTGTCATATATGGCATGCAATATGTTTCCAAGTGAAGGCAAGGGTTTAGGATGTCTTTCTTCAAAACTCAGCTGGTACGTAGCTTTGGGCTTGAGTGTCACCAGTATGCTGACGACACACTGCTCATTCTGAGGATGGAGGGGCGGCTGTCATCCGTACCCAATAATTTCCAACTATGCCTTGAAGCCGTTACTGGATGGCTGTGAGCCAGCAGGTTGAAGGTGAATCCGGCGAAGACGGAGATCCTTTGGCTGGGTTGTTCGGGCGATAGGGATATCAAACTGCTGACCCTGGATGGCGAGGCATTATGCCCGTCATCATTAGTAAAAAGCCTGGGTGTCCATTTGGACCCTCTGCTGTCAATGGAGACCCAAATCTCCAATGTCAGCAGAATCGCATTCTTCCATCTGCGACAGGCGAAGTGTCTGGCTCCCTATCTCTCACGGAACGATCTGGCCACGGTAATCCAAGCCATGGTCATCTCAAGACTTGACTACTGTAACGCTCTTTACATTGGCCTACCCTTGAATGTGATCCGGAAACTCAAGCTAGTGCAGAATGCTGCTTGTGGGGGAACCCGCGAGCTGCTGTATAACACCTATCCTGCAGAACCTGCACTGGGTGCCAATTTAATACTGGATCACTTTCAAGGTGTTAGTTCTTACTTTTAAGGCCTTATATGGTCTGGGGCCAGTGTACCTACGAGATCGCCTGATTCCATATAACCCTCCGAGATCACTTCGTTCAGAAGACCAGAATCTTCTAGACATCCCTAGTGTGAAGTCTTTCCACCTGACTTCGACAAGGCGCAGGGCATTTTCAATCATCACCCCGGCTCTTTGGAATTCGTTGCCACCAGAAACGCGGGCTCTCCGAAATTTGGTCACCTTCCGGAGGGCCTGCAAGACGCACCTCTTCAGACAGGCCTTCGAAAGCTTGTGATTTTAGCTGCACTTTTATTTGCTGTTTTACCTACTATTATATGTATGTTTTGCTCATTGTTTGTTTTATTGAACTATGTTGTAAACCGCCCTGAGCCGCTGTGAGTGGTAGTGTACAAATCCAAATAAATAAATAAATTAGTAGTGCTTTGAAAACTACTTGCCTGGCTTAATGCAGTTGCTGTGACTGGAGTTGAAAAATTAAAATGTTTATCAAACTGTGTTGTTGAAGGCTTTCATGGCCAGAATCAATGGGTTGCTGTGAGTTTTCAGGACTGTATGGACATGTTCCAGAAGCTGCTTTGAAGCAGCAAGTCCATTCAGTGCTAACCAAGGTGGCCAACTCCAACATTCACACTTGCCTCAAACAGACAAGACTTCTTTCTCCCACCCTGGACATTCCACAGATATATAAACTTCACTTGCCTAGTTTCCAACAGACCTCACAACCTCTGAGGATGCTTGTCATAGATGTGGGCGAAACATCAGAAGAGAATGCTTCCGGAACATGGCTATACAGTCTGGAAAACTCACAGCAAGCTAGTTTATGAAACTGTATTTGAATTTAACCTTCTGCAGTCTGCTTAGAACAGTGTTTCCCAACCAGTGTACCGTGGCACACTAGTGTGCCGTGAGCGATCATCAGGTATGCCATGGGAAATTGGAGCCTCCAATACCCTTTCTTCCCCCTCCTTCTGAACACTTTTTCTTCTCCACTCGGGCTCCCTTCTTCCCAGCCTCGCTCTGCTTGCTTTGCCTTGCTTTGCTCACGGTGCCGCTTCTGCGGGAAGGAGGAGGGAGGAAGACGTGACCCGTGTGGGCGCTACTGCACAGACTCACCCCACGTCTTCCTCCCTCCCCTCCACAGTGCTCTCTGGATATAGGTGAACTACAACTCCAAAACTCAAGGACAATGCCCACCAAACTCTTATAATATTTTCTCTTGGTTATGGTAGTTCTGTGTGGGAAGTTTGATTCCATTCCATCATTGGTGGAGTTCAGAATGCTCTTTGATTGCGGGTGAACTATAACTCCCAGCTGTTGAGCAAGACCTTCGTGTGTGTCTTTCTGCCATTCCTGCCAGGATATCTATGTTGTGTTCATCGAAACAGGCCCAGGTTTCACACTGAGTGTATAAATACATTTAAAAACATATTAACTATATGTATTACAGTGTTAGAGTGTCATTTTGTGTCATTTTGGTTGGTGGTGTGCCCCAGGATTTTGTAAATGTAAAAAATGTGCCGCGGCTCAAAAAAGGTTGAAAAACACTGGCTTAGAAAGTATCTGAAGACGGCTACTAATTCTATACAGTATATTACATTCATGTTTGGCAAAGGTGAATTTATGTTGTCTCTCATCCCTTTTTGTTTTAGGAGTAGTCTGTTAGGGGTTTCTTGGCTGCGCTTAGAAGGGGCACAACTAAAGAAACGGTAAAACTAGAGCACAAATGAACTTGAAAATAAATCAATAAAAAGTATTAAACTCCCCCATTATGAGTCTCTTTTCAACAGTAAGACAAAAAAGATTAGTTGCAAACGTTTCATTTGTTCAGTGGTTGGGTACAAAATAAAAACAACAAGAACAAGGATGATGCTATTTTAATTGTGACAACAGTGAATAATTTCCAAGCAGTCCAGGGCAAATGTGGCATATTTTGAGAGCTCCTTCTTGAAAATGTATTTTAGTGCACTTTCACCTTTCAAAATAATGATTGTGGTAGACTTCAGAAAAAGTGTGGTGTTTCAGCCTGGTGCTCATGTGCATGTTAGGCATGATGGGAATGTTTCTGAAAATGCTGATGATGGAATTGTTCCTGCAAATGCTGATGATGGGATGCTTAGTGAGAACTCTGAGATGCAAAGTGACCTTGCAGATGAGGCTTGCTTTCCTGGGAACAGTTCCCTTCCCAGGGCCTCAGTAGATGACAATTCTGGTGTTCAGGACTCTGAAAGTTTTGATGTTGATAACGGAACACCTGGGAATTTTAACGAGCTTACATTTGACCACCGAGATAGCATTCGGCAATCTAGGCAGGCAGCCAGCTTGCGACGTAGCACTCGGTTTGCAAACCGAAACAAATTTTGTCTTTATATTAGTTGGCTAGAGAAATTGTCTTCAGATTCCAAGCTTCGTTTAGAATACCATGCCAGATCTTGTCTTGTCTCCAAGCTCCTGATTTCGCCTAGGCCTTTGTGGACGTTTTGCTCCTATAGCTGCCTTGTAATATTCATGGGATTTTCATCAAGCATTTTACCTTCCCTTTGGATTTTGGGACTATTTTGAACTGTGTGTTTTACCTTGGATATATTCTACTATTGATCTTCTTTTAACCTTTTTGTTGGACCCTATATTTGATTCAATAAAAGCCTATTTATTCAGAGACTGTCTGTTGTGTGTGTGACTAGGTGGGGTGCTCCTTGTCTGAAGTGCAACAAACAATGAACAAAATCAGCATGCAGAAATTTGCAGACTTCAAGTACATAAAGTACTGTTTTTATGAATGCTTGTTGTTATATGCATCAGTGTTCCAAGCTAAAGGAAAGATTGGTCAAATACTACCTTTTTCTCAGTGATTTACAAAACTTTTTAAATCTGTCTGTAATTTAGAGTGAATGGAATTCCAAGTTCGTAACATATTTTTGTAGCATTGAATAGTGCTAAATTTCAAAGCTTTGCAGACAGTCCCCAGGTTGA
Organism: Anolis apletophallus; assembly: GCA_030556195.1. Classification (NCBI taxonomy): domain Eukaryota; kingdom Metazoa; phylum Chordata; class Lepidosauria; order Squamata; family Anolidae; genus Anolis; species Anolis apletophallus. Next base: position 8,514,778 of record JARBWK010000009.1, on the reverse strand, counting down.
ATTTCAAAGCACAAAATACCATCAGGCACAAAACACAATATTCTTCTTCATCATCAACACTACCATCATCATCCTTTCACATAGAAATACTAAAGTGTGTGTTCTTAATGAAATGTGAGAAATTGTGGTGATTTAATGGTAAAATTACTGCAGCATTAATATATATGGCAGTTGGATTAATGTTGAACTCAGTGCCACACTATATGCCAATATTCTTTTACAATACGGCTGCAACGTTGGTCTACTTTGATTTGCAACCTTGCATTTTTGCCATTGTCATGTCCCATTTTATATCCTGGTGAAATGAATATTATCCAATGCTTAGCTTATGCATGCATGTGGACATTCATGTGTCCATACACACAGGTTACTTTTTGTGATTCATTATAACTATATGGAGCTCACAGAACAAACTATGTGTGTTTTTTTTCTTTCAGAGCAAGTACACAGACACTTAGAGCAACATGAAGTGAAGTATCTTCAGTTTGCTTTCCGCTGGATGAATAACTTGCTGATGAGAGAAGTCCCCCTGCGGTGCACCATAAGGCTTTGGGATACATACCAGGTGAACAACCATTGAGTATGCATTATATCACACTGTGCTGTTTGAAGCATCATTCTTCATACCTTTGCCTATTTTACGAAACTAGACTAGTTGATCTCTATTGAGTTGTCAGGTACTTGACATTTTTAATGTGTACAGATTGTAATATTTAAAGCCAACACAGACAGCATGTTTGCTTATGGTTATTATTTATTCGGTAGATGGAGTGTTTATCTTTCAAAATTTCACAGCACTCATAATTCTCCAGCAATCATTGTGAGCAGGGCCTTGGAAATGTCAGCTCAATACATTGCAGCTTCCCAAATGGCAAACTGGAGAATACAAGGGAAGTGTTTAGAGCAGGCCTGCAAAACTTGTGGTCCTCCAAGTGTTTCGGACAGCTCCCAGAATTCTTGGCCATTGGACAAACTGGATAGTACTTCTGGTAGTTGAAGGCCAAAACATCTGAAGGGCCACAGGTTGTGCAGGCCTGGTTTAGAGCCTTGATTTCCAACGTGGGGCACCCCCCCCCCCCCCCTACAAGGAGGCAATTGTATTTGAGAGTGAATTATTAACGTGGGTTTTTTTGCATTTCTTTGTCATGTTTTGTTGCTCTGTTACAATGTTCTAACCTGTGCTGTGTACCATAATAATAATAATAATAATACATTTTATTTATATTCCGCTCTTCTCACCCCAAAGGGGACTCAGAGCGGGTTACATCACACATACGGCAGACAATCCCTGCCGGAAGACATGCAGTTACAATGCAACACATACAATTTTTGAAGGATTTTTTCTTCTTGTGGCTGTGTCACAGGGTGCGTCATTACGTCACAAGGGGGTGCTGTTGCTTCATCCTCATGATGGAGGGCCTCTGTTCCGCATTCCACCTTCCGGCATCCGATCTTTATTTATTCAAACGTTGTAAAGTCTTTTACTGAAAAAAAATCCTCCCCCGCTTTAGGCGGTTCCCAATTCATCTATTCACAGCTGGGCTGTTTTCGAACTGCTGGGTGAACAGTGGACAGGGCTCACAGTTGGTTGTCCAAGCCAGCTCGGGAATCAAACTTGCAACCTTCAGATTGCCAGCACAGCTGTTCTACCGCTGTGCTATCTCTCTGGCCCATTGCATTTGAACATATGGTATTCTGACTTACGCAACGTTTATTAGATGTGTACCCAATGTTGTCTGTTCACGACATCGTGATATCCAATTGTGTTTTTCTACTGTGGGTGAACTAATCCCAGACACTTTGCTGCTGGTTCTTCTTTATTATACGTACCTTCTCAATTGTTTGTGAAAGGGAATTTGTTTACTTGAAACATTTTGAGCTCTTGGGCCTTGTTTTACTGTACCCACTTTGTGAGTGAGCTTCCTCTTTATGGCTCCACCTGAATAAATCATATGTTTGGCCCTTATAAGCTTGTCGGTTATCTTCTAGGACTACTAGTTGACTCAGTATTAAAGCTTTTTCTTTCCAGACTTCTGAGAAGAATGTGGCAAGACATTATTTGAGACATTTCCAAGCTGCTGCCTTGGCTTGTTAAAACATAATATTTGATTTATTAAATTTTCAGCTGTTGTGACCAGTTAATCAAATAGGCATGGCCGTTCTTTGCTAATTGATTATTTGAATCTTTGCAGGTTTTGTTTCATGAAATTTGTTTGTGGCATTGTACTTGTGGATTGGGTTAATATGAGGATAAATGCAGTTTCCCAATTAAAACAGTTTCTGTTTAAGTCTGATTTAAAGGCACTAAGTAATTTGAAGATGAGCAGTGGAATAAAAATGTATCTCTGAAATGGACGGTTAAAACATTCAGCAGCGAATGACACAGAAAATGTGGCATATAAATCTATGTATAATTATATGTATAACTAGCTGAGGACCCCGGCGGTGCCCGGGTTATTTGAGGAAGGCATTGTGTGCCAAGGTTGGTTCCTATTAGATGTTTATGTGGCTTGCAGTGGTGTCAGGAACTTAGTGAAGGTACTGCGAGTCCCATTGGCCGTGGTCCATCCCCCTCCAAACAGCACCAGAATGTAGAGTGGGTCATGGGGGGCTGTGCGTGTCACATTTGGTCTTGAGCATTCTCTGGATGAGGGTTGCAGTGGTCTCTGGAAGTGAGGGAAGGTACTGGAAGTCCCATCATCCGTGGTCCGACCCACTCAAAACTGCACCAGGATGTAGAGTGGGTCATGGGTACTCTCTGTGCCAAGTTTGGGCCTGGTCTCTGATTTGTAGGGGTTGCAATGCTCTGTGGGAAATGAATTGGGTGAAGGTACTGCAAATCCCATCATTTGTGAGCCATCCTGCCGTAAACCGCAGCATGTTTGTAAAGTAGGCCTCTGTGTGCCAAGTTTGGTCCTGATTCGTCATTGGTGTGGGCCACAGTGCTCTAATGAAGTGAATTAAAGTATTGCAAGTCCCATCATCCATGGTCCATCCTCCCTCAAACTGCACCAGGATGTAGGGTGCATCTTGTGGGGGTCTGTGTGCCAAATTTGGTCTTGTTCTGTCATTGTTGGGGGCCTAGTCAGAAAAAGCAAGTTGAGAAAGCCTAACAATATCCCATGAGCTGAGGCCTAGTCAGGGAAATCAAGTTAAGGAAGCTTTGCTGTCAATTTTGGGCCTGGTCTGTGATTTATAGGGGCCACAGTGTTGTTTGGGAAGTGAATGAGGTGAAGGTACTGCAAATCCCATAATTCGTGGCCCATCCTGCCCTAAACCACACCAGGTTGTGAAGTGGGCCTTTGGGCCCCTGTTTGCCAAGTTTTGTCGTGATCCGTCATTGCTGTGGGCCACAGTGGCTGACTGCCTGAGGCTTTTCCTTTTTCCTCTGAGTCAGTTTAGAATGTTGGAATGTGGTTGGCCAATCGGAGTCCTTTATGCAAATACCATTTCAGTGGTAACCAATCCCCTCTGTCTGGGACCGCAGAATGTTGGAGTTCTGAGGCTGGCCAATCAGATCCCTTTATGCAAATAATCCCACAGTGGCAGCCAATCAAAATGCTGGCACATATTCCTCCCACCGCACCACCCACCGCCCGCAAATACTGACTTTTATTATATACATAGATAGATTATAAACAAGTACACAAACATGTCTGTCTTTGTTCTTGAATACCACATCCATTAATCCCTATAGCTGGGAAGAATGTAATAGAAACGTCCAACAATGTTTATTTGTTGCATTTAAACTTTGTCCCTTCTTTATGTTTAAATTTTACACCCACACATGAACCCCCGCTCCTCTGCTGTGGTTCTGAAAATGATTTGCGCTTTTGCTTTCTCTCTATTAATTTTGCTCCAAACAACAAAAGTCCTATTTTGCTAGTATTAGTGTACCTTTTGACACAGCACAGCATTATCGGAGTTTCTTCATTCTCTGTGCCTGGTCTTGGAGCTTTTAGATCCAACGTAGCGTGGGAGTGTTGGCACGAGGAATCGCTTGCTTGCGGTCGTAATGGTGTATTCTGTAAGAGGGTTGTGTTGTCGGATTCTAATAAATGGGAATTGTTTCTACCATCCCTTCCTGGGAGCTTTCCCCTTTGCCTTGCCTACACAAATTGCTTATTTAAATGAGTTTACAGCAAGAGCGTGAGAATATACTGTCTACAGTCAACAGTTGAAGGAAGCATCTATTCCAGTTTTCTCTAGATTGGTGACCACTAGGCATGTCTGTTATTATTTTCTTTTCTCTCACCCTCACTCCATAGATATTCAGTATTGGGAGTACCTTCATCCTTCTGTTCATCAGAAATATTAATCAATCTAGTACTTCTTCTACCTTACATATTGCTTCCCCCTTAACTTTCCTTTCTTTCCTCTCTTCTCCTCCCTGTAAATCCAAAAGAGCCACCTCCTTCAGCACAATTAGGTCCCTTGCATATGCTTTTTATGCCATACTAGGTATTCAACAGAGGCAATAGGACTTCCTGTGACCTTTCTTCCTACAATTTTTTGCTATTAATTTTTATTGCTAGAAAAGAAAAACCTTAATCCAACTATAATGTAAGCAAACACATTCTAAAGTTATGCATTTTATTTTAAAAACCTACTAATTTACTTTCTAACTCAGACCTGGGCATCTCATGGCCCGTGGGCCACATGCGGCCTGCGGGCCGTTTCTGACCAGCCCACATCTGGGGAGAAGGGTGTCGGGGGCGGGGCCATTTCTACAAGGGCATCAGGGGCGGGGCCATCTCATCGTGGGCTGTGGGGCCTGCGTCGGCAGACAGCCCGCTGCTCTGGAGAACTATCGGAGGAGCAGCAGCTTTGGAGTGCCTGCCATCCTGGGAGGTGATCCAGGCCTGCAGCGGGAGCAGTCGGCGACCTGCGGCAGCTGATCACCTTGGAAACCCGGAAGACTTAATCGTCTTCCAGGACGCCAGTGCGATCAGCTGCTCGGGAACGCCTCTGATGGAACAGCTGGGGGCGAGAGCGGGTGGAGGCCTGCAGCATCCGATCGTCTGCTGCTCTGCTATGCTCTGCTGCGGCGGCTGGGTCCACTTTGTTATCCTCTGGGCTGGGTCCATTGGGCCATTCCATCTTGGGATCCTTCCTCTCTTGAGGATGTCAGCCTCCATCTTGGTTCACACCTTGTCTTTTTGAATTTCATTTCATTTTATTTTAGTGGTTTTTATTATTATTTTATAATAATTTTATAATAATATAATAAATAATATAATGTTATATTATATTATAATTTCAATATACAATAATGTCTATATATATACTATAATATAATAATTATGATATTAATACTAATAATATATTAATATTTCTTGATATATTAATATGTTAATATTAATGATGTGTAATATATAGTAAATATAGTAAATAAATAAATAATGTAGATTAGAATGTAGTTCAGCCTTTAGGTGCGTCCCTCCATAATATTTTTTGGCTCTCGTGTGGCCCCTTGGAAAAAATAATTGCCCTGTTCTAACTTGTTCCAAAAATGTTTTTACTCCTGACAACACAAAAAATAAAAACTGTGACAAACTTTATACTAAAACAAAACTGACAAACACAAACTCTGCAGGCTGGTTTTTAAATTCTAATTAGTCCTCGCCCCTTAAGAAATATTATATAATCACCCTTCTACATTTAAAAACAGATCGCAAGCTCATAGATCCCACATGGATTTGTCCATTAGTTCACAAATCCTCATTAGTCCATTTTACAGGGTGGGGTGGTGGTGAAGGAGTAAAACTATTTCCCCCTATTTTCCTGTTGTTCCCCCACCTATGTTGCTGTCGTGAAAACAACCCTTGTGTATGATTTGGGGGGGGGGGGATAACCAGCGAAAACGGTGGAAGTGGTTTTCCTCCTTCAACTCCCCAGTAAAATGAAGTATTCTTCTCTGTCTATCTCCCCCTTTTGTCCTTCACCCAGATAATGGAATAGTATCCAATCTTCTTTAAAGTCTGTCTGTAATATGAAGGAGTTAGCAGTTTCTATATCTAGTTGTATTCCATTTCCAGATAATAAATTTAGATTACTCACATTTTCTGACAATAGATGGCAGTAATTTTCTAACAGCCAGGAGTGAATCTCACAAGGTTAAATCTTTCTACCTTAAAAATAGCGATTAAGTCATTTCTCTTTACTGTGGGCTGACCCCTTCTTCCCTGACTCCCAAGACAAAAACAATGCCGTGGCAAGTTATCAGAGATATAAACTGGATCTTCACAAAAACGTGCCTTTTCCTTTCCTAGAAGAATGCAACTGCTGGACCAAGATTTCTCTGAACTGGTGACAATCCACTTGTAAGGGGTCAGGGTTGACCCGTTGGTCAGCCACCACTTTTCGGTGTGGCGGGGCAGGCTATTCCACCATGCCACCAAATATGTCAGGGCTTGGACCCCTTGACCCTTACAGTAGATACGCTGCCACCAAATAATGTAATGAAGTATATAAAGAAGGATTCCAGTCTCCTTATGTTAACCGTGGCAGGGCAGGTCTACTTTGCAAATCTTACCACTGCCACTAACATGTAAGGAACGAACCCTTTTATAACTCTGGGCAGTAAGGCTTTCTTCCCACTGTGGTAGGGTGGGTACTTTCCCTTTGAGCCCCACCAACAGATGTTCAAACTACCACCAGTTAATATATTTGCTGCCACCAATTGTATCAGATCAGCCACTGATGTGAGGGTTTGTTCTTTTAAGGCTTGTGTTTTAAAAAGAACGACATTGAGAGGTGTTGTAATAAAGATGTTCAACAGTTTATTTTATAACAGAGTTCAGAGCTTAGTTGGTTGCAAACAAGTCTCCTAAGAGGTACAAATCTTGCAGTTACAACGTTTCAACAATAGGGTACAGTTTCCACTGTACTTCCTAACACAGAACCAAGCAGTCCTAATAACTAACTGCTCCAGCAGGTAGATAGCCAACTATAGGCTTTACCTATCTGTTAAGTTAGTTTTCTGCTCTAACTTGGACAAAATCTGTCTTTCACCTGGGTTTCTCAAACCCCTAACCGAACTACTTTCTAGAAGCTCTGAAAGACAGCTTCCCTCCCACCAACTGACAAAACCAACTGACTTATTTTTAAAAATCTGAAAGTTCTAAAACAGGTGCAGCTCTAACTTCCGCCTCCACGGCAACAGCCTTCACAGGGGCCTGCTGCTCCAACATCCCCCCCCCCCAACCCTCTGTGGCTTGTTAAACATTTTATCATCAAACGTATAGGCAAATAAGCAATAACAAACTATACATTTATCTTGCAACAAAACAACAAGACTTCATCACACCACTGCTGTTGAGTTTTCCCCCTGTGAGGTATCAGGGGAGAACTCTGCAATTGGCCATCTTTGTCTGGTTGCCTTTTCTGCAAGGACAATAACATGAACGATCATTTTTGAAGTTTCTCAGACTTTGGCATACATACCTTTTGCTGGAAAGGCACATTCCAATTTCCTCTTATTTCATTTATTTTATTTACAGTGTTTTACCCCACCCTTCTCACACCCGCCCCTTGGGGGATGACGACGACGACTCAGAGCGGCTAACAAGGCAGCAATTCGCTGCCAGACAATATAACCATAAAACATACAGGATTAAACAATTAAAAACAGACAACTAATCAACATTCAATTAAGTTAAAAACAATGTTCTGTCAATTAAGTTAAAAACAATGTTCCGTCCACAAGCCTAGGTTAAAAACAGTAAGCCATATTCTGAAATTGAATTCTGTGTCATTTCATTCACTTGAGCAGTGGTCAGCTAGTAATTCAAACAGGTGGAGAATGTGCTAAAAGGTACATGTATCTCTTCTCTGGTCTTCATACATAGCAGCAAGAGACACTTACATGGTGCATGTAATAATGTCCCTGTTGGTCACTCCTTGAACTGCGCTTCTTAAAGGCCAAATAGGTCACTCGAAAGGCGGAACAGGGCATAGGGTTACAGCCTGTGTTGGATGGGGTTACACTCCCCCTGAAGACGCAGGTTCACAGCTTGGGAGTGATCCTGGACTCATCGGTGGGCCTGGAAACCCAGATCTCAGTGGTGGCCAGGGGAGCTTTTGCACAGTTAAGACTGGTGCGCCAGCTGCGCCCGTACCTTGGGAAGTCTGATCTGGCTACGGTCGTCCACGCTCTGGTCACATCTGGTCACATCCCGAATAAATTACTGCAATGCACTCTACCTGCCTTTGAAGACAGTTCGTCCAACGGGCGGCAGCTAGATTACTAACTGGAGCTACATACAGGGAGCATATTACCCCCCCCCCCTGTTGTGTCAGCTCCACTGGCTGCCTGTCCACTTCCAAGCTCAATTCAGAGTGCTGGTTTTGACCTTTAAAGCTCTAAACGGTTCTGGCCCAGCTTACTTGTCCGAACGTATCAGCCTCTACATCTCACCTCGTAATTTAAGATTATCCGGGGAGATCCTGCTCTCGCTCCCGCCAACTTCTCAAACGCAGTTGGTGGGGACGAGAGAGAGGGCCTTCTCGGTGGCGACTCACCGTCTGTGGAACGCGCTTCCGAGTGACATACGATCAACCCCATCCCTCCTGGCACTCAGGAAAAAAGTGAAATCTTGGCTATGGGACCAGGCGTTTGCACACTAGCACAATGCAGCACTTGGACTGGATTGGTAATGGCAAGTGGATGGCTATGGCTCAAGGCTCCCGTTAAGGACAGAACACTGTTTTTAACTTAAGTGAATGGGTATGTTGTGTTAATGTTAATTGTATTTTAATGTTTTTTAACTGCTGAACGTTTTGGTTTTTATATTGTATTTTATCATGTTTGGCATCGAATTGTGCCTTTTGTTAGGCCGCTCTGAGTCGTCCCCCCCCCCCCTTCTCTGGGCTTGAGAAGAGCGGGGTAGAAATGCTGGAAATAAATAATTAATAAATTAAAAGAACACATTGGGGCACAGTATTGGAGAGAAAATGCCCTATAGGTAGTTATTATCCATACAGTTACAGCAAAATTAGTTAGAAATAATTGATGGCTTCACTTGAATATTGCAATTTGATTTGTATTTTAGGCAAAACATATCTAAATTCAAAAACTATTACAGAAAGAATCTTTGTTTACTTTACTTTTCTTCCTTCAGGAAAAATAGTAATTCTAAACACGGAAGAATCCTTTTTTCTTTTTTCTTTTTTGGTTCTATATCCTCTTTGTGTTTTATGGGAACATGCACTTTACCTTGGCATAAAACCTCTTAGCACAACAGGAACAAGCAAAAAGTTATTTATTTTGGGCTTGCATTTCATCAGTGGAATAACAACTTCGAGGTTTATAGTTGATCCTTATCGTTCACTCAAGTATTTGTGCAGTTTTGATTGTATTGTTCAAAACTTCATTCCATCTTGTCTGTCTGATATTTTTTCCCTAGATGGTTCGTGACAGCTTCAATTTAAAGGAGTTAAAATACTCAGGGCTCTTGCTGCCCCCTTTTCGTCTCTTCTTCCTTTTATTATTTGTAACTGCAACATGATCAAGTTCATAATCTGAAAATAATTCTGATGGTTTACATCTTATTGCTATTGCGTCTTGTTGCTCTCCCTGCCAGCTTGCATACTTTTGAGTTAGATTTCTTGTTGTGATGCAAAATAGTGTCTTCGTTTTCAAGCTTTTTTCTCCTTTCCAGATACTGGAAAGGAATTAGTCAGACTACAAACTAAATTCCTTTCAACCTTGCATGAAAATACTTAACACAAGATAGCAAAGTTATGATAGTCAATCCTACATACGCAAATTCATGGTTAAAAATGAGTTGTAGTTGTATTCATCACTTTTCTGCCAAAGAAAAGTGATAAAGACCTCCTTTTGGTGATAGAAATGTTCCTAAAATATTCTTTTGTTCCCTCTACATCAGTGTTTCCCAACCAGTGTGCCGTGAGCGATCATCAGGTGTGCCGTGGGAAATTGGAACCTCCAATACCATTCCCCCCCCTCCTGCCGAACACTTTTTCTTCTCCATTCGGGCTCCCTTCTTCCCAGCCTCACTCTGCTTGCTTTGCCTCGCTTTGCTCACGCTGCCGCTTCTGCGGGAGGGGGGAGGGAAGAAGACATGACCTGTGTGGGCGCTACTGCGCAGACTCGCCCCACGTCCTCCTCCCTCCCCTCCACAGTGCTCTCTGGATATAGGTGAACTACAACTCCAAAACTCAAGGTCAATGCCCACCAAACTCTTATAGTATTTTCTCTTGGTTATGGGAGTTCTGTGTGGGAAGTTTGATTCCATTCCATCATTGGTGGAGTTCAGAATGCTCTTTGATTGCGGGTGAACTATAACTCCCAGCTGTTGAGCAGGACCTTCGTGTGTGTCTTTCTGCCATTCCTGCCAGGATATCTATGTTGCGTTCATCGAAAAAGGCTCTGATTTTACACTGAGTCTATAAATACATTTAAAAACATATTAACTATATGTATTACTGTGTTAGAGTGTCATTTTGTGTCATTTTGGTTGGTGGTGTGCCTCAGGATTTTGTAAATGTAAAAAATGTGCCGCGGCTCAAAAAAGGTTGAAAAGCATTGAGCATCCTAATAGTTACAGAATAACTATTAATTTTTTTAAGGTATTACGGCAAATGAGTGTATTTTTGAATATTGCAATCCCTTGCATCAGATAACTTCTGCTCTTGCTTTACATAACATTGTGGGGCAATTCCATTAGTAAGCACTAAATTATTAAGCATGGAGAAATGTGTCTGTAACAGAGCTTGGAAAGGTTGTTTTCTTAAGAAGATTGAGTCCCTTGGTCCAAAAAGGTAAAGCTGCATGTTGAATAACACCCTGGCTATTGAGGATAAAGTGTCTGAAATTGTAAGATTTCATTTCTATTGCATGAGCAGTTAATAGATCTTCTTCTAAGGATAGGAAGGTTTCTATCTATAGCGGTTCGTAATATATAATTTAGGGGCTAAATAATAAGGTTAGTAGAATTGCTATTAAGGTGACATTGTTTGGGAACATGTCCTGAAATAATGATTATCCTCCCCACTCACTTTCAGGTCCTGTCATCTTCCTCTTCAAAACTACCTGTAGTATTATTGTGCCAATAATTCACTTTTTATCTTTTTGTCCCCTTTTCTGTGTTTTCTCCCTCACTGTGATTTACTGATGATTTTACGGCTATGCTGTGGCTTGCTTCTGGAGAGAATTCCTTTGCTTGCTCTCCGTGCTCGGTTGTACAGAAAATATTTTTTCGAATGTTGTGGTCTACATGTAACCTGCTGAGCAAAGTTGTAGTGCTATAAAATTTTACAAATGAAAGATGTATTTGGATAATTCCAGCTGACATATTGCACTTTCATAGTAACAGAGGAATATGAACAGACCTTTAAAATTTTATTTACTGTACATCTTAAGAAAAGAAATGTTTTTTTTAAAGTAATGATTACACAGGAATGCTTTCAGCTGAGTTCTGTGGTCGCATTGTTCTTCAAACATGCCAGCTTGTTTTTCATACCCTCTGGATCAACATGTAGGATGGAGAAGTGACGACAAAGAGGAGAATAACTGGCATATATACATACATATAGCGAGAGGGGGGAAGAGAGAAAATCAAGTTATTTGCTAGTATTTGTGGTGTATTTTATTTTATTGTCCAGTCTTCTTCATACCATTTCTCTGAGAAATGCTGCTTCCCTGTTTCTCTGCAACAAACAATGGGTTACACCGTCCGGAAAAGCTCTAAAGAACACTAACAGGGATAAGTAATTAAATAATAAAGATGTAATGATAGTGCAACTATATTTTCAAGGAGGACAGTATGCACAAGGTATCACAAAAGCATCGAAAAAGCATCCTTACATTGCATATATTAAATATTATACACAATTAAATGAGTTGTTGCATCCAAGGTTCAAATCAGTTCGAAAGTAATCAAAAATGCAACTGGGAGTTCATAGATACAAGCGTATTCGCTACTGTCCCGTTGGTGAGCCAAAGCTCAGTATTATTTATAATCCGGAGTATGTCCGTAGTGTCAGTTCCACAATGGCAAAAAAGCACATTAATTGTAAGAGTAGGCAAATCCAATAGGCAAAGCAGCTCCTGTGGGCGAGGTGGCTCCACAAGTAGCGGAAGACCTCGCAGCCGGGGCATAGCCCTCCCCGAAGGGAGGTTGGCAAAACAAAGAGGTTGCCGACGGCTGAAGCGCTACACTGGAGCCGGCTTTTCCAGGCCGTTTCGTAGAAAACGGGCTCTTACATAAACATATAGATGTCTCCTCGATATACACAATCCGTGATATAAATCTTTAGTAAATAAAGGAGAACTGTAAGTTCCATCCTGCGGGGGAATGGGGAATGTTTACATCTTTATTATTTAATTACTTATCCCTGTTAGTGTTTTTTAGAGCTTCCCTGTTTCTCACCAGCCAAGCATCTGTTTTGTTCTTGCAACATCCATGGGAAGGGAGGAAACTGGTCTCTCAGTGCAGTCTGCAGGGAAGACCTGCACAACAAACATATCACATGCCATATGTGACTCCCCAAAAGAATTTTGGGTGGTCTTCCCCTGCTGTCACTCCTGGATGAGGTGAAGAGGAAAAGGCAGCCCAGAGGAAAAGTAGGGGAGGCACATCCCAGCTTGCATTTCCTACACTCTGCTCCCCTTTACCAATGTCATCCATGCCACAGGCCCGGAAATGCCACCTGCGCCTCGGTAAGGTCCACTTGGGATGCCAAGGGCTCTCTTGCATCCACTGCCATCAGTGATGCCATCTGCCTGATACTTTGCCTCTGTGAGGGCAGGAAGAGCCATGTTGGCCTGTTTGGGAGATGGAGATGTGGGAGAGGTGATGGAGTGAGGAGATTACGATGGCGACTGCATGGATGAGGAGGGCTTCGGTTTCTTATGCTGAAGTCATCAGAGGCAGCTCAAGCTCAGGTTCAAAGCAAGGGGCACCCCGACCAGAGCTTTACACAGGTATAGAATCATAGAATCTAGAGTTGGAAGAGACCACAGGGGTCATCCATTTCAATCCCCATTTGCCCTAATTTTTATTTTTTATTTATTTTTTATTTATTTTTTATTTATTTTTTATTTGTGGTATTTGTACCCCGTAGCTTCTCACCCCCGCAGGGGGACTCAGCACGGCTTACATTCGCAGCACTACAGGCCGCAACACCACAATACAATTTAAAATACACCATACAATCAACGTCATTAAAAAGCATTAAAACATTACATTAAAAACCACTACAAACAACTGTAATTAATTAAAGCCATCAAGCGGAACACATTGTCAGTCCAGTCAAGTCCAAAATGTCAATCCAGTCAAATCCAAAGGTACAATTTACATCTGCTGCCCAAAGGCCTGGTCCCAGAACCACGACTTTAGCCTTTTCCTACAAGCCAGGAGAGATGGAATCGATCTTATTTCGTTTGGGAGTGCGTTCCATAGGCGAGGGGCCACCGCCGAGAAGGCCCTGTCTCTCGTCCCCACCAGCCGTATTTGCGATCCTGGCGGAAGCGAGAGCAGGGCCTCCCCAGATGATCTTAGACTGCGAGATGGGACATAGAGGCAGATGCATTTGGACAAGTAAGCTGGGCCAGAACCGTATAGAGCTTTATAGGTCAATACCAGCACTTTGAATTGGGCTCGGAGATGGACAGGCAACCGATGGAGCTGACACAGAATTGAAATTTAAACTTCTTTTTTATAATTTGGTTTATTTGCAAAATAGTTTAGTAATTAATTATTAAATTATTAAAAACCTGTCTGCAGCACAACAACGTGTAGCCTATTTTAATTTTGACCCCTTACTACTGCTGAGTTGGGCAGGCCTGCTGTAGAGAATTCCTACCTTCCCTTCCCTCCCTTCTCTGTGCAGCCTGATGGAATGACTGCTTCTTTGTGACAGTTGACTAAGAGCCAAAGGGAGCTGGTCCCTCAGCATAGCTGATGGAATCTGTATATAATTGCAAAATTACAGTTTTAGGGTACACCTGAGCTTAGTTAAGTCAGGTTGGACTCATGCCATTAGAGTGGGATGACTACGTCCTTGTCTGCTTGAAGTTAGGTGACCTTTATTTCAAGAAGTTGAGCTGAAAAGGCATGATGATGCCACTTTTAATTTTATTTCATCTGTGAATGCTGCTGTCAGTCTTTCCCATGGCAACAAATGGTGCCAAAACAGATCTGTGTTAATTGAATCACACTGGAGTCGTACTTCTCTCCTGCAACATTCTTCCCTCTGCCTCAATAAATTCCATTAAGGATTGGATTTGGTAAGTCAACGTGTGTGAGAGAGAGCACGCATACACATTTCATAATGTGAAAAGCAACTATGGATTACTGTCACAATGCTAAGGGTTGTAAAAGAGTAATGGTCAGAAAGATTCAAGCAACAGGCAAGTGGTACGCTTTGGGAAATATAAGGATAAAATTGTATGAGGACAGTGGTCCGTCAGCGTTAAGTGTAAGAATGTCAGTGTGACTATTGATATCTGAGAGTTAGAAGGTTAGAGATGATTTGCTTCTACATGTTGATTATTCCTTATCTGAAATGCATGGGAACAAATGATTTGGATTGAGACTCTTTCTGGGCTTTGAAATACATATATTTATAAAGTAATGTATGTTTTAAATATACCTTAGACACATATCCTGAGTAATGTTTGTGTACTTTGAACTATCGGAAAGCAAAGTTATCACTATCTCAGCCAAAAGAAGGAAGGGCGGCGGCGGAGGAAGAGGCCGAGGCCGGCAGCGACGCCACACTCATTCTGCTTCTATGGCCGCTGTGCGGGAATGGTCCTGTACCCGCTGCACGTTTCTGAACCCGTGAGACAGCGCCAGTGCTCCATCTGCGAGGCCCCTCACGAGAAGCCCGACCTCAACCACATCCTGCGCCTCAGCGTGTAGGAACAGAAATCGGCCTGTGCCCACTGCACTTTCCGGAACTTTTTGGGGAAAGAGGCCTGTGAGGTGTGTGGCTTCACCCCAGAGCCGAACCCTGGAGGCTCCCTGCTGCCGATCATCAATGGAGTCCTACCCAAGCCAGCAGCCCTAATCGAGCCCAAGGGGACCTGCAAGGAGAAGGCGCCCAAGGCCGAGAGCTCTGGGGAGGAGTCGGGGGGGGGGGGAAGAGCCCCGAGGAGGCCGGGATGGTGGAGGAGGAGGACTGGGCCTGCCAGCGCTGCACCCTCCACAGCACCCCTGTTGCCTACTCCTGCTCGGCCTGTGGGGGCCCCCAAAAGCTCTCTCTGCCCAAGATCCCCCCAGAGTTGCTGGTCGTCCCTGAAGTCATCGCTCCTGCAGGTTTCCACGTTGCTCCCGCCGCTCCGCAACCCGGAGCCATTACAGAGACCCCTGAGAGCCACCTGGTTGCCAACCAGGGCACAGTCTCCATGGAGCAAGAGAACCAGAAGACTATCTCAGCCACCCATACATTGAGGACAGGTCACTTACTCTGTTCTTAGATCTGAAAAACGCCAGTTTATTAGGCCCACATCTTCATTGAGATCCTTCTCCAGTCGATTACCTCTCATA
The DNA here is from genome assembly GCA_030556195.1 of Anolis apletophallus. NCBI lineage: Eukaryota > Metazoa > Chordata > Lepidosauria > Squamata > Anolidae > Anolis > Anolis apletophallus. Next base: position 8,499,260 of record JARBWK010000009.1, on the reverse strand, counting down.
GAAGCCATTGCATCATCTAGTCACTTCGCTAGCACCTGTATCGACCATCCTTAACATAAAGCAAACTGAGTGGAAAGCTAGAAACGGAATTAACATACTGGTGACATCCTACCTCCAAAATTTCCAGTGACCTCCACCAGAAGTTTCAGATAGATGTTGGACATCATGGGAAATGAACTAGAAATGCAGAAAGGTCTATAAATAACAATGGGTCTGAAGAAGAACACCCCCCATGCTAGTCTCTGCAGCTGGTCTTATAAGACTCGGGGGCCAGCTGCGCCCGTACCTTGGGAAGTCTGATCTGGCTGCAGTCGTCCACGCTCTGGTCACAACCCGAATAGATTACTGCAACGCACTGTACATGGGGCTGCCTTTGAAGACAGTTCGGAAACTACAATTAGTCCAACGGGCGGCAGCCAGATTACTAACCGGAGCTACATACAGGGAGCATACCACCCCACTGTTGTGTCAGCTCCATTTCCGAGCTCAATTCAAAGTGCTGGTTTTGACCTTTAAAGCTCTATACAGTTCTGGCCCAGCTTACTTGTCTGAATGCATCAGCCCCTACGCCCCACCTCGTAATTTAAGATCGTCCGGGGAGGCTCTGCTCTCGCTCCCGCCAACTTCTCGAATGCAGTTGGTGGGGATGAGAGAGAGGGCCTTCCCGGTGGTGGCTCCCTGTCTGTGGGACACGCTCCCAAGCGACATACGATCGACCACATCCCTCCTGGCATTCAGGAAAGGAGTGAAATCCTGGCTGTGGGACCAGGCGTTTGCGCATTAGCACAATGCAGCACTTTGGACTGGATTTGTAAGGGCAAGTTGATGGAGATGGCTCAATGCCCCTGTTATGGACGGAACACTGTTTTTAACTTAAGTGAATGTGTGTGCTGTGTTAATGTTAATTTTATTTTAATGTATTTTCATGCTGAATGTTTTTGGTTTTTATATTGTATTTTACTGTGTGGGCATTGAATTGTTGCCTTTTGTTAGGCTGCTCTGAGTCCCCCCTCGGGCGTTGAGAAGAGCGGAGTATAAATGTTGGAAATAAATAAATAAATTATAGATAGGAACAGAATGATTGCAATACCCCTTACTTCCGTCTGATAGAGTTAGTCCAATAAAATACCATGACCTATGACATTTGTCTTGGTTTCAAGGTAGAAACCATGAACGTTCTTGAGCTCATCTGATAACATGAAAGTGGAAGCATAAACTATTTTGTATTTTAGCAAGTGTACAATTGGGTTGAAATCCAGGACATGTCACTGTTTAATATAATAAGGGTTTCCTCTCGGATTTTCCTCCATACCTTTCCAATTGCAAAATAAGAGCTGTCAATTTTATCTCTTGTTATGATACTGTGTCATTTTATTGACTCCAGACCCTTCTCTTTAAACTCGAAGACATGCTCTACTTGCTAGATTATTTATATTCTTATGTATCTTCTTCGGCATCTGCACCGTTTTAGTATTTTATTATTTTTTTTACCTTTTTGCCATTCATGCATTTACTCTGCAAAAGCAAGGGAGTGTGAAAGGACGCCTTCAATCGCGCCTACTCATTGTTATTCCAACGGTGCGGCTGTGCTTCCTTAGCAGGACTATTGAACCCTTGGCATTCATTCTCTCATGTGGATGTGATAACAGAATAAAGAAGCTTTACAGCTGGCTGCTGTAGCAAGTAGCAAGGCCATTGTAAAAGCTCACAAAAATCATTGATGAATGGCATTACTGTTGCAAGCAAGTTTAATAATTGGCAATATCTAATTTTTTCCCCTAAAGGGATGATGGGCAGATGTGTCCTTCTGAGACTTAAAGTGCTCTATAAATTGCAAAGTATACATTTCAATGGAATTTGCGAATGACAATGTAATATGTTTCCAAAAGTGAAGCAATAATACACAGAGATGTCATTTCTTCTCCGAACACTGGAGATAATGTTGCATTATCAATCTTCGAAAAGAATGGTATATACTTGAATTCTTAAGTCATCATCATATTATCTAACAATCTGAATTCAGGGCACTGCTCTCTTTGTCAAAGTAGAAGAGGATTTTGGGTCCTATTCAAGGAAGACAGAACCTTTTACCACTTTGAAGGGAACATTAAAAATATTTATTTTTCTGAGTGGGCTTTATGCAGGGCAGGGAAAAGCATTTTCCATCAAATAAATTTTATTGATGGTAAGTGAGTATTATAAGGATGGGGAATGGCCATTATCGATTTAACCAGGATAAGAATTGTACCCTTTGGCAACATTCAGAAATGATCCATGAGTTTGTGCACCCTTTCTTTTACCAAGTGAACATGAAATGAGTCTATATTCTGGTTTCTGTTCAGATTGTATGTACTGTATATTCTTATGGAGAGAAGCTCTACTCCTGCACAGTGTTTCACATTTTTACAGATAGTTCTTGTCAGTATTGACATAGATAAACCATGTAATAGTGGTGGTGGGATTATAGTAGTGATGCATAGCAGTTTATAATAATAATAATAATAAAACTTTATTTCTTTTTTTAAAAGTAGTTTTTATTAAATTATCAAAACTAAAAACACACCCCGGGGATTCAGAGGTACTGGACCGCCACAGTAGAGACACTTGCCTACGGGGACGGAGAACACCAAAGGCAAATCAGACGGAACCCTCGAGGGCTCCTCCCCCGCTTATTGCAAAGACGTTTTACCTCTTTACCTCCACCCCCTTTCCTCACAAGGACTATACAAATGGGACTATATGGTGGAGCCGGAAGCCCACACAGTACACCCTCCCCCCCCGCCCCCTCCTCCCCGCCCCCGGACCGCCCTCCCCCCCCCTCTTAATCCCTCTCACTCCACTATCCCGAGCCCAACCCCCGGTCACCTCCCTCTCTCCCCTCTGTTCCTACTGTCCTATACCTGCAATTGTTCCCCCTCTTTTAATGTTTATGAGAAAACCCAATAAATATGTTTCAAAAAAAAACAACAACTAAAAACAGATATAGACATAACAAACATAAATCCCCCACCCGCCCCTGCCCCAACAGACACCATGTCTGTGGGGCAACTCCCACATCCTCCATTCATACAACAAACATTTTCTACTTCCAATCGACTTCCAATCCCGTTAACCAACCTCATCTAATACTTCTTAGATATCATTCATTTGATATACAATCCCTCATTCCCAGATCCGGACGTAACACTACCAACTTTTTATATACAGAATGTCCCTTATATCTTTATGTTTTCTCAAATAATCCATTATCGGCGACCAGTCTGTGGCTTCCATCTGGTACGTCAGGGCTCTCGTTAAATTGTCCATGTTCATAATCTCTATTAGCTTAGCGACCCATTCGTCCATCTTCGGAGGTGATTCCTCTTTCCAGTGCTTTGCGACCACCAATCTTGCTGCTGTAATACTATATATAAAAAGTTTTTCTTTATTCTTATCAATTTTGAAATCTAGGAGGCCCAATAACATGTATTCCGGTTTCAGAGGGAATTCAATAAAACTTTATTTCTAACCCGCATCCATCTCCCCAAAGGGGACTCGGAGCGGCTTACATGGGGCTGTGCCCGAACTACACATCACAAAATAACACAAACATCAGTAAACAATAAACACAATAAAAGCAATAAACACATTTAAAAATACAGCTATAAAACCACAACAACATAAGTGAATGTAAACAGAAATGAGAGGGCGAGCCACATGTACATATAAAATGTTTAAAAACTCGGAGGAGATAACGGGAGTAGTGTCAACACATAAAGGGCCACATAGGGGGGAAGAGGTCTCGTCAAGAAAATGGGGGCGTTTGGGGAGTCTATTCTCCAAAGGCCCGATGGAAAAACCAGGTTTTCAGTTGTTTTTTAAAGGATTCCAGTGATCCTAATCTCTCCCGGGAGGGAATTCCAAAGACGGGGGGCCATAGAGGAGAAGGCTCTCTCCCTAGTGCTCACAAGCCGGGTCTGTGAGACTGGCAGGGGCGAAAGGAGGGCCTCCCCTGAGGAGCGAAGGGCTCGAGCTGGTTCATGGGAGGAGAGCCGGTCACGAAGGTCCCAAACCGTTTAGGGCTTACATGTTGTGGAAAAAAATGTATAAGTTGGAACTTTCCCCCTCTCATAATAATTGAAGCGTAACCCATTGCAACTTAATGTTGAAAGATTGGGACTGATATAACAAGATTGAGGCTTCATCTACATCAGTGATTCCCAACTTTTTCTTTTGAACAGGGGCCACTTTGACCAGGGACCACTCTCTAGCATTAGTACCAAAAGGGTTACAAATCGGTTTTTTGTCAGCTTTAGATTCAGTTTGGTTAATTGGGATGCTGATTCACAAAAGTGCATTGGACAGACCACATCAGCTCTAGTTTCTGATACAGAACATATACAGGTCCTTCTCAAAAAATTTGCATATAGTGCGAAAGTTCATTGTTTTCCATAATGTAATGATACAAATTAAACTTTCATATATTGCACACCAACTGAAATATTTCAGGTCTTTTTTTGTTTTGTACTGATGATTTTGGCATACAGCTCCTGAAAACCCAAAAATACTGTCTCAAAAATTAGCATATTTGGTCGGATGGAATATGCTAATTTTTTTAGATATGTATGCCAAAATCATCAGTATTAAAACAAAAAAAGACCTGAAATATTTCAGTTGGTGTGCAATGAATCGAAAATATATGAAAGTTTAATTTTTATCATTACATTATGGAAAATAATGAACTTTAACACTATATGCTAATTTTTTGAGAAGGACCTGTACCATCTAGTAATCACCATCTGCTCATCCACAGAAACTCTTAATTAATTATCTAGAGTTGATGTGGTAGTAATAATCTTTTGTAGGTACTCAGCTTCTCCCCTCTCAACATCCCCATTGCCTCAGCACTATAAGAGGGTTTCGCGAGGCCAGTCACTCTAGTTGCCACTTTGTTTTGAGGCAACAGTATAGTAACTCTGACTTGGCCACGGTGGTCCACGCTCTGGTTACATCCCAAATAGGCTACTGCAACGCTCTCTACGTGGAGTTGCCTCTGAAGACTGCTCGAAAGCTGCAATTAGTCCAACATTCGGCAGCCAGGTTACTAACAGGAGCAGGGCACAGGGAGCATACAACTCCCTTGCTGCGCCAGCTCCACTGGCTGCAAATTAGCTTCCGGGCACAATTCAAAGTGCTGGTTTTAACCTACAAAACCTATACGGTTCTGGCCTAGTTTACCTGTCTGAACGGATTCTCCCCTACGTACCATCAAGAACATTAAGATCCTCCGGAGAGGCCCTGCTCTCGGTCCCGTCGGCTTCGCAAGCGCGGCTGGTGGGGACGAGAGACGGGGCCTTCTCTGTGGTCGCCCCTTGGCTGTGGAACTCTCTCCCAAGTGATGCCAGATCTGCCCCCTCTCTGTTGTCCTTTAGGAGGCTGGTGAAGACCTGGATGTGGAACCAAGCCTTCCCAGAATAGGCTGAGATTGGCTATTGTCTGAATGTATGACCACGTTTACAGACTGAGCGGAATTGTTTTAATGGCGATGTGGTTTTATGCTGGGTTTTTATGTATTTTAATATGTTGTTGTAGTTGTTTTTAAATTGCATCGCATTGAATTTTTGCTGTTATGCTGTTTTGAGTCCCTCGATAGAGGTGAGGATGTTGGAGTACAAAAGTTTTAAATAAATAAAAATAAATAAATAATGGTGAGGCCGCAGACCATATTTTCGTTCTTGCGGACCAGTGGTGGTCCACGGACCACAGGTTGCAAATCACTGATCTACACTGATTATTTAATGTAGTTTTAAACTGGTATTTAAGAAAGTGGCTTCAACATACATCCGATTACATAGGAAATCCTGGAACTGGTTTGAGGCCTGGATGCTGATTGCACAAACCACAGAGAACTGACTGTGGTCTTTATTGCTTGCTTTCGTTGACGATTGATGCCTGGCTGCCGTAGTTTGAAGGTAGCTCCTAATTGTATTAAATGGTCAGTGTAGATGAGGTCCTGGTTAAACTGGAATTCTGAATCCAAGATGTAATTGGAGCCACAAATTTTGAGAATTTCAGAACTGAATTGAACAAATCTTGTGCTTATCCTACATGGCAGGGGATTGAACTAGATTGCCCATCTCATCTCTTCCAACTCTATGATTCTATGAAATTCATGGAGGATGGGCTATCATTATGCATAAATAGGTAGAAATAGATGATTCCCTTCCAGAAGTAGCATATCTATGTAAATTAGTTACTTGGAGCGTTCATATAGATGCAGATCTTCATAGTACATATAAAAGTGATGGCAACAATTATGATAGTAACAACAATTTTATTAATATCAAATATGTCATTTAGACCATTACATCAATTAAAAATTCCATTATGTCAGTTTATTTTCTTCCATAATACTAGATTCTAAATTTTGTTTAATGAACAAACATGTACAAGGCCGTACTGCTGCACTTGTGTACTGCCTGGGATCTTCCCATAGATCAGTGTTTTTCAACCTTTTTTGAGCCGCGGCACATTTTTTACATTTACAAAATCCTGGAGCACACCACCAACCAAAATGGCACTCTAACACAGTAATACATATAGTTAATATGTTTTTTAAATGTATTTATACACTCAGTGTGAAACCTGGGCCTGTTTCAAAGAACACAACATAGATATCCTGGCAGGAATGGCAGAAAGACACACACAAAGGTCTTGCTCAACAGCTGTCAGTCTCTACTAACCCAAGGAGGGACCATCAGTCAACAAATTGATTTTGTCATTTGGGAGTTGTAGTTGCTGGGAGTTATAGTTCACCCACAATCAAAGAGCATTCTGAACTCCAGTGATGGAATGGAATCAAACTTCCCACACAGAACTCCCATAACCAAGAGAAAATACTATAAGAGTTTGGTGGGCATTGACCTTGAGTGTTGGAGTTGTAGTTCACCTACACCCAGAGAGCACTGTGGACCCAAACAATGTTATGTTATGTTGCTGTTTGTTTTCTTACCAAGAATCACAATGTTGGAAGGAAGCTCACCGCTTTAAGGTACCTAAAACAGGCATGGGAAAACTTCGGCCCTCTGGGTGCTTTGGACTTCAACTCCCACCATTCCTAACAGCCTGAGGCCCTTTCCTGCTTAAATGGCTGAGCAGGGAAAAGGAAAAGGGCCTGAGGCTGCTAGGAATGGTGGGAGTTGGAGTCCAAAACACCTGGAAGGTCCAAGTTTGCCCATGCCAGCTTTCGACAGAGACCTCTTCCTCCCCCTTCGCGCCCTTTCTTCCCCCTCCTGCCGAACATTTACTTTTTCTTCTCCTCACGGGCTCCCTTATTTCCAGCATCGCTCTGCCTCGCTTTGCTCACGCTGCTGCTTCTGCCACCATTTTGATCCGAGGGGGCAGTGTGAGCGTGTTCAGGAGGGGAGGTGGGAGGGAGTAAGACGTGACCCGTGTGGGCGCTACTGCGCCGACACGCCCCACGTCTTCCTCCCTCCCCCCTCCCCCCGGATCAAAATGGTGGCAGAAGTGAGCAGAGCGAGGCTGGGAAGAAGGGAGCCCGAGTGGAGAAGAAAAAGTGTTTGGCAGGAGGGGGAAGAAAGGGTATTGGAGGTTCCAATTTCCCACGGCACACCTGATGATCGCTCACGGCACACTAGTGTGCCATAGCACACCGGTTGGGAAACACTGCCATAGATAACTGGTTGGCCATTCTGTGAACAAAATGCAGGTCTAGATAGGTCTTTGGTATGCTCTAGTATGGACTTTCTTACTCTCACACTCATTCACAAACTTTGGGTCCTGCCATGTGAAAATGTGACAATCAAGGATGTGCACATTCCAACTGTGCGGATGCCTACGAGGTACATACCAAAAACTTGTCTTTCCTTTTTTTTTTTAATGAATTGTTAGAAACCTTTTGAAAACTGAGGCCCACTTTCAGAGGTACTCAAGTGCTTCAGACAAATCTGGAATTTCAAAACAAATCAGGGTAATTTGGACTGATCTGAATTCAGTCTAAAGTGGGTCAGCTCTACCAGTTTTGATCCAGAGCACATCAGCGTGATCTGAAGCAATTTAATCTGATCAGCATATATCCAACTATACTATACAAGTAAAACTTCATAGTGTGATGGTAGGGAAAAGAGCTTTTCCAGCTCTGAATTACGGTCTAGGAAAATAAATTCAGCCATAGGCATAATACTTGGGGGCAGAGAAGGAATGATGTGAAGCCACTGAACTGTATGTATTTGCTTCTCTTCTGCAGTTTGTGTTCTTTCTTTAGATTCAGCTGGCAGTCGCAAATCTTTGCCGGCCGGCCTGCCTGCCTACCATGCTCTATCTCAGAGCAGTATTTTATTTTACCTCATTATTTCTGGTCCTTAGCTCCACTCTTCAGTGCAACTCTACGTGAACTTTGAACTTTGGGAATGCTCTTGAGGGCTTTAGTCTGATCCCTCCAATGCTCATAGAGAAGGGCGACTTTTGCTTCCTCTTTATTTGTTCTTGTGCCTGTCTGAACTCTGTGTGTGAGAACTAGACACATACATCTTGTCCTGAACAAGCAGCAAGTAAGGATTGGAACATGGGAGGTATGAACTAGTAAAAATGAACATTCAACTGACTGCACATGATTTTAAATTTATATATATATATATATATACACACACACACACACACAGTACACACACACACACACAGTATACACAGTGTGTGTGTGTGTATACTGTATATATAGGATTTAAAGTGGATACTGCAATATTGTGTTCCACTATTATTCTGCAGTTTGGCTGCTGAGTTCAAAATCAGGCCTTTCTTCCCTCATCTTTCTTCTTAAAAACACAACAACCTACATTTATGGGTGTTTTGGTTTCCCAGTGGTAGTCGTTGAGTAACCCAAATATTTGGTTGCCTGAATTCATATTTGGGATCCAAAACAAATCAGATTGGTATAGAACTTGAGTCCAATTTGAACCTCTGATTCCTAAATCAAATTAGTCTTCTAATTCTACGATATATGTGTGTGCGCCCCCGAAAAGAGATATAAGGACTCCCTGAAACAACATCTCAGACTTGGCCAGATTGATCACCAACAATGGTCCACCCTGGCCTCACATCGGGAGGCATGGAGACGCACTGTCCACAATGCTGCAGCCTCTTTCGAGAAGACACGCTGAATGGTTCTCGAAGAGAAACGACAACGCAGAAAGAACCGCAACTTGGAAACAACATCACCCAAGGAGACTTTCTGCTGTGCTTTCTGCAACCGAACTTGCCAACTGGCCTTTTTAGTCATCAGCGCGCTTGTAAAAAGCGTGGGATGAGTCCTTCCTAAGAATCTTCGTTCGCGAAGTAATGCCGAGAGATGTGTATCTACATTTCTAAACAATATATCAATGATAGAAACACATTTATTTAAATTTCTTATTCTTTGTCTGTATTCAACATGACAACAACAATATTTTATTACGGTACATAGACCCATCAGTAAAACCAACCAACATGATAGAAGCTAAAGTATTCTGTAATAATGGTCTCGATTCCCTTTATTTTCCAATTCTCCAAAAGTAAGTGAATTTGGGGGGGGGGGGATCCAAATGGCTAGCAATTATGCAGTATTGGTAACTCGCATCTATCCTTCCCTGTTGTTCTAATTTTAGAAAACTCATGATGGCTTTTCCATCCCTCTGTGCAAAGAATATAATGACTGCTGTATCTATTATATAAAGGAGGTCCCGTCATGGAACGACCGTCCTAGGCAGAGAAACCTTACAAGGCAGAGACACCAAACTTGGCAACAAAAATAGGCCTCAGGCAAAGTAGGTTTTTAGCAAATAAACTTTCCCACCCAAAACCTAGAAGGCCCCCAAAACAACGATACAAAAAAACTACATTTCCCAGCGTCCTCCGCGGCTGCCAATGAATCTCCCGGCCTCTACATTCTGACAACATGATTGGCTGCCAATGAGGGAGTATTTGCATAACGCCTCTATTGGCCAGCCAACATGAACATTCTGACCCATAATAAACTGGCAGAGGAGGATAAGGCAAAGGCCTGAGGCAGTCGCCAACACAAACACCCAATTCACTTCCCACAGAAAATTTAAACCCTTACAAATCACAGACCACGCCCAAAATTGACAGTAAGGCTTGATTAACTTGATTTCCCTGACTAGCCCTCACTTAATGGGATGCTGTTTACGCACTGAATTGACAGAAAGGCTTCATTAACTTGATTTTCCCGACTAGGCCTCAGCTCATGGGACATTGTGTATGGCCTGAATTGACAGTAACCTACCTTGGCACACAGAGCCCCTATGACCCACGCTACATTCTACTGCAGTTTGGAGGAGGGTGGACCATGGATGATGGGATTTGATGTACCTCCATGGATAATGGGATTTGTAGTACTTTCAAACCCTTCATTCCCCACAGACCACTGTGGCCCAGAACCAAGACCGATAAAGACCCAACTTGGCACACAGTGCCCCCATGACCCACACTCCATCCAACTGCAGTTTAGAGGAGGGCACACCATGGATGATGGGATTTCAAGTACCTCCACTCACTTCCAAAGTACCCCACCCACACAAGCATCAACCTCTATATCAACACAGCAGACGGAAAGATAAAAAACATTGTATATCCACAAGCAATGCAGAACGCCAGCAACACCACAAAACAACAACTCCACAGGACTCCAACATCCCACCCACCAAAACAACCCACAACAACACAGCCATGACCCCAACAACACCATAACTAACAACAACTCCAACCCTTACATACTCAGACTCCCTCGCATCTCCAAAATAGGGCACAGCAACGCGTTCCGGGTACAGCTAGTTCCATAATAAATAGAGAATGTGTTCAGTAAAGAAAGAGGAAAATAGAGTCAAGTAAGGCCAATGTTTATGATGGCAAATATCTAAGTGAGATAGCAAAGTAGCCTATGGTAAGAGGTAAAGAAAGCTCCTTGCTGTTATTATTCCTTATTTCTTTGAAGCCCCTCTTTCCCAGACCAAGTTTTCCCTAACCCTTCACTGGTTGAGATCACTTTTACACATAGAGCTCAGCTATAGAGACAGGAGCTTAGGTATGTCCTGAGCTGGGGTTTTCTTCTGCTCGCCTGTGAATCCTCTGTAGTGATTGAGCAAAATGCCCCATACCCTGCTTTTGAGATGTATGTATCTGCTGCTGTCATGTCTAGTCAAGTCTCAAGTTAACCTTCTAATTGTTTCAATTCAACTATACCTAAATGAGTCTTATAAAACTGCTTCCCCAGAAAGTATTTGGTGTTCCTGCCTTCAGAGGATGAGAATTTTTGATGCTTAGAAATTATTCAGAGCTGGTAGTCTCCTAAATTTTTAATAACCACAATGGCGTGGTATTTTAAAAACAGTTGAAAGAATATTGTTAATATTTGATGCCTTTAAGATTCATATCGCTGGACTAGGAATGTTATTACTTTAAAAGTTATTAGAAATAATCCGAAAGTAATGGTAAATTTGTACCTTTTCTAAAACCGGGAATTGACTTTTTTGAAATGGTTTGATATAAATATCTGTTAATGTGAGAGGAAAACAAGCTTGTGAGCAATTAAAAATAGGCACAATGTTAAACCATATTCCATAGATAAGAGTGTTTCCTTTTCACTGTAACCAGAAAATATTTTCTGCCGGGCAACTTTAGCCAGCCTCTGACTAATTCATGAGGATTTGTGGGCAAAGTCTGAAATAATGGCTCGATTTCATCCAGAGACGTGATAAACTTCTTGCAAGGCGGTGTGATATTTGTGTGATGTTAACCATCTAAATGATTTTTATTGATGATGACAGATGGCTCTGTGGTGATGCGCTCAGAGTCACGCCTAATACGTTGAGAATAAGTCTTCTGGAAGGCTGTACATCTGTTTTAAGATCTTTTGCTAAAATATTTAAATCAAGGTCATTGTTTATATTTGATTTTTAAGCAGCTTTTAGCTATTTGCCTCCCGTTTTATACATTTAAAGATGAATCCGGTTGTAACTTGAAGGGCTGCAAATGGAAAGATATAATAGGTAGCAGGTGTTAGGGAAGGCAATTATGCATTAGGTGCTTTGCTCAATTTCCAAAACTGTCCAAGACTATCCATTTGAAATACTTTGTGGCCTAGTCTTATCTCCGAACCATGATGAGTTCTTAAATCTAAAGGGAATATGCATTTTTCCTTTAATAAATTGAATACTTAAGCTTGTTTGATTTAATTTAAAAGTGCCTAGGAAAACAGTATTGGAAAGCTGTGCGAGAAGGGAAATATCAAGAATAAATTCAGATCTTTGGCTTCATTTGCAGTTTTCTTTTTTTTTCTTTTTGGCAAGAACTTTTGGAGACAGCTTGTATGGGAATGTTTTTACGATTCCCCCTAAAGTTGTTGGTGAACTTTGTGCTTAATTTTTTCCACTTTTTCCAGACAGTACTGAATGATAGAAATTGCCCAACAAGTATGGTCAAAGCAGTTTTGTTCATTACTTGATGGTGTGGTGTCCCAGCCTAGTGTGGTGTCCCAGCCTAGTGGTCAGAAACAGGCACCGGGGGTCCCAGCTGTCCCGGATCAAGGGGATGATGCGTGGCCGGATGGATATGGGTCTGCAGATGAAGACCTAGCCTGGGATGATGGCTGGCTACATGGGTATGATACTGCAAATGAGAATAATGATGACTTCATGGAAGTCAGTTCTGAATTAGACAGTGAGAGGCCTAGTGACCTTGATTCCCACGAGAGTTTCTTTACTCCCTTGCCAGATGATCATTCTGAGAACTGGGATGTTGGGGAGGATCGAGTTTCTCAGGACGAGAGCTCTGCAGCTGCGGCCGCTAATGAGGAGGAATTTGACAAGAGAGCCAGCATCAGATCCTCCCGAAAAAATTGGAGTTTGAGAAAGGGGGTGCGTTGGGCACATAGAAAGTAGTTTCCTTTATTAGATTGTGCCCGGGCTAGTCTAGTCAAACCTGAAGCTACGTTTAGTTTGGAAAAGACTCTAGTTCAAGTCTCCAAGTTCACGGAACCGCCGGAGCAGTTTGTCTTGTCTAAGTACTTTTGTTTCCTTTGGGATTTAAGCCAATTGGACTCACAGCTCGAGAATTTTATTGGACTATTTTTGGATTTACTTTGATTGCTTTATTTCTACATCTTTGGACTACTCTTTATTCTAAACAAAATTACATTTATTGCATCTGCCTGGTGTGTGTGATCTAGGGGGAACTGGCTGCGTTCTGAGGTGCAATAGATGGGTATTGCATTTGCTTACTTGATTCAGCATGCACCGGGAATGTGGCGCAGCTGGCTGGGTGTCAGCTGCATAAGATCTCTACTGACCAGAAGGTCATGAGTTCGAGGCCTGCCTGGGTCGAGGTGGGCTCTCGACCTATTGTGTAGCCTGTTGTTGGCCTTTGCAACCTGAAAGACAGCTGCATCTGTCAAGTAGGAAATTAAGGTACCACTTAGTGGGGAGGCTAAATTTAACTGATTTACGAGGCCATAAAAAGATCTCCAGAAAACACACTGAGGAATGAAGGAGTGTGACAGCTCCCCCTGGTGGCCAGATGTTAAATTGCCTCTTTCTGTCTTGTGTGTTTGTGTGTCTAAATGTAATGTGTACATTGTAATCCGCCCTGAGTCCCCTGCAGGGTGAGAAGGACGGAATAGAGATAAAGTAAGTAAATAAATAAATAAAATGATATAAAATTGGATTTCAGCTACCGTGGAGCTAAAATCCTTTGCTGATAACCATTTGGTCTTTTGCCAAATGAAGGTAAGAGTATATGAATTGCGATTCTGGATTTGGATTTGCTAAGTGATTATTTAAAACAACAACAATGGTTTGGTTCTGGATTAATTTGAGGATACCTTGAAAAATAACAGGGTAGTATCTTAAATACAGTATCTTGCAGCATTCTTCTTAACTTCTAATCACATGTATAAATACTCTCTCTTTGCAGTCTGAGCCAGAGGGCTTTTCTCACTTCCACTTGTATGTTTGCGCTGCCTTCCTTGTCAGATGGAAGAAGGAGATTTTAGAAGAAAAAGACTTCCAGGTAAGTAAAACATTAGTTTTAAAGATTATTTTTGAAACATCATTAACAATGTAATAGTATCATGTACACTCGGTTCATCCTGTTGACATTTAGGCATATTGAGAGAGGGGAGAAAGGTACTATTTCATGTCTTCTTTCTATTTGTCAGTCACGATTTTATATGAGAAAGTATATGACGTTATGGGTGACAATGCAGCTGCTTCTCTTACAGACAGGTTTCTTTTGACAAAGTCCCAGCAGGATTTCTTTTGGGTGAAAAGACAAATGAAAGGGAAAGCAGATCCCACATTGCTGCCTGATAGAAAGCTATCCCACTTGACTCACTGGATTTTCCAAGTCAGGATATGACAGGTGATGAATTGACTGATGGGATTATACTGGCTATATAGAGATACAGTTGCGTAGGTCCTGCTAGCATGTAACTTCAGGTATACTGTAGCTGCTAATATATGTATCAACTCAGTGTAAAAGCAGGTCTAGTGAGTCATTTGTCAAAAATCCAGTCCCAAATGATTAGACTCATAGAAGCAACGTATTACTGGCAAATCAAAGTGTAGTCATTAATTCAGTAGGCCTATTCCAGCAGGTGGATTTGGGCCTTAAGTTCTTTTTAAAAGTGGTTCTGACACCTTGAAATTGAAGTTCTGGGGAGGTCTGCCTAAAAAACAAAACTGTTTATCTAAAACGTACCTGTTTTTCTCTGCGAGGTTATTGTTATGGGCATAGTTTGCACAAGCGGACATTTTCAATCTCAGTAGGCAGTTCATTGACCTTCATACAGGGAAGTCTAGACCAGCAGTTCTCAACCTTCCTAATGCAGTGACCTCTCAATACAGTTCCTCATGTTGTGGTGACCCCCAACCATGAAATTATTTTTGTTTCTACTTCACAATTGTAATTTTGCAACTGCTATGAATCGTAATGTAAATATCTGATATGCAGGATGTATTTTCATTCACTGGACCAAGTTGGGTACAAATACCTGGTACACCCCAATTTGAGTACTGGAGGGGTTGGGGGGGGGGTTGATTTTGTAATTTGGGAGTTGTAGTTGCAGGGATTTATAGTTCACCTACAATCATAGAGCATTCTGAACTCCACCAATGATGGCATTGAACCAGACTTGGCACACAAAACTCCTACAACCAACAGAAAATACTGGAAGGGTTTGGTGGGCGTTGACTTTGAGTTTTGGAGTTGTAGTTCACCTACCTCCAGAGAGCACTGTGGACTCAAACAGTGATGGATTTGGACCAAACTTGGCACGAATACTCAATCTGCCCAAATGTAAAC
Source organism: Anolis apletophallus (assembly GCA_030556195.1). Classification (NCBI taxonomy): domain Eukaryota; kingdom Metazoa; phylum Chordata; class Lepidosauria; order Squamata; family Anolidae; genus Anolis; species Anolis apletophallus. The sequence continues at coordinate 8,483,912 of JARBWK010000009.1, read as the reverse complement.
ACTGGTGGAGTTTGGGGAAAATAGACCTTGACATTTGAGAGTTGTAGTTGCTGGGATTTACAATCAAAGAGCATTCTGAACCCTACAAATAGAACTGGGCCAAACTTCCCACACAGAACCCCCCCCCCCCCCGAACAACAGAAAATACTATGTTTTCTGATGGTCTTTGGTGACCCTTTTGACACCCCCCGCGACCCCTCTAGGGGTCACGACCCCCAGGTTGAGAAACGCTAGTTTAGACCTTCTAGACCAAATGCTTTTTTTCTGGATTTCAGTGATTATATTGATCAAAATAAAATTAAGCACTAGTAATTTAGTCTCATATTTTAGGTGAAATATGTTCTATTCCATGCCCTATTGTTTTATAATTTGTCACTGCCAGGCATTTGCATCTGCTCTTCCCAGTTCTTTAATAGTCTTCAAATCATAGCTCTAGTTAAAGAACCATAAGTCAACATCACAGTTATGGGATGAATATGAAGGCAGTTATTTTTGTAAGTTCTGTGATCAACTAAGCATAGACAGTACAAATTAGATGGATTTTACATCTTGCACACAAATCATGAGGCAGGTTTTACAGTACTTGAAAATGTTCTACATTTATCTACATTATATCTACTTTTTAAGAAACCTAATTAGAATCGACGCAGCTGTTGTTTAGTCAAGGGAAGGATGTTCTGGCTTAAACATCCATTTATTGGCATTGCTGCTGATGATAATGTGAATCTGCATTTAAGAGGAGGAAATAGGACAGCCTCTTAATCTGAGTGCTGTGACCTGAATGTAGACTAAAGGTTACAAAAGTAGACAGGTGTATTTTTTTTTTGTAAGAACCTCATTTGATGTGTTGGTTGTAATAAGATAGTAGTTGGAATTTAGGTGCCAGCTGAGTTAGTTAAAGGTATTATAAAGCCAATTATGTACTTGTGTTTATTTTTCTTCATGCTCCCCAGTAATGTTATGGTGCTTTAACAGATTTCAATTTACTATTTCCTTCTGATTGCAAATCTCACAAATGATTAAGTAAGTAAGATGCTGAGCTCAGGCCTCCATACTAAACCAACGATCGCCTCAGCTCGATTGCAGAGTATACCCTCAGTAATTTTTAAAAAGAAGTAATGTGCTAGAGCATGAATTCTAGCAGTGGCCAGTTGTCCGTTTTACTATAAACAGTTTCTAGAAATCGCAAGCATTGCGGGCTTTTTGCTCATTTAGGTAAAGAGATTGATCATGTCATGGTGCTCCTTCATGGAGTTATGTGTCCATGAGTCATAATAATCCAATTTTAGGCACAGCTTTCTTCAGCGGACACTAAACTTGTTGATTCTCCTGGAGTTGATTTTGATACTATTTATCACAGACATTGGCAAACTTGTTTGCCCTGATTTTGATACTATTTATCACAGACATTGGTGGTGGGTGAGATGGGCCCAGGAGTGGGGGGGGGGCTGGGAAAGGGCAGGGCGGGGCAGGGGCTGGGTCATCCTCAGGTTGTCCTCCCGGCATAAGGGTGCTCACTCCATCCTTATGTCGGGAGGAAAATGAGACATGCCGTGATTGCCCAGATCCTCCTCCCCAATCCTCCTCCCTCAATATTTGGGTTGTCACCTTGGCATTATGCCAGGAGGAGGCTGAGACAGGCGATGGCCAAGAGTGCTCTGGAGGGTCCAGCTGCTGTTAGAGTTTTGCTCTGAATAGGATTGGTTGCCTTCTTGAAAGATGATGAATGCAGGTTGGCACTATTTCTGGATCTTGGACCTTAAGCTCCTGATGATAACTATAGTAAGGAATGCCTCTTTCCATCTCTGGGAAAAAATGAAAGGCTGGTTGGTGAATTTATTTATTTACTACATTTAGTAAATAAATTCTGGTTCAGTCAAATGGATTTATCCTCTTTTCGGAGGGCCTGCAAAACAACGCTCTTCCGGCAGGCTTTTAACCTCTGATAACCCATGTTGACTATCCTGTGTGGGTTGGAAATCTGTTTTAAATCTGTTTTAAATCTGTGTTAAATTAGTTTTATTGTTGCATATTATGATTGTCTGTTGCACCTCAGAACGCAGCCAGTCCCCCCTAGATCACACAAACCAGGCAGATGCAATAAATGAAGTTTTATTTAGAATAAAGAATAGTCCAAAGATATAGAAAAAGAGCAATCAAAGTAAATCCAAAAATAGTCCAGTAAAGTTCTTGAGCTATGAGCCCAATTGGCTTAATTCCCAACTTGAAACAAGAGTTCTTAGACAAGGCAAACCGCTCCGGCGGTCAACGTGAAACTGGAAACAAACCACTCCGGCAGTCAACGTGAAACTTGAGGCAAACCGCTCCGGCGGTTCCGTGAACTTGGAGACTTGAACTAGAGTCCTTTCCAAACCAAACGTAGCTTCAGGTCTGACTAGAATAGCCCGGGCACAATCTCATAAAGGAAATTACTTTCTATGAGACCAACACACCCCCTTTCTCAAACTCCAATCTTTTCGGGAGGATCGGATACTGGCTCTCCTGTCGAATTCTTCCTCATTAGCGGCCCCAGGTGCAGAGCTCTCGTCCTGAGAAACTCGATCCTCCCTAACTTCCATATCCTCGGAATGCTCTTCTGGCAAGGGAGTAAAGAAGCTCCTGTGGGATTCAAGGTCACTAAGCTTCTCACTGTCCAGTTCAGAACTGACTTCCATGGAGTCATCAATATTCTCATTCACAGTATCACATCCCTGTAGCCAGCCATCATCCCATTATAAGTCTTCCTCTGCAGACCCATATCCATCTGGCCACCCATCATCCCCTTGATCTGGGGCAGCTGGAATCCCCAGAGTCTGTCACTGACCACTAGGCTGGGACACCACATTGTGCTTTTTAGTCCAGGGCTGTCCAACTTCTACTGGCCCAGGGGCCTGAATTCCGGTCACTGATGACCTAGGGGGCCAAAGGGTCTGCCCCCGGCTCCGCCCCCGCCCCTTCCCCAGCTCCAATTTACTTACAATTCATAAGAGGCATCCATACAATCAAATATAATCTTTTACTAAGGGGAAATGCAGGGTGGGAATTCATAAGGGGCATCCATACAATCAAATATAATCTTTTACTAAGGGAAATGCAGGGTGGGAATTCATAAGGGGCATCCATACAATCAAATATAATCTTTTACTAAGGGGAAATGCAGGGAGGGAATACATAAGGGGCATCCATACACAAATACATAATAATAACATAAAGGTTAGCCTACCTTCCCAAACGCGCAGGATCCAGGAGTAGCCGGACCACGAGCACGGGATTACGTCGCCGAGATTTCGGAAACAGGAGTATCGCGAGACTACGGAAACCACACGGGATTTCGCTCTCAACGCAGGCTTGATCTCGCGTTGAGAGCGAAATCCCATGTGGCTTCTGTAGTCTCGCGATACTTGCTCTGGAACCCGGAAGTGGGTAATTTTTAAAAATATTATTATTTATTTATTTTATTCTTTATTTTTTTATTTAAAAGCTTAGGGGGGCGCAGGGCAGGGGCTGGGGGGCCGTATACGGACCCCCGGGCCGGCAGTTGGGCAGCCCTGTTTTAGTCTATGTAAACCGCCCCAAGCCTGCAGGGAAGGGCGGTATAGAAATGGAAATAATAAATAAATAAATAAATTTCTATTTCCAGTGCTGACGACCTACATACATGTGACTTAATGTATTATGAAGCTGTTTATTTTACTTTATTAGCCACTACGATGCTCGCAAGAGACTTTGCTAAGTAGGACATGCTTCTCATCTAAATACAAAGCACTCTTTTCAGTGAAGTTATACTTTGCTAATTCATTAGCCTTATACTTATTTTATTTCAAGCCTAACATTTAGCCTCCTAGAAAATGTATGATCCCTGCATTTGCAGAGTAGTTGTCTTTTTGCAGCTTACATTTGCTTTCAGAGGAGATGCAAAAACAGCATTAATGTTTTATTATACTAACATCATTTTAGCAATGCTTTCAGAGAATAGAACTTGCTTTCTAGACCAATTAAATGGGCTCACTTACAAAATTGTCTTCCGTGTCAGCATTTACGGAGTACAAGTCCCATGTGCAACTACCCAAGCATATTTCCGAACGGTTGTTTTCTAACTTGGTATTTATAAAGCTCCCATCCAGGCCTGCCAAAAACTGATTGGATGTATTTTATCGATTTGTCTAAATGCTGCCATTATTATTCACTTCAGGCAGGTAGCTAATTAGATCATCACTGTAACATAGCAACCTAAGAAGCAGATCACCAACATATTACTTCACTTTGTTTCTAAAGAGTTGCCATTATAGCCATTTCAGAGTCAAAAGGTGGTTTGGAAGAAAACAAAGGGTTGAGGGGTCCCAAAATGGTACGGTCTAATCTGCGCCCAAGGGCTTTGAGGATCATTCCTCTAACGTCAGCTCACGCATGATTTCATTTTCAAGATTTCTTCTATTTCACAGTGTCTCTGATCCTAACATTTTAATCCTCAAAGCATAGATTTATGGTGTAATACTGCCTTTTCTGCGATGTTCAGCAGTTTAATAAAACGCAGATTCCAATAGACTCTCTTTCAAACATGAATATTTTTAATACGATTAGGTCAGCGCTATTAACCTAACAATGTCATTGGTCAGCTTTTGGTGTTTGCCCCAGGAATGCTTTCTGAATTCGTAAAATGAGATAATGCAGAATGAAATTCATGCTAACTCAAGGGTTTTCTCTAGTTAATGCTTTTTTTAATTGAAGCAACATGCTTATTATATGTTCATATCCTTTATTTGATTGTGTTTGGAAAAGGTTTCCTTGTGCTGTTTGAATGTGGTGATAGTAGGAAAAAGAAGACAATACCAAATGAAAGTTTTGGGAAAGTTACAAAAAGAGAAGGTGATGGACACAGAATAAAGTTTGTTTTGGTATTCTAAAATATTTTGCCTTGAATAGCTGCAGCTGAATTTTTCTGACTCCCTTTCGTCAGTTACTTTCATGTGGATGCATTTACAAGAGAATGCCACATTCAGGTCATTCAGGGCTCAGCTGTTACATTTTGCTCAAGTGAACTCTGATGTAATTATACTCTCAGGGATTGACGTGTGTATTCTCTGTGTATAGAGAACATATTTACAACACTGTACTGATTGGTTGTGCTATCTTGTAAAATGCCAAATAACTCGAGAGAAATAAACCTCTTCACTGGTTGGTTAGGATGTGACTATTAGTGGGCCTGTTCCAAAGTTTAACAATTTCACATTTTCCCTTTTGTTACCATTCTCGGATCAATTGCTACTCTCAAATACTATTACAACAACACAATTCCTACTGAGGAAGAAAGCAGGGAAAACAAAAGGGACTACACCATATAGCTGTATATCAAAATAGAATTAATTATTTACAGTGGAGCACACACATCCTAGGTATGAGCAGTGCGTACTAAATAACATAGTATATTGGTCGATAACAATCTATATATGCATTCAATAATATGAGGCGCCATATAACAGTGTAGATGAACAAGGGAGCTTGGAAAAGTCAATAGGGAGGGATGTGAGTAGACCAGAGTAGAGGAAAGTAGTTCAAAATAGTTCAACACAGTAGTAGAATTAGGTCATGCCGATGCTGTATTCGCCTAGGGCAGGGCTGTCCAACTTCTGCCGGCCCAAGGGCCGGAATTCCAGTGAGTGATCACCTGGGGGGCCGCGGGGGCCGCTATGGGGCGTGGCCGCTTGCAGGGGGCGTCCTGCTCGGCCTGCCCCTTTTCGGCGGGGCTGGGTGACGTCCTGACGTCACCCAGCCCCGCCGGAAAGAGGCAGGCTGCTGCCGCGGATGCCCGGCGTCCTGCCTGGCCTGCCCCTTTTCGGTGGGGGGGGGTGACATCAGGCGTGGTGCTTGCGCCGAGGAGGAAAAGGTGGAGGGAAGCCAGGGCCTCTGCCTCCACCTCTTCCTCCTCGGCGCCGACGCCACGCCTGACGTCACCCAGCCCCGCCGAAAAGGGGCGGGCCACGCAGGACGCCGGGCATGTGCGCCAGGGCGGGAGCGGCCCCGCCCCCCGTGAGTGGCCCCACCACGCAAGTGGCCCCGCCCCTTTTCGCCAATTTTTTATTTTTTAATAAAAACAGCGGAGTTCTTGTGGGCTGCGTCCAAGGGGCCAATTGGACAGGCCCGGCCTAGGGCCTGCGAATAAAATGGGTTATATCTCTTATCTTGAACGTCGCTACAGCTAATCAACAGCTGTGAGGGGGAATGGAATGGACGCACTCAGAATAGTCCGTACTCACGGAGCTCCAGCTGAGATCTCCCTTCAGTCTGTTGTCATGTGGTGCATGGCAAATGGACGCGATGCAGTTTGAACTTGCATTCCAATCACTGGGGAATCCCAGGACAACTTAGTAATGATCCACAGGCGGGAACCTGTGATTGGAATACAACTACTTTCCTCTACTCCGGTCTACTCACATCCCTCCCTATTAACTTTTCCAAGCTCCCTTGTTCATCTACACTGTTATATAGCGCCTCATATTATTGAATGCATATACAGATTGTTATTGACAAATATACTATGCACACTAGCACAAGGCAGCACTTTGGACTGGATTTTAATGGCAAGTTGGTGGATATGGCTCAATGGTCTTTTTACGGACGGAACACTGTTTTTAACTTAAATGAATGTGTATGATGTGTTAATGTTAATTGTATTTTAATGTATTTTAATGCTGAATGTTTTTTGGGTTTTTATATTGTATTTTACTGTGTTTGTTAGGCCACTCTGAGTCCCCCCTCGGGAGTTGAGAAGAGCGGGGTAAAAATGCTGGAAATAAATAAATAAATAAATTTAGTACACGCTGCTCATACCTAGGATGTGTGTGCTCCACCGTAAATAATTAATTCTATTTTGATATACAACTATATGGTGTAGTCCCTTTTGTTTTCCCTACTCTCAAATACTAACCTGTGATGTTGTCTTTGCTTTTAAGTGCAGTATATTCTACCTGGCATGGTCAGATTATTTTACTAAGCAACAATTAAGGAAAAATAGAGATTTTTTAAAAAAAAATCTTATTTTTGCAGATTATATCAGAGAGGTTTTGGAAATCAGCACTTTCAGTTGCCTATTTGGGGGGAACGTGAGCTATTCCTCTTTCTTCATGTTCCTTGACTTCTACCAGCTAAGTTGGAGTCAAGCAGTAAGGGTGATTGCCTGCTGTTTTGAGAAAGAGCTATTCATCTTCCCATCAGCCTGAATTTCCATGTCAGTGTCAACTCCACAGTTTGAGAATCGCTGCAGTCAACCCACAGGTCCTGCATCCATTGATTTAAGCAACCATGGCTTAAACTATTCTCGGTAAAAAAAAAATCTCCAAAAGCAAACCTTGATTACTTGCTGAGCAGTATATTGATGTAGATATGCCCTGCTATAGCTTCCAACCATTTCACAAATCTGCAGGCTCTCTCGGGTGCTTGATTCAGTTGTTAGCCATTTTATGCAGTATAAGGGATGCCATTTTACTATGCCATTGTATATCATGAGACTTGAACATCTGCAGATTTTGGAATTCATGGAACCAAACTCCCAACAGATACCAAGGACCCACTGTCTCCTAATCAAACAATGAAATATGAAGATGAACAAGTTGATCCCATATCTCTGAGTCAGGCTTGTAGAAGCTGTTGCCCTCCAGGTGTTTTTGGACTTCAGCTCCCAGAATTCCTGACCATTGGGCAAGCTGGCTAGGGCTTGTGGGACTTCAAGCCTACGACTTTTCGGTCAACAAGCTTAGCAGCTCATTGATTTAACCCACTGCGCCACCAGGGGCTCCGTGTTCAATTCTAGGCACCACCATTTAAGAGAAATATTGACAATCTGGAATGTGTCCAGAGGAGGGCATCTAAAATGATCAAAGGTCTGGAGAGGGAAGGGGATTCCACCTGAACATTAGGAAAAACTTCCTGTGAGAGCTGTTCAGCTGTGGAACTCTCTGCCATGGATTGTGGTGGAGGCTCCTTCCTTTGAGGCTTTTAACAGAAGCTTGGATAGCCTTCTGTCAGGGACACTTTGATTGTGCTTTTTCAGCATGGCAGGGGGTTGGACTGGATGGTCCATGTGGTCTCTTCCAATTCTGTGGTTCTATCTATTATATAAAGGAGGTCCCATCGTCGAACGACTGACAGAGACAGAGAAACCATCCAAGGCAGAAACACCAAATTTGGCAACAGAAATAGGCCTCAGGCAAGGTAGGTTTTAAGCAAAGAAACTTTCCCCCAAAACCTAGAAGGCCCCCAAAACAACTATACAAAAAAACCTACATTTCCCAGCATCCTCTGCGGCCGCCAGCGAAACCCATTGGCCAAAGCCAGCCAAGGCTAGATTAGAATGCTGAGTGAATTCAGTTTAGTCAGTTGGAGTTTGAGGGTTAAACTGCCAAAGCCAAGATCTAGGAGGGAGACAAATGGGGCACCAGGGACACAGGCACCACTGACAAACACATACCCCCAGAATAACACAAAAGTAATACCTACACAAAACACAATACGCACGGACAACTCTACGTAGCGTGCTCCAGAGTTGGGAAACCACTGAACCTCTACATCAACACAACAGACGGAAAGACAAAAAACAATGTTATATCCACAAGCTCTGCAGAACGCCAGGAACACCACACACCGACAACTCCACAAGACTTCAACATACCACCCACCAGAATAACCCACAACGACACAGCCATGAACCCACCAAGACCATAAGTAACATCAATTCCAACCCTTACATACACAGACTTTCTCGCATCTCCTAAATAGGGCACAGCAACGTGTGCCGGGTACAGCTAGTTATTCTATGTGAAAGGTAAAACTATCTTAGTCATAAGTAAATATTTTGAACCTTCAAGAAACCAGCTGAAAGTTTCTTCCTAAATGCATAGGATTTTTAAATCTTTGATTATTTTTCCTATGATTTTTATTTCAGTTACTAAACTTCTACTGTTGCAGCAGGATTGGCTGGAGCAGAATACCATTCTTACCCAGCGCCAGCTTTTAATGCATTGTTTACTGCAGGCAGGCTGCTAGAACTTGACGTGAACTCCTTCCGCATCCTCCCAGTGACAACACTGGATACTGAAATGTCAAATTAGGCAAAAGACAAGGGAAAAGGGTGGAGACTGGATGAGCATAAAAAGATTATGTAAGAAGGTGTGTCTTTGTTAGAGGCTTTGTTAATATAATAATAATTTTTTAAAAAAACTTTATTTCTAACCCGCATCCATCTCCCCAGAGGGGACTCTGAGTGGCTTACATGGGGCCGTGCCCGAACAACACATCACAAAATATCAACAACATCGAAGAACAATAAACATAATAAAAGCAATAAACACAATAAAATACATCTGTGGAAACACAACAGTACAGGTGAATCTAAAAACAGAACCGACAGGGTGGGCCACGTGAACATATAGGATGTTTAAAAAACTCGGGGGAGATAACTGGAGTAGTGTCGAACACAAAGGGTCACATAGGGGAAAAAGGTTTCGCAGAAACGGGGGCATTTGGGGAGCCTAATCTCTGAAGGCCAGGTGGAAGAACCAGGTTTTCAGTTGTTTTTTGAAGGATTCCAGTGAGGGGGCATTCCTAATCTATCCTGGGAGGGAATTCCAAAGGCGGGGGGCCACAGAAGATAAGGCTTTCTCCCTAGTGCTCACAAGCCAGGTCTGTGAGACTGGCAGGGGTGAGAGGAGGGCCTCCCCCGAGGAGCGAAGGGCTCGGGCTGGTTCATAGGTGGAGAGCCGGTCACAAAGGTAGGCGGGTCCCAAACCGTTTAGGGCTTTGTAGGTAATCACCTGTACCTTGAATTGGGCTCGGAAAGTAAACGGCAGCCAGTGGAGCTCTTTAAACAGGGGGGTCGATCGCTTCCTGTGTACCTGCCCGTTATTAATCTGGCAGCCGAGCGTTGGACAAGTTGGAGTTTCCGGGTTGTCTTCAAGGGAAGCCCCACGTAGAGTGCATTGCAGTAATCCAATCTAGAGGTAACCAAGGCGTGGACCACCATGGTCAAGTCAGACTTCACAAGGTATGGTCGCAATTGGCGCACGAGTTTTAACTGTGCGATGGCTCTCCCAGCCACCGCCAACACCTAAGCATCAAGCGTCAGCGCTGAGTCCAAGAGAACCCCCAAACTGTGGACCTGTGACTTCAGGAGGAGTGTAACCCGTCCAGCACAGGTTGCCACCCAGACCCCGATCAGACGAGCGACTGACCTGGAGGACCTCTGTCTTATCGGGATTGATCCTCAGGTTGTTCCTCCTCATCCAAACCGTCACAGCGGCCAGGCACTGGTCCAGCACCCGAGGGGCTTCCTTGGAATCTGATGGAAAAGAGTAGTTGAGTTGGGTGTCATCTGCGTAGAGGTGGCACCGTACTCCAAAACTCCGGATGACCTCGCCCAGCGCTTTCATGTAGATGTTAAATAGCATAGTGGATAAAATAGATCCTTGCGGGACCCCAGAGGTCAAGGGCCAGGGGTCCGAGCAGGAATCCCCCAGCTTTGTTAACTGAGGCATACCTGTATTAAAATATTCTTCACTTTATATTAACTTCGTAGCCATTCTGGTGATGCAGCTATGTATCTTGTGAAAAGGAACGGCTTAATCTAGAAGATTTCACTTTTAAAGTTCATCTCACCCCCTCAAATGTCTGTCTGTAAAAGTTGGGAAGCTTTTTTCTGGCTAGCCCTTTCGAACCCCCTTCTGTTTTATTGCCAGGCATTTAAAAGTTCATCTGTAGTGATATTTAATAATTTTATTAGAAGGGCCATTCCCTTCCTTAATTTGACCACAATCGCCATGCTTCTGGAGGTGCCCTTTCATAATTGAAACAGCAAACCTTTCTAGAGAGGACATTTGTAACATACCGTTTTTGTAATAACATTTTACAACAACAACAGTACAGAGCCCCCGGTGGCGCAATGGGTTAAACCAGGCCTGGGCAAACTCTGGCCCTCCAGGTGTTTTGGACTTCAACTCCCACAATTCCTAACAGCCGGCAGGACTGAAGACCGACATATTAGAGGTTCAAATCTAGGGAGAGTACAGATGGGTTCCCTCTGTCAGCAATGGCTCCCCATGCGGGGACATGAGAGAAGCCTCCCACAAGGATGGTAAAACATCAATACATGCGGGCGTCTCCTGGGCAACATCCTTGCAGATGGCCAATTCTCTCACACCAAAATCACATGTAGGAGTCCTCGATGCCACAAATGGAAACAATCATCATATTTGCAATTCTTTGCAATGACTTCAGATCTAGCTATAGAATTAACTATTTATTCATCTGCTGTTAAAATGCATTTTCCATCCAATGCTGCCTTTCCTTTTCCCAGCATTGGACTTTTTCTCCCTTATCTGTTCTTGAGGAGTTTACTGTCACATCACCCTTTGCAGACTCCTCCTTTACAACTCAACCCCCTACTCAAACACACACACCTTCCTTTCTTCATTCCTTCCTATCTTGCTTGCTTGCTTTTGAGGCAAGGAAGGAAGCCCTCTTTGCAGCCTGGGTTGTAATCGAACAGCAGCATTTGATACCGTAGACCAGGGGTGGGCAATTACCGGCCCTCCGGGTGTTTTGGACTTCAACTCCCAGAAATCCTAACAGCTGGTAAACTGGCTAGGATTTCTGGGAGTTGAAGTCCAAAACACCTGGAGGGCCAGTAATTGCCCACCCCTGCCGTAGACTATGCACTGTTGACCCACCGTGTAGCCGTGACTAGGGTTAGGGGGACTGCCCTTAAATGGGTGGCCTCCTTCCTCCAGGATCGGGGACAACGTGTGGAGAGGGGAGAGGAGGTCTCCGGGAGGCTCCTATTAAGTTGTGGGGTCCCCCAGGGGGCCATCCTCTCGCCCTTATTATTCAACATTTATACGCGCCCCTTGGCCCAGCTGGCCCGTGACTTTGGTCTGGAGTGTTATCAGTACACTGACGACACCCATATTTTGCTGAGAATAGACGGCAGGCTGGATACCGTACCCGATTGTTTCCATCAATGCCTTGAAGCCGTGACTGGATGGCTGCGTGCTAGCCGGCTGAAGGTGAATCCGTCGAAGATGGAGATCCTGTGGCCCGGTCGACCTGGGCTGGATGAGTGCCGGTTACTTACCCTGGATGGCGAGCAACTAAACCCGTCATCTCTTGTAAAGAGCTTGGGTGTCCAATTGGACCCCTTGCTATCCATGGAGACCCAGATCTCCATGGTTAGCAAAACGTCGTTTTTCCATCTATGACAGGCTAGACGACTGGCACCCTACCTGTCCAGGGACGGCCTGGCCACGGTGATCCAAGTGACGGTCATCTCGAGGCTGGACTACTGTAACGCCCTCTACGTTGGCCTTCCCTGTCGACAATCCGGAAACTCAAGCTAGCGCAGAATGCCGCTGCCCGCTTGCTGGTGGGAGCACCAGTGAGGGAGCACATCACTCCCATCCTACGGCAACTGCACTGGCTCTCTATTGAGTACCGGATTGCCTTCAAGGTGTTGGTTTTAACCTTTAAGGCCTTACACGGTCTAGGGCCAGTGTACCTGAGGGACCGCCTTACCCCGTATGTTCCCCTGAGATCGCTACGCTCGGAAGAGCAGAACCTGTTGGTCATCCCATCGATCCGCTCCTGCCATCTGTCCACTACGAGACAGCGAGCCTTCTCTGCCGCGGCTCCTGCGCTTTGGAACTCGCTTCCAGACCATACTCGTGCAATCTCAGAGCTCGCCCCCTTTCAAAGGGCGTGTAAGACCGCCCTTTTTAGGCTTGCTTTTAGCTAAGTCTGAATTGTAAATGGCATGCGTATGTCCTTGAATTCAAGAACTGTAATCTCCGTTTTTATCACTGTTATGCTCTATGTTTTTATTGTATGTTTTTATTGTATGTTGTGATTTGCCCCGAGCCTGCAGGGAGGAGCGGAATATAAAACTGAAGAAATAAATAAATAAATAATGAGGAGGAGGCAGCCGAAGCTAGCAGGTCAGAGACGGTGAGGGCAAAGGGTAGCTCCATCATCCCTGGCTCCTCCTGATGATCCAAGGGAAGGGAAGGACGCATGTGGGCTCGTTCCCTCCTCTTGGTTGGGCCAATGGGAGAAGAGTGCTCTGAGTCCATTCTCCCAGGCTGGCTCTTGAACCTCGAATGTTACCAGGACCCTGGTGCCTTCCTTGGTTAGGATTAAGATGGATGGGAGGAGGCTGCTGAAGCTAGAGGGAGGGAGGGAGGGAGGGAGGGAGGGAGCGGACAGGCGCTCTGCAGTGGGCAGGAGGGCAGCTGGGCCTCAGGGAACATCTGGGCCTGTGAGTTGGAAAAGGTAGAGGTGTCACCAAGTGAGTGTGCAGTGGTTGCTTCCTGGGATGCTCCTCCCACCTGCTTGGCTGGTTCTCTTGGACTCTTTGGCACAAGATGAAGAAGGGGAGGGAGAAGACGAAAAATAAGGAGGAGGAGAAGTGAATGAGGTCAGTTGAGAACTGCAAGAAGGACGTGGCTTGGGCTGTAGGTTCTGTTCAAGCCAAAAGGGTCGGCCCTCAAATGGTTTAACTCATTTCTCCGAGGGTCAGTGGGTAGAATGGATGGGTCGGGTATCTGAGAAGTCCCCTCTCCACTGCGGAGTGCCACAAGGTGCTATCCTCTCCCCAGTGCTATTTAACATCTACGTCAAGCCACTGGCCAAATCGGTGCGGAGTTTTGGTTTAGAGTGTTACCAGTATGGCGATGACACCCAACTCCTCCTGCACCTGGAGCCTGGGACAAGCACAATACCTGACAGTTTCTCCCTGTGCCTCAAAGCTGTGACGAATTGGCTGCGCGTGAGCAGATTAAAGGTGAACCCGGCAAAAAACTGAGATCCTATGGCCCACCCAACCTCTAAAACTGGCCAGCCCGTTGCCCACCTTCGGCAGTGCGCCTCTTGTTCCTTCCGCCACTGTGAAGAGCCTTGGTGTCGTATTGGATTCCCAGATGACGATGGAAGCTCAGATCTCTGCCATTAGTAATCAGGCGTTTTTCCATCTTCGCCAGGCGAGGAAATTGGCACCTCACCTTCTGACAGAGGCTCTAGCAACGGTGATCCACACCATGGTTACTTCAAGGCTAGATTATTGTAATGCACTGTATGCTGGCACCCCTCTATCGGTGACCCAGAGGATCCAGGTAGTTCAGAATGCAGCTGCCAGATTACTCACACGGACAGGCATGAGATACCACATAACTCTGATGTTACAACATCTCCACTGGCTCCCAATTGAACATCGGGCTTCCTATAAGACTTTGGTCTTGACTTTTAAAGCCATCCACGGTCAAGGTCCTAGATACCTCGGGGATCGCCTCGCATATACTCACTACCAGAGATCACCAAGACCAGCCCAAGAAAGCCTTCTGCATATCCCGGGTCCCAGGGAAGTGCGCCTGGAATCTACAAGGCGTAGTGCCTTTTCAACCCTTGCCCCAACTCTGTGGAACTCTCTATCACCGTACATCAGAACCATGCCCGAGTTACGATCATTCACCCAAGCCCTTAAAACCTGGCTTTTTGTTAAAGCTTTTAATTTGTAATCAACTAATACACTGTAAAAGCTGCTTTTATTTGCTATGTAAGTCGCTCTATAGAGCACTCTATGTATGCAGTCGCACTTTTCTTTTAAATGGCACTTGGGGCAGGAACCCAAAAATTGAAAATCCTCTCGTGCCAAACATTTTCAGATAAGGGAAATCCAAGCTATCTTGGCATTTTACTTCACGAACGAAGATTCTTTAGGGTGGACTCATCCCACGTTTTTTACAAGCGTGTTGATGACTAAAAAGGCCAATCTGAGATAGGCAAGTCTGGTTGCAGAAAGCACAGCAGAAAGTCTCCTTGGGTGATGTTGTTTCCAAGTTGCGGTTCTTTCTGCGTTGTCGTTTTTCTTCGAGACCTGTTCGGCGTGTCTTCTCGAAAGAGGCCACAGCATTGTGGATAGTGCGTTTCCATGCCTCCCGATGTGAGGCCAGGGTGGACCATGGTTGGTGATCAATCTGGCCGAGCCTGAGATGTTGTTTCAGGGAGTCCTTTTTGGGGGCGCCTCTCTTGCGCTGACCTGTGGCGAGTTCACCATCTTTGGGAGGCAGTGGTCCTCCTTCCTAGCACACTTGTGTTTTGAATAGCATGGCTTCAATGCTGGTGATCCCTGCTTGCTCATGGACAGCAACATTAGTCACATAGTAGGTCCAGTGTATATTTAGGATTGTGCGAAGACAGCGCTGATGAAAGCGTTCAAGGAGTAGTAGGTGTTGGCAATAGGTGACCCATGTTTCAGACCCATAGAGGAGAATAGACAGTACGATAGGTCTGTACACACTGATTTTGGTGCTTTGCCTCAGGTGCCTGTTGCTCCAGACTCTTTTGTGAAGCCTTCCAAATGCACTCTATGCCTTTGCTAATCTGTGATCTATCTCTTTATCAATCTTGGCGTCTGAAGAGATGATGCTTCCCAGGGAGGTGAACTGCTGAAATCCAAGCTATATTAATTGGGCAGCACCACCTTTATCAACCAGAACAGATGTTTCATTTGTATCTATTCCACTTATAATTTTTCAAAAGTTAAGTTTTTAAGAGTGGAATAGATTGGCTACTAGAGTGATCTCATTTTAAAACCTCTCTCCCTACATGAGTTGAGTCCAAATTCATTGTATTAACTTGCCAATAATTAGTGTGTCCCAGTTTCATTGGATCCCTTCGCCATCTGTAGGTGGTTTGACACATTTCTGTAAAATGTCCTTGTCTAACAGCTGGGTTACCCTTTTTTCCCTTGAACGTACAAGCTTCTGAGTCCATGCTGCCAGGTTGAGAGAGAACCTCACTTTGCTTGCTAGCATAACAGGGCACGTATGATCTCTTCAAGCATTAATTCCTTGTTTAACATTTTAAGATAGGTTAGTGTCCTAATCACACTTTTATGTTTTCTTTTTATATCCCTGGATATTTTTTTATCCATTTTTCTCTAAAACTCTTTTTTTGTTAAAACAATTCACTTTGCCTAAGGTGGTTCAGAAGCTTTTTCCTCCTAGATCCTGTGCAGTTTTGAGCCTTTTGCACATCATCCTCTTGAAGATATAGAGAAGGAAAAGTCACAGTGTAAACTAAAGGCAAATAAATTAACTTTTGTTTACATCTGCATAGTTTTTACTCCTGACCAAATGCATTGGAGTAATTCCAGTTAATCTTCCTTCTGGCCCATGGGTGTTGATGCCGTGCTCCAGTGGTTTTATTCTTCGTATGTACTCCTTTATGGTAGGTAAGCCATGATAAACTGGTTTTTACAAATGTTTGTTAAATAAAATATAACCTTTTTCAGAAGGTGGATGGAAAGAACTCATTCTTCCCCAGGCTATCTTCCAAATATGCCGTAGTTCAGTGGTGGGCAATTATTTTTTCCAAGGGCCACACGAGAGGTCAAAAATATTATGGAGGGCCGCACCTAAAGGCTGAACTACATTCTAATCTACATAATTTATTTATTTACTATATTTACTATATATTACACATCATTAATATTAACATATTAATATATCAAGAAATATTCATATATTATTAGTATTAATATACTTATTATAGTATAGTATATATATATAGACATTATAATATATTGAAATTATAATATAATATAACATTATTATATTATATTATTTATATTGTTATTATATTATAATAAATTTATTATAAAATAATAATTAAAACCACCCAATAATTAAATTAAATTCAAGAAGATAAGGTGCGAACCAAGATGAAGGCTTACATCCTCAACAGAGGAAGGATCCCAAGATGGAATGGCCCAATGGCCCCAGCTCAGAGGATGGCAAAGCGGACCCAGCCGCCGCCGCAGCAGAGCAGAGCAGAGCAGCAGGCGATCGGAGGCTGCAGGCCTCTGCCCGCTCTCACCCCCAGCCATTCCCCAGCTGATCGCCCTTGTATGGAGTGCCTGCCATCCCGGGAGGCGATCCGGGCCTGCAGGGGGAGCAGTCAGCGAACTGAGCTGGCTGATCGCCCTGGCGACCCGGAAGACGATCAAGTCTGCCAGGGCGATCAACCCCCGCAGGTCGCCAAGGGCTCCCCCTGCAGGCCCAGATCGCCTCCAGGGATGGCAGGCACTCCAAAACCGCCGCTCCTTCAGCCTGTCTGCCGACACAGGCCCCACAGGGCCCGCTATGGGATGGCGGCAGCGGCACCCCTTCCTCTTGGCCCCGCCCCGACGCCCTTCTCCCCGGGCCAGACAGAATCGGCTGCCGGGCTGCATTCAGCCTGCGGACCGTAGGTTGCCCACCCCTGCCCTAGATTTTCTTTGTAATTTGTTTCAAGGACTTCCTTGTCTGAAAATGTTATATACTTTTCATTATGTGGGGTCTAAGGAGGCAGCGCAGTGACCCCTGTCAAACAGTACTTCGACCCCTTTAGGAGTCATAACCCCCAAGTTGAGAACCACTGCTGTAGGTGTTTTCAGATTCTCCAGTACAATTCTGTGGTCAGCTTCTCATTGAAATTGACCATGGAGTCACATTGGAAGACCTAGAGATTGTTAGAAAGGGGTTTTTTAAATACATATTTACCCACTTTTGTCAGGTCCTTTATGCATAACTCTTGTGGGAGCGGAAGGCCTACTATAAGTATTTCAAAAACTATGATATTTACAGGGTGCTTCATGCAGTCATGCTGGCCACTTGACCTCGGAGGTGTCTACGGACAATCCCTGCTCTTCGGCTTAGAAATGGAGATGAGACCACCCCCCAGAGTTGGATATGACTAGACTTAATGTCAGGGAAAACCTTTACTTTATGATATCTCCCAGTTGTTTTTAAATCTGCAAAGAGTAGGTGTGGCAGTATCCTTACATTGTTTGTATTCACAGTTAAGTACTATAAGGCAGTGATTTTCAACCAGTGTGCCGCGGAACGCTAGTGTGCTGCGAGAGATCATCAGGTGTGCCATGGGAAATTATTTTCGAACTTCATTCATATATAAACTATAAGGTGCATCTGTCCCTTTAAGAAATGGAACCATAGCACTCTCGCATCACCTAAGAAGTGACGCGAGAGTGCTATGGTTGCGCCATCTTGGATTCGCTCAGACGCGGCTAAGTAAACAAAGTTAGAATTAGTGCTGCAGCTGCGCGTTGATTTGGGATCACAGCAAGACAAGCGAGTGACAGTGATGGAGAAGTTTTTGAGAAGGGAAAATGCAAATGCCGAACAGGGCCCTGGACAAAATTATGACACAGATGAAGGCCTTAATATGAGTGGTGGACAAAAGAAAAAAGAAAACTAAAAACAGAGAGAGATTAACAGCTGTTCAGCAAGAGCTTCGTGTGTGTCTTTCTACCATTCCTGCCAGGATATCTATTTTGTGTTCATCGAAACAGGCCCAGGTTTCACACTAAGTGAATGTATAAATACATTTAAAAACATATTAACTATATGTATTACTGTGTTAGAGTGTCATTTTGTGTCATTTTGGTTGGTGGTGTGCCCCAGGATTTTGTAAATGTAAAAAATGTGCTGCGGCTCAAAAGAGATTGGGAAACACTGCTATAAGGGATTCATTTAAAGGACATCAGCTTCTCCTGGCATGTGAAAGACTGTGGACATCTTTGATTTTGTTTATGCACAGAAAAAAAAGGTAACTTGAACTGTATTGTAGTGAATGAGATTCTTTTCTCTACTCTTTTTGGGAGGTTAAGGCTTTCAAACACCCAATTAATTTTGTGATTGATCTGGGAACATTACAGAACTGTTTTGGAGTGTTTATAGTAATTCAAGATTATTGGACAAAAATTTAGTTACGTTGGATTCATATGTAAATTGTTATTTTAATTTCCATAGTGACTATATTTACAGAGAAAAAAGAGAAATTTGATCATTCAGTGTGCATATAGAAACCAGAATGCAAAAATAAATGGTGCCCCATGGCAACTAATGAAAGAATCATGGTTTTTTTTAAGTCAAAAGAAATTCTAATATATTCAGGATAGCATTAAGCTAATGAAAGAAAGGTTATGAAAAAATTGAAAAGGCAAAAAAGACGATGTGTGCCTATTTACTGTGGTAATAATAATTTGTACCAGTATACTGAGGGCATACTAGGACTACTATAAACATGGGTCTAATTTGAGAAATGGCCCAAGTGACCTGGAAATATTTAATTTGGCAATTGCCATGAATTTAAAGTAGTTCATAGGATAAATTGGACCCAATTGCAATGAGTAAAATGAATTCAACAAGAAATTATTCATTATAGACTGGATTAGGTTTTCTTCTTCTGTTGAATTACTGCCGTATTTCATCTAGTAAACTGGGAAGTTATTTTTCATTAAAATATGGTATATGTTGTCTTTATGCTGTGTGTATATTTGTACATAAGTGTATAATGAGAAAAATTAAGAAAACTGGGAAATTTCCCCTGCATTACTGTCACGATGCAAGGACTCAGCCGGCCCCTTAATCACACACACAGAGACGGTAATCAGCTAACTATTTATTGAGTAATAAAGAACAGATGAAAAGGTAATTGTCCATAAAAATATAGGAAAATTCAATCCAAAAATAGGGAGTGCGTAGTATAGTCCAAAAGCAAGGGCTTAGCAATGATAATGTCCAAAGGCAAAGGGCTTGGCAAAGGCTTGGCAAAGGCTCCGCAAAACACAGTGGAGCAAGGAACAGGGCTCCGCAAAAACCAAGCGGATCAATAAACAAAGCAGGATTCAAACAGGGTCCAAGAAAACTTCTTGGCAAGGCACGAGCCGGCAACTTGGCTCCGTGATCCTTCGCTCGCTTCACTTCACTTAGATTAGAAGTGGCCGAGGTACTGAGGATCCGTTCCCACGGATCCTATACTTAAACTCCAGGGCGAGGCCCCCGACGCTCTAGGCTTCGGCGGTAGTCTGTGCTACGGGATCTAGCGCTTCTCTGGCGCTCTAGACTGCGGTGCCATTCCCTCCTACTGGACTCGATGCTCCGTCTCCTATCAAAGCTTCGTCCTTGCCTCCCAGCACCTGGCTCACTATCTTCATGAGAGTCAAACTCCCTTTCAGCTTCCATGGCCTCGTCGCCCATGTTTTCCCAAATTCGCTCCTGAGATCCGTCCCCCCCCCCCCCCCGGGTTTCTCATAACATTCATCGCTATCAGCACTTTCTGTATCAGCCTGACCTCCCCATTCGTCATAGGCATCCGGCCATCCCTCATCCCAAGCCAAGCTCTCTGTGGGAGAGGAAGGCCCAGCTAACTCGTTAACCCCTTCCTCCATTTCCTCCTCAGCTGCGGCTGGCTCTAATGCAAGTGGAACCCCCGGTGCTGCCCCCTGCCCCCCAGGCACGAAAGAGAACTGGGTTGCTACAATTACCCTCACAGATGATCCCTTTATTTAAAGTCAAACTGGTAAAGACTTGTTTATAAAATTGATATGATTTGAATGAAATAAAATGTTGATTTTTAGGACCTATAAGCCGTCACAGTTATTTCACGCTAAGTTCCATACAAACTGGATCAAAACCAGCAATGGGAAGGGGGGGAAAGCCAAAGCAAACTGAATACTCTTAACTTTCATTACCCGTGAGGCCAACATAGGCCATGGCCTAGGGGCACATGCCGAGGAGGGGCGCAGATCACGGACCAAAATAAATAAATAAAAACTGGTCCATGCCCCTCTTTCCCCTTTTCTCATGCCCCTCCTTGCTCCTTCTCCCGGCAAAGTATCTCGCTCTCTGGGCTGCCCGCGGGTCTCTGGCTGGCCTTACCTCCTGGCTCCCGGGGAAGCCATGGCGACTCGCCCGGCTCTCCCGGCGGCAGACTGTAAATTCCTGCAGCCAGAGCCGAGCGGCAGAGTCCGGGAGAGGGCAGTGGGAGGGAGGGGAGAAGGAGGAGTAGGAGGCAACTAGGAGGAAAGAAAGAAAGTAAAGAAGGAAGAGAGGGAGGGAGGGAGGAAGAGGGGAGAGAAAGGGCGTTGCTTGGGTGGACCTCTCCCAGGTCCCCAGCACGAGACCACACCAACCCAGGCTCGCTCCTGCGCTCTCAGACCAAACCGGGGCGGCCTGCTTGGCCAAAGGGAGCCGCGGGAGGATCAAGTCTAGGGTCTGGCTCTCCTGCCTTCGGGAGCAGCCAAACAAAAGCCGCACAAACCCCAACCTGAATCCTCCCTCGGTCTGCGGGAGCGCACGCCAAGCGGACAATCCTAGAACCTTCTCCAGAAGCAGCACATAAAGTCCTTATCAGACTTGTAAGTCAGCTATAAGTGATACCAAATCATATTATTGTAAGCCGTCTTGAGTCCCCTTTCGGGGGTTGAGAAGTTGACAGGGTATAAATGCAGTACATAAATAAATAAATAAATAAATAAATAAATAAATAAATAAATAAATAGCAGACATTCCAGATTTCTGGAAATCATTCTGAAATGTTTCTCTTTAATATTGTTTCATAGAATGGTTGAAGAGCAGCCATAAGAAGTCCTAAGAAAAATATGTAAGCTATCATCCATATAAATGTTATGGTATATGGAAAATGAAGCTGAAGAAAGAATTTCTATACAATTAGCTAGAAAGATAGTGAAAATAGTAGCTGTAGGTTTCCTGTGTTGGTGCCTATCTAGAATGCTTGATAGCTATATTCTACTTGTATTATTCTTTGGTTGATTGAATTGCCTGCTGTTGAAACCTTAGATGGGAATTTTCTGAAGTGTAGTTTATCTTCTACATTTCCGTACTTGCTTTGGCTATAATGAAGGCTCCATCATAAAGTAATGTGACAGCAACATGAATGCAGCAGAATAGCAGCATGAATTGCCAGCATGACACAGCAAGTGAGCAATTTTGGCTTGCCAGCTTGGTATTGAACCCTCCAATTTTTGTACAAGGCCCAAATATAAAAGAGATGGTATGATGTTTGGAGTGGTTCCAGCTCATCCTAAATGGACTGAATTCATGCTCCACAAAATGATACAGGCATGTTATCTTGTCTTCTTGCTTGTGATACACATGCATACATACACATCTTGTGCTGGCATATTTCCTCAACAGTATCTGATGTATTACTGACTTCTGCTCACAAAATGAACACTATCATTAAAAGGATCTGACACTTTTCCTTCATTGTTTTATTTGGTTCTTAAGACAGAACTTATTCATAACCCTGCGATTATGCCTTGTTACAATTTTGAAGACTAGTTTCTTCCCAAGCTTTTTCCAAGCTATTTCATGTAGAGTATAAGGACAGTTTCTAAATGCACTGAGACTTTCCCTTAAACAATACAAAGTGAACAACACATTGAGGAAAAGAAGCAAACTAGAAATTACAGTGAACAGAGAGGGAAACTTCCTGTTGTAGTTGAGCCTGTGGCTCCAGTTACTCTTAGGAGTAGAGGCTTGGGTGCGGTTGCTTCTTCAGCGTCTGACGTCAGTTTAGACTCAGCTGAAACTGAATCCTCGGCTTCTGGCAGCAGTATGGAGTTGGGAGGGGCTGTGGGTGATAACACTCTAAACAGGAAAAGGGCTCTTCGTGGATCAAGTGAGGAAGACATTCAGCAATGTAAAAAGATCCGTCAAAAACTTACAGAGGCCATTGAAAAGGAATCCAGTGAGGGGTTTTGTGGATATGATGGGAGTCAGAGAGGGGGATTCATCAGATGAAGAAACAGACCAGAGTCAAGTGAAAGAGGTGCAGGCTGTTTGTGAAGCACCCACTAGCTCTGACACCTTCATGGGTTTTTCGGATGATTCTGACTGGCCTGAGGGGGAGACTAGGTGGGGGAATCTAAGTTTTGACAAAAGATGGACCTCATGGCAGCAGAGGCAAGATGATGCAGCTGTAGAGGATGAAAGTAGGGAGTCGTCTAAGGGTGGGTCCTAATTGAGAGCATAATATAAGGTGGGCATTTGGGACCTGGAATTTGTGGCGGGCAAAGTGTTGTTGGGATTTTGTGTTCTTGTATCCAGATCTTGATTCCTGATTTAGACATCCTGACCTTTGAAAATCCTGTTATTTACTGAACCTGCTGCTGCCGCGTTCCTTTTGGCACAGCTTGAATTCCTGTGGACTGAAATTGACTGGCTTTTCGACCCTGGACTGTTTCTGTTGATGATTTCTCCTCCCTCGCTTTGAATCTGGTTTTCTGGCTCCTGTTTCCTTTTTCTCCACTAACTAACTTCACGTGACAACATCTAGACCGGCCTTTGACTACTCTTCTTTCTCCTGCGGCGTTTGTGTTTACCTCCAGCGTTTTGGGGTCCTTAATTAGAGATAGTGGGTTTTACAGAGATAAAACCCATTCCTTTTTTGGCAAGGCTTTTTTGTTTTCCCAGTTTGGGATATTTTTTGAGGTTCTTTTTTTTTTTTTTAGAGCCGACTGTAAGCGCTTTTTGTTTTCCTTCTGTGCCTGAAGCACAGAAGTATTGTGCTAATAAACTCTCTTTATTAAACCTTCTACTGGCCTGGCTCTCTAAGTGGCGTCTGTTCACGACACTTCCCCCTGGTGTTTTGGAAATAATGAAGTAGCCAATATCTTAAGTGGAAAATCTTATTATTTCAAAACAAGCATATCAGAAATTCATCAAAGAAGGACACTGCATATCATTTTAAAAATTTAAGAATTGCTTTGTGAAAAATTGCCTTGTATGGACTTTTGATTGCCTCTAATAAGTGATATATTCAAACCTCCATAGACAATATGCACGACATATTCCTTCACATTGTGTGTAACAATCACATATCTTATATTAAAGAGTCACTTATTTTCAGTATTTTAGCGCTAATCTTATCTTACCAAATACCTTAGACAGTACTTTTCAGCATTACTTAATTGTTTGAAGTTTTGGTAGCATTAACGGAATGTAGGCTTAGTAAGCACAGAAAAATCCTAATTTCTGTGCTGAGTGTTATGTAATGCCTGGCAGTAATGTACTTATCATTACACATTTCTCTGCTGTATGCATTCATGGCAGGCTAGACTGGGTTGATTAGCTAAAACATAATTGATTTAATAAATCCTGCTTGTTGCTCCCATGTACTCCCATAACCTCATAGTCTTGTGCATTTGTACAAAATCACTATCAATTTTGGTTTGTTTCATCCATACAGCCCCATTTTTGTTTTCAAGCACCTCTCCTGAAAATGGATGCCTTTCCAAATGAGCTTTTTTGTCCAAAGTCCAAAAAGGAGAATATTTTCAGCCAATTGGCAACAAAGTGCCAGGGCCTACAGCTGAGTAAGAGGTGCTCAGCACTCAGCTGTAGTAGGCCTTGGCAGGGCCTACAGCCAAGCGTAAAAAATCAGCCAGCCTGTAAAATATAAAAACTTGCAATAAAAAATACTTTTTTAAAAAAACAGCCAACCAAGCAGTTGCTATTCCCATTTAATTTTTGTTTCACCGATATTTCCATACGGGAGAGGTGTGTATCATTCCATACCATCCAAATGAACACGAAAGTGACAAATTAGAAAAATACTGGGCGCATGACTACAACCTCATAGTGTGGGTTCCTCCATCCTCATCTCAAGACATATTTAGAAGTGAATGGGACTGGGGCTGTAGCTCTCATACAATGATTTTAGTAATTTTTTAAGCCATGTGATGTGGTCCCTTAACACCAACAGCCTTATTCCTATATCTTCAGAGATGGACTCTATTCCAGGCAAGAGAGCATATGTGTCACAACGCGGGTCCTGGCCCTGCCCCTTAATCACACACACGCAGACAATGTCAATTAACTATTTATTAAGCACAAATGAAAAGCAGGTGAAAAAGGTAAAATGTCCAAAAAGGTAATGAGCAATTAGTCCAAAATGATTAGCAATCAATGTCCATAGGAAATCCCAAAAAAGCAAGGAATCAATCAAAAGCAAGGTCCATAAAAACAAAGCGAATCAAGGCAAGAAAACTTAGTCCGTAGTGAAACAAGGCAATCGAGGGTTCATGGAAGAAACAAGGTCTCTTGGCACTTCTTGGCAAGGCAAGCCAGACTTTGGCTCCAAGGAACAGCGGGTCGCCAAAACGTCTGTTCAGCTAATACGTGGCCACCCAACGGAGGAACTTTCCCACAGAGTGTATATTTAATTCCCACCTTTGTGAGACCAGCGCCTCTCCAGGCTTCGCCGCCAATCTCGACGCGTAGCCACAATATTACTCCTCCGGTCGAAGCTCCCTGGGAACATACCTCTGCTTCAGTTTCCATCTTTTCCACCGCATCTGGTGGCAACAAACGTTCCTGTGAACCGTATCCTCCCGGATTCTCATAAGAATCATCTGATTCATCTGGTCCGGAATCTCTCTGGCCTTCGTCATCCGAGTAAGCAGAAGGCCAGGTGTCATCCCATTGCAAACTGTCAGTAGGGGATGCAGGCCCATCATCCCTTGCATCCCCATCAGCTGGGTCCAAAGCAATTGGGACCCCCGGAGCAGCACCCCCCCCCCCCGGCTGAAATGGAGGCTGGGTTGCTACAATATGAGTTCAGCTTTCAGTGTATTTTATTTATTTATTTATTTATTTATTTATTTATGGTATTTGTACCCCATTGCTTCTCACTCAACACGGCTTAAACTGCAGCACTACAGGCCGCTACACCATAATACAGAAATATAATCCATACAACAATATAGTCCACATCACATATAAACATTAAAACCATTACATAGTCATTAAAATCAGTATATACATCAGTAGTTTAAGCCATAAAACAAAACACTTTTCTACCGCTACACCAATCACCTACCGCTACGCCAATCCAGTCAATGTCCAAAAGTGCAAGTTATGTCTGCTGCCCAAAGGCCTGATCCCAGAACCACGACTGAAAGCCAAGAGAGATGGAGTTGATCTTATCTCGTTTGGGAGTGCGTTCCATAGGCGAGGGGCCACCGCCGAGAAGGCCCTATCTCTCGTCCCCACCAACTGCATTTGTGATGCTGGCAGGAGCGAGAGCAGGGCATAAACTAGAGGAGAGACATCAACACCCCTGTCCAACCAGTCTTTGCCTGATAGTAGAAAAGTATTTTTGAACACTTTATGAAGTTATTATATTGTACCAGTGATTTTGTTAGCTGACCATTCATAACTATCACAAGAGTTATCACATAACTATCACAAGAGAAAGGCTGTCTGCCTTTCGGATGGCTTGTAAGACTGTTCTCTTTCGGCAGCCATTTAACTCTTAGTCATTCCCCGTTGTGTGCCGACAGAAATATTGTTTTAGTGTTCTGGGTGGGTTTTTTAAATTGTTTTAGTGCTATTTTATTGATGTTATGCTTGTATGTTGTGAGCCACCTTGAGCCTGTTGGAAAGTGTGGTATATAAATTGAAATAATAAAAATAAATAAATAAATAAGAGATATATCTTTGTAAAATAGTTTTCCCCCACATTTTTCTTCAGTAGAAATTGAGTAGCTATTGGCTTCATCAGTGTATAGCATCCCCCCCCCCCCCAAAGAAAATCACAGGAGTCCTGTACATGTAACTACCAAATTCAATAAGAACAGTTGATAAGAGGATAAACCCAAAAAGGTTAGCGTACGAAGTGGATGATATGAAATGAGGCAACGTATGTCTCTCTTTCCAGACAAGCTGATGTAAGATGATGTATTTATTTATTGTTTTTGTCTAGTCTCTCATGAGTCACTAAGTGCTTGTGCATATAGATGTTCTTATCTTGCATCAAAATTGTCACACTGAAGCAGCCAGACTGAAAAATAATCAGTATTATAAATGCCTTGTTGTGACACAAATAAGATTTAAAATTTCTTCTGGGAATAGTATTGGTAACAGTCTATTGTTATCAGTCCTGGTTAGCTTTTGTAATCATGACAAAAAATGAAGTCTTCTTCCACAGACATCTGATTGTGTGTCTTAGGCCTTGTCTACACTGGTCCTATGCCCTGGTTTCAGTCAAGTGTTGCTCCTGGACAGGGATTTCTAGTTGGTAATGTGGGGCAAAACTGGTTGACTCAGCTGTATCTTGCATAAGGAGAAATCAGGGAATGCCCCAGAGTTTCTGCAAAAAGTCGCCCCATTGAATCAATGAGGTTTACATATGTGTTGATTCACCATTCAACAATTGATGGAATGGGCCTACTCTAGTTGCAACTAGCCAATAGGATGCCAGCAACTGTTTATGTAGGGCCATTGTTCTGCAGAATTGTCAATCTCCATCCTAGTGCCCTTGCAAGCTGAAATAGGTTTTATTGTAGTATTTCTCCTGTATCGCCTTGCATTTGGTCCATGCCATCTTTAATCCTGACCAGTGTTCCAATCTCTGGAAAAGCATCCCTACACTGCCACCATCGGACTTCACTGTGGAAATTGTGTCCTCAGGAGAATGAACATTATCAGCTTCGTGCCCCACATAATATTTATCATAACAGGGAATCTTTTCCCACGCGTTTGCTATGTCTCCTACATCTGTTTCTGCAAACTCTAAACTGTAAGATGAGTTTATTTCAGCCAAAGATTTCTCACCTCATTTCTTGGGGATCCATATCACCCGGCATGTTCTTTTTTTCAATTCTTGCCATCTGGCAGACGGCGTAGGGTGACAGAGCCAAGGACAAACAGGCTGAAGGATAGTTTTTATCCTAGAGCTGTGGCTGCATTGAACGGTGTGGTTTCGCATTGATGTGGCATTGGGGGCTGTGTGGTGGTGGTGGCTATGGAGGAATGGATGTGTTGTTTCGTTTTATGGTGTGTGCAGTGGAAGGCATGTAATTTTGTTGTGCAATAGCACAATTACAAATAAAACTATTTGATTCAATTTTGTTTTATTCTATATAAGGTCCATCTTTTGTGTATTGTTCAGAGCAGTGTTTCCCAACCAATGTGCCGCGGCACACTAGTGTGCCGTGAGAGATCATTAGGTGTGCCGTGGAGAATTACAGTGGAGAGAGAGTGAGAGAGAGCCTAGCAGGAAACTTCAGGCAGCGGAAATGAGGCTTTCCTGGCCGAAACAGCAATGCCAGCCAGCCTGGCTGCAGTCAGGGAGAGCCCTCGGCGTCCAGAACTTCCCTACCTCTTCTCTCTCTCCTTCCCTTCCTTCCTTCCCTCCCTCCCTCTGCGCGCCAAGGGCTACCTGGCCGGGCTGCGGCTCCTCCTGCTTCCTAGCTCCTGGGTGCTCTTCTGCCCTCCTCCCCTCCGGCAGAAAGGAGGAGGAGAGGGAGGAGGAGTCCACGGGAGCTGCCCCCATCCGACCCCGCTCCTGGAGGCTCGAGGCGAGGCTTTCTGGCCTCTAGCTCCTCCACGCCAGGGAAAGGGAGCAACCCGTCATCTCCTGGCCTCTCCTGGCTGGGCTCCGGGTTCGCTGCAGAGTAGAGCAAAGGCCGGGATGCGCAGCTCCACAGCCCAGCTTGGTTCCTTCCCGATCTGGCCCAAGGCAACAGCAGGGAAGCCAAAGGGACACGGAGGGGGGGCACTCCTGGGAGGGGCTGAGCCCCTTCAGGAAGGAGAGCTGAGGGTGGCGACGGCCGCAGTTTGTTCCGAGGCTCGGAGCCACCCTGTCTGCTCAATTCCTATTCGTCCTGCTCAGCCGAGCCCGCATGCGCTTTGGCCACTCAGTGCAGCCCTCCCCTGCGGGATGGTGATGGGCCTCCTGCACGTGGGCCTCCCGGGGAGGGGGTTTGGCGGAAGCAGCGGCGTCACGAGCGGGGAGGGTGACAGTTAGTAAAATGACAGTCATTTTGTGTCATTTTGGTTGGTGGTGTGCCCCAGGATTTTGTAAAAAATGTGCCACGGCGCAAAAAAGGTTGAAAATTACTGGTTCAGAGGATAGTTGCCCATGGACAATTTCTCCCATATCAGTTGCAGTTGTCTTCAGCTTCTCCAGACTCTTGGTTCTTTCACTTGTACTGTCTTTATCCTTTGTAATAATGGATTAAATAGTGTCTGTTTGAAAAGTGGAAGGCTATTTATAATTTAGAATTATTTCTATAGTCCACACCTGAATGTTCCTTCTGCACAGCTTTACTATCCCAGACATGTTTTGGAGTTTATTGGTCTTCAGAATGCTGTTTAGAAAGTTCTCCAACCAACTCAGGGGTCTTCCAGAAAGAGCTCTACTCAATCTGAGATTATGTGTGGTACAGAGATAGTACAATCATGAACTATGCCTAACTTTTGAAAGCAACGAGTTGTTTATTTTAGTATGTTTCAGAACAGGAGATGAATACTTTTATTTCCCAGGAATGCCTGTTTATTTTTTGTTTCCTTATGTGTACGTCAAATGCTGACAAATGACGAATTTATTTTAAATTCGGATTGTAATACACCAAATGAAAAAATCAAGGGAATTTTTTTCAACAAGGCACTACATGCTTTTTGCATAAAAGTGTGGGTCCATGAGTCCCATACCATTTATATATATATATATATATATATATATATATATATATATATATATATTATTGAAGGTTAAACATAATTTTTTTCATACAATAAAAGGTATCTCCTATCTAAATTTGTGGGAAGGGAAAGATTCTAGGGTAGTCTGGGGTTAGGGTAATCTATACTTCTAGAGAGTGGGGACATACCATTTTTTTAAAAAAAAATGATTGAAGGTTAAACATAATTTTTTTCATACAATAAAAGGTATCTCCTATCTAAATTTGTGGGAAGGGAAAGATTCTAGGGTAGTTTGGGGTTAGGGCAGGGGTGGGCAACCTACGGCCCGGGGCCCGGATCCGGCCCAGCAGCCGATGCTGTCCCTCAAGGCTTCGTCCTGAAGAGAGGGAGGTGAACTGCCATTGGGGTGGCTACAAATGTGAAGAAGCAGGCAGGCAGGCAAGCAGAGGGGAAGGGAAGGAAGGGGGGAGAAGGGGAGGTGGCCAGGAGCCTTCACTTCCTCCTTGCACGCTCCCCCCTCCCTCTTGCCTCAGCGCTCTTTCCCTTCTTTTGTTTCCTGTCTTCCTATTTCCTTCCTTCTTTCCCTCCCTCTCTTTCCCCCTTTCATTCCTCCCCCCTTCCGCCACATGAACACAGCAAGGGAGAAGGGGCGGGGCCAGAGAGGGATAGGGGCAGGGGTGGAGCGTGCGGGGAGGGTGCTTCCATTCCCTCCTCTTCCTCTTCTCTTCTCCTCTTCTGTCTCTTTGGGCATATAGAGGATTCGTGCCAAGTTTGGTCCTGATCCATCATTATTTTGAGTCCACAGTGCTTTCTGGATGTAGGTGAACTACAACTTCCAAACTCAAGAGAAATGCCCAGCAAACCCTTTCAGTACTTTCTGTTGCTCTCATGAGAGTTCAGTGTGCCAAGTTTAGTTCAAGATGGCTGAATGGCCATCTGTGAGAAATGTTTGATTGTGTTTTTCCCTTATGGCAGTAGGAGGTTGGACTGGATGGCCCTTGGAGGTCTCCTCCTACTCTAGGAACCTGTTGTTGTTATTATTATTATTAGCAGAGGCTGAATGAATATTATCATCATCATTATTATGAATAAATTCAGGGGCTTATTATACTCACATGTAGTTGAATTCAGTCTTAAAATACATTATATGGCTCTCACTGAAATAAATTTCCAAATATTTTGCTTTTATGGCTCTCTGAGTCAAAAAGGTTCCTGACCCCTGATATAATGAATCACAAATGATACCAATGTTCACATTTTGTTAACCATTGTTTTGTCAAATTTTAGTGAATCAATGTCATTTTTCCTACGACAACCTCCCTTTTTCATGGCTCAAAATGTATACTCTTATCAGTCTTATTAATATATCAAAAACACAATTTAGTGCCTTTTTATTATTAAAGAAATTCAATTGATATTATGTAGAATAACCTACTTGTTAGCACCTTTCACTTTCTTCTCCTATTTCTCTCTCTCTCTCTCTCTCTCTCTTTTTCTTGTACACTACCTGTTCTCTCGCTTTTTTCTTTTTTTCTCTTTTTTTCTTTCTCTGCTATTTCTCTCTTCACTTTTTTCCCTTTATGTTTCTTTTATTAATGACTGTAAAACAAATCCAATAAAAAAAATTTTTTTTAAAAAAGATATTATGTAGAATGTAGTTCCGCCTTTAGGTGCAGCCCTCCATCATATTTTTTGGCTCTCGTGTGGCCCCTTGGAAAAAATAATTGCCCACCCCTGGGTTAGGGTAATCGACACCTCTAGAGAGCGGGGACATGCATTCCCATACCATTTTAAGCTACAATGAAGTAATTTATTATGTGAGAATATACATTTAAACCAAAGTTTTAAATTTCTTCTAAATGGATTCCTGTTCCTATCTATTGTTCAAAAAATGTTGTGTGCATCCCTGGAAATCTGTTCCTTTGTATACCATTTGAAATATAAAAGGGGACAAAACAGCCCCTCAATTTGTTACCTTTATTCTCTGTGACTTGAGGCACTTCCTTCCATGAAATTGTTTCTCCTGAAAAATTTGAAATTAATCACGTGGACCATATCTCCCCCTATGTTATCAAATGATTAGTGGAAGATTGTTCTGTCAAATTGTCACCTTCTCCGTTTCACCTTGTTGAGAACTGTCAGTCCTTGTTGACCAATTTTAAAGGGTGGCACTTGCGTCCGATATAACTATCACTTATTTTTCTATTTTTGGAGGTTGCTTCTTCCAGAACTTGACAGGGGTTTTTTCAGGCTAATAACAGAATTGTCAGAGAAATCAGCTCTAAGAGAGTGCATTTACTGATTTGTTCACGGTTGAAGCTTGGGATGTTTGTGGGACGATGCCTATGGGATCCGAGATAATTGTGAGTGTGATGGATAAAAGTCATGCGGCAAAGGCTCGGTTCTGAATCCTCAAGTGCGCTAAAAAGTGGAAACAGTTTAAAAGCATCCCAGGTGTGCCGCACAAAAATAAAGGAAAATAGGTTTTGTGAAAATAAAGGATTGCTTGTTAAATGTGATGTGATAGCATAGACATTTTGGTTTTTTTACGATGCAGTAGACTGTGTATTTCTGTGTCTCAGAGAGAGAGAAACATATCCACCTTCAAATCTAGCTATCCTCATTGGTGTGCGGATTGACCTTTTTTTTGTCTACACATAGTTTAATCTTTTCTATGAAGCACACTTGTGTTCTGTGTTTGATCCACTGGTTAAAAGGTCATGGGATGTGAAAGAAAGGTTAAAAATAAGATAAAAATGTTCTTTTTATAGGCACCGCTTGCAAGAAACTTTCAGGCTCGGTTGAAAGTCTAACAATTAGGACAAATAAACCAAAAGTCAAGCTTTATGAAGCAAAGCACTAAGTTAGATTGCCAAAATCCAATAATCTGAAGTTTGTATTGATTGATTTCTTTGAAGCTCTGTGCCTGTATGTAATTTGGCCCCTTAATCACACACACAGGGGAGGGCATTAACACTGTTAAAGGAACAGGAAGAATGCGTAAGAGACACTGATTTATGGCAGAGTTAAAATATGCTGCTCTACATCTTCTGAATTTAACTCAACTTTGAAATCTTGAAGTGTTGCGTGAATATGCATTGCATTCTCACAAAAAGAGCTGTTTCCGTCACACTTTTAAGGGTGTATCGTTTACAGTCTCATATGATACTGGCATTGGTGAAGTACTAAAAAACAGGGTAATAATTTTTATATCTTAATATCAAACAATAGGCACAGTGTGCATATTTGATGTAGTGCTGATGTTGCCAACAATCCATATAGTATATGCATTCATTCATTTTTAAGATGCTCAGAAAATGGCAGAAATAACTTCTGTAGTTGATCAGATTACAGCTCCTCGTACATGAACTGCCACTGAACTTCAATTGAATCTATGCTATAATTTTTGAGCCATTAATAATAATAATAATACTGTTTATTTTTATTCCGCTCTTCTCACCCCGAAGGGGACTCAGTGCGGATTACAATACACATACGACAGACAATCCCTGTCAGAAGACATACAATTTTACACATAGACAGTACAGTGCAGTTTTTAGAAGGATTTCTTCTTTCCTGGCTGCTTCATACAGGGTGTGCGTCACAGGATGTGGATGCTCCATTACGACATCATTGTTGTTCTGTCCTTGCGTCATTGCGCCTTTACGTCACAAGGGGGTGCTGTTGTTCCATCCTCATGACGGTGTTCCACCACTTCCGCATCTCCCTTCTCCCGGCAGCCGAACTTTTTCAGACATTGTAAAGTCTATGTAAAAATCCTTCCCCACTTTCCGTGGTCCTCAAATTGTTGTTTTAGTCACAGCTGGGCTGTTGAACTGCTTGGGTGGGCAGTGGACAGGACTCAAATAGCTGGTTGTCCAAGCCAGCTCGGGGATTCGAACTAGCAACCTTCTGATTGCAAGCACAGCAGTGTTACCGCTGTGCTTTCTCCCCGGCCCCCGTTATGTTAGGCATTAACAGAGTATGATGCCTAACATAACGATAATAACATACAATTATCAATTAAATCATAAAACAAAACATCATTTAACATGAAAACATGGAATTAAAAACATCAATATAAACATATAAATCACACAGTCCAACAATCGTAGTCTAGGTAGTTCCAAGTATCATATCTATTTCACATAATCTCTGATTATTCCTTGTACTGCTTACTGCCCAGAGGTTTGGTCCCATAGCCAAGTTTTTACTTTTCTTCTGAAGGCCAGGAGGAAAGGCGCTGATCTAATTTCGCAGGGGAGGGAGTTCCATTGCCGAGGAGCCACCACTGAGAAGGCCCTGTCTCTCATCTCCACCAATCACACTTGCAGGGGAGGTGAAACCGAGAGCAGGGCCTACCCAGATGATCTTAATCTCCAAGGTGGTTCATAGAGGGAGATCTTTTCAGACAAGTA
Organism: Anolis apletophallus; assembly: GCA_030556195.1. Lineage (NCBI taxonomy): Eukaryota > Metazoa > Chordata > Lepidosauria > Squamata > Anolidae > Anolis > Anolis apletophallus. The sequence continues at coordinate 8,450,161 of JARBWK010000009.1, read as the reverse complement.
CTGCTTTCCCAGTGTCCTAGTCCAACACTCAAACGGCTGGGAAGCACCGGGAAGTGGCGCAGCTGGCTAAGTGTCAGCTGCATAAGATCTCTCTGACCTGTAGGTTATGAGTTCAAGGCCTGCCCGGGTTGGGGTGGGTGCCTGACCTTAAGTGTAGCCTGCTGTCGACCTTTGGAGCCTGAAGGACAGTTTATCTGTCAAGTAGGAGATAATGGTACCACATTAAGTGGGGAGGCGAATTTTGAATGATTTATGAGGCCATAAAGAACTCCGGGAATTGCCGAGGATTGCGGAAGAACAACAAGGGAAGCTGGAAAACGCTGAGAGAGATGAGAAGTGCGTCAGCTCCCCCTGGTGGCCAGAAGTTTGCCTCTTTGTTCGTCTTTGTTCGTTTATGTTCGCCAATATATGTATATGTGGAACTGCAGGGATTGTCTGCAAAGTATATGTACTGTAATCCGCTCGGAGTCCCCTTCGGTGTGAGAAGAGTGAAATATAAATGAAGTAAATAAATAAATAATACTGCACCACGCTGATTTTTGACATACCCAGACCCCATGTAAAATTCATCATTTAAGACAAACAGCTGTGTCAGGTTGTATCAGAAACAGAAAACTCAAAATTATTTATTTAGGATATTTCTATCCCGCCGTCCTCCGCATTGCAGACCCAAGATGGCTTACAAACAGAATGCAGCCATTAAAATCCTTCAATCAGGAGAACAAAATAGATAAAACATGATAAACATCAATCAATAAAATCCTGCATTTCAGTTAAAAACATAACCTCCTCCATCCTGGTCATAAAATCCCCAACCCCTGCCATGGCTCAATTAAAGGCCTTGTTAAATAGGAAAGTCTCGACCCCCTCCATAAGGCTGAGAAAAGATGGAGCAGCCCTTAGTTCTTCAGCGAGGAAGTTCCAGAGGGCTGGGGTTGCTCCCAAGAAGGAGCCTTCTTTAGCTATGCGTAAACACATACTGGCGAGGGCTCACGTATTGATTCGAGTTTCCGTGCTTGATCTAAGTTCGTGCCCTGGGATGTATCAGGGACACCATTCTTCAGGTATCTCTAAATAGAATGCTTTTGTGGGCTCACTACATTACCGTCAACAGTTTGTGCAAATCAGCCCTGATAAATGTTACATATAATTTTCAAACCCATAGCTTTCAATCATTTCAATTAGGATTAATCGGAGAAATTTGAAATGTGAATGTTAAGTACCAAAGTTTCATAAAGGAAATGAAGCAACGCGACACATATGATTGATAGTACTGACTCTCTTGAGAGCAAGAATTGCAATGATTGTATCAAGTACATGGTTTGTTATCAGATGTCTTATTGCTTCTGTCATCAAATAGTCAGTAAGGAATCGCGAACTTGTTCAAGCTGCTGTGTTGCTTTCAGAGCGTTTGATAGTAAGTCTGCAATATTTCCATAGCCTTAAGCGTAAGATTTTTAAGGAGGTGATTATTAGACATTACTGAGGACCAGCCCACACTTCAGGAAAATAATTTCAACCCCTGAGTCTCTTAGCTGTGTTTCCGTTCCTCCTTTTGCTACCTGTCCTCTTGCTTGTCTGAGCTTGCATACAGGAATCAGAATGAGAAGACAGAAGCAGCTGCCTTGCTTTAAACTCTCTTTTGGGATGGCATTGTATCCAGAAGGAGAGGGCAATGGATGGGCAGCAGGGACAGGAGTAGCAGGAGGTCATCTCTGAGAGTTGGTATAGGACTCTTCTATTTTTAAATTCTGTGTGCATTCTCTTTTATAGCCTACTAACTCAGGACCCGGCGGTGACCGGGTTATTTGAGGAAGGCATTGTGTGCCAAGGTTGGTTCCTATTAGATGTTTATGTGGCTTGCAGTGGTCTCAGGAACTTAGTGAAGGTACTGTGAGTCTCATTGGCCATGGTTCATCCCCCTCCAGACAGCACCAGGATGTAGAGTGGGTCATGGGGGCTGTGTGTGTCACATTTGGTCTTGATCATTCTCTGGATGAGGTTTGCAGCAGTCTCTGGAAGTGAGGGAAGGTACTTGAAGTCCCATCATCCATGGTCCCCCGTTCTCCAAACTGCACCAGGATGCACCAGGTCATGGGGGCTCTGTGTGCCAAGTGTGGTCTTGATCAGTCATTGGATGAGGGTCGCAGCGGTCTCAGAAAGTGAGTGAAGGTACTTCAACTCCCATCGTCCGTGGTCCATCCCACTCAAAACTGCACCAGGATGTAGACTGGGTCATGGGTACTCTGTGTGCCAAGTTTGGGCCTGGTCTCTGATTTGTAGGGGCTGCAATGTTCTGTGGGAAATGAATTGGGTGAAGGTACTGCAAATCCCATCATTTGTGAGCCATTCTGCCGTAAACCACAGCAGGTTTGTAAAGTGGGCCATTGGGCCTCTGTGTGCCAAGTTTGGGCCTGATTCGTCATTGGTGTGGGCCACAGTGCTCTAAGGCAGTGAATTAAAGTACTGCAAGTTCCATCATCCATGGTCCATCTTCACTCAAACTGCACCAGGGTGTAGGGTGTATCTTGGGGGGTCTGTGTGCCAAGTTTGGTCTTGTTCTGTCATTGTTGGGGGCCTAGTCAGGAAAATCAAGTTAAGGAAGCCTTGCTGTCAATTTTGGGCCTGGTCTGTGATTTATAGGGGCTACAGTGTTGTTTGGGAAGTGAATGAGGCGAAGGTATTGCAAATCCCATAATTCGTGGCCCATCCTGCCTTAAACCACACCAGGTTGTGAAGTGGGCCATTTGGGCCCCTGTTTGCCAAGTTTTGTCCTGAGCCGTCACTGCTGTGGGCCTGAGGCCTTTCCTTTTTCCGCTGAGTCACCTTAGAATGTTGGAATGTGCTTGGCCAATCAGAGTCCTTTATGCAAATAACATTTTAGTGTTCAGACAGGTAAACTGGGCCGGAACCATATAGGGTTTTTAAGTCAACATCAGCACTTTGAATTGTGCTCGGAAGCTAATTGGCAGCCAGTGGAGCTAGCGCAACAGGGGAGTTGTGCATTCCCTGTACCCCGCTCCCGTTAGTAGTCTGGCTGCTGCGCACTGGACTAATTGCAGCTTCTGGGCAGTCTTCATAGGCAACCCCACGTAGAGAGCGTTGCAGTAGTCTATACGGGATGTAACCAGAGTGTGGACCACCATAGCCAAGTCCGACTTCCCAAGATACGGGCGCAGTTGGCGCACAAGCCTGAGCTGTGCAAAAGCTCCCCTGGCCACCGCCGAGACCTGGGGTTCCAGGCTCAGCAATGAGTCCAGGATCACTCCCAGAACTTAATCTCTTTTTTCTTTTTCTTTCACCATTCCATGATTATTATCTCCGGAATGATCCTCCCAGGTTTACTCGTCTTTTGAATACTGTTTTTAATTGCTATATTTCTATATACATGTTGCACGACAAGTGTTTCTGGGCATCTCTCAAACAATTATTATGAATGTTCGCTCTATATAAATATAACACATATTTTACCTGTGATGTATAAGTTTGTTTCAAACCAAACCATTTAAAAAATAAATCAGAATATCCTGCAGTTCTAGTGCTGATGAAAGGTTTTGGCTGCTTCATCAAAACAAACCTTCACCCACCTAATAAGTCTGGGAGAGATCATCCGGAGTTTCGGAGTAAGGTGTTATCTGTACGCAGATGACGTCCAGATCTGTCACTCCTTCCCACCTGTCACTAAGGAGGCTGTCCAGACTTTGAACCGGTGCTTGGCCGCTGTGCCAGACTGGATGAAGGCTAGCAAATTGAAACTTAATCCAGACAAGACAAGGGTCCTCCTGGTCAGTCGAAAGGCCGAACAGGGCATACAGCCTGTGTTGGATGGGGTTACACTGCCCTGAAGACGCAGGTTCGCAGCTTGGGAGTGATCCTGGACTCATCGCTGAGCTTGGAACCCCAGGTCTCGGCGGTGGCCAGGGGAGCTTTTACACAGTTAAGACTCGTGCGCCAGCTGCGCCTGTACCTTGGGAAGTCTGATCTGGCTACGGTCGTCCACACTCTGTTCACATCCCGAATAGATTACTGCAACGCACTCTACGTGGGGCTGCCTTTGAAGACAGTTCGGAAATTGCAACTAGTCCAACGGGCGGCAGCCAGATTACTAACCGGAGCTACATACAGGGAGCATACCACCCCCCTGTTGTGTCAGCTCCACTGGCTGCCTGTCCACTTCCGAGCCCAATTCAAAATGCTGGTTTTGGCCTTTAAAGCTCTATACGGTTTTGGCCCAGCTTACTTGTCTAAACGCATCTGCCGCTACATCCCACCTCGTAATTTAAGATCATCCGGGGAGGCCCTCCTCTCACTCTCGCCAACTCCTCAAACGTGGTTGGTGGGGACGAGAGATAGGACCTTCTCGGTGGTGGCTCCTCGGCTGTGGAACGCGCTTCCAAGTGACATACGATCAACCGCATCCCTCCTGGCATTCAGGAACAAAGTGAAATCGTGGCTGTGGGAACAGGCGTTTGCACATTAGCACAATGCAGCACTTTGGATTGGATTGGTAATGGCAATCTGATGGCTATGGCTCCATGCTCCTGTTCTGGACAGAACACTGTTTTTAACTTAAGTGAATGCGTATGATGTGTTAATATTAATTGTATTTTAATGTATTTTAATGCTCAATGTTTTTGGTTTTATATTGTATTTATATTGTGTTTGGCATCGAATTGTGCCTTTTGTTAGCCCGCTCTGAGTCCCACCTCGGGGGTTGAGAAGAGCGGGGTAGAAATGTTGGAAATAAATAAATAAATAAGTCCTGAGATGGTGACAGAGTATCTCCAGTTCTGATTCTCTTCTTCTTCTTTTCTCTTTAAGGAACTACTAATCTTTTTACAGAACCTACCCACAATGCATTGGGGAAACGAAGAGATCAGTGTTCTCCTCGCAGAAGCCTACAGACTGAAGTTTGCCTTTGCCGATGCTCCCAACCATTACAAGAGATGAGAGAACAAAATAAATAAGCGTATACTGCTGTTGTGGCATCATTTTCCATTATTCTTGTTGTGTGAAACACCGTTGCCCACCCAATTACTCATGTGAAGCGTTCCAGTATAGTTCTGCAAGAACCTATGTGATCATTGGATTACCAAAGAAATGGACAACCCAGAAGACCATGTTGATTTTAAAGGGAACATTTGTGTCCATTGCCTACAGAAAAGTTGGGAGCTCCCTTTCCTTATTATCATGCTTCCGTTTTCCTCCAGTAATTGACTTATTATGTTAATGAAGAAAGTGTTTTATGTTCATTGGTATCTAATGACTGATTGTCTTGTCTCCATGAGCTTTATTCCTAGTTGATTGTGTTCATTATTTTGATGGAAATACTTCTGGTGTCTGGTGTGCTTGGGAGCTAATAGGAATAATCAGTCTTGCATTGAAAATGAGGACAAATGAATTGGGTGGTAAGGTCACATAGGAGTTGTAGGGGCTTGTTTTCATTTTAGTTTGAAACACAAAATATTTAAATACCTTTAGTGTTACTTTTGTTTACACCAATAAACTAAGTTAACAGGTTTCATTGGAACGCAATGTTGAGAACTTGAAAACTATGCCTCATACACGAACACAAGAAATCCCCAGATGTTATACACTGTGAAGGGCAAATAGTGTTAATAACTTATTTCACTTTACTTTCTGCGATGTGTCGGCTGTACATTAAGAAATGGCTGACTTCTGCCATAACAATGTACACATAATGCTTAATGCTATCAAATATTTGCAGTACATAGACTTCTAATCTTCACGGATATTTTTTTTAAAAAAATGAGAATCTTAGTTTACAGTAAAGGATATATTTTAACGTGTTATTGCCTTATAATGAATTTCTAACATGATAGGAACAATTTTTAAAAATGGGATCTTTATTTGCTTCATTTTATGTCTTAACTCCATCAAGCATAAGCTGGTTTGATTGTGGAGGAAACACAGAAGTAGTCAGTTGCTCTAAAACAGGGCTGCCCACAAAGTCGATCGCAATCGACCAGTCGATCGCAGGTCCAAAGGAGGTCGATCGCAGCCGGATGGGGCGCTTCTGCCCTGCGTGTGTGCGCATCATCCGCGCAGTGGACCGTCCACGGTTGCTTCCGGACGAGAGAGAAGCAGGGCTCTCCGCCCTGCCTCTCGTTGCTTCCGCTGCTGGTGAGAGAGAGGCAAGCGAGGCAGGGCCTCCGGAGGCCCAGCCTGCTCCGCCCTGCCTCTCTTTCTCGGAAAGCAAGTGTGCAGCTTCCGCTCGGCGAGAGAGGCAGGGCGGAGCAAGAGGAGGGGCCTCCGAGGCCCAGCCTTGCGCTCCGCCCTGCCGGCGAGAGAGGGGCAGGGCGGAGCAAGAGGAGGGGCTCTGGAGGCCCAGCCTTGCGCTCCGCCCTGCCTCTCTCTCATCTCGGAAGCAAGCGTGCAGCTTCCACTGCCGGCGAGAGAGAGGCAGGGCGGAGCAAGAGGAGGGGCCTCCGGAGGCCCAGCCTTGCGCTCCGCCCTGCCTCTCTCTCTCGGAAAGCAAGCGTGCAGCTTCCGCTGCCGGCGAGAGAGAGGCAAGGCGGAGCAAGAGGAGGGGCCTCCGGAGGCCCAGCCTTGCGCTCCGCCCTGCCTCTCTCTCTCGGAAAGCAAGTGTGCAGCTTCCGCTGCCGGCGAGAGAGAGGCAGGGCGGAGTGAGAGGCGGGATCTCCAGAGGCCCAGCCTTGGGCTCCGCCCTGCCTTTTTCTCTTTCTCGTCCGGAAGCAAGTGTGGACGATGCGCCGCGCAGATGGTGCACGCGCACGGAAGGTAGATCTTTTTGACTTAGTTGTTTTAAAAGTAACTCCACAACATACAAGATTATCGCTCTCTCTATATAAATAAACAGTCAAGGAATTTTGTCTCACCTGAAAACATCTAACAAATCAAACTATGATTTTGCTGCACTTTATAGAAGGCTCTAGCAAACATTAATAGTTATTAACCTACTTTAAGGGCCTATTTATCCAAATAGTACATCTGTAGTATCCAGTGCACTGTCCCTGCACTGGACAATTTTGGGCTAAATAGATGGGGTTTGGGTTTTCCCCCACATAAATGCCCATAGGAAGCTAGCATACTCCCATCTGTCCCAATTAGGCTTGCTGTCCCCATATGGGATGGAATGATGAAAATAGTATTTCAGCAGCAGCTGGAGGGGAATGGGTTCCCTACTCCTGATGGCTGGAAATATTTTTTTTCTCAGATTGGATTAGCCCTAAACTGTGTAGATCTTAATTTCATGAGCTCTTCAAATGTGCCTTTTGGTTTTGCTTTGTATGTCTTTCAGTTTAGCTGTACTTGTTCTATTGCTGCCTAACAGAAGTGTACACGCCTCGGTATATAAGAAGAGCTGTTTACTGTCCCACAGGCCCCCAAACATTTTGGAGGATTGACTTTAACATGTTATAGATTTGTGTTCTTAAAAGTCTATAAAGGTATCTTAAGGGTTATTTTTACTATATATAAATTGAAAAAAATTATTTACAAGTGTCTTACTATTTAGCCATGCATGTTTTGGGGACACTGGGTGTGAAATCCAGGCTTCCCCTAGATTGAGTCCTCATTTTCCCGCACATGGCTGTTTAATAGCTTTATTGAAACAATACAATTGTTCTGTGATTTCCTGGATTGAGGGGTACGGCCACTTTTATGGGGATGGAGAGCTTCCAAGACAACAGTAAAGGGGGAGCGGATGGCGCTGCCTTACCTATGCAGTCATAAAACAACATTGCTTAAAGGAGAACACATGTACTGCTGCTACACCTATCCTTCCAGGAAGTAATATAATGTGCTTAGCAGGTTGGGTCTAGAGTAGTATTAGCATAAATTGCCATAGGATAGGGCTGCCCAGGAAGTTGATCGCGATCGACGAGCCGATCGCGAGTCGAAATCAGTGTGATTGCAGGCGGATGGGGTCCTTCTGCCGTGAGTGCAGCGTTCCTTCCGCCTGCGGGGCATTGCGGGAACAAGGGGGCAAAGCTCCCTTGTTCCCGCAATGAACAAGGGAGCGCATGCGGGCAGAAGGCTCCTGCTGCCCCTTGTCCACCTGCGAGGCATTGCAAGAATGAGGGAGCGCCCCTTGTTCTCGCAATGCCCCGCAGGCGGAAGAAGCGCTATGCGGGCAGAAGGCTCCTGCTGCCCACGCGATGCCTCTTTCCACCTGCGAGGCATTGCAAGAATGAGGGAGCGCAAAGCTCCCTTGTTCCCGCAATGCCCCGCAGACGGAAGAAGCGCTATGCGGGTAGAAGGCTCCTGCTGCCCATGCGCCGCCTCTTTCCGCCCGTACGGCATTGCGGGAACGAGAAAGTGCGAAGCTCCCTTGTTCCCGTAATGCTCCATGGGCGGAAGAAGCGCCATGCGGGCGGAATGCTTCTGCCACCCGCGTACCGCCTCTTTCTGCCCGCGCGCCACCTCTTTCCTCCCGCGAGGCATTGCGGGAACAAGGGAGCATGAGGCTCCCTCATTTCCCGCAATGCCTCGCGCGCGGAAGAAGCACCACGTGAGCGGAAGGCTCCTGCTGCCCGCGTGCCGCCTCTCCGCCCACAAGGCATTGCGGGAACGAGGAAGCGCGAGGTGGGGCCTCCGGCCTTCCGCTCCCTCGTTCCCGCAATGCCGCACGGGCGTCAGGAGCGCGCGCACGGTGGCAGGAGAAGGTAGATCTTTTTGACTTGGTTATTTTAAAAGTAGCTCACATGCTGAAAAAGTGTGGGCACCCCTGCCATAGGAGGTTCTCATCTTTTCATGAAGATGTTACATAGTACTAGATATTGTGGAGATGAAATTGATTTCTGTGGCATACTTCAACATTTCTCCAGAGCACAGGGTCTATGTCTTACTCAAACACCAGATAACTGCTAACTTTTACGTTCATATATGATTTCTCTGCCATGTTTGTCTCTTTAAGTTTACAAAGTGTCATGTTGTGCCTAACAAAACTTCTTCCAGTAGCAGAATACAAAACTAAAATAGCAAAAACATAATACCTGTTAATGATGATGAACATTTTTAAAAAAGGAAAAAAGTGCAATTTTCATACATATGGGATTCTTTGAAATGCAATTATATAAAATGGTCGGGGGGGGGGGGATATTTGAGGAACAAAAATAATAAGCTACCTTTATAATTTGTGATCATTGCAGCTTCCAAGCTCCATTAGGAGTTGAATTGCTTCCTATTGAAAAATTAAGAAGTATATCATCGTGGGGGAGAAAACTTGGAAAGGCTAGAAAAAGAGATTAAGCACATCAGATTTTCCTAAATGCAGAACGTGCGTTCTTGTTTTATACAAATGGGGTATTTTGCAGATGACTGATTTCAGAATTTCATGCACATCTTTCCCTATATACATAGTATGTCTTCCCTATATACCTTTCTTTTAAAGGGGGATTAATCTTAGTTTTTGATAGTTTTTTGTATCTCAGGTAAAGTGCCATCCCAACCAAATGTTACGTGGAAGAAAAAATTCTGCCATTTTTACATCCCTTTATTAGAACTAGAAAAGTAACAAATTGGTATTTAATATCGCTATTCTTCTGTTAATATTTTCAGCATGGAAAAGATATCGGGACATCCAGTAATATAACCTGATTTGTAGTTTCCTAAAAGTTCATCAGGAAAATGCTGAATCTGCTGTTGTCATAAATGCAATACTAACTAATCTCTGTAACAAAAAGTTGTACAGTGCAAATAACCAATTTATATCTATGGCATATGCTTTGTAAATAGTAAACACTATATTGAAATGTGTAAATAAATATAATACAAGGAGGAATATTAACTATCAATCATCTGTACATCTCAAATATAACAAGCTAGTTGCACTAGTCTTTAATTTGATATGGAAGAACCCCATAGATTTGTATTTAACATGAGAACTCTACAATAAAATGTAAGTACCTAAGACTGATGCTGAGATATGTAGTCTTTTGGGGACATTTCTGGCTACTTCCCATATGGGAATCTTTCTTTACATATAGAAATGCTGTTGGAAAACAACACAACTAAGTGATGATGGCATCAAGTGTGAGAGGACGAAAAGAGCCATTTATTATTTTATTTATTATTTCGATTTGTATACCGTCCTTTCCAGCTGGCTCAGGACGGTTTTACAGCATATCGAATTACATCATAAAATCATGTCAACAATCCAGGGCATATAAAATAACACAATAAACCAATTTAACAATGTTCTGCCTTGATCAAGGTGGTCACAGATTGAATGCATGCCAAAACAGTGCTGTTTTACAAGCTTTCCGGAAAGCTGGTAGCTCATTTACTGCTCGGACTTCAGGTGGTAAGCTGTTCCACAATTGAGGGGCTGCCACCAAGAAGTCTCTGTGTCTCGTTGACGACAGGTGGATGGTTCGCAGGGAGGGAATCTGCAAAAGATTACGGTCTTCCGAGCGGAGAGATCTCGGGAACATATGGGAGTAGACGGTCCCTCAAGTACACTGGCCCCAGACCATGCAAGGCCTTAAAGGTTAAAACCAACACTTTGAAGATGATCCGGTGCTCGATTGGCATGCAGTGCAGTCGCTGCAGAGTTGGAGTGATATGCACCCTGGCTGGAACTCCAGCCAGGAGCCTCGCTGCTGCGTTCTGCACCAGTTTAAGCTTCTGTATGACCAACAAAGGAAGACCAATGTAAAGGGCGTTACAGTAGTCTAGCCTCGAGATGACAGTCGCTTGGATCACCGTGGCTAGGTCATTTCCGGTGAGATAGGGCGCCGGCTGCCTAGCCTGCCGCAGATGGAAAAAAGCGGATCTGCTGACAGTGGAGACCTGAGTCTCCATTGTCGGCAGCGGACCCAACTGGACCTCCAGACTCTTTACTAGGCGCGACAGGCGTAATGCCTCGCCCTCCAGAGTAGGCAGCTGGAGCCCATATCCACCTGGATGACCCAGCCAAAGGATCTCCGTCTTAGATGGGTTCACTCTCAGCCGACTGGCTCAAAGCCAGCCAGTCACAGCTTCAAGGCATTGTTGGAAACAATCGGGTATAGAGTCTGGCCGGCCATCCATCCTCAGCACCAGCTGGGTGTCATCTGCATACTGATGACACTCCAGACCAAAACTCCGCACGAATTTGGCAAGTGGTTGCATGTAGATGTTAAATAATTTGATCCGTGTTTGGAAGTAGGCGTTCTGTTTAATGAGACTTCTTCCCTGGTTCATGAATATTGGACTGCAACACTAAACTTCTTTTTTTCAGGCTTCTTTGCTTACTTCTCCCAAATGATTTGTCATGCCACAAATGGTGAGAGGAATGAGAATTTAGGTATTTCCTTTGTAAAGGGTAGAAGACCTTTCTTTTATTGGTAACAGTCAAACTACATTGTCCTGTAGCAGCAATATGTGGCACTAAAACTAGTAGGAATGGGTTCATTTAATTCTTTGGAAATACTTTCCACATGTTTGTTTATTTGTATTTGAGTGTTAATATTTTTTGAAAAATAACCAAAGGAAAATAGGAAGAAAGGATATATTGGCAAACATTCTTTGCCTGTAGAAAAGAAGCTCACTGTCTTTTGGAATGTGTCTTCTTCTTGGCTTTTCTTCACGAACGAAGATTCAGGAAGGACTCATCCCACGCTTTCTACAAGCTCGTTGATGATTCGGAGGTTGTATGTGTCCTTCGAACCTTGCAGTAGATTTTTCTGGTAAAGCGCAGCATGCACAGAACTGGCCTCACCCTTTAAAACCAAAGGTTTGTCTGCCAGGGCCTAGCAAGCTGGGACGGTGGCAGCAAGGTCCTCAGGTTGTAGGTTTGGTTCGAGTTTGCTTCTCTAGATGGTTGACCTTTCAGGGTTAGACAAGCACCATCTGCCCGGATTTGAAATGAGAGTTTTCCTTCTCCTAGGATGGTTGCCAAAAGGCTAGAGAGCCCATCCTGCCCTTTGACGCTCTTTGCCAGACCCTTCGGTTGTGACCCGTCTGGCATGGGAGGCCCTACCGGTGGCTATGCCACTGCCAGCATAGCTTGCAACTTCATTAGGGTACGCAAGCCTCTTCCCCACAACAAGGGCGCCGATGGAGCGGTATGTGTAACCTGTAAGTAATTTTGGAATGTGTAACATGTAAGTAATTTTGGAATGTATAACATGTAAGTAATTCAAGGATGTAAACCTTGACCTAAATTGAAATGCTAGTCCTGTCTAAAGTACCCACTGAAACAATTACCGAATGTCAAGCCAAGGTTTATCGAAATCTCATTGGTTCAGTGGGGTGTACTCTGCAGTTAGCTCTCCACATTCATGGGGGATAGGAAAAGAGGGCTCCCACAAATGTGGGAAACATGCAGATATCTCTGGGATCTACTCAGGGATGGCAAGGGGCCAGGGAGAGGACACAGGGCACTGCTGCTCCCACTATGAGCCCCAGGAACCCACTAACCCTTACTCTTATCTCTCTGCCCTTCCTCCTCCTCTCTCCACTCACATTCCCTCCCTGCCTCTGTGTGTGTGTTGATTAGGGTTCATGTGGCAACAGAGTGTGCAAAGTAAAGGAGCCCAGAAGGGTGGCAGTGGACAGGGAGGCCATAATGAGTATGTGGGGTGCAGAGCTTGATCCCCTTCCTGCTTCTTTCTCTGCCACTTCCTCTTTCTGTTTCTCTCCTTCAACTGAGGCTCATGCGGAGGCATAGAGTGCGGTGTGAAGGAATCTGGAAGGGCAGTGATGGAAAGGGAGGCAATAATGAGCACGTGGGGAGAGGAGCCACGTGCCCCTTTCCATCCCTCCTTCTCTGCCACCTTCCCTCCCGGCCTCTCATTCAATTGAGGTTCATGTGAAGGCATAGAGTGCAGTGTGAAGGAATCCGAAAGGGCAGTGATGTACAGGGAGACCGTAATGAGCACGTGTGGAGTGCTCTCCTTCCTGCTTTTTTTCTCTGTCACCTTCCCTCATCTCTCTCCCCCATAATTGGGGTAAACATGGGGGTGCCAGGCACAATGGGGAGAAGGAGTCCATGAAGGCAGCTAAGGCAATGGCCAAGGAGGGCATGATAAGCATTCAGTGAGCACAGCCTCACCTCTTCTTTCTCTGCCCACAGAGCAGACAGCTTCAGAGGCGCTTGGCAGTAGTAGAGATGCTCACTGGTGCTCCCCATCCCGCAGACCAAGATTGTTATGTGAACACAACACCCTTAGGTTTTGGAGGGAAAGTAGCTATAGATAAAATTAGCAAAACTAATTAGGCCTTTATTGCCTAATTATGAAAAGAGGTCTGACATCAGTGATGGATATTAAGCAAAAGGTTCTCTTCTATTCTTGGAAGCCAAGCAAGGTTAGGGCAGGGGCAGTCCTACTGGTAGGCAAAGGACGCCGCTGCGTGAGGTGCCATCTGGGTAAAGGGCGCATTCCCCGGCCCGCCAGACAGCGTCCGGCCAATGTTCCGCTTTTGGGCCTTGTGCGCTCCGATGCCGCGCCGTAGAAAACCTCCCTGCTTGCCGTCGGCACGGTGCCGAATAAGGAGTGCTGTGTTTACAGGCTTCTGCGTCTGCGCACAGTAGCTTCTGGGCATGCGCGAAGGGGGGGCACATGCCGAATAGGGAGTGCTGTGTTTACAGGCTTCTGCGTCTGCGCACAGGAGCTTCTGGGCATGCGCGAAGGGGGGCACATGCCGAATAGGGAGTGCAGTGTTTGCAGGCTTCTGCGTCTGCGCACAGGAGCTTCTGGGCATGCGCGAAGGGGGGCACATGCCGAATAGGGAGTGCAGTGTTTGCAGGCTTCTGCGTCTGCGCACAGGAGCTTCTGGGCATGCGCGAAGGGGGGCACATGCCGAATAGGGAGTGCAGTGTTTGCAGGCTTCTGCGTCTGCGCACAGGAGCTTCTGGGCATGCGCGAAGGGGGGCACATGCCAAATAGGGAGTGCTGTGTTTACAGGCTTCTGCGTCTGTACATAGGAGCTTCTGGGCATGCGCGAAGGGGGGCACATGCCGAATAAGGAGTGCTGTGTTTACAGGCTTCTGCGTCTGCGCACAGGAGCTTCTGGGCATGCGCGAAGGGGGGCACATGCCGAATAGGGAGTGCTGTGTTTACAGGCTTCTGCGTCTGCGCACAGGAGCTTCTGGGCATGCATGAAGGGGGGCACATGCCGAATAGGGAGTGCTGTGTTTGCAGGCTTCTGCGTCTGCGCACAGGAGCTTCTGGGCATGTGCGAAGGGGGGGCACATGCCGAATAGGGAGTGCTGTGTTTACAGGCTTCTGCGTCTGTGCACAGGAGCTTCTGGGCATGCGCGAAGGGGGGCACATGCCGAATAAGGAGTGCTGTGTTTACAGGCTTCTGCGTCTGCGCACAGGAGCTTCTGGGCATGCGCGAAGGGGGGCGCATGCCGAATAGGGAGTGCTGTGTTTACAGGCTTCTGCGTCTGCGCACAGGAGCTTCTGGGCATGCATGAAGGGGGGGCGCATGCCGAATAGGGAGTGCTGTGTTTACAGGCTTCTGCGTCTGCGCACAGGAGCTTCTGGGCATGCATGAAGGGGGCGCATGCCGAATAGGGAGTGCTGTGTTTACAGGCTTCTGCGTCTGCGCACAGTAGCTTCTGGGCATGCGCAAAGGGGGGCACATGCCAAATAGGGAGTGCTGTGTTTACAGGCTTCTGCGTCTGCGCACAGGAGCTTCTAGGGCATGAAGGGGGCGCATGCCGAATAGGGAGTGCTGTGTTTACAGGCTTCTGCGTCTGCGCACAGGAGCTTCTGGGCATGCGCGGGGGGGGGGCGCATGCCGAATAGGGAGTGCTGTGTTTACAGGCTTCTGCGTCTGCGCACAGGAGCTTCTGGGCATGCGTGGGGGGGCGTGCTGAATAGGGAGGGCTGTGTTTACAGGCTTCTGCGTCTGTGCACATGAGCTTCTGGGCATGCGTGGAGGGGGGGTGCCAAAAGAATGTTTTGGGGTGGGGCGCCAAAATAATGTTCGCTTACCACTTAAAATTACCTTAGACCGCCCCTGGGTTAGGGCATGTATGGCAAAAACACTTCTGTATTCCTTTCGTAGGAAATTCACGGGTCTGTCATAAGCCGTCTGGCGACTTAAAGACATAGACACAAGCTTTTCACAAAGAGAGCAAAATATTCAAAGCTGGCCTCCTTCCTCTTTCTCTACAAAAAGGCCATTTTGTAGAAATGATAATGTTAATCCAGCTTTGTACGAAGTCCCGCAGAGACGCATCAAAGGAGATATATAGGTTTATCAAATTCTAAGAAGAAAATAATAACATTAATCATTTATATTTGTCTCCTCATGCATATGTTGATTTATTATTTCCCTCTGTAAACCTTGTTTATTAGGAATTGGCGTAGAGATAGCAAAAGTGTCTCCGTGTAAGATAATGACAGTAGTCTTTCAATTTCAAATTATCTCAAACTCATTAACCAGCAGGGTCACATCAAGGAGACCTAAAAAAAAAACTCCACAGATTTAGTGCAAAGGAATATTTGGAAGGGAGTTATTTTTCATTTTCTGTGGCAGTTCAAGGAAGTTGAAGAAGCTTCTCTGACATGTTTCATTTAGCTGCTTATTTGTTTTGGTAATGTATGTTCACTGCATTTTATTTTTTTCTCTCTGAGATGTGATATAGGAGTTAGATCTGAAAGGAGGAAATACAGTATCAGATAAAAAATTTTGCAGTCAATTGATAGATTTTTAAAACTAGCAGAAAACTAAATTTTGTGTGAAAAAGGTAACAGGTTTTCCCCGTAAAATGCTGACATCTCAAGCTATGTTTAGACCAGGCCTGTCCAACAGGCGGCCCGCGCCCCGTACACGGCCCGCCAGCACCTTGGACGCGGCCCGTCTACCCTCCTGAGATAAATAATATTTGGAAAAAAATTGAAAAAACATTGGAAAAAATTTGGGGGAAAAATTCAAGGGGGCGGGGCCGCTAGGGGGGGCGCTCGCGGGCATGTGCGGGAGGGCGGGAGGGCGCCTCGCCTCTCCCGCCCGGTGTCCAGCACGGCGTCCTGCTCCTTTTCGGCAGGGTTGGGTGATGTCAGATGCCGGTGCCGAGGAGGAAGAGGTGGAGGCGCCGGCGTCTGACGTCTCCCAGCCCTGCCGAAAAGGGGCAGGCCGCGGAGGACGCCGGGCGGGAGAGGCATTCTGCACGGCCTGCCCCTTTTCGGCGGGGCTGGGTGACATCGCCAAGCCCCGCCGAAAAGGGACACTACGCTTGGTGATGCCGGCGTGGCGCCGGGTTCCTTCCACCTCTTCCTCCTCCTGGCATGCATGCGCGGCGTCCCTTTTCGGCGAGGCTTGCTGATGTCACCAAGCCCTGCCAAAAAGGGACGCCATCAGGAGCGGCCCCGGCCCCGTGAGCGACCCCGCCTCCCGCTGCAGCCCCCCAGGTCATCAGCTACCAGAACTCCGGCCCCTGGGCCAAAAGAAGTTGGACAGCCCTGGTTTAGACTAAAAGTTTTCACAAGCTTGAAAATACTTCTTGGAGAAAATTTTCTGATCTATCATATTTCAGGGTGTGAAAATGTCCCATTACCATATGAGCACAGAATCAAGAATATTCTGCAACATCTAGAACAGTGTTTCTCAACCTGGGGGTCGGGACCCCTGAGGGGGTCGGGAGGGGGGGGGGTCGGGAGGGGGGTCGGGAGGGGGTGTCCGAGGGGTCGCCAAAGACCATCAGAAAGCATCGTATTTTCTGTTGGTCTTAGGAGTTCTGTGTGGGAATTGGCCCAATTCTATCGTTGGTGGGATTCAGAATGCTCTTTGATTGTAGATGAACTATAAATCCCAGCAACTATAACTCCCAAATGTAAAGGTCTATTGTCTCCAAACTCCACCAGGAGGCATATGGGATATTCATGCCAAGTTTGGCCCAGATCCATCATTGTTTGAGTCCACAGTGCCCTCTGGATGGAGGTGAACTACAACTCCCAAACTCAAAGTCAATGCCCACCAAACCCTTCCAGTATTTTCAGTTGGCCATGGGAGTCCTGTGTGCCACGTTTGCCCCGATTCTGTCATTGGTGGGGTTCAGAATGCCCTTTGATTGTAGGTGAACTATAAATCCCAGCAACTAAAACTCCCAAATTTCAAGGTCTATTGTCTCCGAACTCCACCAGTGTTCCCATTTGGGCATATTGGGTATCCGTGCCAAGTTTGGTCCAGATCCATAATTGCTTGAGTCCACAGTGCTCCTTGTATGTAGGTGAACTACAGCTCCAAAACTCAAGGTCAATGTCCACCAAACCCTTCCAGTATTTTCTGTTGGCCATGGGAGTTCTGTGTGCCAGGTTTGGTTCAATTCCATCGTTGCTGGAGTTAAGAACGCTCTTTGATTATAGGTGAACTATAAATCCCAGCAACTACAAGTCCCAAATGACAAAATCAATCCCGCCCAACCCACTATTAAAATTAGGGAGTATCTGGTATTTGTGCCAAATTTGGTGCAGATATTGACGTTACGATTCATAACAGTAGCAAAATTACAGTTATGGAGTAGCAACAAAAATAATTTTATGGTTGGGGGTCACCACCACATGGAGAACTGTATTAAGGGGTCGCGGCATTAGGAGGGTTGAGAAACACTGATCTAGAGCCAGGGCACATCTACACTGCACTTGAATTGCCATGGCTCAATGGTATGGAATCCTATAGAGTTGCCATTTTAGAAGGTCTTGAGACTTCTCTGCTAAAGAGGTGTGCAATTCGGCCAAAAAGTATCCCCTTTCGGGATCCAATGTTGACTGACCCAGTTGAGGTCTCTACACTGAAACAATTGAAAAAAATCACGATATGGTGTTGGCCGATCGGAGATTGAAAGTGCGAGAGATTGTGGAAGCCAAAGGCATCTCACATGGCTCAGTGGTTTCAATTTTAAATGATTACTTGAGTGTGAGAAAGCTTTCCACAAGATGGGTGCCGCGTTTGCTCACTGTCGACCACAAACGCAATCGTGTGACAATTTTGCAGGAGTGTTTGGCATTGTTCGACGGCAATATGGACGAGTTTTTGCACTGTTTCGGAACCGTGGACAAAATGTGGCTCCACCACAACGTACCAGAGACCAAACAGCAGTCAAAACAGGGCTTCTCGGGGTGAATCGGCGCCAAAGAAGGCCAAGGTGGGTTTGTCAGCCAATGAAGTCATGGCGACCGTTTTTTTGGGATGCACACAGTATAATCCACATTGGCTACCTTCAAAAGGGTAAAACAATCAATGGCGAATATTCTGCCAACTTATTGGGTCGATTTAATGAGGATTTGGGGGGGAAAACGACCGCATTCGGCCAAGGAAAAAGTTATTTTGCACCAGGACAGTGCAACAGATTGTTGCCATGGCAACAATCCATGAATTGGGATACAAATTGCTCCCTCATCTGCCCTATTCTCCAGATTTAGCCTTGAGTGACTATTTCTTATTTCCAAACCTGAAGAAATGGCTCGGCGGAAAGAGATTTGACTCCAACAATGAAATCATCTCACAAACAAATACCTATTTTGGTGACCTCGACAAATCTTATTTTTTGGAAGGGATAAAAAAATTGGAGAAATGTTGGACAAAGTGTATAGAGCTCAAAGGAGACTAGGTTGAAAAATAAAATGGTTTTTTTTATCCAAAAACCTGTGTTTTATTCAAAAAGTCACGGACTTATTGACCCGCATTTGTATCTTGGAAAAACCAATTCTTTTTAATACAGTATGACTTCCGGATTCACAATTGTTAGGGAACATTGCAGATAATAGTGAACCCTGTTGAATGAATGAAATTCAGCAGAGCCATCCTGGAGAAAAAGAGTTGAATGAATGAAGTCCAGCAGAGTCATCCTAGGAAAAGCCTAGAGGTACCGGTCCTGTGGATATTGGGATCATACTTTATGTCTCGGAGGGCCGGAGATATAGCACAGCTGTAACAACAGCTGTGCTTGCAATCTGAAGGTTGCATGTTCTATTCCGGGCTGGTCTGGACACCCAACTGTGAGCCCTGCCCACTGTTCACCCAACAGTTCGAAAACAGCTCAGCTGTGAATAGATAAAACTGGGAACCGCCAAGCGGGGAAGGATTTTTACAAGAAAGGACTTTACAACGCCTGAATAAAGTAAGATCGGCTGTCGGAAGGTGGAATGCGGAAAAACAGAGGCTCTCCGTCATGAGGATGAAGCAACAACACCCCCTTGTGACGTAATGACGCAATCACACACTGTGATGCATCCTGTGACGCAGCCAGAAGAAAAAATATCCTTCTAATTGTACTTGTTATATGTTGTATGTTGTATGTAATTGTATTGCCCTCTGAGGCTTTGGCAACCTGACCCCCCTGGATAAACCACACAGCAGCTGAGGTACAACGGGTTTTATTTAGAATAGGTAAGTATAGGAAAGAGGTTGGAGGCAATCTTTATAGTGCCTCCAACTAGCAGCCAAACAGGAATCAGCAAAGGAGTGGGTGCTCCGCAGCAAAAGGAGCACAAGCGGGAAAACGGGAACACAAGCCGGATGCAAAGAGTCTCTTGGAATCCCAGCCGAAGCAAGTGAGGCTGGGACGCATTGATTATAAGGCAAAGAGTTTAAAAGGTAAAAAGAGTCCTTCAGGATCAATCACTGGGTTTCGACGACGAACAGGAACAAGGCAATACTGGAACAAGTCAGCCCGAAGCAGGCTGGCTGGCAAGGCTTGATGGAAGGCCCGACTGGCCTAACCCACAAGATCTTCTCCCAGACGCGTTGTTGGTACAAGACACCGGCATGGGGGTCTGCAAGGCAGTTATAGTGTTCCTTAGTTGCGTCGCACGTCAAAAGCTAAGATTGATGCTCCCTTGTATGTTTTGTGAACTCAGTACTCTTGGAATGTGGTGCTCGTTAGCGAGTGCCATCTGGGCCGGGGAGTCAGGCTTACTACTCCCGTGGCCCGCTTCCATTATCAGGGAGGCAGAGATGTTACAACCTTGAAAGGCCTATGTTATGCTTGCATCTCTAGTCTTCTCACGGGAAAAGCACAGGGGGCCCGAGCAGGGTTTGAGAGCAAAGCAAGCTGGTTTGGAAATTACACTCTGGTTACCTTGGCTGGAACTTTGCTCAAAGAAAAGTGACGCCTGAGGCCCTTGAGGTGTGACAAATTGTATGTAAATCCGGCAGGGACTGTCTGCCGTATGTGTGATGTAATCCGCTCTGAGTCCTCTTCGGGGTGAGAAGAGCGCAATATAAATAAAGTGTATTATTATTATTATTGTCTCCCAGAAATATGAGTTCCAGAATCGCCCAGCCAACATAGCAAGCAATAATCTAAAATTTCAACTTCTGAAATGAAGTTGAAATTTTAGCTAATGTTAATTCCACCATTTTTATCCAGTGTTTCTGGCCCTCGGAGCCTCTTGCCCCCGTTAGTCTCGGCTCTTTTGTATGTAGCAGCTGCGTAGCTCAGAAAGGCAAAGTGCAAATCTTATTAATGCGGCTTCTCTGTACTTCACACTAATCCTGCCTGGCATATCTCCATTTTATTTAAGTTTTGGTCATTGCTTTATGATTTCCTAGGACGTTGTACTAGAGCCAGACGAACATTCAAGGCCACTTGCGGTGGCATGATCAAAAGTGGAGAGCGGTTGCCAGGGCGGGAGGGAAATTACCCCTCGCGTGGTCCTTAGGGCCGCCCTCGGGGTTCTCGTAATGAGTCTTGAGAACAATAGAGCAGTATTTCATGCTTGGCAAAGTTCGGCGTTCTCGACAAAGCCCAAGTCCCCAATTGTGAAGCACAGGAAACCCTGCCAAAGCATCATGTGTGCCTGCTACATGAAATAATTAAAATAACTTAATTGGGGCAATTTTCCACCTTTCATTTTCTGGCTTTTCAAGCATTCATATTACAAAGTTTCACTGAGCAGGAAACTGGTCTCTGCTCGCATGAAAGCCATTTGTATTAACTAAGTAACCTTTTCAAAGTCACAGAACTCTTTTTTTTGCACATAGGATCTTGTCACAATAAGCTGTAGGATTTCTTAAACATGATTTGTGAGCAGCAGCCACAGATAAGAAAATTACGATTTAATGTTTTCCTCTTCCCTGGTGCAGAAAGAGGCATTTAATTCAACATGTTTACTTCTTGTTCTTTTGTAAAGGCCTGGATTGTCCTTCAGTTTGAAGACCGCTTATGTAGACTATATCTGCAAGAAAAAATTTTCAAGGTTGGTGATTGCCAGTCTTAAAGCAGCAGTGAGAATTTGAAGTTCTCTACCAGCCCGCTCCACAGGAAGAACACCATCATCCCCACGTCAGCATAGGTGAATCTGTGCTTAAGTCCGTTCAGCGGTTCACCTACCCGGGAAGCATCATCTCTTCAGACGCCAAGATTGACAAAGAGATAGATCACAGATTAGCAAAGGCATAGAGTGCATCTGGAAGGCTTCACACAAGAGTCTGGAGCAACAAGCACCTGAGACAAAGCACCAAAATCAGTGTGTACAGAGCTACGAAACAACATTGGAAACAACATCACCCAAAGAGACTTTCTGCTGTGCTTTCTGCCACTGGACTTGCCTATCTCAGATTGGCCTTTTTAGTCATCAACGCGCTTGTAAAAAACATGGGATGAGTCCTTCCTAAGAATCCTTGTTCAGAAAGTCTCCTTGGGTGATGTCGTTTCCAAGTTGCGGTTCTTTCTGCATTGTAGTTTCTCTTCAAGACCCGTTTGGCGTGTCTTCTCGAAAGAGGCCGCAGCATTGTGGATAGTGCGTCTCCATGCCTCCTGATGTGAGGCCAGGGTGGACCATAGTTGGTGATCAATCTGGCCGAGCCTGAGATGTTGTTTCAGGGAGTCCTTATATCTCTTTTTGGGGGCGCCTCTCTTGCGCTGACCCGTGGCGAGTTCACCATAGAGTAGTATCTTTGGGAGGCGGTGGTCCTCCATCCTAGAGATGTGCCCTGCCCAGCGCAGCTGTGTTCTCAATAGCATGGCCTCAAGGTTGGTGATCCCTGCTTGCTCAAGGACAGCAACATTCGTCACATAGTCGGTCCAGTGTATATTTAGGATTGTGCGAAGACAGCGCTGATGAAAGCGTTCGAGGAGTCGTAGGTGTTGGCAATAGGTGGCCCATGTTTCAGACCCAAATAGGAGAATAGACAGTATGATAGCTCTGTACACACTGATTTTGGTGCTTTGCCTCAGGTGCTTGTTGCTCCGGACTCTTTTGTGAAGCCTTTGCTAGTCTGTGATTTATTTCCTACTTTCTCAACAATATCAAGCTGTTTATGATTCACAGCTTTCCCTTCCCAGGACAGGTCTTGTAGAACAGATTTGCCTTCTCCTCTTGCTGGTGCTTTGCTCTTTCACATCTTTCTAAAAATTCCAGTATTTCAGTATTTCCGGTAGTAATTCTTTTTAAATAAATACCTAAAGGTCATTCTAAATGGCACATCCGATCTATGCGTTACACAGTTTATTTACAATTTTCTTGTTAAGAATTTCAGACCTCTTTACTTTTTCACAATGGTAAATTTATCAGCATTATTTCTGATCTAGGTTTATTCCCCAGGCAATTGCATTGCAATCCATTATATGTAATTTCCAAAAATCTAACTTAAATTTTACTACCCTTCTCATTTTTCTTCTCTGCTTTGGTACTGTGGGCAAATTTTAATCAAAGTAACAAAAATAGACATTAGATGCAACACAGTCTCAAAACCCTCCACGGTTCTCTCTCTCTCTCTCTCTCTCTCTCTCTCTCTCTCTCTCTATCTATCTATCTATCTATCTATCTATCTATGAAAGCATGGGTATTGTTACGACAGAAGCCCAATAAATGCCAAGCCAGGAGAAGAATCAAACAAAGAGTTTATTGTCCACAGTAAACTAAAACTCAAAAGGGTTAAATTCAGCACAACTATAAAAAAGGTGCTTAAGTCAGCAACCCCCCCCCCCCAAACAACTTCCGCCAAACACGTATTTTCCTGACGTTTGAAGCGTGTTAGCAGTCCAAACGCCTCAATAGATATTGAGTAGTGCACACAAGAAGCTGGAATCCAATCATCATGGTCCTCTACCAGCCCGCACCGCAGGAAGAACACCATCATCCCCTCGTCAGCATAGGGAAATCTGTGCTTAAGTCCATTCAGCAGTTCACCTACCTGGGAAGCATCATCCCTTCAGACGCCAAGATTGATAAAGAGATAGATCACAGATTAGCAAAGGCATAGAGTGCATTTGGAAGGCTTCACAAAAGAGTCTGGAGCAACAAGCACCTGAGGCAAAGCACCAAAATCAGTATGTACAGAGCTATCATACTGTCTATTCTCCTCTATGGGTCTGATACACGGGTCACCTATCTCCAACACTTACGACTCCTCGAACACTTTCATTAGAGCTGTCTTCGCACAATCCTAAATATACACTGGACCAACTATGTGACAAATGTTGCTGTCCTTGAGCAAGCAGGGATCACCAGCATTGAGGCCATGCTACTGAGAACACAGCTGCACTGGGCAGGGCACGTCTCTAGGATGGAGGACCACCGCCTCCCAAAGATACTACTCTATGGTGAACTCGCTACAGGTCAGCGCAAGTGAGGCGCCCCCAAAAAGAGATAGAAGGACTCCCTGAAACAACATCTCAGGCTCGGCCAGATTGATCACCAACAATGGTCCACCCTGGCCTCACATCGGGAGGCATGGAGACGCACTACCCACAATGCTGCGGCCTCTTTTGGGAAGACACACCAAATTGGTCTTAAAGAGAAACGACAACGCAGAAAGAACCACAACTTGGAAACAACATCTCCCAAGGAGGCTTTCTGCTGTGCTTTCTGCAACCAAACTTGCCTATCTCAGATTGGCCTTTTTAGTCATCAGCGCATTTGTAAAAAACGTGGGGTGAGTCCTTCCTAAGATACTTCGTTCGCGAAGTAATGCCAAGAGTTCTTTCCACTTCTCTACCTGACAACATAGTGAAGCCATGAATCACTTTTCGGCCACATGCCTAAAAAATCTGAATTTTCTGTAAAACATCAGAATAAAGGGGAAAGTTTCAAGCGAAAAGAAACGCAGTAAAAATAAATGTCATGTGTCAGGATCAGAGCACCTACAAGGTGGGAACTTACACTGTATCGCCATTTTGAGAGGGACTACAGATGAAAACGGAGGCGTTTGAGTTTGCTATTTACGCAGGTAGGATGGTCTAAGACGGAGATCTTGTGGTCGGGCCGCTCGGGTGGTGTAGATGTCCAGCTTCCGACCCTGGACGGTGTGGCCCTATGCCCATCGCCTTCCGTTAAGAGCCTGGGGGTCCATCTGGACTCCCAGCTGACCATGGAGGCCCAGGTCTCCGCGGTCAGCAAGGTTGCTTTTTTTCATCTGCGACAGGGTCGGAGGCTGGCCCCCTATATCTCCCGGAATGACCTGGCCACGGTGATCCAAGCTACGGTCATCTCAAGGCTGGATTACTGTAACGCGCTTTACGTTGGCCTTCCTTTGTCGGCGACCTCCGGCTCAAGCTGGTGCAGAACACTGCCGCCCGGCTCCTGTCTGGAACCCCAGCAGGCCGCCACATCACACCTGTTTTGCAGGATCTGCACTGGCTCCCAATCGAGCACCGGATCTCCTTCAAGGTGTTGGTTCTTACCTTTAAGGCCTTGCATGGCCTGGGGCCAGTGTACTTGAGGGACCGACTCACCCCACACTGTCCCCCGAGATCACTACGCTCCGAGGATGCTAATTTGTTAGAGTTACCCTCGGCGAAATCGGCTAAACTGACATCTACTCGCCGGAGGGCGTTCTCCGTTATAGCTCCTACGCTGTGGAACGCCCTCCCGGCTGGAACGCGGGCTATAAAGGACCTGCTCCCGTTTAGACGCGCCTGCAAAACTTATTTGTTTAAGCAGGCCTTCGGTGAGTAGGTCCTGCCCATGTTCCGCTTTTAGCCGCTGTCCTGGGTTGTCACGCTATCTAATTTCTGAACTGTACCTGGGGGTTTTGTATTTTGCTGTTTTAACTGTTTAATTGTCTTAGATGTTTTATCGCATTGCTTGTGTGTAGTTGTACCTTCGGTTCCTGTGAGCCGCCGCGAGCCTCAGGGAGTCGGCGGCATAGAAACCCGAATAAGAAATAAATAAATAAATAAATAAGCAAGATTTAACCCTGGACCCAAGCAGTTGCCCCGTCTGCTTTAGTTTAAACCAGTTGCATTTTAGCAAGCAGGATAAGGCAGAATGCTAGTTGACCACTATATTGACCCAAATTATGAATGTAAACCCAACACTGCATCTTATGCACATATCTTTGCCAAATACCAAGACTGGAGCCTCCATGTTTCGCATCCTTCAGAGTGTTTGATGTTCTGCCTCCAACATTTTTTTCATCCCATCGGGATATGAATATTTTAAAATGTATTTACATGAATGGCTCCTTGGGTGCTGCTTTGCTAGAATATTAATTTTTCATTTAACCTGTCATATTATCTTGCAAATGTTTTGTTTAGCTTCAGGGTATGTTTGGAATAAACCTGTCTATCCAGCCATCTGTGCGGAGGTCTTGAGCTTTTTAGATTAATTTTTGAAATTTCCAAATCTTGACTTTTTCATAAGCCAAATAATGTGCACAATCTCTAGCATCCCCTCTTCCTCTTTTATCTCTTCCAAATTTGTAGCCGCATCTCCCTTTCAATGCTTCTTGCAGTTGTTGACAAGCTTGTGCCACAGTCAATTTTAAGCACAACTAAGTAAACTACAGTTTAAGTGGCCCTGATATTAAAAGCTTACTCAATTTTCAATATTACAATGCAGTGTTTCCCAACCAGTGTGCCGTGGGACACTAGTGTGCCGTGAGCGATCATCAGGTGTGCCGTGGGAAATTGAAACCGCCAATACCCTTTCTTCCCCCTCCTGCCGAACACTTTTTCTTCTCCACTCGGGCTCCCTGCTTCCCAGGCTCCCTTCTTCCAGCCTCTTCCAGCCTCTATGACTTTATGACAGAGGATTATGTCATAAAGTTTTCCCATGCCTGTTTTAGGGACCTTGAAGTGGTGAGCCTCCTTCCAACATTGTGATTCTGGATAGAAAACAAACAACAACATAACATGACATTGTTTGAGTCCACAGTGCTCTCTGGGTGTAGGTGAGTTACAACTTCCAAACTCAAGGTCAATTCCCAAGCAAACCCTTTCAGTACTTTCTGTTGGTAATGAGAGTTCAATATGCCAAGTTTGGTTCAATTCCATTGTTGCAAGAGTTCAGGATGCTTTTTGATTGTGTGTTAACTATAAATCCCATAAACTGTAACTCCCAAATGCCAAGGTTGATTTTCCCCAAACTCCATCTGTGTTCGCATTTGGGCATATTGAGTATTCATGCCAAGTTTGGTCCTGATCTAACATTGTTGAGTCCACAGTGCTCTCTGGATATAGGTGAACTACAACTCCAAAACCCACCAAACTCTTATAGTATTTTCTCTTGGTTATGGGAGTTCTGTGTGGGAAGTTTGATTCCATTCCATCATTGGTGGACTTCAGAGTGCTCTTTGATTGCGGGTGAACTATAACTCCCAGCTGATGAGCAAGACCTTCGTGTGTGTCTTTCTGCCATTCCTTCCAGGATATCTATGTTGTGTTCATCGAAACAGGCCCAGGTTTCACACTGAGTGTATAAATACATTAAAAACACATTAACTATATGTATTACTGTGTTAGAGTGGCATTTTGTGTCATTTTGGTTGGTGGTGTGCCCCAGGATTTGGTACATGTAAAAAGTGTGCCGCAGCTCAAAAAAGGTTGGGAAACACTGTTACAATGTCAGAATACTCCTAATGTAATTCTATTTAATATTTTTCTATGTTTTATTGAGACATAAGTGGGGTAATCTTAAAAAATTTTGGACTGGGAAGATTAATGCCAACTTATTTATTTATTTATTTATTATTGTTCACTTTTATATACCGCTCCTCCCTGCAGGCTCGGGGCGGTTTACATAAAACAACAGATTAAAATACAGATAAAACACCTTGTTATATAAAACACAAGGACGTGGTCAGAGTTGTCCGGGGAAACTTAGATTGAAGGCCTGCTTAAAAAGGGTCGTCTTGCAGGCCCTCCGGAAGGGGGCTAACTCTGTGATAGCTCAAACGTCGTCTGGTAACGCGTTCCATTGCTGCACCTCAGAACCCAGACGTCCCCCCCCTCCCCCAGATCACAACACACAGGCAAATGCAATAAATGTTCTTTATTTAGAATATAGAATAGTAAAAAGTCCAAGGAAGTAAAAAGAAAGCGATCAAAAAGAGTTCATGAGTCCGTAGGCAAAATCAAAGCGGAGAGAATCCCCAAACATAGTTCCAAAGCGAAGCAACCGCCTCCACGGTTAAACGGGAAGCTTGAGTCCGGCCGCAACTGCGGCCATGCAAACAGAATCAAAACCGCCTCAGCGGTCAGTAGAAACTTGGAGCCTGGAATAAGAGACGTGGTAATACCAAACATGGCTTCAGATCTGATGTCCAATTTCCCAGACCGCATAGATATAGGAATCTAGCTCTTGTGTGCCCAATGCACCTCCTTTCTCCAATCTTTCCTTGAAGCCAAGATACTAGCTCTCCTGTTGAATTCATTCTCATTAGCGTGGACAGCTGTATCGTTATCAGAATGGGAACCAGGCAGTTCCTCGTCTCCCATTGCACCATCCGGGAAGGGAGTAGCCACTCTCTCCTGCGACCCAAGGCCACCTGGTTTCTCATAATTATCTGAGTCTGTTTCCATGGAATCCTCACTAAACTCATCTGAAGTCCCATAACCTTGCAACCCTGTATTATCCCATTGTAGGCTCTCTTCTGAAGTATCATAAGCATCAGGCCATCCATCATCCTCTGACTCTCCTGGGTCAGCTGATACCTGGTCCAGAGCCCCCGGGGTCTCCCCAAGCCCACCAGGCTGGAACCCCACATCCATAGCATCAGTGCCGCCACGGAGAAGGCTCGTTGTCTTGTCATGGAGAGGCGACAGGAACGAACTGATGGAATCATCAGAAGGTTTTGTTCTTCTGAGCGCAGAGATCTCGGGGGAATGTATGGGGTGAGGCAGTCCCTCAGATACACTGGCCTTAGACCATACAAGGCCTTAAAGGTCAAAACCAGCACCGTGAAAACAATCTAGTACTCTATTGGCAGCCAGTGAAATTGCTGTAGGATTGAGGTGATGTGTAGGCATGGTTTCGAACCCAAAAATCGCGATTCTAAAATCAAATGGGGAGGGGGGGGGTTATTTTTTTGATTAGTAAAAGAAAGACTTACAAAAAAATTTCCAAAAAGTTCTAAAATGTAACTTAATTACTAACGAAATTCGTTAGTAGTTCGTATGCCAGCGCATGCGCATTCCAGATGGTTTTGGCCTACAACTCACAGAAATCCTAACAGCTGGTAAATTGGCTGGGATTTCTGGGAGTTGTAGGCCAAAACTTGAATAAATCACACTGAATTCTAGATGGGACTCTCCAAATAGGAAGGAAGGAGGGAAGGAGGGAAGGGGTATTCTATTCTTGGAAGCAGCAAAAAAAAGGAGGAGGAGCCCCCCCCCCCTCGCTCCTCGCTGCCTCTCTCTCACCCCGATCCTGAGGGAGCGAGGGCCCAAGTTTGCCCAGGCTGAGAGGAAAAGGAAGAGGCCTGAGGCTGTGAGGAATGGTGGGAGTTGAAGTCCAAAACACCTGGAGGGCTGAAGTTGGCCCCTCATGAAGCCTCTTCAAGGCTTTAGATCCTGGCAGGCAGAAGGGGCAGGGAGAGCCGTCCACTCCTCCTACCCTGCCAGGATCTAAAGCATCAAAGAGTATTGGGGTGAGAAACCAACCTAATGTATAATAGAATGAATGCTACTGTAAGTGCCTAATATTATAAGTAAACCAACTGGTCATATACCTATATTCCATGCACATGCAATAATACAGCAGTAATAACAATGGGTATAAGAAGAGGTAAAATTCAAACCGAAGTATTCTGACTGTAGTCCCTCCTCAAGCGGTGCAAACTGCAAAAGGCTCTATGAGCCCGGGAAAAGCCAAAACCCCGGCACAGCATTTGCTGCCTGGGTGCACACACATACATATTCTTGGGGGGGGAATTTGCTGCAGAATCCCGGGCTCATAGAGAAGATTCTGCAGCAAATCTCCCCCAAAAGAATATGTATGTGTGTGAACAGACTACATTCAGAATACTTCGGTTTGAATTTTACCTCTTCTTATACCCATTGTTATTACTGCTGTATTATTGCATGTGCATGGAATGTAGGTATATGACCAGTTGGATTACTTATAATATTAGGCACTTACAGTAGCATTCATTCTATTATACATTAGGTTGGTTTCTCACCCCAATACTCTTTGATGCTTTAGATCCTGGCAGGCAGGAGAGGCAGAAGCCTGGAACACATGTAAACAGAGAGGTTTACTCAGAAGGACATCCACAAAGGAGGGCCCTTCATCCAAAGTGCCCTCCTTTGCAGATTTACTTCTGAGTAATCCTCTCTGTTTACATTTTTTCCGGGCTTCCAGCCGAAAGAAGGAGCGAGTTTAGGGCTTGCCTTGCCATAATACTTATTGGCAAGGGAGGCGGGAGGGTGGTGAGAGAGAAGGAGGGTGCCCCCCCCTTACGACCTAATAACGACACTTAAGAAAATCCTGGCCCCCGAAGTTCTATAAAGAAAGTCCACTTCCTGGTTGGCGTTCCAGGTGTGGAAATACTCAAAAGTAGCATTTCTTACGAATTTCTTACGAATCATTTCATTTTCATAACTTTTTTCTCATGCCTAGTGATGTGCTCTCTCGCAGGTGCTCCCACCAGCAATCGAGCGGCAGCATTTTGCACCAGCTTGAGTTTCTGGGTTGTTGACAAGGGAAGGCCAATGTAGAGGGCATTACAGTAGTCTAACCTCGAGATGACCGTCACCTGGATCACCGGAGCAAGGTCATTCCTGGATAGGTAAGGAGCCAGCCACCTAGCCTGACAGAGATGGAAGAATGTGAACCTGCTAACCGTGGAGATCTGAGTCTCCATCGATAGCAGTGGGTCAAATTGGACCCCCAGGCTTTTTACCAAAGACGATGGGCTTAGCCGCTCGTCATCCAGGGTAGGCAACCGGCACTCACCCATGCCAGGACGACCCAGCCATAGGATCTCTGTCTTCAATGGATTCACCTTCAACCGGCTCGAACGCAGCCATCCAGTCACAGCTTCAAGGCATTGATGGAAACAATTGGGTACGGTGTCTGGCCTGCCATCCATTCTCAGCATCAGCTGGGTGTCATCAGCATACTGGTGGCACTCCAGACCAAAATCGCGAACCAGTCGGGCAAGTGGACGCATGTAGATGTTAAACAATAAAGGGGAAAGGATAACTCCTGGGGGACCCTGCAACTTAATGGGAGTCTCCCAGAGGCCATCCCTCCCCTCTCCACTCGTTGTCCCTGGTCTTGAAGAAAGGAGGTCACCCATTTAAAAGCAGTCCCCCTAACTCTCATCGCGGCTTAACGGTGTGGGTCAATAATCCGTGATCTACCGTGTCAAGAGCTGACCTGCCATGGTCCAACTGGCAGCGAAGTTGGTCTGTAATGGAGGCAAGCATGGTCTCCATCCCATTGATCTCATTTAGAGATTTTACATGTCTTAATCTGTCTGTTGTTAGCATTTTACGTTGAAAGGGAGCTATTGATCTGATTAAGTTTTGGGACCCTATTACATTAAGGGCAGGAGACCGGACACTTAGCTAGGCCACCGGAGGAAGATGTGCAGGGGTGGGTAATTCGGGTGATCTCGGGAAGGGGCAATAGGGATGGGTAGACGTAGGCCTTATGAGAGAGGGCGGCGGAGCCGAGGAAAGGCTTATAAACAGTTTAAAGAGGTTTATGAGCAAGCTATCAAGGAAGCGAAAAAAGTCTATTATTCTTCCTTGATAGAATCAGCCAGTTCACGCCGCGCTCAACCTTTTAAGATAATTCGATCTCTGACAACAATCCCGACTGTCCCAAATGATAGGGGTTTGGCTCCAACAGCTGAGGTTTTCCAGAACTATTTTGCTGACAAGATTTCGACCCTCCGCCGGGACATTCCTGCCACTTTTGATACAGTTAGCGAACTCGAGACTCCGCCGCCACTCGGCGGGTCCACCTTCACCCACTTCCAACTGCTGGATGCAGCAGCTGTCGATAAGTTACTCACTGCAGCTAGACCAACTACTTGCTCCCTCGACCCGTGCCCCTCCTGGCTGGTTAGATCTTGCCGGGAGGGGCTACAAGGCCCCCTGGGAGTGATCATAAATAGCTCCCTCGAGCAAGGAGTCTTCCCAGGGGGATTGAAAGAGGCTATGATAAGACCGTTGCTGAAGAAGCCGAATTTAGACCCTTCGGCTCCCTCCAATTACAGGCCTGTTTCCAACTTGCCATTTTTAGGCAAGGTAATTGAGAGGGCAGCAGCGGATCAGCTGCAGCAGTTCTTAGAAGACACCGCTGGACTTGATCCCTTCCAGTCCGGCTTCCATATTGGGCATGGGACGGAGACCGTGCTTGTCGCCATTACAGACCAACTTCGCTGCCAGCTGGACCGGGGTGGATCAGCCCTGCTTGTTCTGTTAGACTTAACAGCAGCGTTTGACACCGTAGATCACGCTTTGTTGACCCACCGTGTAGCCGTGTCCGGAGTTAGGGGGACTGCCCTTAAATGGGTGGCCTCCTTCCTCCGGGACCGGGGACAACGTGTGGAGGGGGGCGGGGAGGTCTCTGGAAGGCTCCCACTTAATTGTGGGGTCCCCCAGGGGGCCATCCTCTCTCCCTTATTATTCAACATTTATATGCGCCCCCTGGCCCAGCTGGCTCGCGACTTTGGTCTGGAGTGTTATCAGTACGCTGACGACACCCAGCTTGTACTGAGAATGGACGGCAGGCCGGACACCGTACCCGATTGTTTCCATCTTTGCCTTGAAGTTGTGACTGGTTGGCTGCGTGCCAGCCGGCTGAAGGTGAACCCGTCAAAGACGGAGATCTTGTGGCCTGGTCGGCCTGGGCTGGATGAGTGCCGGTTGCCTACCCTGGATGGCGAGCGACTTAGCCCGTCATCCCTTGTTAAGAGCTTGGGTGTTCAACTGGACCCCTTGCTGACCATGGAGACTCAGGTCTCCGTGGTCAGTAAGACGGCGTTCTTTCACCTACGACAGGCTAGGCGACTGGCACCCTACCTGTCCAGGGACGACCTGGCCACGGTAAGCCAAGCGACAGTCATCTCGAGGCTGGACTACTGTAACGCCCTCTACGTCGGCCTTCCCTTGTCGACAATCCGGAAGCTCAAGCTAGTGCAGAATGCCGCTGCTTGCTTGCTGGCAGGAACGCCAGCAAGGGAGCACATCACGCCCATCCTTCGGCAACTGCATTGGCTTCCCATTGAGTACCGAATTGCCTTCAAGGTGCTGGTTTTAACCTTTAAGGCCTTGCACGGCTTAGGACCTGCGTACCTGAAGGACCGCCTTACCCCGTATATTCCCCCGAGATCACTACGTTCAGAGGAACAGAATCTGTTACTGGTACCATCAATCCGCTCCTGCCATCTGTCTACAACTAGGCAGAGAGCTTTCTCTGTGGCAGCTCCGGTGTTATGGAACTCCCTCCCAGATGACACCCGAGCCATCCCAGAGCTCATCCCCTTTCGGAGGGCTGTTAAGACCACTTTTTTCAGACTAGCCTTCGACTAGGCGCATTGGCTTAAGGTGATTGTTTAACACAATTGCCTAATATATCTGTACCTCGGGTTCAAGGAAATGTTTTGTGTTTTCCTTCCAACACCTCGTGATGTGACATGTAAAATTTTAATGTTTTAATGTTTTATTGTAAGGCTGCATTGCCACCACATGCCACCTGTTTTTATATGCTGTAACCCACCCCGAGCCTGCAGGGAGGAGCGGAATACAAAACCAAATAATAAATAAATAAATAAATAAGGTCGGAATTTGCCATGCAGTGTGACAAATCTGTGGGGTCCCAGCAAGAAGTGTGGAGAACCCATTGCCCCACGCTCCACATTGCCTGACTTATCAGTGGCCCATCCCATGGGGGAAATGTCCATGACCCTGCTTCTCCATTGTTGCAAAATAATCATAATAATAATTGCTATCAACTGCCGAGGAGACTCTAAGGGTTAACTGGATCCTCTCCCAAAATGTACTTTAATTATTGTTAACTTGCATTGTTTTTGCTCGTTGTGGGAGCATAATTATGGTTTCTGTTTAGCATCTTTGGTGCCTGTTGCTCCGAGGGTATTATTCTGCGCATGTGGTGCTTTTTGTCATAGCCTTGGGCCTGTACAATAAACTATTTTGATTGAAATAATAATAATAAGAAGAAGAACTTTATTTTTGTACCCTGCCTCCTTCTCTCCGAAGGGACTCAGGACGGCTTACATATAACACAATGTGCCTATAAACGATGCATAAAATAAACACACAGTACAATACAAAAAAGTAACATGGGAAGCCTCCCATGTTGCTGTGGCAGTGGCATATGCCACTGGCCCTCCCCTTTGCCATGGAGCCCCACCATAAGTAGCTGTACGTTGTATAATGGGCTCCATGGCAAAAGGGGAGGGCAAGCGGTGTACACATGGCAAATTAGCCCATATGATGAGATGGTTAGTCTGAACTTGGAAGGATACCAATCCAAGGTGTCTGGCAAAATGGGTTCAGCATAAAACATTTTGAAACTCAGAATGGATCCAGCACCCTGAAACATGGGATCCATTAGCTGTCATAGACTTAGCCTGCGCCAACCACTGTCAGGTAGACGCTAACCAGGCCCAGATTAACACCTTTTTGCGCCCTAGGCCACACTTTGGAATTACGCCCCCTTTAAGCCAACCTCTACCGCATCCCCCCCCCACATCCTTTCATCCGCTCGTCCCCCTTAGGGCCCCGCATCCAGCTCTCCCGGTGTGGCCCCACTAGGCCCGCCATAGGGGTTTCCCTCTCGGCAGGCACTATGGATGCAGGCATGGGGGGAGGAGCCTCCTCCCCGATGCCGGTGCTTGAGGCACTTGGCTCCTACCCGGTATCAGGGATTGGCATGTGTTGTAGTCAGCAGCTGTAGCGATGCCACGCTTCTCCCCGATACCAGGGCTTGTCGCGTTGGGCTTCTCTCCTGTACTGGGGTTTGTGCATGTGCCGTAGTTAGCAGTTGCGCTTCTCCCTCCAGTAAGGAGGAGTCTCTTCCTTGTGTTTGAGGAGGAATATTAGCTTTCATGGTGTTAGGGCATGCGCAGACTGGGCAATGGAGTTTCCTGTTCTTGCACTGAAGGAGCCAGCAAGTGGATGCTGTCGGCATCGAGGGAGTTAATTGTTCCTCCTGTCGACGTCGACGCCAGTGTCGAGAGCCCCTGCGCATATGCTGTTTGTGCAACAATAGCAGAGGCAGGAGCTGGTATTCAGGAAGGGGCAGGGGCGCCGCCGAAAAGGAGGACCTCTGGTATCCTTCCTTCCTCATCTCCATGCGCGTTGCATTTTTATTTGTTTCAACATTTTAATTTTTTTATTTTTGGTCTGTGATCTGCGCCCCCCCCCCTTGGCTTGCACCCCTAGGCCATGACCTAGGTTGGCCTTATGGGTAATCCTGGCCTGATGCTAACCCTTTTGCCATGGATTATGTGATCAGTGAGTTCTGACGATGTAAGTCATGTATTGGAATGCATATGTGCAATCTAAATTCCAAATTCAAAATGGCAGGAAATAGTCCACAGTTGCACCTGAAATCCCAAAGGCGATCTCTTCCAATGTCACCTCCATTCATGCTCAGAACTCATTGTCCGAATGGCTGGGGTTAATGCATAGAAATATATCTGGAGGTACCGCATAGGAAAGCTGTGTCAGAGACCGGTCTTTCTGGGAATGTATTCTCAGGCATCCAATTGTGTCGGCGGTGTGAGCCAAACAGTTTTAAATAAAGCTCACAAAATGCTTTTGTTAAATTCAGAAGGAACTGCACGCAGCTTGTTACCATTTTGAATCACAGCTGTCTTATTTCCGCTTGCTTTTTGTTTTGAGTCTGCATGCCAACAGTTTGCCAACTCCCCTGCTTCCCAATTGCTTCCTTTCAGACAGAACCAAGCCAGTTCAGCTTTCTTTCCAGAACAGAGCTTGTTAAATTATCTGATGGGGCAAGGATGCTGAGGCTCTTTAGAGAGGAGAAGCGTCATTTGAAGCCCACGGCCTTCGTTTTTATGATCAAGGCTATTGCCCCTCTGCGTCCTCCATCCCCCGTTTTAGTGGTATAGAAGAGAGATGACCTCTTTATGAAGGCTCGGGAGCTTCCCAGACAAAAGCGGCTGAGGCAGCAAGATGGGGATAGTCAGTTGACTGGATAATGAAAATATTTTACACACACCAGTGAAACTTACTACCAATTTGCCTTTCTTGATTCTTGTGAAACTGTACTACAACTGCAATTTTGCACTGCCTTCACCACATATTGGAAAAGTTTCTTTTAGATTACAATTCCCAGAATCATCCGTATGACTCCAATTTGGCTAGGGCAGGGGTGCCCACACTCTTTCAGCATGCAAGCTACTTTTAACCAACCAAGTCGAAAAGATCTACCTACCTTCCCCGTGTGCGCTCCTGCCACCGCCGCACATTCCTGTGCTCCTGCCGCTGCACGTGCGCTCTTGCACTCCTGCTCCTTCCGCCCGCCTCGCGCTCCTTCCGCGGGCCATTGCAGGAACGAGGGACTGCAAGGCGAGGCCTCTGGAGGGAGCGCGAGGCAGGGCCTCCGGAGGGAGCGCGAGATGGGGCCTCCGGAGGCCCCGCCTCACGTTCCGCCCTGCCTCTCTTTTGTATTGCCGCTGCGCGCACGCGCCTACATTCCTGCTCCTTTTGCCTGCGCGGTGCTCCTTCTGCGGGGCATTGCAGGACCAAGGGAGCATGAGGCGGGGCCTCTGGAGGGAGCGTGAGGTGGGGAAGCTGCCGGCGAGAGAGCGGCAGGGTTCCCGCAATGCCGCACGGAAGGAGAGGAATGCAGGAGTGCACGCACAGCAGCAGCATGAGAGAGAGGTTGCAATCGACCTCATTTGGACTCATGATCAACTCGT
Organism: Anolis apletophallus; assembly: GCA_030556195.1. Classification (NCBI taxonomy): domain Eukaryota; kingdom Metazoa; phylum Chordata; class Lepidosauria; order Squamata; family Anolidae; genus Anolis; species Anolis apletophallus. The sequence continues at coordinate 8,414,149 of JARBWK010000009.1, read as the reverse complement.
TGATCACGATCGACTTCATGGGCAGCCCTGGGCTAGGGGATTCTGGGATCTATCAACCAAAAATAACTTTAAAAAAATGTGATTGGATACTATTGCAGATTCTCAACTAATCTCCATTTGAACAAATAAACATACCACACTGACTATCTATCTTTGGAGTCCTTAATGGTAAAGTAGAGAACCTTTATCCTTATCTTGGAACTCTGTACAATTTTTTTGAAAAATATTCTCACCACATATTCCAAAAGGGAGATAGAGAGTAGGATTTAATCACCACCACTCCCATTGAGCATATTATAGTGGCGATGAAGATCACAATCCCTTCACTTCCTGGGAGACTGATATGGATCAGACGAGAATTGGAGATCTTGCATTCTTTATCCTCCTTATAGATTTCTGATTGGGGTGGCTTATATTGTACCATTCATGATGGGGAGCCTTCCTTGACTGATACATATACATCCATAGAGGTAGCAGGGAACTGGAAGTTGTTGTTGTGTGTTTGTGAGAGAGCAAACATGGTGTGTATGTTTGTGTATATTTGCTCTTAAAGGCAGTATGTTTCTCATTTGGGATGTTTTTTGTTGCAGCCAATGGAAAGCGTAGCGAAAAAGTGGGTTGCCATATGAATTTGGTTAGAGACCCATCCTCTTTGCACACTATTAATTCTGTATGAATTTGGTAATCTATCTGACTACAAAAGGAGCACTACTGAGCATTATGGTGGATAAAGAGATTGCAGAGAAGTTAAATGAATTCTTTTCATATATCTTTCCCGCAAAAGATGTCCCATAGATCAGTGTTTTTCAACCTTTTTTGAGCCATGGCACATTTTTTTACATTTACAAAATCCTGGGGCACACCACCAACCAAAATGGTACAAAATGACACTCTAACACAGTAATACATATAGTTAATATGTTTTTAAATGTATTTATACACTCAGTGTGAAACCTGGGCCTGTTTCGATGGACACAACATAGATATCCTGGCAGGAATGGCAGAAAGACACACACAAAGGTCTTGCTCAACACCTGGGAGTTATAGTTCACCCGCAATCAAAGAGCATTCTGAACTCAAACATCCCACACAGAACTAGCATAACCAAGAGAAAATACTATAAGAGTTTGGTGGGCAATGGTTACATTTCTTAAAGGGACAGATGCGCCTTATAGTTTATATAGTTTATATAGTTTATGACCCCCTGTTGTCAATGGAGGCCCACGTCTCCAGCGTCAGCAGGGTAGCATTTTTCCATCTTCGCCAGGCGAGGAAGCTGGCCCCCTATTTGTCCCGGCGCGACTTAGCCACAGTGATCCAAGCCACGGTCATCTCGAGGCTGGACTACTGTAACGCTCTTTACATTGGCCTTCCTCTGTCGGTAATCCGGAGACTCAAGCTGGTGCAGAACGCTGCAGCGCAACTCCTGGCAGGGGTCCCGATTGGCCACCAAATCACGCCAATCCTGCGCGAACTGCACTGGCTCCCAATTGAATTCCGGATTGCCTTCAAAGTGTTAGTCCTGACTTTTAAGGCCTTACATGGTCTGGGGCCAGTGTACCTGCGGGACCGCCTTGTCCCATATCATCCCACCAGATCACTGCGCTCCGAAGAGCTAAACCTCCTGGTCATCCCAAATGTGAGGACCTACCATCTGTCCGCAACCCGCCACCGGGCTTTCTCTGTTGCAGCCCCTACCATGTGGAACGCACTGCCCGCCGGCATCTGTGCCACCCAGGGCCTCCTCCCGTTCAGGAGAGCAGTTAAGACATTGCTGTTCCAACAAGCCTTCGGAGTTAGCTAGACTGTAGCTCGCACCGCCTAGCTGTCAGCCCACTGCGACTCCATTTGTTGCTTCAACTGTTCTAATTGTAATTCCATCTTAATGGTATTACTGTGAGTTATTATGAGTTATCTGACAATTGTATTTTACGAACTGTTGTAAGTCGCGAGCCGTTGGGGGGACACAGACAAATGCGAAATAATAAATAAATAAATATATATGAATGAAGTTCAAAAATAATTTCCCACGGCACACCTGATGATCTCACACGGCACACTAGTGTTCCGCGACACACTGGTTGAAAATCACTGCCTTAGTTGGCCTAGAATCTTGGATCGTTTGGGATTGGGCTAAAACTAGGATTTTTCACCCCACTGACATGGAAGTCATCCGTGGTCACTGTCTTATGGGAAAAGCATAACTGGTTCAGATCCTCTTCAATGAAGTTACTTTTATTCATTTCCTTCTCTCCTCCCTAGACTTCTCTTTCTTTCAGATTGCAAGGTATTCCGACAGGGCCTGCCTGTTTTGCTTTCTAGTTCCACGAATAGTTGAATTTTAAGCACTTAACTGTAATATTTTCTCTTGACTGTCACTCCCACTTTTGCAAATCAACTTATGGGCCATTCAGAAAGGGCTATCTTTCACTTCAGGGATTTCTGGGAACCGGGAGGCTTAAAGTAAGGTAATAATTTATGAGAACTTAAAAGACTAAAAGAAGCACTCTTAAGGAAAATAAGTCTCTCCGTGGTGATTTTCAAATCAAAGAAGTATACACTTTGCAAAAGGGCTTTAAAACACTTCTGTGCCAAAGTAATGGTAGGAGCAAATACAATGAGAATTGGAAGTAGATCAAGAGGATAAAAATTGCTTTTATTCACCAACAGAACCATTTCAGTCGGATCTTGAACAAAACAGGAGAAAAGAAAAGGTGACAAGGGGAAATGGGGGGAACGGGGACAAAGGGGAGCAGAACTGTGAGGTGAATTTTGAACAGAGCGGCGAGAGCAAGGAGCAGCGTTAGAAATGGTAATGCAGGGAGGCGGCACAGTTTCGTCTGCCGTTCGTGGTAATAATAAAGATTTGAATCCAACATAAGCAGGGGTGCAGCTACTGTGGAAGGGGGAGAAAGATGGCATCGCGCTCCATAAGAATTCTGTTTTGCCCAGTAAATCCTCCCCATGTTCACAAATATCTAGCATTGCAGAAAACTAGATGCTGAATTTTATTTATATGCAGAAATCTTAGAATTGCTATGTCTCATTGCTTTTTCTTTTTGAGTGCAGCAACTGTTTCTAAATGCTCAACTCAACTTTTGCAAAGATACCTGGGAACAGAGGGTAAATGTCATTCTGAGGAGCATAATTCTTGTTGGGTCAATTGCCCGGCCCGGATTATCCATAGGGCCAAGCTAGGCCATGGCCTAGGGGTGCAAGCCGAGGGGGGCGCAGATCACGGACCAAAAAAATTAAAATAAAAATGTTATAAAATAATTAAAAAATCACACCGCGATTGGCTCCTGCCGCTTGGTACCCAAAAGGAGGGGGAGCCCAAGCCTGGCTCCCCGGAGGCAGCGCTCGTGCTCGCCGTGTCAGCCTCAGCCTATCCATCTACGCCGCTGCTTCTCAGCCAGTACTTCTACACCTGAGGGGAGGAGGCGCCTGGCCTGGCTCGGAGCAGGTTCCTTCGCAGGCTGCTGATGGAAGAGGAGGCCACAGGAAAGAAGGGCGGTGTGGAGACCCGGAGGGGAGCCTGAGGCGGAGGAAGGCCCCGACTCTCTGCAGCCACTGGGCCATGATCCGCATGTTGGGTCGCCTCTGAAGCCGCTGCCCTGGATGAAGAGCATGTTCTGGACCCAGCCTGGCTTTCCCCGTCCCTTTGGGCTTCGGCTCTGTGGCACTCGCTCGCCCTCCTCTGCCTCCTTCCCGAGGGGTAACGAACTTGCTCCCCCCCCACACACGAAGGGGCCCGTTCCCTTCTCTTCAGTGACAGTGCGCACACACCTTTCCCCTCAGCCCCATTGGCACAGGACAGGAAGGATGCGGCGGCGCGAGGCAGTGGGGGAGAGAGAGGTGGGGTGTGTGTGTGTGGTAGAGATTGGTTAAAAAGGGGAGTAATTCCAAAGTGTGACCTAGGGCGCAAAAAGCTGTTAATCCGGGCCTGTCGATTGCCCTCATTGGGCCCGTCCAGACAGGACCTTTATCATGGGAAGTGCATGATGATTTTTAAATTGTATAGCATTGAATTTTTGCTGTTATGCCGGTCTGAGTCCCTCGATAGAGGTGAGAAGGTTGGGGTACAAAAGTTTTAAATAAATAATAAATAATAATAAGGAGGGGCTGTCCAGACAACATTCTGGACAGTTCCGAATTAATTCACTGCAAACTAGGAAAACCCTGGTTTGTAGCAAATTAATTTGATAGTGGTTTTATTCCATGCCTTCTTGGAAGGTGCAGGATATATCCACTATTTCTGAGTCTGCAGTCCAGACAGTATTCCCAAAGATTACTGGACTAAATAAACCCGGTAAACTGTGGGAATACCTAACCCCTCCCCCCCCAAGCCCCCAGACCCCTTATAAAAGTAAGAAAAACTTACATGGCATCCATTAGAAGCCTTGGCCGGCTCTCCCGACACATAGAAATGATGCGCCAGGAGAGGGGGGGCGCGAGCAGGAAAATCGCTCCCCCCCTCTCCTGGAGTGTCATTTCTATGCACTGGGAGAGCCGTCCGAGTCTCACAGCCAAAGTAACAGGCTACTATTCATGTGGTGAATAGGGCAAATGTTACTTTGGCTGTGAGATTATGACTGCTGCGCTGATATACTTCTGTACCAACACCAACAGAGACACAACTCGAAACTGGTGGCCTTGAAAAAGACCCCATGGGGGTCGAAACGGGAGGGGATTCCTTTGTAACGACTTCCTCGTAGGCCAACCTTATTACCACCATTTGGTGAATGTTATGAGTTGGTGTGTTTACACCCTTGTGTTTTTCTGTTGCACTACCATTGTGGATTTACTGATCATACTCTGCGGCTTGTATCCACTTGGACCTCAACACTGTGGATTTACTTACCTGGACGTTGTTACTTTCTTTGACTTGGAAAGACGTTTATTTTGGATTACAACCATTATAATTATTGACATTGGGAACTTACCTGATCATGGACACTAATTGGTGATTCTTGGACTCGTAATCTGCGACGGGTAGGAGCGCACTTCGGGCAAGATATGAACATTATTCGAGGTTCAATAGTGATGTTTGTTTGAAAGTTATTGAACATAATACATTAATTGTGTGAATATTATATTTGTGTATACTATATTGGTTCATCTATTTGTCTGTAGCTTTACAGCAACCTTCCCCGTTGTACTTAGTAGTGAATGTTGCAATTGGACACCTTGATTAGCATTGAACGTCCTTACAGCTTTATTTCCCTAATTCTTTTTTTTAAAAAACTCTGTGATATCAATCTCCATATTATCTTGTGCCACTTTGCTGTTGATTTTTCCTTCGGCAAAAGGGTTCCCAGGTAACCGACCTGTGAGGGAAAAAAAACCCCCAGCAAAGTTATTAGCATAACAATCTTCTCTCTACCACTGATCACTGTAGAAAAATAATTGCTTCCCTGTTTGGCACCTTTGCCGTCTGGCCTTGCCACGACTAATATGGGCTTGAAGTCATCATTTTGATGTGGGTAAGTGCATGATGATGAAGATGGTGTTCTTTTCCTGTGCGGCAGTCTAATGGCTTTGTTTACTCTTTAGCAGCCTCATTTTCAACCAATGACTGATCTCCTTCCCTTTGAAATTATGGCTCAGTAATGATTTTTGAAGCTCAGAGGCAGAAAATGGCCTTCGATGGGATCCCTAATGTTTACGTGCCATTTTAGTTCAGCTTTATGTGTTTTACAATTGAGGGGATAGTTGTCAGTTAATGGAACTTATCAAAATGTTGTGAACAAACTGCATTTTGAAAATTGATGTATTAGGAAAGGAGGGGCAGGGAAAATAGACCGCTCTAAGCTTTTATCTATAGGAATGCATATTCAGATGACATTATCTTGGCATGATGATTCTCAACATATATTTTCCATGGCTCTTGTGAACAGAAAATGTGTAGGCATAGTCGTCTCTCCCCTTCATCTGGTTCATATACCTGTTTAGTAATATGATACAATATCCTTGGGGAATGCTGGTGGCCCCTTCCACACAGCTGAATAAAATCCCACATTTTCTGCTTTGAACTGGGATATAGGGCAGTGTGGACAGGCCCGGATTAACACTTTTTTGTGCCCTAGGCCAAAACTTTGAAATTACGCCCCCTTTAAGCCAACCTCCCGCCACCTCCAAGGTCCCCATTCCCACCGGCTGGAAAGCTCCGCTGTGCTCTGAAGGTCTCCTCGGGAGTCGGGAGGCTTGGGGAGAGTGCAGCGGGTGCAAACTCGCTCCAAAGGCACGCACGAGAGAGAGAGAGAGAGAGAGAGAGAGAGAGAGAGAGAGAGAAAGTGCATGTGAAAGAGAGAGAGAGAGCAAGAGAGCGAGAGACAGAGGGGACGGAGCAGAGACTTTGCCGGGAGAAGGAGCGAGGAGGGGCATGAGAAGGGGGGAAAGAGGGGTGCAGACCAAGTTTTTTTGGTCCGTGATCTGCGCCCCCCCCCCTCCCGGCTTGCGCCCCTAGGCCATGGCCTCGTTGGCCTTATGGGTAATCCGGGCATGAGTGTGGACCCAGTTCAAAGAGGATATTGTGGGATTTTCTGCCTTGATATTCTGGTGGGATCACAAGCCTGAAAAGGTTACACAAAATGGACAGTTAAAACTACTTGGGACTTCCAAATTCAGACTGACAGAGTTTTGGAACGCAATACTCCTGACTTCATGATTGTGGGGGAAAAAAACAAAGTATGGATCGTCGATATTGCAATTCCAAGTGACAGCAGAATTGACATGAAGCAACTGGAAAAGCTGACCCGATACAAGGATTTAAAGATTGAACTGCAAAGGCTCTGGCACAAGCCAGTCAAGGTGGTCCCAGTGGTGATGGGCCCACTAGGTGCAGTGCCTAAAGACCTTGGCCTGCACTTAAAAACAATAGGCTCTGACATCTGTCAGCTGCAAAAGACCACCCTACTTGAATCTGCATGCATTATTTGCCGATACATGATACAGTCTGAGACACTTGGGAAGTGCCCAACATTTGATCAAATACAAAAGCCAGCATAGTGATCTTGTTTGCTATGTACTAATTTTGTTATGTATTCAATAATAATAATAATTTTATTTCTTACCCACCTCTCCTCATGGCTCGAAGCATGTTACAGCATAGTTAAAACACATAAACATTGTAAAGATTCTATAAACTAACATACTCCCTTAGGAATATATTTTATTCACTTAGGAATAAAACAGCTACAGTCAGGGATTTTTTCTCTGAGATAGGAGCTGACCTGTATTGCATCATGGAAACGTGGTTGCAAGAGGGTGACGAGACCATCCTCCAAGAACTATCCTCCCCAGGCTATGTGATCACCCACCAGAATCAGAATGGGAGGCGGGGTGGTGGTGTAGCGATGCTGTCTCGAGATCTGTTATCTCTCAGGGCGGTTCCCACACTGAACGCCACCGGCATTGAGAGTACTGGCCTTATGTGGGATTCACAGGAGAGCATAGCCTTCCTGCTGGTGTTCCGTGCGTCTAGCGCACCGGCAGAAAGTCTATCCCAGCTGCTGGAGACTGTATCGGAGTGGGCCTTGAGGTTCCCCGGGCTTATTGTCTTGGGTGACTTCAACGTCCATGCCGATTCAGGCTCATTTTCATCCGCAGCTGCGGACCTAGTGTCAACTATGGTGACACTTGGTCTCTCACTCTGCGATACTGGGCCCACACACCAGGCTGGTCACACTCTGGACTTGGTCTTCAGTTTAGGAATCCAAGTGACCCTAACTTCTGTTATAGAAGTTCCAGGTCGCAGGGGAGCCCATGACCTGCCGTATAACTCCAAGTCAGCACGACCTGCTCTGGCTGCCAATCGAATACCGGATCACTTTCAAGGTGTTAGTTCTTACTTTCAAGGCCTTATATGGTCTGGGGCCAGTGTACTTATGGGACCACCTGATTCCATACAACCCCCCGAGATCACTACGCTCAGAAGATTTGAACCTTCTTACCATCCCCAGTGTAAAATCCTTCCATTTGACATCCACCAGGCGAAGAGCCTTTTCTATTATCGCTCCAACTTTGTGGGACGCTCTGACACCAGCAACAAGGGCTCTGCGAAATTTGAACAGATTTCACAGAGCGTGCAAGGCACACTTATTTAGGCAAGCGTTTGAAGGTGTGTAATCCTCATCTGTGTTTTATATTGTTTTATCGTGTTTTACTGTTTGCCATTTACTCATGTATTTGCATATCATGTTGTAAACCGCTCCGAGCCTCTGGGAGTGGCGGTGCATAAATCCGATAAATATTATATATATATATTTCTATAAAATACACATTAAAATACACAGAACAGAGATGAAAACACAGGACACGAGTTTAAAATTAATGATTAAAACTGGCTGGGTAGGCCTGCCAGAAGAGAGAGGACTTTACCTGGTTTTTAAATTCTGACAGCTCATTTAGCTGTTGGATCTCTTCTGGCAGGTCGTTCCACAGATGGTGTCGTGCTCACGGTTGCATGGTTTCCATGCCTTTGTGTCCTGGTGAGATTTGATACCTATTAACAGGGTTAATATGTGTCTTTAAACAGAATTGCATGGTCTTTAGAACGAGTTCCTAATATGGTATATGGTAATATGATTTACTGCAAATGAACATCACCACTCTTGGGTACGTTTTCCCTGTGTTTCCGGAGGGAGGGGCACAGCAGCATACAACTTGCTCATTCCTGTTCTAAATCCTCAGAAATGTCGTATATTTTTGCCAGCTTGGTCAGTTACAATCCAATTCCCTCTGTATTCACTTACCGGGCAGTCTTATTGAGGTCAATGGGTTTTGTTCCCCAAAGCCCCAAACCCCTTTGAAAAATAAGGAAAACTTACCCGGCCTCCAGTATACTGTACCCCAGTGATTTTCACCCTTTTTTGAGCCGCGGCACATTTTTTACATTTACAAAATCCTGGGGCACACCACCAACCAAAATGACACAAAATGACACTCTAACACAGTAATACATATAGTTAATATGTTTTTAAATGTATTTATACACTCACTTAGTGTGAAACCTGGGCCTGTTTCGATGAACACAACATAGATATCCTGGCAGGAATGGTAGAAAGACACACACAAAGCTCTTGCTCGACAGCTGTCAGTCTTTCTCTGTTTTTAGTTTTTATCGCAGTCAAGCTTGAGAAGCTCATCTCACACAGATATGTGGTTGAAAACAGGAGCAATATCAAAATAGCTTTGTTGGCCAGAATGGGGAACTCCCTGGCAACAGATAACCAAAAACTGTCCAAAGGAAGATGAGCTAATTTTAGCTCACTGTCTTTTCTTTTGTCCACCTTCATCTGTGTCATAATTTTGTCCAGGGCCCTGTTCGGCATTTGCATTTCCCCTTCTCAAAAACTTCTCCATCACTGTCACTCGCTTGTATTTCTGTGATCCCAAATTGCCACTGTCACTTGACGCGCAGCTGCAGCACTAACTCTAACTTTGTTTACTTAGCCGCGTCTGAGCGAATCCAAAATGGCGCAACCATAGCACTCTCGCGTCACTTCTTAGGTGACGCGAGAGTGCTATGGTTCCATTTCTTAAAGGGACAGATGCGCCTTATAGATTATATATGAATGAAGTTTGAAAATAATTTCCCACGGCACACCTGATGATCTCTCATGGCACACTAGTGTTCTGTGGCACACTGGTTGAAAATCAGTGCTGTAGCTGGAGTCCTCCCAGTGAGTAGAAATGATGCTCCAGGAGAGAGGGGGATGACTATTTTCCTCTCCTCCCCCCCTCTCTTGGCACATCATTTCCACATGCCGGGAGGGCCCACAGTTTTCCGGTCTAATCTAGTCCAGACACCGGAAGTAGTGGGCCTATCCCACGCCTTCCAAGAATAAATCCACTATCAAATTAATTCACTACAAACCAGGGTTTTCCTGGTTTGTGGCAAATTAATTTGGGATTGCCCAGTACGTCATATTTATTTATTTACTTTATTTATATTCCGCTCTTCTCACCCCGAAGGGGACTCAGAGCGGATTACAGGTACACATATACATATACTAGCTGTACCCGGCACGCGTTGCTGTGCCCTATTTAGGAGATGCGAGAAAGTCTGAGTATGTAAGGGTTGGAATTGATGTTACTTATGGTCTTGGTGGGGTAATGGCTGTGTCGTTGTGGGTTGTTCTGGTGGTGGGATGTTGAAGTCCTGTGGAGTTGTCGGTGTGTGGTGTTGCTGGTGTTCTGCAGAGCTTGTGGATAGACAATGTTTTTTGTCTTTCCGTCTGCTGTGTTGATGTAGAGGTTCTGTGGTTTCCCAACTCTGGAGCACGCTACGTAGAGTTGTCCGTGGGAGAAGCATTCTGTGTCAAGGTCTATGCCACAGATTTGTAGTGTTTGTCTTTGAGCCTTGTTTATGGTGATGGCAAAAGCTAGTGTAGTGTCTTTCTGTTCTGGCGTTTGTTCTGCCCTTTTTTGTGTGATGTATGTAGCGTTGCGAGTGTGTTGTCCGATGCTGTTCTTTTTAGGAGGCATGGCTTGTCTTTTGGGTCAGCTTATGCCTGTGTGGAAGGAAAGAATGGCATACAAATGGGTTGAGCAGTAGATGCAAGGTTGTGTTATGTGCATATTGTGTTGTGTGTAGGTATTACTTTTGTGTTATTCTGGGGGTATGTGTTTGTCAGTGGTGCCTGTGTCCCTGGTGCCCTATTTGTCTCCCTCCTAGATCTTGGCCCTGGCAGTTTAACCCTCAAACACCAACTGACTAAACTGAATTCACTAAGCATTCTAATCTAGCCTTGGCTGGCTTGGGCCACCACTACTATGGTAATTGATGTTGGCCAATGGGTTTTGCTGGTGGCCGCAGAGGATGCTGGGAAATGTAGTTTTTTGTATCATTGTTTTGGGGGCCTTCTAGGTTTGGGAGGGGGAGTTTCTTTGCTAAAAACCTTCCTTGCCTGAGGCCTATTTATGTTGCCAAATTTGGTGTTTCTGCCTTAGATGGTTTCTCTGCCTAGGATGGTCGTTCCATGACGGGACCTCCTTTATATAATAGATAGGCAAACTTTGGCCACCAGGGGGAGCTGACACACTCCTCATCTCTCAGCGTTCCAGCGTCCCTTGTTGTTCCTTCCGCGTTCTTGGAGTTCTCATAATTCAGTCAAAATTTGCCTCCCCACTTAATGTGGTACCTTTATCTCCTACTTGACAGCCTGCAACTGTCTTTCGGGCTGTAAAGGTCAACAGCAGGCTACACTTAAAGGTCGAGCACACACCTCGACCCGGGCAGGCCTCGAACTAATGACCTACTGGTCAGAGAGATCTTAATGCAGCTGACACTTAGCCAGCTGTGCCACATTCCCGGTGCTGGACAGCCCCTTCTTTATTGCGGGAGTTACCACAATAAAGGAGCTGTCTGGATGCGCCCTCAGATAGCCCAGTTCAAAGCGGATATTGTGTTATTTTCTGACTTGATGTTCTGGAATCTAGGGTGGTGTGGAAGGGCCCTCAAACCCACACCGAAGCAGTTGCATTTCTTTCTTACCAGCACAAAATGATATCTTAGCAATTCTCTCTTTCAGCGGCACGGGCCGCTTGCTGTTATTCCTTTACAGTCATAATACAATTTTTCTCCTCCTTATTCTTACTTGGGAGGATTTTTATATGCACCAATACCCTCAGGCTCCTGCAGCAATACACAAGAGAGCTACTTTTCCCACCAATTTATTTCTATGAGTCTTGACAGCTTTCATTTACAAAAGTAGATGGTATTTCCAACATTACCCGTCCTGCTCTTCTCATCCCATCCGTACCTCTGGAGTCGGTTTCGGTAATTCCATTCCATTGACTGGCAGCAACGGCATTACAAACTTCAGGCACCATATGTTGTTTTATATCAAAACCTTGTTTATCACAGAAGCATCCAGAGAGACCAGCTGGAGACAACTAACTTTATAAACCAAATTAGTTTATTCCAACCAGAGTCGGTCAGCTTCTCTAGTTTTCCCTCCGCCTCCTCCAGATGTGCTTCTTTGCATTCTGAACAGAAAGTCACTCAACTTTTCGCGTGGCAGATAACTGCTTTCTGAACTAGCATGAAGAGATATATCTCTGCATGATGTTTTGTGCCAGCCATGGTGTCTCAGTGCAGGATTTTTTTGGACGAATTCAGTCTCGATACATCCCAAGACCTCCAGGACTTATCTATAAATTGGAACTAATGTGTGGATTGGAATTTATCCTACAGATTTCACACTTCTCTGAATTTTGCAATAAAGTTTCCTGACTCAAAACCTTTTGAAATGGGATTAATGTGAATATTTTAGCATAAAATACATTTAGAGATGTAGAAATTTCAGAGTTAGCAGTATTTGCATGCCTAAACTCACTAAAGGCTAGTTTGCATGCCGCCCCTAAGGAATTCAGGCAGAGTAAATATTTACAGTGATTTCCCCCAGGCTCTTTCTTTTTTCTATCACTCTAAGCCAGTGTTTTTCAACCTTTTTTGAGCCACAGCACATTTTTTACATTTACGAAATCCTGGGGGACACCACCAACCAAAATGACACAAAATGGCACTCTAACACAGTAATGCATATAGTTAATGTTTTTAAATGTATTTATACTCTCAGTGGGAAACCTGGGCCTGTTTCAATGAACACAACATAGATATCCTGGCAGGAATGGCAGAAAGACACAAACTTCCCACACAGAACTCCCATAACCAAGAAAAAATACTATAAGAGTTTGGTGGGCATTGACCTTGAGTTTTGGAGTTGTAGTTGGCATGAATACTCAATATGCCCAAATGTGAACACAGATGGAGTTTGGGGAAAATAGACCTTGACATTTGGGAGTAACAGTTTCTGGGATTTATAGTTAACACACAATCAAAGGGCATCCTGAACTCTTGCAACAATGGCATTGAACCAAACTTGGCATATTGAACTCTCATTACCAACGGAAAGTACTGAAAGGGTTTGCTTGGGAATTGACCTTGAGTTTGGAAGTTGTAGTTCACCTACACCCAGAGAGCAATGTTATGTTATGTTGTTGTTTGTTTTCTATCCAGAATCACATTGTTGGAAGGAGGCTCACTACTTTAATGTCCCTTAAACAGGCATGGGAAAACTTCGGCCCTCTGGGTGCTTTGGACTTCAATTCCCACCATTCCTAACAGCCTGAGGCCCTTTCCTGCTTAAATGGCTGAGGGGGGGGGGGAAGGAAAAGGGCCTGAGGCTGCTAGGAATGGTGGGAGTAGGAGTCCAAAACACCTGGAAGGTCCAAGTTTGCCCATGCCAGCTTTCGAAAGAGACCTCTTCCTCTCCCTTCCCCTTTGTGCCCTTTCTTCCCCCTCCTGCCGAATACTTACTTTTTCTTCTCCACTCGGGCTCCCTTCTTCAGGAGGGGAGGGGGGAGGGAGGAAGACCTGACCCGTGCGGGTGCTACTGCGCAGACTTGCCCCACATCTTCCTCCTCCCCCCCCCCACTCCTGAACATGCTCACGCTGCCCCCTCGGATCAAAATGGTGGCAGCGTGAGCAAAGCGAGGCAAAGCAAGCAGAGCGAGGCTGGGAAGAAGGGAGCCCGATTGGAGAAGAAAAAGTGTTCAGCAGGAGGGGGAAGAAAGGGTATTGGTGGTTCCAATTTCCCATGGTACACCTGATGATTGGTCACGGCACACAAGTGTGCCATGGCACAGTGGTTGGGAAACACTGCTCTAAGCTACAGCCATTTTCTTCTTTCCTCTCCTCCATTAGAACACGAGGTTCATTATGAACAGGCATTTGCACGACATAGAAGAGTAAGTTCCTTATTCTTTCTCTGCTAAGGCCAGGTGAGGATCACGTTGTTGTTCAGGTTCTGCTTTGCCTATTGTTTAAGGTAGGTGCGACTTGTATTGAAGAAAAAAGTGAAGACTTATCTCTTCCGGCAGGCCTACCCAGACAGTTTGAATGGTGGATTTCAAACTCCACGGCATGCCTTTTTTGTTTTGTGTACTTTGATACGTATTTCATGGAGGTAGGTTTTAATATGTCTAGTTTATGGAGTGTTTTAAAATGATTACGTGTTTGTTTATGTTCTGATAATGCAGTAACCCGCCTTGAGCCACAAGGAGAGGCAGGCAAGAAATAAAACTATTATTGCTATTTGAAAAACAACAAGATTAGTACACAGCAAACAAGATCATTATGCTGGCTGTTGTATTGGATCACATGTCAGACACTTCCCAAGTGCCTAGGACTGTGTCATGTATAGGCCGGGAGATTAACACAGCGGTTAAAAGAGCAGCTGTTAGCTGCAAGCTGTAGCTGTAAAGATCCGAACGTGACAAGTTCGAATCCCGTGCTGACCTGGGCAAGTCAGCTGTAATAATTCAAAAAGGTGCCAGAAACAAAGTTTGCATCATAAATTCATTCATTGCATATTAAATCATATGAGAGCATATATTTACACAAGTGTGTATTGGACACGCTATTCCAGTCCTACCGGTAATTCATGAGTCAATTGAAGATAGTCAAGTTAATGTTGGTATGAGTCCACAGCTAAATCTCCAGGGTGCTGGGACATTTGTAATCCACAGGTATTTAGGGATAAGTAGAAAGGGTAACGGTAGGTGACAGGAAATTCGGGAAAGGTGTCCAAGGGATCCGAGAAGTCAGTTTGAGGAAAAGTTATATTTCCCTCTGTGCTAGTGCCATAGAAGTTGAAAACGCCGATGGTAAACTGATGCTTACATCCAGTAGGCCATTATCCCCCCCGGCTTCAGTTCTCCCACAGCTTCACCAGCTTTGAGGGGGCAAGCCAGCATTGTGCTGGCTCTGCCATCGCTGGCTTGGCACTGCCCCCTCAAGGCTGGCGAAGCTGTGGGAGTGCTGAAGCTGGGGGGAGGGGGCGGAGCCAGGCTGCGTCATGCCCCCCTCCCCCCGGCTTCAGCTCTCTCACAGAGGAGGAGCATGAGCGGTGGACGGGCTTCAGTAGGCGAGGCTTTTCTGCGCGGCTTCAACAAGCAAGGGGCGAGAGTCGTGGCGGGAGTCATGGCAGATTGGAGGCTGGTTGGGGAAATGGCCGAAGAAGGCGGTGCCTTGGTCCCTTCTTCTTTTTCTTTGCGGCCGCCCATCCCTTCCTCCTCCTCTCCCAAGCAGCAGGAGTTCGGCAGGAGGAGGGGGGAAGGAAGGGGGGCAGAGAGCTTTTCTCGCGGCACACCTGATGATTGCTCACGGCACACTAGTGTGCCACGGCACACTGGTTGAGAAACACTGTTTTAAAGTATACATACCATTCTAAGTAGCAACATGAGCACAACCCCTATCCATGTCGGCGGGGTGACCACAAAGGTGAGTAGCAGCTTAGGAGGGATGAGTTAAATGCTCAGAGTCCATTCACATGTTAATGTATTCAGCTTTGATTAGCGTAGAAAGCTAATTAAGTACTTCAGAGAGAGAAAGCGGATCATTAAGTCCCTGAGGCCATTCACTTTTTAGTTTGATTGTCCACTTTATTTCGGCTTGTCTCAGTCTGAGTGAGTTGTTACTGTGTAAATGCGGAATCAATCGCTCCAAGACCCTCAGTTTTAGGGAGGACGGGCTGTGTTTATATTGTGCGCAATGCCTATAAAAGGCGGAATCCTGAGATTGATTTACTATCCTCGAACAGTGTTCAATAAATCTTTGGCGGAGTCGTCTCGTCGTCTGTCCCACGTAAATCAGAGAATGTTCACACGTAATGGCGTAGACGACGAAATCCTAATTGCAGTTTGCATAATCCAACACCTTGAAATATCTTTTCTGAGCTGGGCTATAGATCTGTTTGTTCGTATCAATATTCTGACAGACCGTACAATTAGTGCAGGGTCTGGAGCCCGGGCTGAGGCTGCTGCGTGTTGTCTGCTTTCTGGGCTTGTTATGCATAAGAATATTACGAAAATTAGCTGTCCTTTTGTATGCCACTGTGGGAAACTGTTCCAAATCTTTTATATGACTAATAAGAGGCCAGAATTGTTTAGCAGCTTTGATTACAGCACTACTGTGGGGTGTCAGGGTTAGAGGCCACACCATTCGGGTATGTTTACTTCTAAGTTTAGGCTGTAGTAAGGTGTCACGGGAAGTATCGGTAGCCTTACGTTGGGCTTTCCTCACAATTTCCTTTGGATATCCTCATGTCAAAAAGTCATCTTGAAGTCGATTTGCTTCTCTTTGGAAATCTGTTATTTCTGTACAATTTCTTCTCATCCTCAAAAATTGCGAGTATGGAAGATTAGTGAAAATGAGTGAAAACTCTTATAATGTAGAGTATTATTGCATTTAGAAGGTTTGGAATAGTTCTTAAATTTCAATATGTTGTTTGAATTATACAAAGTGACATCCAAATAGTTAATTTCAAAGTTGTTTGCTGAGTGGGTGAATTGAATGCAAGGATGCCAGGTGTCCAACCAGGAGTAAAAGGCTGGGAGGTCAATGTCTTTGGATAATATCCATACCAAATCATCTATATATCTAAAATATTTTTTGATGTGGATGGAAAACGTATTAGAGTCATGATAAAGATTATGTTGTTCTAAGTAATCCATGAACAGGTTTGCGAAACTTGGGGCACAATTGGACCCCATGCTGATTCCATGAATTTGGAGGTAAAATTGATCCATAAAGGTAAAGTAATTGCAGTCGCTGATGAAATCATAAAGAAGCAACAAGAATCCTGTAGGAGGTTGGCCTTGCAGAGGATCCTCATCCAAGGTGGTTTGGATAACATGTCTAAGCTGATCCAGTGGGATATTTGTATAAAGAGATCTGACATCTGATGTAACAAGCCAATCTCCTTCCTGTAATTGGAAGCCTTCCAATTTGTTGATTATGTCCATGGTGTCTCTTACATAGGATCTGGTCTTCTTAACCGTTGGTTGCAGGTAATAATCCAGGAGTTGGGCCAGAGGTTGTAAAATTCCTCCCTGGCCTGCTACGATTGGTCTGCCAGGAGGGGGCAGTGTTCCCTTATGAATTTTCGGAAGGGTATGGAAATATGGCGTATTGGGATATTTAACCATCAAAAATTGGGCTATGTTATCATCAATGAGGCCACAGGCAGCTGATTCCTCCATGGCTAATGCTATGTTTCTGGAGAAAATTGAGGTGGGGTCAGATTTGAGCTTCTTATAGAATTTAACATCATTAAGTTGACTTAGACATTCCTTAATGTAGTCCTCTGTGTTTAAAATCACAGTGCAACCTCCTTTATCTGCATCTCTAATAGTTATGTTGGGGTTGTTGCCTAGGTTTTTTTTTAGAATTTTAAGGTCTTCATTAGATAAGTTCTTATGCCTAATATCCGTTTTGTGATCCAATTTGTTTACCTCCTTGAGGACAGCCTCTTCAAACGCTTTAACGCAAAGTGCTGGATTAGGAGGAGTAAAGGTGCTGCGTTTGGGTGGTTGGAACCCAGGAGGATGGGTCAAAGTACTTGAGGAAGCCAATGGGGCATTGTCTTTAAAGTAATCTTTCAATCAAATCAATCTGAATAAGGTGGAGACATCTTTACGCACTTCTAAATCATTACAAAAGGGGGTGTAAACAAAAGAAAGACCGCGTTCCAAAAGGCATTGTTCCGTCGCCAAAAGGGCATAGGAAGACAAGTTTACAACTATCATTTGGCTTTTTGTTGCGGGCCCCCCGAAAATTTGCGCCCTTAGAGGTATTGGTTTTAGGTTTGGCACCAGAATTTGGGTTAGAGTTCGTGTTCTCATTGGTATTCCAAGAACGGACAGATATTATACAAATTTGGTCTATGTATCCAGTTGATCAGGCTCTCCCCTCTGCAGACAATCCCCCCTCACCTGGGGTTAATGATCTGGCAGAAAAGGAATTAAGGCTTATCAGAGTGGAGTTGAATGCGGCCTCACTTGCGGACTACATCAGAAGGAATATAATCCCGAGAGGACTTCGCGTCCAAATTCCCCCAGGCATCTATACTTCTAATGAGAACTTTATGAAAAGCTGGGAAGCAATCTGTTGCCGGTGCTCATTAGATCTGTTGACACTAATTGTTTGCGAGTCGGCACAAGAATCTACTGATCTTAAAACAGAGATAAGTAATCTCAAGGAGTCCCTTAAAGATATCATCACCACGGAACAAATCAATAAGATAAAAATTGATTGTGATGCACTATATGAGGATATCAAGAAAGGGAAATTGAACAAACTTAGAAGGGACGAGAGAGATTACAAAGAAGTTAGAGCCTTTAGATGGAATCCTAAATACAAACATAGATCTAGACGCATAGGCTTTTCTGATAACTCGAATGCATCAGCAGGCTCCCTCTCAGGAGACTCGGATGAAGCTACTACTTCATCTTCTAGATACAACTTCCGCGACAAGAAACAGAATACCAATTTTTTTTAAATATATTTATTGGAGTTTATCTTAAACAGGAAAAGTGGGGGAACAATTTTCAGTATAGGACAGTAGGAACAAAGGAGAGACAAGATGACTGGGGGTTTTTGTGGGGGGTGGGGTTAGGGGGAGGCTAAAAGGGGGAAATACGGGGGGTGAGGAAAAGCAACGGGGCTATTTGTAGGCTTCCGTGACACTACCTACAGTCTCATTTGCACAGTCCTTGTGGGAGGAAGAGAGGGGGGAGGAGGGGGAGGGGGGTGAGGGGTTGATCATCTTCAGCAGTAGATGCTAGAGGGGGCCATCAAACCTCTTTGGAGGCCTAGCCTCTTTTGTTTTTATTTAGTCTCTTTCCGCTCTGGCATACAAATCTTGACCAATTTTTTATCTTATTGATAACAAGCCCAGGTGATGATATCTTTAAGGGACTCCTTGAGATTACTTATCTCTGTCAGAATATTGATACGAACAAACAGATCTATAGCCCAGCTCAGAAAAGATATTTCAAGGTGTTGGATTACGCAAACTGCAATTCGGACTTCGTCGTCTACGCCATTACGTGCGAACATTCTCTGATTTACGTGGGACAGACGACGAGACGACTCCGCCAAAGATTTATTGAACACCGTTCGAGGATAGTAAATCAATCTCAGGATTCCGCCTTTTATAGGCATTGCGCACAATATAAACACAGCCCGTCCTCCCTAAAACTGAGGGTCTTGGAGCGATTGATTCCGCATTTACACAGTAACAACTCACTCAGACTGAGACAAGCCGAAATAAAGTGGACAATCAAACTAAAAAGCGAATGGCCTCAGGGACTTAATGATCCGCTTTCTCTCTCTGAAGTACTTAATTAGCTTTCTACGCTAATCAAAGCTGAATACATTAACATGTGAATGGACTCCTGAGCATTTAACTCATCCCTCCTAAGCTGCTACTCACCTTTGTGGTCACCCCGCCGACATGGATAGGGGTTGTGCTCATGTTGCTACTTAGAATGGTATGTATACTTTAAAAGATATTGACTATGGCTATAAATGTGATTTCTCTTGCTGTCTCTATAATAATTATGATTATGGATGCTATTAATTTCAGAAGTTGGTTTTTGATACTCTAAATGCCTCGCCTTGAAAAAACCTGTTTAAGGAGAAACGGACCCTTGTAATGGCCTACTGGATGTAAGCATCAGTTTACCGTCGGCGTTTTCAACTTCTATGGCACTAGCACAGAGGGAAATATAACTTTTTCCTCAAACCAACTTCTCGGATCCCTTGGACACCTTTCCCGGATTTCCTGTCACCTACCGTTACCCTTTCTACTTATCCCTAAATACCTGTGGATTACAAATGTCTCAGCACCCTGGAGATTTAGCTGTGGACTCATACCAACATTAACTTGACTATCTTCAATTGACTCATGAATTACCGGTAGGACTGGAATAGCGTGTCCAATACACACTTGTTTAAATATATGCTCTCATATGTATATGATTTAATATGCAATGAATGAATTTATGATGCAAACTTTGTTTATGGCACCTTTTCGAATTATTGTCTGTATATATAGCCAGGCTGTTTATTTCACAAGTCAGCTGTAAGCCTGCCCATGTTGACCTAAGCAGATAAATTAGGTACCACATAAGCGGGGGAGGAATCCTAAAGGACTTTTTAACTTCAATAAATATTGAAGACGACTACCAGAAGAAAAATTTGGCTGGCTGGCTGGCTGGCTGGCAGGCTCTCCCTCAAGAAGGAGGAGGTAGAAGGAGGATGGAACAACAGTGCCCCCCTGTGACGGAATGGAGCAGCAGCACCCAGTGACGAATATAACAACAAACGAATATAACAACATTGCCCGGTTGGAGTCCAGGGGATCTTCCTGTTATATGTTATTGTTTGTCTTGTACGTCTAATTTCGGCAGGGATGTTCTGCTGTATGCGTTCTGTAAACCGCACTGAGTCCCCTTCGGGGTGAGAAGTGCGGAATATAAATAAAGTGTATTATTATTATTATTATTATTGGCAAATAATGTGTGAAGATCCGAGTAGGGTGGCCTATTCCAGTTGACAGATGGTAATTTTGTCAGCGCTGATTGTGTTTAAGTGCAGCTCAAACAAACGGAACGGGAGCCTATATGTCACAATCAATATGATATATTCTTCAATTGAGTAAATTCATAAAGTTCATTAACATCTACACATATAAGTGAAACGGATTCATCGTCATCCAATTATTTTTCATTATATCCATGTGGAAGAGCCAACAGTAGTTCCATATTCAATTGTAAATTATAATCCTATATAAAGTGGTAATTTGTAATCCAAAGAGCAAACTGAAGGCTCGGTGAAGGTCGACGGTCAAGGGCCTAGCCATTACGCATTAGCTTCCTTGGGACCTTCCAAAGATATAACCCGCTTTAACTGGTCCGGAATTCTAACAAAATAATAATAATAGTAGAATATACATCGTATTCCCGTATGAAGAACTACACAACTTTCCAACACAGAACCAAGTAGTCCTAATAATAACTGCTCCTGCAGGTAAATAGCTAACTATAGGCTTTACCTATCTATCCAGACAGACCCCCTTCTTACGAGGGTTGAATGAAAAGTAATGCCTCCACCTTCATAACTCCTCAACAGATGGCAGTACTGGTATGCGGCAGGTAGTGGCATGTTCAGTACTCTCTCCTCTACAGCTCCATTTTGGTGGGAAGCCTTAGCATTGAATGGTTGTGTTGTTAAAGTGCAAGTATGGAACCCTGTGCAGACGGTCAGTCAATATGACTTCAGCAACTTGCGGCCATTGAATTCTTGACAGCAGTAGGTGTCACCCCAAAGAGGATTCCTCAGAGAATGCAAACAATGTGCAGTACTCACATCAACACAATTACCATAAACCTTGTATAAACAGATTTGTGAAGTTTATTTGAACCAGAACCTGAAGGCTTCTCAGATATTAGGAGAGGTTCAGCCGCTTAGTGCTTTCAGAAGATTATCAAGCTGTATCCTTAAAAGAAGTTGGTTCCTTAACTTGTCTTCCACAGAACTATGCTCACTCACAGGTGAACTGACACCTCAGTCCTCCCTTCCAGAGGCTCCTAATATATGAGGGCGGGTCAATAAGTCCGTGACTTTTTGAATTTCCTGCCTCTTACCTGAAAGGGCAACACTGCTCCTGTCAAGAGGCATCTGTCAGTTGACTCCTGTCAAAATGTGAACAAGCTGCGTCATTTAGTTTGTGTTTGACAGCCATTGATAGCAGACTACTGCGTGATTTGAGGAGAAAATGGAAAAAAGTGAATTTCGTGTGCTCATTAAGCATTATTTTTGTGGGGAAAAACCATCACTCAAACCAAGGCTAAGCTTGATAAATACTGTGGGGACTCTGCACCATCCATTTCAATGGTAAAAAAGTGGTTTACTGAATTTTGTTGTGGCCGTACAAGCACGGAAAATGCCGGATGTTCTGGACGCCCAGTTGAGGTCTCTACACCCGAAACAATTGAAAAAATTCACGATATGGTGTTGGCCGATCGGAGATTGAAAGTGTGAGAGATTGTGGAAGCCATAGGCATCTTACATGGCTCAGTGGATTCAATTTTAAATGATCACTTGGGTATGAGAAAGCTTTCCGGAAGATGGGTGCCGCTTTTGCTCACAATCGACCACAAACGCAGTTGTGTGACAATTTCGCAGGAGTGTTTGGCGTTGTTCAACTGCAATATGGATGAATTTTTGCACCGTTTCGTAAACATGGACGAAATGTGGATCCACCACAACATACCAGAGACCAAACAGCAGTCAAAACAGTGGGTTTCTCGGGGTGAAAAGACACCAAAGACGGCCAAGGTGAGGTTTGTCAGCCAATAAAGTCATGGTGACCGTTTTTTTGGGATGCACGCGGTATAATCTCTCTGGCTCCCTCTACCTGTAGCTATGCAACGCTCTCTAACTCCCCCACCAATCAGGCACCACTACCATATAAGAAGCGGGCTGTTCCCTCCTCCTTTAGCTTGGATTGGGCCTTTTCTCCTAGGGCCTAGAAATTTTCGTACACACTAGCCTGGCAAGGTAGGCCCGTTCTGTTACATACCGCAACCACAGAAATCTGGCAATTGCTATTTAGAGAGAGATATTCTGTGGCAAAATGAATTTATAAATGGGGATTTTGCAACAAAAAAAAAGAAAAGAAAGAGAGAGAACATTCAGTATTTAAACAAGTGTCGTAACACAGAGACCAAGAAGCCAAGCCCAAGAGTAAAAGGGATAACAAAAGTTTATTTGGACAATAAATGGAAAAGGGACGAACAAAAAAGTAGCCAACTCGGCTCAAAAATCCCAGGAAAACCCCCACAAAACAATGCAGCAAGATGCCAAAACAAACACAAGGTGTCCATGTGTGACGTCTGATAAGGGAAGATTCAGAAGAGTAGTCGAAAGCCGGTCCAAGGGTCAAGGGCAGGAGAATGACGGATGAAAGGAGGAGACAGTCCAAGGTAACCAGGAGCTGAGTATACAGGAATAACACAAATCATAGTCCCCATAAAACACAGTGCCAGCCTCCCTCCATGTCATACAATACCAAACTCTGTAGCAGGAACTCACGATAGACTCAGCGGAGAACAAGCCCTGTGTAGCAACCCCCTGCATCGTGACACCCTGTCACAGGAATACACGGCAGCAACTAAACAAAAAAACAGATATTGAATCCCAAAGCTCCACCTTTTCCCAAACATCAGCTAGAGCTGCCACAGCAGCTCACCCCAAGAACAAGGTGGAGAAGTAGCACATAACTCACGAGTAACTGGAACCAGGAACAAGGCACAGGATCACAGGAATGCCAGAGACAAGAACCAGACATCAACTCTTTGACCGCCGCAAATGCAGCCCCATAAACTCATTCCTTATATGGCACTTAAACATCACTGTCGTCTGAAGACCCTCCTTGATCATGAGCAGCAGCTGCTTCATCTCCTGCAGCTGCTATGCTCTGTGCATTTCTCCAATTCTCCCAGCGATCCTGGAAGCTTAAAGTGTCCCACTCTGCTTCTGAATTTGCAGAAGGCCAATCCTGATTGCTGTTAAAGCCCAGAAAGGTACTATCACTAGAATCTGCATTACATACATCTCTTACTTCCTGAACCATCGTCCAATCTAATTCGGCATCACTCTCCTCTGACTGCCTTTCTTCATTCCCAGAGAAACCTTCAAAGGTTTCTGAATCAGAAGGAGCTCTGAGTATTTGCTGGATCTTTGCTGTTCCATACCTTCAAGACTGGAATCACTAGCAGCCCTCTTTATCCCAGCTGTAGAGGCTTGATTATCCAGAGCCTCACCCAAATCTATACTACTGTTTGATGCTATTGGCCCAGCGTCTTCCCTATCACTACTAGCAGTAGCAACCGAAGGCTCAATTACAACACAAGTATTTAAACATGAATCTTCTTGTTGAATTTTTTAAAAATCACAGATTCATATTGATACAGGACAATGAGCTACTTAATGATTAAACACGAAGCTGACAGAGATTGGGAGTGGACTCATCCATTCATCCCGACTGATATGCTAATTGGCACATTGTTATATACTGATGTGCAGCTTTCCTAATTGTTGGAATTAAAAAGAAAACAAGATGCATTTATTTTGAAAAGACCGAGAGACTATTTCTTTTTTAAATATGCATTGAAAGAAAAATAACTATATTTAAATTCACATGCATTTTTTAAAACGCTGATTTAATTAAGCATTTAAGAAAAGACCTCTAAAGTGAAGCATTTAGAGACCAAAAAAAATTGAAACTCATTTAGTTATAATTAGTTTCTGGAAGAAATCCTCCATATTTCAAGAGGAATAAAATTTTCACATCCTTTACTCTTGGCCTATGGAGCTCATTGGCAAAGGGAAATTATAAAGGCCGCCACATTTTAAAGGTTGTATACACAACCCACCCGCCCTTTGATTTCCCCCTTCTCTTCCACATTTTCTCTCTCTTCTCAAAGCAAGTGTCGATGCTTTGTCGTCTAATGCTCAGGTGCAACTCTGTTCTCTTAACACAAATATATGAAAATATGACTTTTAAGGAACAGGAAACGGACAAGGCAAGAAGAAATAGCCTCCCGTTCTCGCAAAATAAAAATAAAACCCAATAGCCATGTTAACCTTCACTTTTTATTGATTTTTACTTATTTGTTTAAAACGGTGTATCTTGACATTTCTGCCCTAAATGGCACCTGTGGCGACTCGCAGCATAATAATAATAAAAAATCGCAGACAACCATAAAATAAATAAAAACCAATAACATAAATACAAGTACAATAAAGTCAACAAGGAGTGGAGCGCTATCTCCTGGCCTGCTGTCTTTGTTTTCCTCACAAACTCTTGGGGTGTGTGTATGTGTGTTGCATGTCTCTAAAAGGGGAGGAAGGTCTGGCCTGGGTCACTGGAACCTTTACTGAGCAAAAGTGCCGTAAAGATAGTGTGTGGAAAGGTTGAAGTCATCAATAGCTGTTGCACACCCAGTATTTGTTTATTTACCTTATTTCTACCCCGCTCTTCTCAACCCCAAGGGGGGACTCAGAGTGGCCTAACAAAAGGCAACAATTCGATGCCGGTACACAATATGAATACAATATAAAACCATAAACATTCAGAATTAAAATACAATTAGCATTGACACATAATACACATACGCTTAAGTTAAAAACAGAGTTCCATCCACCACGTAAACATTGAGCCATAACCGACAACTTTCCAATTCCAATTCCAATCCAAAGTGCTGCATTGTGCTAATGTGCAAAAGCCTGGTCCCAGAGCCACGATTTCACTTTTTTTCCTGAATGCCAGGAGGGATGGGGTTGATCGTATGTCGCTTGGAAGCGCGTTCCACAGATGGGGAGCCACCACCGAGAAGGCCCTCTCTCTCGTCCCCACCAACCGCGTTTGAGAAGTTGGCGGGAGTGAGAGCAGGGTCTCCCCGGATGATCTTAAATTACGAGGTGGGACGTAGCGGCAGATGCGTTCGGACAAGTAAGCTGGGCCAGAACTGTATAGAGCAGGGGTGCTCACACTTTTTCAGCATGCGAGCTACTCTTAAAGCAACCAAGTCCAAAAGATCTACCTGCCCCCGCCACCGTGTGCTCCCGCCACCGCGCGTGCTCCTCCTGGAGTCCCAAACACCTGGAGGCCCAGAGTTTGTCCATGCCTGCTCTAACCTGTTAGTTGAGAAACCTTCTGAATTATCAGTCAGTGTTACTCTCATTTATTTCACTGCTTCCACCTCCTTAGAAAACCAGATGGCCAGTTTAGCTCCAACCTACAGAGATGAAATATGGGCTCATCACCTGGCATTTTTCCCATTCCAGAGGCCAACTGGGTCTACACCGGAATTGCCTTCCGAGGTGATACGAAATTCCAAAGAACCATCAGAAAACAATCCACATCTGAGAACGGTCTGGGATGGGCCATGGCTGCTGTTTTCACTCCAAGAGGCTTTCATTATATGAGATGGGATTTGTATCTTTATGAAGTATTCATAATTATCTACTTAATTATTTACATAATTATCTACTTAAGCCGTCCGAGGGCTCGCAGTAAGACTCTGAACTATCTAGTCCGTGAGCTGCTTTTTGCTGACGATGCTGCCCTTGTTGCCCATTCAGAAGCTGTCCTGCAGCGCCTAACATCCTGCCTTGCAACACCTGCAGAGCTGTTTGGTCTGGAAGTCAGCCTGAAGAAAACAGAAGGCCTCTACCAGCCCGCACCACAGGAAGAATACCATCATCCCCACATCAGCATAGGCGAATCTGTGCTTAAGTCAGTTCAGCAGTTCACCTACCTGGGAAGCATAATCTCTTCAGATTACAAGATTGATAAAGAGATAGACCACAGATTAGCAAAGGCATATCGTGCATTCGGAAGGCTTCACAAAAGAGTCTGGAGCAACAAGCACCTGAGGCAAAGCACCAAAAATCAGAGCTATCATACTATTCTCCTCTATGGGTCTCAAACATGGGTCACCTATCGCCAGCACCTACGACTCCTCATACAGTTTCATCAGTGCTGTCTTTGCACAATCCTAAATATTTATTATTATTATTATTTCCACCATTTCTACACCGCCTCTTCTCAACCCCCGAGGGGGGGACTCAGAGCGGCCTAACAACAGCAACAATTCGATGCCAAAAACACAGTATACATATAATAGAAAACGAAAAACAGTCAAGATTAAAATACATTAAAATACAGTTAGCATTACATAAATATACACTGGACCGACTATGTGACAAATGTTGCTGTCCTTGAGCAAGCAGGGATCACCAGCATTGAGGCCATGCTATTGAGAACACAGCTGCGCGGGGCAGGGCACGTCTCTAGGATGGAGGACCACCGCCTCCCAAAGATACTACGAGTCAGCGCAAGAGAGGTGCCCCCAAAAAGAGATATAAGGACTCCCTGAAACAACATCTCAGGCTCGGCCAGATTGATCACCAACAATGGTCCACCCTGGCCTCACATCGGGAGGCATGGAGACGCACTATCCACAATGCTGCGGCCTCTTTCAAGAAGACATGCCAAACGGGTCTTGAAGAGAAACAACAATGCAGAAAGAACCACAACTTGGAAACAACATCACCCAAGGAGACTTTCTGCTGTGCTTTCTGCAACCAAACTTGCCTATCTCAGATTGGCCTTTTTATTTATTTCTTTATTTCAGGATTTTACCCCGCTCTTCTCAACCCCCAAGGGGGGACTCAGAGCGGCTTACAGTACGGCACAATTCGATGCTCACATAATCACAATATAAAACCCCAAAACCCTTCAACAATTAAAATACATTAAAATACATTAAAATACAACTACATTAGCACCATTCACTCTGGATTAAAACAATGTTCAGTCCATAAAAACATTGGCCATAATCACTCACTTCCATTAAAAACCAATCTAAAATGCTGCCTTGTGCTGGTGTACAAATGCCTGGTCCCACAGCCAGGATTTTACTTTTTTCCTGAAGGCCAGGAGGGATGTGGTGGATCGTACATCAATAGGAAGCGCATTCCACAGGCGGGGAGCCACCACCGAGAAGGCCCTATCCCTCGTCCCCACCAGCCTCATCTGAGACGTAGGCGGGAGCGAGAGCAGGGCCTCCCCGGATGATCTTAGATTACGAGGTGGGACATAGCAGCTGATGCGTTCGGACAAGTAGGCTGGGCCAGAACCGTATAGAGCTTTAAAGGTCAAAACCAGCACTTTGAATTGAGCCCGGAATTGGACCGGCAGCCAGTGGAGCTGACACAACAGGGGGGTGGTATGCTCCTGTATGTAGCTCCCGTTAGCAATCTGGCTGCCGCCCGCTGGACTAATTGCAATTTCCGAACTGTCTTCAAAGGCAGCCCCACGTAGAGTGCGTTGCAGTAATCTATTCGGGATGTGACCAGAGCGTGGACGACTGTAGCCAGATCAGACTTCCCAAGGTACGGGCGCAGCTGGCGCATGAGTCTTAACTGTGCAAAAGCTCCCCCGCCACCGCTGAGACCTGGGGTTCCAGGCTCAGCGATGAATCCAGGATCACTCTTTGACAGCCAGGCCAATCAACTAAGCTGCGAACCTGCGTCTTCAGGGGGAGTGTAACCCCATCCAACACAGGCTGTAACCTGTCATCAACGCGCTTGTAAAAAGCGTGGGATGAGTCCTTCCTAAGAATCTTCGTTCGCAAAGTAATGTCGAGAGAATAATTATCTACTATAGAGAGCTTACTATCAGAGTAAGCTCTTAGCCACAAGCTTCCTCACAGAGCTTTTGCATGGACTAATGTGCATTTTCAATCTTGGCTCCATTAAGAAAAGGTGGGGTATGACTATCCAAAATCTCTCTATTCCTATTGAGCTTGGTCCCTACTTTCATTCATCAGAGGCCAAATTTGAAAGGTGTTCAGGAGATGAGACATGGGCTCCAAGGTAAGAACATTGGGGGCGGGGAGGGAGAAGAGAAAGAGAAAATCAATGCTGGGTTTTTAATTTTTTACCTTCTTCGAATCCCTTTATCTATACACAAAGATCATGTCTTAGGTCATTTGTGGTAAGTATTAAAATAAATGAATAAAGCACTTTATTAGTGATGAATCCCTGATGGGTCCTTGATTATTAGCTTTATTTTTTTGGCTCTACAGGAGTAGTGGGCTTAGGGGGAGGAGAAATTCACCCAAAATAGAAAGTTTGCCATGAAGCATGCTATTAAAATAATTGCATCTCTTTTAATGGTATGAACAGGAAGTGGCTTCCAGTATGCATTTTATCCACTTTGTTTCCATAGTAATTTGTAGTGGAGGTAGGAACTTCACAAATAAGTTGCTAAGAAATACTGGGAATAATTTCATATATGTGTGTGCATGTATGCATTTATGTTGATTACAGTATATTGTTCACATACTCTCATAAACAAATGAGTGGTTTAATGCAGTGTTTCCCAACCTTTTTTGAGCAGCGGCACATTTTTTGCATTTACAAAGTCTTGGGCCACACCACCAACCAAAATGACACAAAAAGACACTCTAACACAGTAATACATATAGTTAATATGTTTTTAAATGTATTTATACACTCAGTGTGAAACCTGGGCCTGTTTCGATGGACACAACGTAGAAATCCTAGCAGGAATGGTGGAAAGACACAAACTTCCCACGCAGAACTCCCATAACTTCCTCCTTATCTCTTCCTCAGTCGACTTCCGAGATGAGTAGCCCTTCCTCTGAGAGAAGGAAAGAGGCAGCCGGAGGTGGCTTTTCGGCAGATCCCCAGGCTGCAGGGCCTGACCACATGCACAACTTACTCAGGCCAACTAATATCAGCACCTTCAACAATGGTACCTCACAAGTGGCCCACTAGTGCGGGATCCGAGCAGAATAGGCGCTCCCAACCCCACAACCAGAGGAAACTTCAACACAGAGAGACATTCTGGGGAGCTGATTATCTCTCCTGGAGGTCGGCCACCTCTTCCAGCTTCCAGAGGAGACCAAGGGGTGGCCTGGTTAAACCTACAAAGGGTAATGTAACATCAGACTTCAGACCCACTTATGGTGACTGACTCTTCATCTAATGACAATACTGCCGAGGAAGCCGATACCACCATACCCTCTGGCATGAACTGTTCGCCATCGGCGATTAAAGCAAGTGACGAACTCTCAGCGTCAAAGAACCCCCATGTGCGTGGCTCCTGGTTCGCAAGAGAGATGACGTTCACCCCAGCCCCTCTCAGGCCATACTCTGGGAGCAGGAGGTCGCCCCCCTTTGTTGGCAGACAACTGCCTCCATAGTGTGTTTGATCCTCATGTCCTCCCCCTTATTTATGTATTTAACTGTTTGTCTTGTAATATGTGTTTCTCTGTTATTATGTTATTATGTTATAATTCAGCTGTAAACCACTCCGAGCCTCCGGGGAGTGGCGTTATAAAAGTTTGAATTATAAATAAATAAATAAATAAATAACCAAGAGAAAATGCTATAAGAGTTTGGTGGGCATTGACCTTGAGTCTTGGAGTTGTAGTTCACCTATATCCAGAGATCACTGTGGACTTAAACAATGTTGGATCAGGACCAAACTTGGCATGAATACTCAATATGCTCAAATGTGAACACAGATGGAGTTTGGGGAAATAGACCTTGACATTTGGGAGGAAGGCTGAGGAAGGCTGGCGAGGGAGACCCTCACCTTCCTCTGAGGGCCCTCCTCCCTGGCCTGCCTTTCCCCTTTGGGGCCCTTCCTCTGAGGACCCTCCTGCCAGGCCCTGGCCCTTTCCTCCGCAGGAGGAAGGTGAATGCGTATGACCCGGGAAGAAGACAAGTACACTTTCCCCTTCTCCCCTGGCTTGGGGCCCTTCCTTCCTGAGGGGCTCAGGACCTGGGGTCCCGGGCAGCCAGAACAGGGAGGAGGGCACCCTGAGGGCCTCACTTGGGAAGAAACGCCCAGCAGGATAACCAGGTGCAGATGGACAGGATTCGCCTCCGGGAGGAAGCAGCCCAGGGGCTCCTTTGCTTCCTTCACCGACGGAACCGCAGGAGGAAGGTGAATGCGTCCGTATGCCTACGGGGACCTCGGCCGAGGATTAAGGGACCGATCCTCAGTGCTGCCACGTCTCATCTGAATAGGCGCCCAGACAAGTACACTTTCACATGCCTTGCCTTGCCTTGCCGTTCCCCACCCTCCCTCGATCTTGGAGGCTGGCTGGCTGGGGAAATGGCTTTTATATTCTATTGGACATTATCTTTTGAACTGTTTTTATAGGTAGCGCCCCAGTCCCTTCTTCTTTGCCGCTGCCCGGCCCTTCCTCCTTCTCCACCCCCAAGCAGCAGCAGCAGCAGCAGCAGGAGTTCAGCAGGAGGGGGAAGAAAGGGGGGAAGAGAGGTTTTCCCGCAGCACACCAGGCGATCGCTTACGGCACACTAGTGTGCTGCGGAACAGTGGTTGGGAAACACTGGTTTAATGTATAACACTACTCCATACCATAGAATTGCATCTCATAACAAATGTAACTTCTGGAAAGAGCAGTTCCTACTTATGACAATGTCCTCAGCTCATCATGCATTGGGTGCTAATAAAATGGAAACCTCTTTGAGCAGTGAAAATCTTGGTTTGCCCCAAAGCTTATTGATGTACAGTAGACAGAACTAGATGTGCAGATGGGATATATTTATTTATTCGGAATATTCTATGTCCCCTTTCCACTTATAGAACATTTATGAAGAGTAATAAATTCAAATAATTAAAAATCCATACATTAAAAATACTTAATGAGAATGAGTATTATCGTAAGATATACCAGAAATGGTGGAAATCAAGAAAATCGATGTGACCTTGTGCTACCTATTTAAGAACTGAGGAGCAAAAATAAATATACTTTCTCTTCATTTTCAAGACAAACAATATCATTTGAGGAAGCTGGGTTTTAATTTAAATTGAAATATGGACAGAAAGTGCCTTTAGGATCTGTTTATCACACTGCTTACCTTCCTCAACATTATTTGCCGAAGGAAATGAGACCAATGTAGTGGTATGTGTATGTTTTGGAGTGGACCGAGAGTGGCAATTCGTATATGACAAAAAAGATTTGAGAAAAGTTTTAGAGGCTGTTTATCCATTGCTACCAGTCAGATCAAATTTATTTCATTGCCACTTCAGTGATGAATATTATAGTTCATCAAGTTAGATAGTGCTCTTGTCAGCACCATAGCAAGGTAATATCTTTATATTGGAATTATTCACAGACTATGTAGAAACTTCAAGGGCTGCAGATGCCCCTCGTTGGAAAGTTGCCATTTGATTCCATTCTCTTATCAACAAGACCAGTGTTTAAAACAGTGTTTCCCAACCTTTTTTGAGCCGCGGCACACTTTTTACATTTACAAAATCCTGGGGCACACCACCAACCAAAATGACACAAAATGACACTCTAACACAGTAATACATATAGTTAATATGTTTTTTAACGTATTTATACACTCAGTGTGAAACCTGGGCCTGTTTCGATGAAAACAACATAGATATCCTGGCAGGAATGGCAGAAAGACACTAACTTCCCATACAGAACTCCCATAACCAAGAGAAAATACTATAAGAGTTTGGGGGACATTGACCTTGAGTTCTGGAGTTGTAGTTCACCTATATCCAGAGAACACTGTGGACTGAAACAATGTTGGATCAGGACCAAACTTGGCACGAATACTCAATATGCCCAAATGTGAACACAGATGGAGTTTGTGGAAAATAGACCTTGACATTTGGGAGTTACAGTTTCTGGGATTTATAGTCAAAGGGCATCCTGAAGTCTTGCAACAATGGAATTGAACCAAACCTGGCATATTGAACTCTCATTACCAACAGAAAGTACTGAAAGGGTTTGCTTGGGAATTGACCTTGAGTTTGGTGGACATTGACCTTGAGTTCTGGAGTTGTAGTTCACTTACAGCCAGAGAGCGCTGTGGACTGAAATAATGATGGATCTGGGCCACACCTGAAATGAATTCTCAATATGCCCAAATATGAACATAGATGGAGTTCAGGGGAAATAGACCTTGCCATTTGGGAATTGTAGTTGCTGGGATTTATAGTTCCCCTACAATCAAAGAGCATTCTGAACCCCACCAATGATAGAACTGGGCCAAACTTTCCACACAGAACCCCCAGGTAGCTCCCTTCCTGAATGGCTCTCTCCCTCTTCCACACCAGAAGAGAAGGCACTCACTCAGTCCGCGGTTGCCTCCCTGTTTTCCTTTCTTCTTTCCTGCGGTTCGAAAGAAGCCGGTGGGCCTGCTTCTGACTTTGCTCCTCACTTCCGTTTCCGTTCCCTACCCTCCCTCGATTGGAGGTTAGCTGGCTGGGGAAATGGCCGAAAGAGGTGGCGCCCCGGCCCCTTCTTCACTGCCCGGCCCTTCCTCCCCCCCCCCCCAAGCAGCAGCAGCAGGAGTTCGGCAGGAGGGGGAAGAAAGGGGGGAAGAGAAGTTTTCCCACGGCACACCAGGTGATCGCTCATGGCACACTAGTGTGCCGCTGAACAGCGGTTGGGAAACACTGGTTTAAAAGACAGGACAAAATAATAAATACAAAAAGCATACCCTTTCATCAGTTTTGCGGTATCCATAGTTGTTGGATTGTTCGTGTCATACAGGTGCAGATGTGTAAAATACACCTATCTCTGTCTGCATATGAGTGCGTTGCCATTAGGATGAGGTGGAAAAGGCAGGATTCCTCACCAGATTCAGAATACAATGTATGTATTTTTGAATTGTTTTTTGAGTTACGGCTCTCTTGTTAGCTGGCCAGAGGCATCTTCCAGAAACTGGACAGTCAGCCCTTTACGTTTCCTGGGATTAAAGGCACAGAATCCACATACAAGTGAAAAACCACAAATAAATTACTATTTTTAATATAAGAGAATACATCTCCAGGAATTTCTAGGTCTTCGAGCATAACTCAATAGTCTACTTTCACGGGAAGCTGGAGCACCCGGTGGCTCACCCGAGTTTTTAACATTTCGTATTTGTACATGCGGCCCGCCCTGCCTTGTGTGATTTTAGATATTGTTTGTATATTGTTCTTTTACTTAGATATATGTACTTTACTGTGTTAATTGTTGATGTATTGGTTTTGTTTTTATTGTAATTTGTTGTTTGGGCTTGGCCTCATGTGAACCTCCCCATTGGGGAGATGGTGACGGGTTATAAATAAATATTATTATTAATATTGTTATTAAACCCTTGTGCTGGCAGAACTGAAGACGGACAGGTTGCAGGGACATAAGAAAAGCTTCCCATAAGAATGGTAAAACATCAAAACATCCAGGCGTCCCCTGGGCAACGTCCTTGCAGACGACCAATTCTCTCACACCAGAGGTGACTTGCAATCTCTCAAGTTGCTCCTGACATGAAAAAACAACATCAACAAAACTGGAAGCTGAGCATAAATTGCACTGGATGACCTACTACCACATCAGATGGGGTGATTTTAGCAACAACATCCGCCATGCAATAGAGGCTCTTCCCACAATCGAGGTGAAAGCATCACTGGACACTTTCACCCCTCAAGGGCAATGCTTTCCTCATGTAATGACCGTATGTCGGTCATACATATCTTTGATGCTATTGATGCTATGAATTAATAAGATTTATGTGATATATATAGAAGCCACAGATGTTGCTGTTATATACCCCGCCCTGATGAAGGTTCCTTGAGGTCTGAAACGGGTCAGATCTGCCACGAAAATCCCGTAGGCGTGGGCTTCCGTTCCTTCCTCTGAACTTGTCCCAAGGCAGCCTCTTATGTGAATATGGATTGGGAATTGCAGCTTGGCTTATGTTACAGCTTGGCGGTTTTCCGCGAACCGCCTCATGGGTTTACTCGTGAGGAAGACTCTGACATCTATTTGCTCTTCGCGGCTCGCCTTTTGTGTTTATTTTCGAGTGGAGCAGTTTGAACTGCAGCAACTTCACCCACTTGGGTCTTGCTGCATGGATACAATTGTGGCATTTTGCCTTCTATTTGGTCAAATCACCAGCCACTTGGACCTTTAGAAGACTAGACCTCTCCCACATCAACGGATGACATAGTGCTTACGTCACGCTCCCTGTTCCGCCCGCGTTTACTTCCCATTGTTAAGAGTGGGACTGATGCCGCACAGTGAGTGTTGTATGTATATTTTATGGTTTTCTTTGAGCTTTTTTGGAATACAAACTTTATCCTTTGGACTAGTGAACTCTTCATTACGAACTTTGAATCCTTGTTGTGTATTGCTCCAACACTTATGACCTTAAATGTACTGACCGCTGTTCACTTATTGATTGTTGCTGCTTATTGTTGTGTTACCATACTGTATATGTATCTTTCTTATAAACTAAATTTATAGAGATATTGTGATAACATATGCTGAATAGAGTTCTTCTTTACTCAGTATGTACCAGTGTTTAGTACACACAGTCTCTGATTATATTTTGTTTGCTTATAGGGCAACAGATTCTCCCTGCTGCTCCCTCTCTCCTCGCAAAGGCTTGGCAATGCAGGACCCTTCGGCTTGGCTTATTGATGAGGTCCCAAGAGATTCCTAGAGAGGTGCTTTATCTAGAAATCTCTATGTCCTCCAGCATGATTGGAGGAAGTCAACCATACAGTCACACCAGAGAACCCAGAGATTACTGGAGATAATGTTTTAAATCAAATCTGTGAGTGTAGTCCAAGAATGTAATCTTCTCAGTGTCTGGGATAGCTGACATGTCTTTCTGTTCCCACTACAAATGAATGAAGCTTCTAGTATCTCATCAGATACTTCAGACATCGCAGGACGAACAAAGATAACTGCTACAGAGAGGAGATTGGGAGTCTCCTTGAGCCACATGGATTTTTTAACTACATTGCATGGGAAAAAGAAGAGTCTTCAAGAGCCCAGCTTGGGATCGGATCAACGACTCATCATGATCATAGAGCCCCCAGGACTGTAGTGAACTTTGCTGGTCTCCAACGGAGGAAGAGGACTAGAAAGTTTAACTCGGGGACCCCAAGGACATTCCACTCTAGGACGTCCTGGAGTTCAAACATTGGTAATTCGAAACGTCTTTCTGTGGGTTGCCAGCCCTGGAATCAGGATGCTGGATCAGCAAGGAGACATAATAATAATAATAATACTGTTTATTTCTATTCCGCTCTTCTCACCCCAAAGGGGACTCAGTGCGGATTACAATACATATACGACAGACAATCCCTGTCGGAAGACATACAATTTTACACATAGACAGTACAGTGCAGTTTTTAGAAGGATTTCTTCTTTCCTGGCTGCGTCATACAGGGTGTGCGTCATAGGATGTGGATGCTCCATTACGACATCATTGTTGTTATGTCGTTGCGTCATTGCACCCTTACGTCACAAGGGGGTGCTGTTGTTCCATCTTCATGACGGGAGCCTCTGTTTCCACCACTTCCTCATCTCCCTTCTCCCGGCAGCCGAACTTTTTCAGACATTGTAAGGTCTGTGTAAAAATCCTTCCCCACTTTCCGTGGTCCCTAAATTGTTGTTTTTATTCACAGCTGGGCTGTTGAACTGCTTGGGTGGGCAGTGGACAGGACTCAAATAGCTGGTCATCCAAGCCAGCTCGGGGATTCGAACTAGCAACCTTCCGATTGCAAGCACAGCTGTGTTACCGCTGTGCTATCTCCCCGGCCCCTTGAGAGCACAAGGCCCAAGGGTCAGAGATGGTCTCCTTCCTCCTTCCAGTCTTGTGATCCTACAGGGCTCCTTGGGAGTCCCACGGCTGCCTCCCTTTGATGGTCGATAACTGCCACCATAGGACAACCCTCGGTAGAGGGTCAGTTTGTATGGACCTTAGGCCCACCCAGTCCCTATCCCCAGCCCCTATCCCCACCCACTGTTGAATGTATGTGATCCTCATGTTCCTTCTTCTTATTTATGTATTAACCCTGTGTCGCCCCTGTATTAATTTTTCGTTTACTGTGTTTCGTGTTATGACTCAAACTGTGTAAACCACTCCGAGCCTTCGAGGAGTGGCAGTATAAAAGTTTGAAACGTAAATAAATAAATAAATAAATAAGGTGCACCTTGATTTGAAGGCCTTGTTCGTATCCTCTTCTCTCTGATGGACATTGGCTTCAGACCAGTTGCACTGGTGGTAAACTGCAATCTTTTAAAAGCAAAATGGCAAAGCCGTCTACTACCGACGATTCTACTTCATTTGCCAAATTAATGTTTTAGATCACCATGCAGTGGTAGATATAATTAAATGTCAGAGAGAGAGAGAGAGAAAGGGGGGGGGAGCGAGGACTAAGTGCATGAATAAAATATCTTTTTATTTTATCATTACATTTTTATAATAAAATTTACTTGTCATCTTAATGTAATAATGTAGCTAACAAGATAATTTATTTCTGAATATAATTGAGATGTACAGAATGGGGAAGCAAGGCCCTCCGAGATGTCTGATTCACTCTGTTGGAGAAACTCTTCTCTGTGGAGACTTGTAAAAATTTTAAAACAAACCCACTGGGAAAAAAAGTTGAAGTCGAACTGAAGTGATGGGACGAGAAGAAAAGAGCGCGGGGAGAGCCAAGTTTGCCTTGGACCAACTCTAAGCATCTTGGGGTCTAAATCCAAATCTTTACTGGGAAATTAGATTGCCTTGGAAAACCGGTGTTGTGGAATGTTTTCAATGTGGGACAAGGACTCTGGAGACCAAGATTTGAATCCCTGCTTGGCCATGGAAACCCACCGGGTGACTTTGAGCAAGTTACACTCTGAGCTTCAGAGGAAAGCAACTGAACACGAAAATCATGTGATAACTTCAGTTTAGGTCGCCATAAATCAGGAATGACTTGAAGACACACAACGACAAGCTATCCCTTTACAAGACTCATTACCTCACTGGCTGCTTGAAGAGCTTTGGTGGAATCTGTAGGTGGAAGAGTCCTTTATAAACTCTGTCAAGCTCCTAACAATTGGATGAAAGGGTCTTTGTACTAAGTACCTTTCAATTTTCTGATATTTTCAAACAAAGGAAACTCTAGGACAATTTTTTAAAAAAAATTACAGTCCTTACTGATATCTGCAGCCATGATTGCTTCCTCCAGTGGAATCGCACCTGATGTTCTTCAGAAGATTAAGGACATGGGCTTTGGTGGAAGAGCACGCTTTGAAGAGTTTTCAACAAAAGATGCTCAAAACTGCCAATGTTTGTGAGGAATTGTTACAAAAATGACAACCTTTTTTGAGCCTTTTGTGAGGAATTGTTACAAAAATGACAACCATTTTTTACATTTACAAAATCCTGGGGCACAGCACCAACCAAAATGACACAAAATGACACTCTAACACAGTAATACATATAGTTAATATGTTTTTAAATGTATTTATACACCCAGTGTGAAACCTGGGCCTCTTTCGATGAACACAACATAGATATCCTGGCAGGAATGGCAGAAAGACACAAACTTCTCACACAGAACTCCCATAACCAAGAGAAAATACTATAAGAGTTTGGTGGGCATTGACCTTGAGTTTTGGAGTTGTAGTTCACCTATATCCAGAGAGCATTGTGAACTGAAACAATGTTGGATCAGGACCAAACTTGGCATGAGTACTCAATATGCCCAAATGTGAACACAGATGGAGTTTGGGGAAAATAGACCTTGACATTTGGGAGTTACAGTTTCTGGGATTTATAGTTAACACACAATCAAAGAGCATCCTGAACTCTTGCAACAATGGAATTGAACCAAACTTGGCATATTGAACTCTCATTACCAACAGAAAGTACTGAAAGGGTTTGCTTGGGAATTGACCTTGAGTTTGGAAGTTGTAGTTCACCTACACCCAGAGAGGACTGTGGATTCAAACAACGTTATGTTATGTTGTTGTTTGTTTTCTATCCAGAATCACAATGTTGGAAGGAGGCTCACCACTTTAAGGTCCCTAAAACAGGCATGGGAAAACTCCGGCCCTCTGGGTGCTTTGGACTTCAACTCCCACCATTCCTAACAGCCTGAGGCCCTTTCCTGCTTAAGTGGCTGAGGGGAAAAAAGGAAAAGGGCCTGAGGCTGCTAGGAATGGTGGGAGTTGGAGTCCAAAACACCTTGAAGGTCCAAGTTTACCCATGCCAGCTTTTGACAGAGACCTCTTCCTCCCCCTTCCCCTTCGCGCCCTTTCTTCCCCCTCCTGCCCAACACTTACTTTTTCTTCGACACTGCCGCTTCTGCCGCCATTTTGATCCGAGGGGGCAGCGTGAGCGTGTTCAGGAGGGGAGGGGGGAAGGAGGAAGGCGTGACCCATGCGGGCGCTACTGTGCAGACTCGCCCCAGAGCAACGTGAGGCAAAGCGAGCAGAGCGAGGCTGGGAAGAAGGGAGCCCGAGTGGAGAAGAAAAAGTGTTCGGCAGGAGGGGGAAGAAAGGGCATTGGAAGTTCCCATTTCCCATGGCACACCTGATGATCACTCACGGCACACTAGAAAACACTGATATAGAGGATAACCTACCTAAGAAATGTGTACTACTTAAGAAGGGTTGATCCAGTAGAATTTGTGTGTGTGTGTGTTTGTGAGAGAGTGAGATTCAAACTTAATTCCTCTTCTCTATGTTCACAGGGTTTGCTGTGCTATTTTGTAATTTGTATATATTTATTTGTCGTGTCAGAAGTGAATTGAGAATACAGTAATAATGCACCGAAAAACCATAATGGAGGGGAGGGAGGGGGGGGAGGGTTGGTACGATTGTTTGTCTGTTTGTTTTTATCTTTGTTGGAAACTCACAAAAACCTTTTTAAAAAAAAAAGAAAAGAAAAACCATAAACAAAGTTAAAAATTTGGCAGTATTCTAAATTTCCTTTGACCAGTATCTGGCCACTTGGAGTGCCTCTGGTATGGCTGTAAGAAGGTCTTCCATTGTGCATGTGGTGGGGCTCAGACTGCATTATCCTAAGTGGTCTGTGGTTTGCTCTTCTTCACACTCGCATGTCATGGACTCCACTTTGTAGCCCCATTTCTTAAGGTTGGCTGAGTGCAGTCTGTTCAGCACTTTTCAAGGCACCAAGTCTTCTGTGTGCCCAGGTGGGAGGTTCTCATCTGGTGTCAGCCACTGATTCAGGTTCCGGGTTTTAACCTGCCACTTTTGGACTCTCGCTTGCTGAGGTGTTCCTGCAAGTATCTCTGTAGATCAAGAACCTGTTTCTTAATTTAAGGTATTGGCTTGCTGGCTGATATCTGAACAGAGGATGGTCTGAAGATGTCAATACTCTGCACTAGGCATGGATGTGCATGCAAGTAAATAACATAACAATCTTTAACCAATCTTTTATATCTCATACATACAGTATTTTTTTCATAATAACCACAATAACATATTCATATTACATTCATATGGACCCCAACATTCATTGAGTACATATTTCAACCCTTTAAATGCATAACCCTCTAGTCCAGGGGTGCTCAGAACGGTGATCGCGATCACCAGGGTTATCTTCGGGCCTCATCCTGGTGATCTTCAGGCCCCTGACCAGGTTTTTTGCTGTTGGTCCACTTCACGCGCCCCTGCACGCTGCAAAGAAGTCCTCCGTCGTTGCTCCTCCCCGCTCGCGCGCTGCCTCCGAAAGCTCCAGAGTCCAAGAGGCAGAATGGGCCCCCTCTTTTGGATTCCTCCTCCTCCCTCCATCCTTCTCCAGTCACTCAGAGCCGTAGGAGACCAAAGGGGGCGAGCCTGGATGACGCGATGCATGGCTGGCCCCGTGCGCATGCGCAGAAGCGCCCATTCTGCCTCTCGGACTTCTCATGAGCTCTTGGAGGCGGCACGCATGCTGGCGGAGTGGAAATAGGAGCAATGACGAAGGAGAAGAAGAAGGACACTTTGGGGTCATTTCCTTACCACATCTCAAAGGCCGGTCTTTTTTACTTTGGGTGGGTGCTTGATTGTTCTGTGGCATGTCTCTTTGTTTATTTTTAATGTTTAAAATGGCCTTTTAGCTCCAAAGCTTCTCTGCTTGCTTTGTTCCTTGAGAAATATATGTTGGGGAATATGGAAATGTGGGAGAAATGGGGTGGTTGGATGTATTTTTGCATGCCCCTTTGTTTACCTTGCTGAGTATTAAATGGCCTTTCAGTTCAAAAGCCTCTCTTCTTACTTTCTGGCTGATAATATGTGTGGTAATATGGCAGTGTGGGAGAAATGGGGTGGTTGGATGTATTTTTGCATGCCCCTTTGTTTATCTTGCTGAGTATTAAATGGCCTTGCAGTTCAAAAGCCTCTCTTCTTACTTTCTGGCTGATAATATGTGTGGTAATATGGCAGTGTGGGAGAAATGGGGTGGTTGGATGTATTTATGCATGCCCTTTGTTTACCTTGCTGAGTATTAAATGGCCTTGCAGTTCAAAAGCTCTCTTCTTACTTTCTGGCTGATAATATGTGTGGTAATATGGCAGTGTGGGAGAAATGGGGTGGTTGGATGTATTTTTATGCTCTGTTTTATATTGTTATTAAATTGAAATGCTGATGTTTTATAACTTCATTTTATGTAAACTGCCCCGAGCCTGCTGGAAGGAGCGGTACATAAAAATGAATAATAAATATAAATAAATAAATAAGAAAATAGTTATACGTTTTACATTTCTGGCAGGTGATCTTTGGGACTTGGTTTTTTAATCAGTAGCTCCCATGCTGAAAAAGTGTGAGCACCCCTGCTCTAGTCAGTAACAATGATCCTACTCGTCTGTAGTTGAGTCCATAGTCCCTGTAATAACACACATTTGTATTTGTGTTATTACAGGTACTATGGACTCAACTACAGACGAGTAGGATCATTTAGTAGAAAAAAGAACGCAATATAACCCAGACTATAAGTGCAAAATTAAGGACGCTTGAAAATTGAGCACAAAGAATTACATGGACTTTTGAATTGTTTTGGCGTTATTATGAGAATTGTTGATGTATTAGGTTACTGACTAGAGGGTTATGCGTTTAAAGAGTTGAAATATGTACTCAATGAATGTTGGGGTCCATATGAATGTAATAGGCATGAGAAAAAAGTTATGAAAATGATTCGTTTCGTAAGAAATTCGTAAGAAATGCTACTTTCGAGTATTTCCGCACCTGGAACGCCAACCAGGAAGTGGACTTTCTTTTCGAACTTTGGGGGCCAGGATTTTCTTAGTGTCGTTATTAGGTCGTGGGGGGGCATAAGGGGGGCACCTCCTCTCTCACCACCCTCCCGCCTCCCTTGCCAATAAGTATTATGGCAAGGCAAGCCCTAAACTCGCTCCTTCTTTCGGCTGGAAGCCTGGAAAAAATGTAAACAGAGAGGTTTACTCAGAAGTAAATCTGCAAAGGAGGGCACTTTGGATGAAGGGCCCTCCTTTGTGGACTTCTGAGTAAACCTCTGTTTATTTTTTCCAGGTTTCCCTCTCCTGCCTGCCAGGATCTAAAGCATCAAAGACAGTAAGCAACCCCCATTGCTGCTGTTTTTTGAGTACTGAAGATGTCAATGCCTTGGTCCTTTCATTACAGGCTCCTACTTCCCAGTGGATATCAGGTTGTACAATACCGGCTAAACAGTATAATTTCTCCAGTGTAATT
This sequence comes from Anolis apletophallus, assembly GCA_030556195.1. NCBI lineage: Eukaryota > Metazoa > Chordata > Lepidosauria > Squamata > Anolidae > Anolis > Anolis apletophallus. Next base: position 8,372,200 of record JARBWK010000009.1, on the reverse strand, counting down.
CGTATGAAAACATCACAAATCATAACAGTTTTATAGGCAAGAAATCTTCTCAAAAGAGGATGAAGATTGCAGTCTTTATTTGTTTAATATTGTTATTAATATTGTTATTCTACTGCTTCCTTTTTTCCAACGCAGACCTGAAACCATCTACTCACAGGGCCTTTCCACACAGCCCTATATCCCAGAATATCAAGGCAGGAAATCCCACATTCAAAACAGATATTGTAGGATTTTCTGTGTAATTTGTATGAATTTTCCAGTGTAATTTGTATTAAACATAATAAATTATAACAGTTTCAGAGACAAGAAACATTCACCAAAGGAGATGAAAATTGCAGTCTTATAGATATATTATACTTCATGAATAAATAAAATTAAGTAACAAGGGTTGGTTTAGTTTTTACTTTAAGGGGATGGGTAGTAGTCATACCAGGTATTCTTAATTAGTTTCTATATGGCAAAATAATTTTGTGGACTCCACTGGAAAGGATGCGGTCATAGGATTAATTGATAGAAGAGGGTGATTTGAAGACTGGGTTAAGAGTTCAGTTTAAATCAAAATAAGGAGCTCTCTGTTTCTGTAGCTGTGTTATAAATAGCATGTAGCTATGGAGTATGTTGTCTACTTTGTGCAATTACACCACACCAACACCCCCGTGACATAAATTAAGACTTGAAGTACAGGGCTGCACATCAATTATTTTTAATGCTGGCACTGTCTCTCATGTGCAATTGCTATACTATGGTGCATTATTCAGAGCGCACAACAGTACCTGTAAATTCTATTTTGTTTGTTCCTTGCAGCTACCAGATGGCGTGGAACTCTGTTCACCATCTCTCAGTGTTGATGAATTTCAAGCAGGCAAATATAATGTTATACAATGCTTTCTCTGTTGCTCTTCTTTTTCTCCATGTGTTCACCTTGTTTGATCATCACATGAATTAATAATTTGTACTCCCCCTGCCCCATTTTGCATCTTCACTGCTTACGTTCCTTGCAACTGTGCTAATCTGCCTGCTGTATAGGAGTGATTCACATTAGGACCGGACACGTTTCCCTGGAATATCTGCTTATAGATATGGCAGTTTTGGATGTCACTGTTGGTGCAGAGTCTGAAACAAGGCATGTTCTATCAGTATTAGTGTCCGATCTATAAATGCTACATTTGACCAGGAGCTTGACTCATTTGGAGTTACATACGTTGTCACAGCAGCACTTAAAAAGCCAGTCCCAAGTAAGTGTGAAAAAGAGTTTATTGTCCACAAATCACCATGCTTAGAAAGCACTTAAAGAACTTAAAGGCACTTGCAAGTCAGTGTAGATTAACCCAAAGAAGGCAGCCTAACTGGCAGGGGTGGTCTAAGGTTATTTTATATGGTAAGCGAACATTACTTTGGCGCCCCCTTTGTCTCCGCCCCCTTTCCCTTTGTCTCCGCCCTCTCTCCCTTTGCCTCCGCCCCCTGCCTGCCCAATTGCGTCACGTGACGTGTTTACAGGCTTCTGCGCCTGCAGGAGCTTCTGCGCGTGCCCAGAAGCTCCTGCAGGCGCAGAAGCCGAAGCCTGTAAACACGTCACGTCAGCACTCCATCCGTATTCGGCACACAGGAGGCGGAGGCAAAGGGGGAGGTTAAGCTCTGCGCATGCCCAGAAGCTCCTGCAGGCCAGGCACTGAAGCCGACGCAGCAGCAGGGAGGTTTGCTACGGCGGCATGGCCGGCGTGGCGGCGCCCTTCCCAGAAGATGGCGCCCTACGCAGCCGCTTACTCCGTGTATACGTCGGACCACCCCTGCTAACTGGGCATAAAACAAACAGTCTTTGTAGACATTAATAAACAGGGAAAAACACAATAGAGCAAGATCAAATGGTTCAATATAATGTGAGTGGAGTCCTGGGTCATCATCACGGGTGGGCCATCCTATAGGGTTGAGCATCAGGCGTAGTCAAACAAAGGGAGGAGGCAAGCCAAAGGTCCAGAACAGGAGCTAATGCAGGAGAATAATTACACAACATAACCCCTGCAAACACCCAGCTTTCCACCCCCCTCCATACTATACCTCATTTATGTAGGCAGTCAGCATCTGGCACTCACAGTAGTTCAACGGAATTCAAACCATGCCAAACGTGGTACAGGCAGCAGCAACAACTAAACAGAAAGGTACAACAATGAAATCCCCCAAATTCTTCCCACAAAGCAGGTCTTTTTGGAGCAGCAGCATGTCAGCCCCGAAGAACAAAGCAGATGCCTAGACTCATTTAAATCCTTCCACATCAAACAATTTGCACTTAACAGGTAAAAGTTATCTTAAGAGCTCTGTGATACAGATCTTATCATTTAACCCTTGAGGTATTTTATTAGTCATCCATCTCGGGTTTCAGCCTGAGCAAAACATATCCACATCCCCCATGATTAACCCTCTCAATGCCGGGAAGAGTTGTCTGGTAACAACATCATTTTACAACTGCAATGTAGATCAATCTCTGAAATATAATTTGTTAATATCAAACATTTAAATTTATTTTAGTGTACACCAAAAGTAGTAACAAACACACCCATAGTAGGCTCCTACCCTCATAATGATAGAGCGTTTATAATAGCACAAATGAGTCCGTGTCCATTCCTTATAATCAAAGTTCGAGGTGCAGGCTCCTCTTGGTTGAACACACGATCTCGTGGGTAGGCAGGTCACGGGGTTATATCCACAATTAGTCCCAACAGTGGCAATATCCCAGTGTATTATCAAGCCTGGCATGAAAATGCAATCAAGCCGCATCCGTATTTCAATCGTCTGTTAACATAACTCGGGGAGTTGTGTGTGGGCAAGATCCAGAATGCATAAAGTGTGGTCCAGGTTTCAAATGAGGACTGGATCTACCGTGTATTAGAAAAGGCCGACGAGGATATCTCTGTACAATGGTACCAACCCTCGTTTCAACCCCTCAAAGCGGGTCTTTTTCATTTTGTAAGTAAAGAACTCCTTGAAAGTAAACATGCGCCCTGTGCCTGGATTAAAGATTTCTTTGTCAGGAAATGCAAACCTGCATTGTGCACATGCCCCACAGCTATGCATTTTAGGAGCCAAATTGCTTTTTTTCGGGAGGGTACGCATGCTGGAATGTACAATTATGTCTTTGATATTTTTAGTTTGTTTATTGGCTACAACCGGGGTACATGTCAGTCCTGGAATATCCTTCGAATACGGTATTCATGGTCAATACGATTAGCGATACCCTGAGTTGAACCACGGATTCTATTTTTATGGACCTTTAAGGAAAGCTTTGTTTACTTTGGGAATCGCCGCCCTGACGAAGTTCCCCTAAACCAAATGGGACTGGGTCCATTCATCTCCTCCCCATAGGCAGTACTTAGCTATCTCCTTGTGACTTCCCACCTGGCTTCCAACTGGCGTCCTTCCTGTATTCGAGATTTCCTCAGCTTGGACGGTTCTGGCCCTCTGTATCCAGATATTTTCACCATTCGGTGTGCCTGGTTTTCGACTCTGCAGGACACTCCCCCATTGGATTTTACAAGTGCCTCATTTGAGGAGCTATTATTGGGTACTTCTTCGAAGTTCTCCATGCTTGACTTGATCTGACTGGGACTTACAGTGACTATTTACACCGGACTTAATTCACATGCCCACGAGTAGAGTGAGTACGAACTCTCAATGTGTAGAACGCCTCTGCGTAGTACTTGATGTGTTGAATGGATTTTGTGCTGAACTAATAATGTGTTGAACGGACTACTTGTTGGATATCAGTGGATAGGAGTAGAATAGTGGCTCTCAACCTGTGGATCCCCAGATGTTTTGACCTTCAACTCCCAGAAATCCTGGAAAACTGGCAGGAATTTCTGGGAGTTATAAGCCAAAACGCCTTGGGACTCACAGGTTGAGAACCACTGATGTAGAATAATACAGAGCTCTTTGCCTCTTTTTGCAGAGAGAAGGCAACCTGGATACTGAGGGTGAAGCATGTGACATTGGAGAAGCGGGATGGACCTTGAGGAAGATCCCCATTAGTTATGAAGTTAACCAGCACATTGACTTGATCCCAGTAGATCATTTAGCTCATGTGTTATGAATGACTAATGAGGTCATTTAATTTTATTCAGTTCCAGCAAAGGAAGTCGTTATTCATTCATATCACACGTGGGAATAAATATCACAACCTCTTTTAGCACTTATGAATGTAGATTATTCGATTCTGCAATATTTTTTTCAGTATATTCCAGTATGGGTTTCTGTGAGTTCTTTTGGGCTGTATGGCCATGTTCCAGTAGCATTCTTTCCTGAAGATGCCAGCCACAGATGCAGGCAAAATGTCAGGAGAGAATGCTACTGGAACTTGGCCATACAGTGCCAAAAAATCCCCAGTGATTTTGGCCATGAAAGCCTTTGACAGGTATGGATCCTGAGAGGTGAGTATTGTGTTTGTGTTTATATTTTTCATAAATAAAACCATTACTCCTGATCTGCGGTTATGAGTAGAGCATTTCTGTCAAATGCCCCACAAAATCTGTCAACAGAACAAGTTGAAAGCAAGTAGCCCTAACTATAGTCACACAAGAATTCAGGGTCAATGCATACCGTGGTATTTTCTTTGAGATAACATCAAAAACCACACAGTACGATGGCTATATGACAATGCCATCACATGGAGCATTTTCTCTCTCTTCTATTCATACATTCTAGAGCATTATGTGCATTTACAGGTATCTGAGCATAAAAGTATGGGTTTGTTTGAGACTGCTTTAGAAAAGATAAATTAAAATCTTTTAATAATATGCTTTAAGTTCATAGCAATGGAGTGCCTGCCCCATAACTTCTTTTCAGAAGAAAGTTGGTTGCAAAAAAAAGTGTGCACATTCATAAATGTTGCATGATTTTAGCTATAATGGTGTTCTACAGATACCATTAGTGAAGAAATGGTCATTTCTGCTTCTCAAATAAGTAATTTGGCCTTGTAGTGGGTTATAATAAATCATGTTTAAAGGATATGTGAGTTAGATTTTCAGAGCCATGCGGATGGCTTCATATTGTAGGCTTGGATCCAGCCGGATGGCTTAAGAAATGCAATTACTATAGGCTGGAATCCAAAGAATTTCACTGTGGACATGTCCAAAAGTTTCACTGTGGACATTAGGGGTGGTTGATCCAAAAAAAATTGTTTCTAAACTCATGGGGGGTTGGGGGTTGGGAACTGCTTCCATTTCCAAAGCGATACTCTTGTGCAATTTTCCGGCATTGTTTCAAAATCGAGCCATATTTAATAACGAAAGTCGTTACTATTTCGTTAACGGTGCTCATGCATGCACAGTGCACAGGGGGTGCCCGCCTCCATGCCCCCTCGCCAGCTCAGAATCAACTTGCGATAGCTCTGACGTAGGTTGATTCTCAGCTGGTGAGAGGGGTGGAGCGCATGCCCTCCACGCCCCCTCGCCAGCTCAGAATCAACCTGTGATAGCTCTGACGCGGGTTGATTCTCAGCTGGCGAGAGGGGTGGAGCGCATGCCCTCCATGCCCCCTCGCCAGCTCAGAATCCACCCATGATACCTCTGACGCAGGTTGATTCTCAGCTGGCGAGAGGGGTGGAGCGCATGCCCTCCATGCCCCTTTGCCAGCTCAGAATCAACCTGCGAGTCCAAGCTTTACTCCAGGATCTGAACGGGGCCATTCTCAGGCAACAGAAGGGAAAGCCAGGGAAGGGAAACAGAGAGAGCTAGAAACATTTTTTTTTTGTATCTCGCCACCATCTTCCCGAAGGGACTCAGAGCAGCTTACATGGGGACCAAGCCCAGTCAAACAGAGATTACAATAAAACACAGTAAAAATAAGTAGCCACATATTAAACTAAGGGGCAAGGCAGGGCTCGTGCAATACAGCTGCAAGGACAAGGCTGATAAAGTGCAGGAGCCAGGTGATAAGTTTGGGCTATGAGGGCCAAGTCAATTAGTGCAATACACCTATGGGGGCAAGGACAATGCTAATGTGCAAGAGCCAGATATTTAAGTTATGCCCAAAATTATCTAGTGAATTGATTAATCAAAAGCACATTGGAACATCCACGTTTAGGTCTTTATTTATTTATTTATTGGATTTGTACACCGCCACTCCCAAAGGCTCGGGGCAGTTTACAGCGGTTTACAGGAAATGGACAGGGTGGGTGCTGATCTGATCTTCCTAGGGAGTAGGTTCCAGAGCCAGGAGGCCACCACCGAGAAGGCCCTCTCCAACCTCACCACCAACCTAGCTTGTGACAGAGGTGGAAGCAAGAGAAGCCTCCCCCCGCCCCCCAGAGGTTCTTAGCGCTCGGACAGGTTCATAGGGTGAGATATAACCACAAAGATAGGCTGGACCCAAACTGTTTAGGAATTTTTAGGTAATAACCCGCACCTTTAATTGGGACTGGAAACTTATCGGCAGCCAGTGGAACTGTTTTAATGGGGGTTGACCACTCCCTGTACTACTTCGCCATTTCCCCACATTTGCATGTGTTTTGCTGGAAAAGGTCCACGAAACTAGTCCTAACAAGTGCTGCTCTACACAACTCCACAAACTATTAAATTATAACCAAAACTCATCATAGATTATTGGCATGTTAACAAACACTTACTGTGCTTTTTCTATACACATTCCATCATAGTAAAAATGTTTGCTGTGCCAACAACAGAGAGAGCTAGCACCACTGGGATGTCTGTGGTGGAGGAAACACTTAAAATCTAAGATGGAAAGTGTTCCCATATGAAAGCCTTCAGTTTGGGTGGCAGGCAGTATTGTGTTTGTGGAGGACATTGGCAGGGCTCTTGTACATGTTCATGGCACTCCCTATAACCTGCAACGTCATTGGAGGGAGGGCCATTGGTGTTTCCTGAGTGCTGGGAGCTATAGCTGTTTGTGGAGGAGGGGGCCTGTAAGTGTAAGTGAGCACTCCAACTGTGCACATACACGCATTTTCACTTTTATTTTTTATAGAGATAGATAATATATAAACATTTATTGGGACTCCATGAGAAACTTTTGCTTCAAAAAGGGCTCCGTGGCTGAAAAAGTTTGAGAACCCCTGGTCTAAAGAATGGTAAGGTATTTTGAAAGATCCTCCAAGAACCCTTGAATGTGATCAGACCCACCCCGAACCAAGTGGAGGCAGCATTCCCACTGAATGTTTGGCCACTTCTTCCACAATTATTTATTTATTTATTTATTTATTTGGACTTATCAGTCGCCGCTCCCGTTCGGCTCGGGGCGACTTACAACAGCCAAATCACACATAAAACAGGATAAAACACAGCATGACAATAATAATAAACAGTAAAATACAAATTAAAACAGCACTATAAATCGGTTAAAATAGGAGGCAGATGGTGTCGCTAAAAATTGCCAGATTTAGAAGCCAAATGCCTGTTGGAACAGGAGTGTCTTGCATGCCTTCCGGAACGCCAGCAAGTCTGAGAGGGTGTGAATCTCGGAAGGCAATGCGTTCCATAAAGTGGGGGCTATGACCGAAAAGGCCCTCCTCCAAGTAGCCGTGAGGTGGTACTTCTTAGCATTTGGGATCTCTAAAAGGTTTCCTGTCTCCGAATGCAACGGTCTAGTGGGACAGTATGGGATGAGGCGGTCCCTGAGGTACACTGGCCCCAGACCATTCAAGGCCTTGAAGGTCAAAACCAGCACCTTGAAAGTGATCCGGTATTCTACTGGCAACCAGTGCAGTTCGCGCAAGATGGGTGTTACATGGCTGCTCATAGAGGCACCTACCAACAGCCGCGCCGCTGCGTTCTGCACCAGTTTCAGTTTCCGGATCACTGACAAAGGCCGGCCAATGTAAAGAGCGTGACAGTAGTCCAGTCTTGAGATAACTGTGGCTTGGATCACTGTGGCTAAGTTGCGACAGGACAAGTAGGGGGCCAACTTTCTCGCCTGGTGTAGATGGAAGAACGCTGCTCTACTGACGGTGGAGATGTGTGTCTCCATTGTCAGTTGAGAGTCCAAGATGACACCAAGACTTTTGACATATGACGATGGACATAGTGTTGCGCCGTCCAGGGTTGGAAGCTGGATCTCCCTACCGCCCGGGCGACCGAGCCACAGGATCTCCATCTTAGCTGGATTCACCTTCAACCTACTGGCTCGCAGCCATCCAGTAACGGCTTCGAGGCAGAGATGGAAATTATCGGGTATGGATTCGGGCCAGCCCTCCTTCCCCAGAATGAGCTGGGTGTGGTCAGCGTATTGGTGACACTCCAGCCCAAAGTTACGAACCAGCCGAGCGAGTGATCAGACATAGATATTAGTGATAGCAGAAAACAACATTAAGTTATATTTCAGATAAGGCTTATATGGGGAATATGTCCCTCTTGCTGAATCTGACTTGTGCTTCTGGAAATGCTTTTCAGCTTGAAAACCAGGCATGTTCTCCTTATGCGCCTGAAAGATAGATTGTGGGTTTTACCACTCCATTGAACTTCAGTGATGCTGCGGGGGGGGGGAATTAGAGCCAGATTAGAGTGTCCCCTTATCAAACTTGTTTTTGTTGTCACTTCCTGAAGTGAATGGAATGAGAAGGCCTTTGAGGCGCCTTCCACTCTATGGTTTTGTCGTGGGGTCTGAAGGATGCCATGCAAAACCTCCAATCTGAAGTTCAAGCCTGAAGTGCTCGTAGACCCTTGAATGTTTCCCCGGCGCTGTCAAATAGCATCCCCGTCACCCCAACACTTGAAAGGAGGAAAGGCTTTGTACTTTCTTTTACTGACCACCTTAATGTTGTTCACTTTGAAAGAACCCTCAAGCATATTTGAAAAGCCACTCTCCTGATGTGCCAGAGGAAGTCGTCGAACCTCCTGGCAAATAAATACCTCTGTCTGCCAGGCTCTGTATTTATATGCGTACATATATAAAAAAAAGAGAGAGAAAAGCTGCCTGCATGACGGCGGATAGATGCCAGGTGAATAACATCAAATGAAGATTATTGATTTTTTCCCTGAGCATTGATGGTGTGCATCCGAGAGAGAGGAAGCTTCATTTAAACACTTTGGCATGGCAGTAATTAAAGGAGGCCTGGGACAGTTTACGGAAATAGCCGTACACGACTGCCTGGGGACGATGGAGGGAAAAAAACAGAGACACAATTTAGTGTAATGAAAGCAAAATAAAAAATGAAGCTAAGGGCACTCCTCTTGCCTTTTAACAAAGCAGCAGGTTCCTGTTTGATGAATACAAACATGCCTCTGCAGATATTTTTCCAGTCCTTTTGAAAAGGGTAGATCAATTTTTCTCCCCCTCCTCCTCCGATACAAAGTGTGGTTCTTCACAGTGTGACTTGGCGCCAGGACATTTCGACGCTGGTATTTATCATGTTTGCCCTTCTTTTTTCTTTTGGGGTGGGGGGGTGGGGGAGTGGGAACACAATGATCACAGTGGCATTTCTCCAATGCTGTGGAAATATAAATAACTCCTCAGAGCAGGCCGTAAGGGATCGGCTGACTTTATTTATACAAAGTGGAGGATGCATCCGCCACCATAGCCTTTTTAATGGAGCTATTGTTTACATGTGAGAGAGCCTTGGGGGCAGGCCCGGATTACGCATAAGGCCACCCTAGGCCAAGGCCAAGGCCTAGGGAGGCACCCATGGGGGGGGGGGGGCAGCAGGTCCCAAAAGTAAAAAAAGAAATTTGAAAAAAATATTCAAAAAAAATATTCCAAAAAAAAGTGTGCATGCGTGCGGCTGCCCCCCGTTTGCTTGCTCCAAAGGCTCTGCCCCCACCCCGCCCCGCCCCCGGCTCCGCCCCCGCCTTTTTGCCAGCATGGTGGCTTTAGGAGGGAGGGAGGAGCCGTGGGGAGGCCCCGGATGTGGGGCTTTAGTTCCTCCTCCTCGCGCCGGCAGAGCGGAGGCGGGGGTGGGGCGGAGGCGGGGGTGGGGCAGAGCCGGGGTGGGGCTTTCCTCCTCCTCGCCGGCGAGGGGTGGGGCGGGGCGGAGCCGGGGGCGGCGGCAGATGGCCCTTTTGGCCTAGGGTGCGAAAAGGGCCTGATCTGGGCCTGCTTGGGGGTGGGGGTGGGGGAGAAGGATCTTTTCTCTATCGCTCCCACAATACCTTGTGGCATTAAAACAGCAGCCTGATACAATAACACTAATACCTAATAATATATTGCAAAGGCTGGATCAATGTGTGCCATAAATGGCTAGCTAAAGATACACATAACTCTATTATACAAAAATATTATATGTATTCAGTTAATCATATTCTATGTCCATTACATATATTCAATCACAAGTCGCTTACATGCATGCGCATAATACAATCACGTTATAACAACAAAAACAAGATAGCACACTAGAGATCCCTGTATCTCCTTCTGAGTAGTGTCCGGAGTGAGTAGACTCACAGATAATAGAGTTACGTGTATCTTTAGCTAGCCATTTATGGCACACATTGATCCAGCCTTTGCAATATATTGTTAGGTATTAGTGTTATTGTATCAGGTTGCCCTATAGTGAGATACCACTGGAGTATTGTTGTTGTGTTGTATTAAAACAGCAGCTACATAATCCCATTTCTCAAGCCATGGACAGTGCCAAGCGAAACTGACTTTGCAGAATGCCTCTGAACTTGGAGGCTTTCCTCAGTAGATGGAGCTCTTCCCTCAAAGTCTCTATCGGAGCCACTTACCCAGCATGGGGTGAGGGGAGGCTTGGAGGCAGGAGATGCTGGCTCCCTGGGGGGAAATATAAACAATGCCTTGAACGACATGTCCCTCATTTTTTTAAAAAGCCACAATGCCACGCTCTCCTTTCCCTGTGCAACTTATTCAGGATTCTTCCGATACGTCTTATGCCTGGATGACATAGGCGATTGGAAAGCAACATTATATTTTCCTATTTGTTTCACTGTGATCTGCATTTTCGATTCATCTTGCTTCTCCGTGGTGTAAGGCAGGGCTGAAATCTCGTTGGCTACATATGTCTATCCTGTAAGAGTATATCGGCTAAAAGAGCCTATCTCGTGGCTTCTTTCCTCCATAAATCCTATCATTTCGGTATTATGAGATGCTGTGACAGCTGTCAGTTTTTTTTTTACCTTGGAGACCTTCTGTGACAAGTGTTACTTGGGAAGAGAGAATAACTCCTGAGTCATTTCAGTGCGTAGTATAGCTAGTGTATGTCCAGTCATAGGTTATTGCTGAAAATCTATGAAGGTCACCCAGAGGACTTGGACAAAGGTCTGTGGCCATACTAACTCAAATCCTTTCTCAAGTGTAATGTGGAGACCTTTATGGATGCAGAAGATTGTTTAGTCTCTTCCCATATTATGAATATTTTCTTCGGCCCTTTCCCCCACACAAACATATACTTGAAATGCCTTAGCCTTCTCGAAATTTTAGAGATTTGTGTAATTTTCCTCCTGGGAATCTTTTGCTTCTCGAAGTATTTAAATAATTACTGACACTCTTACTCGAGTGTGTTGAATGTTCTCTCTCCCCCCCCCCCTTTGTCCTTTGGGAAAGTATTTCAATAGAAAATGGGTTATTTGAACTAAATGGGGAAATCCACTGCATGAGCATCCACCTTATTATCTTTTTTGGTATTTTTTTCTCCTAGAGGTTGCTGGATTGGATTATTTTCCCCCATAGCGGGTGTTTTCTTTTCCCCAGAGTATTAATACGTTATCCTTCATAGAAAATGGCAACGTCTGTTAGGTTTGTTAGGTTTGAATTTTTTGGTTAATTTCTATTTGGTATTTATTTATTAATTATTTATTTATTGTTTCGATTTGTATACCGTCCTTCCGATTTGGCTCAGGACGGTTTACAGTACATCGACCAAAACATTAAAACATAAACCATAAGATCAACATTGACAATTAAAACAGATTAACGAAATTAGCCCATAGCCAAGGAATGGCTAGACATTAAAAGCCTGACGGAAAAGAACTGTTTTGCAGGCTTTCCGAAATGCCGGCAGTTTGGTGATTGCTCGAACTTCAGGTGGTAGGGTGTTCCATAGGTTTGGAGCAACGACAGATAAGGCCCTCTGCCTAGTTGAGGACAAATTGAGTTTATAATACTGGCAGTTCTGTTTGGCCTTTGGCGGTCCCTTCCAATTCTATATATTTATTTTTCATTCATATATCTGCACACAAACACAGACAGTCCCCAAGTTACAAACATCCCACTTAGAAATGACTCATAGTTAATGGCCCAGGGGGCCATCCTCTCCCCCTTATTATTCAACGTCTATATGCGCCCCCTGGCCCAGCTGGCCCGCGACTTTGGTCTGGAGTGTTATCAGTACGCTGATGACACCCAGCTTCTGCTGAGAATGGACGGCAGACCGGACTCCGTACCCGATTGTTTCCAACTATGCCTCGAAGCCATGACTGGTTGGCTGCGTGCCAGCCGGCTGAAGGTGAATCCATCGAAGACGGAGATCCTGTGGCCCGGTCGGCCTGGGCTGGGTGGGTGCCGGTTGCCTACCCTGGATGGCGAGAGGCTTAACCCATCGCCATCGGTTAAGAGCTTGGGGGTTTTGTTGGACTCCTCGCTGACCATGGAGGCTCAGGTCTCTGTGGTCAGCAGGACGTCATTCTATCACCTCCGACAGGCTAGGCGACTGGCACCCTACCTGTCCAGGAACGACTTGGCCACGGTAATCCAAGCGACGGTCATCTCGAGACTAGACTACTGTAATGCCCTCTACGTTGGCCTTCCCCTGGCGACAATCCGGAAACTCAAGCTAGTGCAGAATGCCGCTGCTCGCCTGCTGGCAGGAGTGCCAGTGAGGGAGCATATCACACCTACGCTCCGGCAGCTGCACTGGCTTCCTATCGAGTACCGAATTGCCTTCAAGGTGTTGGTTTTGCGTACCTGAGGGACCGCCTTACCCCGTACTCTCCCCCGAGATCACTGCGCTCAGATGAACAGAATCTGTTGTTAGTTCCATCAGTCCGCTCCTGCCACCTATCGACGACCAGACAAAGGACCTTTTCTGTTGCGGCACCGGTGCTCTGGAATGCCCTCCTGGACAGTACCCGAGCCATCTCGGAACTGGCCCCTTTCCGGAGGGCCTGTAAGATGGCTCTTTTTGGCTTAGCCTTCAACTAGGCACACCGGACTAAGAACTATGCCATATGTCCTCCCATTCCGCGTATGACAATGTAACATGTTTTAATGTGGTTTTATGTTTTTATGTTTTAATTGTAGGGTCGCATGCCGACATGCTGTGACATGCTGCCCATGTATTGTTCTGTTATCCGCCCCGAGCCTGCTGGGAGGAGCGGAATACAAAAATGAATAATAAATAAATAAATAAAACACAGCTGGATTGGAATGTCTTTTAGGGGTTGCAGTTCATTTGAATGTGCTTTTACACTACGCCACAACAACGCGTGGCCGGGTACAGCTTGTGTGTGTGTGTGTATATATATAAATATAGTTTCGATGAATTTGTTAATATGTTTCTTTGTTCAGCATTGAATGTTTGCCATATGTGTTGGAAATCACCCTAAGTTCCTTTGGGGAGATAGGGCAGTCTACAACTAACATTATTATTATTATTATTATTATTGACACAAAACACAGTAAGACACAGCTGGACTTCGCGTCACAAAATCACAAGTCAAACACTTCCCATGCATTTAGGACCTTGTGATGTATTTTCGAAGGATGTGCGCAGATCCAAGTAAGATGGCCTTTTGCAGTTGACAGATCATGACTATGTCAATGTTTATTGTTTTCAAATGCTGGCTGAGATCTTTTGACACGGCACCCAGTGTGCTGATTACCACTTGGACCACCTATACTGGAATGGAGCACCTTGTGGTGGCAAGACTGAAGTCTCACAGGTCAGAATTTCAAATCTGGGGAGGGTGCAGATGAGCTTCCTTTGACAGCTCCAGCTCCCCATGTGGGGGCATGAGAGAAATTTCCCACAAGAATGGAAAAACATCAAAACATCTGGGCATCCCCTGGACAATGTCCTTGCAGATGGCCAATTCTCTCACACCAGAAGTAACTTGCAGCTTCTCAAGTCGCTCCTGACACAGAACCCCCACAAAAAAGCCCTGTACTGGTTTATGCCAGAGCCTTGCAGTTTGATTTTGAGGTTTTGATAACAGCTGAGTTTTTCCTGTTGTTTTTCATCAATTCGACTGTCACTTGGTATCGCAACATCAATAATCCAAACTTTTTTCTTTTCTATTATTATTATTATTATTATTATTATTATTATATAACTCATACTGAGCCATCATCCTTCTAGTCATGCCAATTCTGAGTATATGCTTGGATAGTTAAAAGGAATAAAAGAATTAATTCATATATATATATATATATATATATATATATATATATATATATATATGAAAAGAAAGCTGAAGAATGCATTTTGGCATTTCCCTGTAAATTCGCAAAATCAACAAAATGGTCAAGAAATAATTAATTAGTGAAGAAATAGGGTTGATTTGCCTGTGAAGAGACCAATATAATGCATTCAGTGCCTTCTAACTTAAGAGAGTAATAGTTTGTTAAATAGAATGCATTGCTCAATTATATTTTGCAAAATATCCCTACGTTAATATGGCAAATGACTGCTTGTATGACCCCTTCCTATCTGGGTTAAAACAATGCCGGTCTGTGCTCAAAGAACAACCTCCGACCAGCATATTTGTGTAATGTGAACAGAAGAGTTCACAATCCTTGCATCCTGTTTTACAGCCTGGCTTAAAATATTATTACTTAAACACAACATCCCATTTTGGGAAGCTTTACCGAGCAATTCCAACAGTGAGATTTATTTTCTGCAATTTAATTTTAATTGAATGTGCTGCTACAGATACTTTGCACAAAAGAGCACACAAACCGCTTCTGTTTTGTGTCACTTTTCTTGGGCAAGCCTATCTTTGAGACGCGCTGAATGTCGCCAGCCCAATCTTTCTTTCTGTCTCAATTAGTGGCTCTTTGAGTGTTGTCACACTGAGCTCCCTGCCCAAAGGAACTTGCTGTCCCAGTGATGTCAGTTTAGGAGATGTCAGTTCATTCATACTGCCTTGCATTCGTCACAGAGATGCAGCACTTTCCAGGGACAAAGATCTAAGCTTGGAAAAAGGCTAAACAGACAAGCAACCTCACATAAAACAAACACCTCCTTCCCAACAAAATCAAGTGTGCATTAAGCTAATCTATCTATCTATCTATCTATCTATCTATCTATCTATCTATCTATCTATCTATGTATATAATAAAAGTCAGTGTTTGCGGGCGGTGGGTCGAGCGGTGGTGCGTGCGGAGTAATATGTGCCAGCGTTTCGATTGGTTGGCACTATGGGATTATTTGCATAAACGACACTGATTGGCCAGCCTCAGAACACCGACACTCTAAGGCACCAGATTATTTGCATAAAGGACTCTGATTGGCCAGCCTCAGAACTCCAACTCTCTAAGGCACCAGACAGAGGAGATTGGTTGCCACTGAGGGAAAACTCGGCCAGGCACACTCTCGACCTGGTGTTCAGCAAGGGGGTTCAAGTGGACCTAGCCTCCGTAATAGAGGTTCCATGGTCGGACCACTGTGCCCTAAGGATCCGGGTTGAGCAACCGCCCCCCCCCCCATGCAAGGGCGCCGAACAGATTTTCGTTCGCCCAAAGAGACTTATGGAACGTGAAAGGTTCCTGAATGCTCTGAGGGATCTGGAGTCTACCAGCGTCTCAGTCGATGAGCTAGTCCAGGCTTGGAACACCTCGTTAGCTAGAGCTCTCGACGAGATTGCCCTAGGCGCCTCTCCGACCCGCAATCATCGCTCACCATGGGATACTGGGGATCTGAGGGCCATGAAGCGAGAAAGGAGACGGCTAGAGCGCGAGTGGAGGAAACTCCATGACGGAGCCTCAGTATCAGCTTATAAGCTAATTAAAGAGTCTTATGAGCATGCTGTCAAGGCGGCCCAAAATGTGTACTTCTCCGCCCTGATAGCGTCTGCTAACTCACGCCCGGCTCAATTGTTTAAGGTAATTCGGTTTCTGACGACGGTCCCTACCGTCCCAAAAAATAGTGTTCAGGCCCTCACGGCCGGTGCTTTTCAGAGTTTTTTCACAGACAAGATACGGAGCCTCCGCCGGGACCCTCTCCGGCCACAGTTGATACAGTAAAAGAGCTCGAGACTCCGTGGCCCTCCGCCGGGCCCACCCTCGACCGGTTCCGGCCACTGGACGCAGACGCTGTTGATAAGATAGTGGCTGCAGCTCGTCCCACCACCTGCTCCCTCGACCCGTGCCCCTCCTGGCTTGTTAGACCTTGCCTGGAGGGGTTACGTGGGCCTCTGTTGAATATCATAAACAGCTCCCTTGAGCAAGGAGTCTTTCCAGAGTGCTTGAAAGAGGCGGTGGTAGCTCAACTCACTGAAGAAGCCGTCATTGGACCTGCGGTGTTCCCTCCAACTACCGCCCAGTGTCGAATTTGTCGTACCTGGGCAAGGTGGTTGAGAGGGCAGTAATGGAGCAACTGCAGTCCTTCTTAGATGATGCAAAGTGGCTAGACCCCTTCCAGTCCGGCTTCCGTTTGGGGCACGGGACGGAGACGGTCCTGGTCTCCATCACAGACCAACTCCGTTGCCAGCTTGACCAAGGCGGGTCTGCGCTGCTCGTGTTATTGGACCTCACGGCAGCGTTTGACACGGTCGACCACAATCTATTGATCCACCGCCTGGCCATGGCTGGAGTGAGGGGAACTGCCCTTAAATGGCTGACCTCCTTCCTCCGCCAGCGGTCTCAGTGTGTGAGGAGGGGCGAGGTGGTCTCCGAGAGCTCCCCATTAGTTTGTGTAGTTCCTCAGGGGGCCATTCTCTCCCCTCTGTTATTTAACATCTACATGCAGCCGCTTGCACAGCTGGTGCGGAGTTATGGGCTGGTCTGTCACCAGTACGCTGATGACACCCAGCTCATTCTGAGGATGGAGGGCAGGCCGGAGTCCGTCCCCGATAATTTCCAGCACTGCCTCGAAGCCGTTACTGGATGGCTGCGAGCCAGTAGGTTGAGGGTGAATCCGCGAAGACGGAGATCTTGTGGCTGGGTCGCCCTGGCAGGGTGGGTGCCCGGCTTCCGACCCTGGACCCCGGAACGACCTGGCCACGGTGATCCAAGCCACGGTCATCTCAAGGCTAGATTACTGTAACACGCTCTACGTTGGCCTTCCTCTGTCGTCGATCCGGAAGCTCAAGCTGGTGCAGAACACTGCCGCCCGGCTCCTGTCTGGTACGCCAGCAAGTAGCCGTATAACACCCGTTTTGCAGGATCTGCACTGGCTGCCTATTGAGCACCGGATCGCCTTCAAAGTGTTGGTTCTTACCTTCAAGGCTTTATACGGTCTGGGGCCAGCGTATCTGAGGGACCGCCTCACCCCCTATTGCCCATCGAGATCACTACGGTCTGAGGATGCCAACTTCCTGGAAATACCATCTGCAAAGTCGGCTCACCTGACATCTACCCGCCGGAGGGCGTTCTCCGTCATAGCCCCACGCTGTGGAACGCCTCCGGCCGAAACCAGAGCCCTGAGGGATTTACTTCCATTTAGGCGGGCCTGCAAAACCCATCTGTATAGGCAGGCCTTTGGAGAGTAGGCCCGTGTACTCTGGGTATTGTGTGGTGGCAACTGTTTGCTGCTTGCTGTTTTACTGCCTGCTCTGCTATTGTTCTGCTATTGTTTTAATTGTTCAATTGTTTTATGTTTTTAATCTTTGTTTTATGCCTCTGGCTCTTGTGAGCCGCCGCGAGCCCCCGGGAGTCGGCGGCATAGAAGCCTCAATAATAAATAAATAAAATAAATAAATAATGGACTCTGCATGGCCAACATTCCAACATCCAAAATCTCAAAGGTGCCAGAGAGTGCACTTTCCAAAAAGGCTTCCTTCAGCTGATTTAACAAACTAGGCCTCAGCCTGATTTGGCAGTAATGCTTCCTCAACTTCATTTTCCTGACTAGGTCCACAACAATGACAGAACAAGACCAAACTTGGCCCACAGACTCCCCAAGATCCACTCTACATCTTGGTGCAGTTTGAGGTAGGATGCACAATGGATTGCGGAAATTGCAGTGCTTTAACTCACTTGCTTAGAGCACAGTGGCCCACACCAATGATGGATCAGGACCACACTTGCCACAGAGAGGCCCAATGCAATACCAAGCTTGATACATAGTGCCCCTATGACCCACACTACATTCTACTGCCATATGGAGAAGAGTGGGACTTGAGGTACCTCCATGGATTATGGGATTTGTAGTACTTTCAAAGCCTTCATTTCCCACAGGCCACTGCAGCCCTGAACAAAGACCTAAAAAGACTACACTTGGCACCCTGTGCCCCCATGACCCAGTCTCCATCCTTCTACAGTTTACAGGAGGGTGGGCCATGGATGATGGGACTTGAAGTACTATAGCAGAGTTGGTACTTTGGGCAGAAGTACAGTCAGAGGAGAGTGATGCACAAGCAAGAGCTTTAGAATAGCTGGCTTTCTGTGCCAGAAATCACGCTGGCATGTATGCCGTAAATGCTGTGCCCTGATTGGTACGCCGAGCGTATGCAGTGATTTGCTAAAGTACATCATGTGTCTTCAATGATAACAAAAGCCTTGATTGGCCAAAACAGTATATGGCGTGGGTTTGTTTGCCTAAATGCTAATAGGATAAGAACTACGCAGCGCAGAAGGGTCTGCCCCCTCCTTTGCTGGCAGGGAAGAGGCAGAAGCAAATGTTGCGATTTGGGTACAGGCTGGCCAGAGCTGCTGATACTGTTCTATGGGAAATGAATTTCTTGCTGCGCCACAGTGTTTTAACGAATGGAAGCCTGATAATGATATGATGCTAATAAGTATTGTGTTTAATTGGATAATGAAATGTGTTCTGAGGCACTGGCCAATGGGGTTTTGTGAAGAAGGGCGGGCCAAGATCTGCCGCCATGAGGGGTATATAATGAGTGCTCTTAGAATGTATGTTAGGATTTGCCCGGAGCAGCTTGTTCTGTGGGTAAACCCCACCAGCTGGTGTCTAATTACAATAAACTTGACTTCACTTTTAAAACAGTCAATTGTCCGTTCTCTCGTTCCTGTGCCCGCGCGTCCACGTCGCTGTTGGTAAGAAGGTTATTTGCCACCCGGAGTTCTGGGACTCCTAATTTGCTGCTACATTTTGGTGACCCCGACGTGATCCTAAAAGGCAACTAGGATGGGTCTGTGACGCAGAGAACGAGATCCAGTTGGCTGGACGGCACTCGCTCTCCGGCGGGGAGGTGAGGCGAATCAGGAGGGCTGAGACAGGGGCCCCAAACCACCGTAAACGACCGGCTGCCTGACTCGTTCCACACCAACGCCTGCCGACCCGAGAAGCCGCAATTGCCCTTACTGTTGGTGAACCCAAGAGGAGAGAAGGAAGTCCGGGGGTGCAGCTTGGTGAAGCTGTGCCTAGTGAGTAATCCGGCAACAGAAAAGTCCGGGGGCGACGGGGTTCCGATCGTCTAGCGAGCAATCCGGCACTTGAAAGCGCGCAGAGAAAGTCGGGGGCAACGGATGCTCTGTTGTCTAGAGAGAAATCCGACGCAGTCGAGAGGTGACGCGGGAAGCAGTCCCGGGGTCTACTGGAATCGGCAAGTATAGAGCTCTTTAACACTAACACGTAGGGAACACACACCCATTGGGAAGGGGGGCAAGCACTGAAGTGTTTTTGACCGGTAGAGATGGGTGGAGTGGGATCAAAAGTGAAGAAAGAAACGCCTTTGCAATGTGTGTTAGACAACTGGGACAGGTTTTGTTTGTTGGCAGTGGAAGGGAAACCTCAGGATTTGAAAGATTTCAGGCTGAGAAACTTGTGCACTGAGGTGTGGCCTGCTGTCCCAGAGATTGGCTGGCCCAAGGCAGGAACTTGGGATTTAAGGAAGTGTAGGCAACTAGAGGCCTATTGTTTCGAAATACATCCAACTGATCAATGGGTTTATTCCGCGACATGGGAGAGAATGGTTGCGGAAGGTGTTTGGTGGGTGGGCCCAAAGGGGCAAGCAAAGGAAGGATGTTTTGTTAGCCGAAAGGCAGGGGAAAACCCTCTGGTTTTGCAATCCGAGCCAGAGGAATTCCCACCCTTAAGGAGAACACCAAGGCAGAGAGAAATTGCCGCTGCAGGAGCGGGGGGAGCCACCGCGCCTCCGCTCAATGCTAATTTAGACGTCCCTGCCCAAGCCCAAGCCGCGGCCCCCACCTTCGGGACAGGCTCAGCCGCTCAGATGACGTCCCCGGCTGTGACGTACGTTGAGGCGGGTCATCCTGTTCCCACTGCACCAATCCAAATGAGACCACCAGTCCTTCCTGTCCCCACCGCGCCAATTCTGATCCCAATGAATCCTCCGATGACATTTCAACCCGAATTAGGGAGCCTGCCAACTGCGGGGCCCAGCGGGATGTTTCCTCCAATCATGGCAACATCCCAAACCGCCGCGGTTCCTTTAATTCTGCCACCAGCCACGGCTTCCTACCCTATTCCACGTTCAGTACACAACCTGTTCAGTGAAAGACCACCTGCATATCAGGCCCCTCTCTCCCCAGTGATACATTACCCCATAGAAGAAGCAAGGGAGATAGAAGAAAGAGCGAGATGGGAAGCCTCAGGCGTTGAGATGATAGAGCGTCTCCAAGAGGACGAAGAGGAAGAAGAGTACCCTGAAGCAAGGGGAGGGATGATAGAGCGTCCCACACCCGCGCCCAGGAGAAAAAGCTCTTTTGAGGCCGCGAGGGCGATAGCGCGCTCTCCGGAACTGAGTAGAAGGCACAGTCAGAGACAAGCCGCTTCACCAATGAGAACCAGAAGCATGTCTAGGGAAGAAGCAAGGGTGAAGGCAGAAGAAGAGAGAGGGGTCCTGGAATTACCGATTAGACGGGTACCATTAATAGATGTGAACAATACGGTGGTGCAGGCCTATCAGATAGTCCCATTTTCAAGTAGTGATGTTTTTAATTGGCGAAATGCCACCCCTCCTTATTCGGAGCAGCCGAGGGCGATGGCTGATTTATTAGAAGGAATTATGGCAACCCATGATCCAACTTGGTGGGATTGTAAGCAGCTCTTAAATTCGTTGTTTACAGCCGCAGAGCGGAGAAGCATACAGTACCAAAGACCAACCTTGGCACACAATGCCTTTCTCAAATAACCCAAGCACCGCCGGGTCCCCAAGCTAGTTTCCATATAAAATGTAGTGGATTCTTCATGTAATTTGGGGGATCACAGGCTAGAATCCTGTTGTGATATACACAGCCATAATTTCCTATTATGCTGGTATAAATGTTTATTTATTTATTTATTTATTCGGCTTTTATGCTGCCACTCCCAGTAGGCTCGGGGCGGCTCACAGCCAGAAGGTAAAACAACATACAGTATACAAAGGGTTAAAATGCAAATAAAATACACAGTAAACTATACGATAAAAACATTATTAAAAGCACACGGTTGGGGAAGTGACAGTGGTCGAGCAATATTAGCATGGCTGGGGGGCCCAGTGGACCTAAGCCTGAAACGCCAGTGGGAAGAGGTGGGTCTTACATGCCCGCCTAAACGGGAGTAAGTCTGAGATTGTTCGTGTAGCTGCCGGGAGGGTATTCCACAATATCGGCGCTATGACCGAGAAGGCCCTTCGGCGGGTGGCAGTTTTCTTAGCCGTTTTAGCAGAGGGGACGGCTAGCAGGTTAGAGTCCTCTGAGCGGAGTGATCTCGCAGGGTAGTATGGGGTGAGACGGTCCCTCAGATACGCTGGCCCCAAGCCGTGTAAGGCCTTAAAGGTAAGAACCAACACTTTGAAGGTGATCCGGTGCTCAATAGGCAGCCAGTGCAGATCCTGCAAAATAGGTGTTATGTGGCATCCTGCTGGAGAACCAGACAGGAGCCGGGCGGCAGTGTTCTGCACCAGCTTGAGCTTCCGGGTCACCGACAGAGGAAGGCCAACGTACAGAGCGTTACAGTAATCTAGCCTCGAGATGACCGTGGCTTGGATCACCGTGGCCAGGTCGGACCGGGACAGATAGGGGGCCAGCCTCCTTGCCTGTCGGAGATGAAAGAAGGCGATCTTGCTGACCGCAGAGACCTGAGTCTCCATGGCCAGCTGGGAGTCCAGGTGGACTCCCAAGCTCTTCACGGAAGACGATGGGCATAACGCCGCACCGTCCAGGGTCGGAAGCTGGACATCCCCACCGCCCGGGCGACCCGGCCACAAGATCTCCGTCTTCGCCGGATTCACCCTCAACCTACTGGCTCGCAGCCATTCAGTAACGGCTTCGAGGCAGCGCTGGAAATTATCGGGGATGGGTCCCGACCTGTCCTCCATCCTCAGAATGAGTTGGGTGTCATCAGCGTACTGATGACACTCAAGCCCATAACTCCGCACCAGCTGTGCAAGCGGCTGCATGTAGATGTTAAATAATAGAGGGGAAAGGATGGCCCCGCGGAACTCCACAAGCTAATGTGGAGCCCTCGGAGACCACCCCACCCCTCCTCACACGCTGAGACCGCTGGTGGAGAAAGGAGGACAGCCATTTAAGAGCTGTCCCCCTCACTCCAGCCATGGCCAGGCGGTGGATCAAAAGATTGTGGTCGACCGTGTCAAACGCTGCCATGAGGTCCAATAACACGAGCAGCGCAGACCCGCCTTGGTCGAGCTGGCAGCGGAGTTGGTCTGTGATGGAGACCAGGACCGTCTCCGTCCCATGCCCCGAACGGAAGCCGGACTGGAAGGGGTCTAGCCATGTTGCATCATCTAAGAAGGACTGCAACTGCTCCATTACTGCCCTCTCAACTACCTTCCCCAGGTACGAAAGGTTCGACACTGGTCGGTAGTTGGAGGGAACCGACGGATCTAAAGACGGTTTCTTCAGTAATGGAGCTACCACCGCCTCTTTCAAGCACTCTGGAAAAACTCCTTGCTCAAGGGAGCTGTTATTCAACAGAGGCCCACGTAACCCCTCCAGGCAAGATCTAACAAGCCAGGAGGGGCACGGGTCGAGGAGCAGGTGGTAGGTCTGGTCGCAGCCACAATCTTAACAACAGCATCTGCGCCCAGTGGCCGAAACCAGTCGAGGGTGGGCCGGCGGAGGGCCACGGAGTCTCCAGTTCTCTTACTGTGTCAACCGTGGCTGGGAGATCCCGGCGGAGGCTCAGTATTTTGTCTACAAAGAAGCTCTGGAAAGCACCGGCAGTAAGGGCCTGGTCGCTGTTTTTTGGGACAGTAGGGACCGTCGTCAAAGACCAAATTACTTTGAACAATTGAGCCGGGCGTGAGCTAGCAGACGCTATCGAGGCGGAGAAATAGGCACTTTTGGCCGCCTTGACAGCACGCTCATGAGCATCTTTAAAAAGCTTATAAGCTGATAATGAGGCTCCGTCACGGAGTTCCCTCCATACGCTCTCCAGCCGTCTCCTTTCCCGCTTCATCGACCTAAGATCTTCCATATACCAAGGGGATCGATGTTTGCGGGGCCGGAGAGGGCGCCTGGGGGCAATCTCGTCGAGAGCTCTGGCTAATGCGGTGTCCCAGGCCTGAACCTGCTCATCGACTGAGACGCTGATAGACTCCAGATCCCTCAGAGCATTCAGGAACCTTTCGGGTTCCATAAGTCTCCTCGGGCGAACCAAAAGCTGTTCGGCGCCCTTGCATGGAGGGGGCGGTTGCTCAACCCGGATCCTTAGAGCACGGTGGTCCGACCATGGAACCTCTATTATGGAGGCTAGGTCCACCTGAACCCCCGCGCTGAAGACCAGGTCGAGGGTGTGCCCAGCCGAGTGTGTGGGCCCCGAGTTACATAAGGAGAGGCCCAGTATCGCCATGGTCGATACTAGGTCTGCGGCGGCAGATGGAGCAGAGGCTGTGTCGGCGTGGACATTAAAGTCCCCCAGGACAATAAGCCTGGGGAACCTCAATGCCCACTCCGACACAGTCTCGAGCAGCCGCGCCAAGCTTGTTGTTGAGGTTGTTGCAAATGTTGAGGTTGTTGCAAAAGGTTGTTGAGGTTGTTGAGGTTGTTGCAAAAGGAGGTATTGAGTACCTTGAGCAATCACTTCCCTGAACCATCTGACCTTTTCCATGGTGAAGCATGACCCCAGGTCGATTGTAGGGCATAGCTGTTGCTCTGCAGCCAGAATGAAAACAAAAGGAGAATGATAATAGGCAAATATGCTGGAAATCCTGGGAGATAATATCTTCTCTCTTCCCTAGGTTATGAACCTATACCTAGATGTTTCCCGGGTAGTCATACCCCAAGCTACTATTTGCCCCTGCGGACATGTTTGAACCAGGAACAATTGGTTGTGCTAGAGTTGATGGGAAAGGGCAAAAAAAAAAAAACAACGTCCTGGTAGAATCTATATGCCTGGTATAGGATCTCAACTATTAGACATATTTGTATATAGGAAAAACTATGCTAAAGAATTCTGACTTGTGGGTGACTCAATGTATTACATACTGATCAGTTATTCATACTGAAAAACTGAACAAACTACGGATCTTTGGTCCTTGACTTGGATCCCAGAACGTCAGAATCCACTCAGTTCAGTACTTGATGTGTGTCTCCCTCAACAAGCTAGAGAACTATGCCATGGCTTCTGTTTGGGACTATTGCAAGCAATGTTTTCAATGTCTTTGCATGGATCCCCACACTCAAATGGAAGCAAAACAAGCAACGGGCTTGCATACAAAATCTAACCAGATGGCAATGGTTTGCTGGATGAAGATAATCTAATCTCAATATCTCCTCTTCAATCAACATTTGAGGATGTGGATAAAGAGATGGAAGACAGAGCCCTTAAAACAGCTCAAGATTCTCCTTCCATGTCTCAGCAAACTATGTTACGGTATGTAGGAAACAGGGGCGGATTAATGCACTCGGCGGTGTAGGCACCCGCCGAGAGTGCCAGATCCACAGGGGCGCAGCGCCGCCGGCTGGAAACTCTGCCTCTGTGCCAGCTGGAAATTCCACCTCAGCGCCTGCTTTGTTTCCAGTTTCCAGCATGCGTGGAGGCGGAATTACCAGCTGGCGCAAAGGCGGAGTTTCCAGCATGCGTGGAGGCGGAGTTACCAGCTGGCGCAGAGGTGGACTTTCCAGCATGTGTGGAGGTGGAGCCTCCATGCATGCTGGAAACGCCAGCTCCGTGCCGGCTGGAAACTTTGCCTCCGTGCCTGCTGGAAACACAGCAGATGCAGAGGCGGTGTTAACAGCTGGTGTGGAGGCAGAGTTTCCAGCATGCGTGGAGGCTCCACCTCCACACATGCTGGACACTCCACCTCTTCGCTGGCTGGTAACCCCGCCTCCGCGCCTGCTCCCGGTTTGGTTTTGGGGGGGCTCCAAAATAATTTTCACCTACCATTTAAAATTACCTTGGGCTGCCTCTGGTAGGAAAATATTTTCTGCCCTCTTAGTATATATAGAAGAGTAGCTAGCTTTCCTGAGTAGCTAAGAGTGGCGTGACTGCCCCAACATAAATGGCTCCGTCTTCAGTAGACATGTCCCCAAAGTTTTAACAAAGGTTTGCTCCTGGTGGAAATGAAAACTGAGAATTATAGAGAAATATGCATTTCCTTCTTAATGAAAAGGAAATGCATGCATTTTATTCTATTTTGATGTGCAACTCTCAGAACATCCCACTGAAGAATTTGGGGAGCTACAGTCCAGGTAACTTTTTGCCAAGCTCTGAAGAGGCGAAGCAGTAATAGCCCACTTGTCACACCCCAACCTGGTCCCCAACCTGCTTCATTGGTCAAACCAGACCAAAGCCATGTTAATTCAGTCAGGCCTGCTAAAGTAAAAGGCCAGTCTCTGCCAGGCTGCTTCTGCAATGCTAACCAGGTCATCCCTCGTTCAAGGACGCCTTGGCTGCATCTCGGCTCAATAAGCGGGGAGAGAAGCACTCCCTATTACCCAGGTGCCAGTGCTAATTGGAGCCACATTCTAATCCCATGTAAAAGGCCGGAGTAGGCCCAGCTGTGGAGCTGTTTTGAGAACCAGGTTACGATGCCTAGGACGTCAATACTTCAAAGGTGCTGGGACCTATTTAAGTTAGGCCCCAGAGATGGAATCCATCCTTCGTCAATGTTCAGCATCCAAGTAAGCCTCCACGGAACCCTCCCTGGGCCTTGGGCCTTCCAGCTTCTAAGACTCTGTTTGCCAAGCCTTGTGCCAAGACCCTCTCTTTCGATTTAGCCCGTTTGGGGCAAGAAGACTTTATTTACTTTTGTTCCTGTTTGCCAAAGGACTATAGCTTTGTTCCTGCTTCCTTTTGGACAATTTGCTGCTATCTATTGCTGTTTGAAGAGCATCAATAGACTATATTTCCCTAGCCTCTTTCCTTTAACCATATATTCTAAATAAAGCATTTAACCGTTGCCAGTGTCAAGTGGTTTACTGAGGGGCCTCAGGTTTACGGTGCAACACCACTTCAGTCGGTCCACTTCAAGACTAATCATGATTTGTTACCCATGATCACATATTCCCGTTGATTTTAGAAGAATTTGGGTTATGTGAATAAGACAATCGATCCATTTCGCCTAATATTATCTTTTGTAATTGGTCTTATATAGATGCTTTCACTGGGCACAATGTCTAGATTAGTGATTTTCAACCAGTGTGCCGCGGAACACTAGTGTGCCGAGAGAGATCGTCAGGTGTGCCGTGGGAAATTATTTTCAAACTTCATTCATATATAAACTATAAGGCGCATCTGTCCCTTTAAGAAATGGAACCATAGCACTCTCGTGTCACCTAAGAAGTGATGCGAGAGTGCTATGGTCGTGCCATCTTGGATTCGCTCAGACGCGACTAAGTAAACAAAGTTAGAGTTAGTGCTGCAGCTGCGTGTCAAGTGACAGTGGCAATTTGGGATCACAGTAAGACAAGCGAGTGGCAGTGATGGAGAAGTTTTTGAGAAGGGAAAATGCAAATGCCGAACAGGGCCCTGGACAAAATTATGACACAGATGAAGGCCCTAATGAGTGGTGGACAAAAGAAAAAATAAAAGATGAAACAGGCCCAGGTTTCACACCAAGTGATTGTATAAATACATTTAAAAACATATTAACTATATGTATTACTGTGTTAGAGTGTCGTTTTGGTTGGTGGTGTGCCCCCGGATTTTGTAAATGTAAAAAATGTGCCACGGCTCAAAAAAGGTTGAAAATCACTGGTCTAGATTGAACACTGGTGCTTACTCATGCAATATTGGTGCCCTCTTGCTGCACTATGTTTCTTTAGAGAGGATTTTTCACCCTTGAAAAAGAGTTGTCAGTGATTGACAAGTTCATTCATTTCCTCAAAGATAGTTTCATTTCTATTTACATGTCATTGCTATGCTTACAGCTCACATGAAAAATGCCCCAATATATTTGATTTCCTTCTCCAGCAAAGAGATATTTCTTCACCACATTGCAATCATAAATCTGATTCCCATTGATCTCCCTTGTGCGCATGGATCCTGATTTATGTTGGGGTTTCTTTCATCTGAGAGTTCATCACAAGGGTCACAGATTATTACAAGGAAAATATGTAAACTGGAGAGAAAAGAAAGGAAACGTCAATATCACGTAGTCATATGTATCGCTTCTCCTCAAAAGAATTATCATCACAATATCTTGAGCAAGCAAACATCTGAGAAGGCATAATTCCTAACAAAACACAATATGGTCAGAGAGCTTATGCTCACTTTAAAAAAATCAAATTCTGGAAGAAGTCAGCATAGAACATGGGTGGGCAACCTACAGCCCACGGCCCGAATCCGGCCCGGCAGCCGGTTCTGTCCGGTCCAGGGAAACGGGCGTCGGGGGCAGGGCCAAGAGGAAGGGGTGCCGCTGCCGCCATCCCATCGTGGGCTCTGCGTCGGTGGACAGGCAGAGGAGCGGCGGCTTTGGAGTGCCTGCATCCCTGGCACTCCAAACGAACAAGTCTTCCGGGTCGCCAGGGCGATAAGCCCTCGCAGGTTGTGGAGTGCTCCCGCTGCAGGCCCAGATCGCCTGCTGCTCTCCTCTCTGATTGCCTGCGCGGCAGAGGCAGAGAGAGGGCGGAAGGGGAGGAGGGCAGAGGGGAGGAAGGAAGGAAGGAAGGAGAGAGGCGGCCAGGAAGACCTGCCTCCTGCCCCGAGGGGGTCATGGAGGCCTCGGGTGACAAGGGCGGCAAAGTGGCCAAGCTCCCGAGGAGCTGCTGACCACGTTTGGAGTCCCCACCTTCCTCCGAGCTCCCTTCGGAGCCCCCCGGCGGGTGAGTGGCAGGCAAGCAGAGAGGGCGAGTAAAGAAGGCAGGCAGGCAGGCAGGCAGTCTCTGAGGCAGGATATTTATTTGTTTGTCACGTTTCTATACTGCCCCTCTCAGCCCGAATGACATCGTCGTCATTCCTTATATCCAATTAAGCCTTATATTTCATCAACAAAGGCCTGCTCAAATAACCAGGTCTTGACTTTCTTGCGAAACATCAGGAGGGAGGGGGCCGATCTGATGTCTTTAGGGAGGGCGTTCCAAAGCCGAGGAGCCACCACTGAAAAGGCCCTGTCTCTCGTCCCCGCCAGTCGTGCCTGCGAAGAAGGCGGGACCGAGAGCAGGGCCTCTCCAGATGATCTTAAACATCTCGATGGTTCATAGGGAGAGATGCGTTCGGACAGGTAAATTGGACCCGAACCGTTTAGGGCTTTAAAGGCTAAAGCCAGCACTTTGAATTGTGCCCGGTAGCAAACTGGCAGCCAGTGGAGCTGGCACAACAGAGGAGTTGTACGCTCTCTGAATGGCGCTCCTGTTATCAACCTGGCTGCTGTCCGTTGGACTAGTTGCAGCTTCGAACAGTCTTCAAAGGCAACCCCACGTTAGAGAGCATTGCAGTAATCTATACGGGATGTAACCAGAGCATAGACCACCGTGGCCAAGTCAGACTTTTCAAGGTACGGGCGCAGCTGGTGCACAAGTTTTAACTGTGCAAATGCTCCCCTGGTCACCGCTGAAACCTGGGGTTCCAGGCTCAGTGATGAGTCTAGGATCACACCCAAACTGCGAACCTGTGTCTTCAGGGGGAGTGTAACCCCATTTAACACAGGCTGTAACCCTATGCCCTGTTCGGCCTTTCGACTCTGTCTTGTCCGGATTCACACATGCTGGGTCCGCTTTGCCATCCTCTGGGCTGGGGTCATTGGACCATTCCGTCTTGGGATCCTTCCTCTCTTCAGGATGACAGCCTTCATCTTGGTCTGCACCTTGTCTTCTTGAATTTTATTTTATTTTAGTGGTTTTAATTATTATTTTACAATAATTTTACAATAATATAATAAATAATATAATATAATATAATAATGTTATATTATAATTTCAACGTATTATAATGTCTATATATACTATAATATAATAATTATGATAGTAATACTAATAATATATGAATATGTCTTGATATATTAATATGTTAATATTAATGATGTATAATATATAGTAAATACAGTAAATAAATAAATAAATAATGTAGATTAGAATGTAGGTCAGCCTTTAGGTGCAGCACTCCATAATATTTTTTGGCTCTCGTGTGGCCCCTTGGAAAAAATAATTGCCCACCCCTGGCATAGAACCATAGAAGATTAGAGTAGGAAGGGAAAACAAAGGCTACCTACTCCAATCCCCTGCAAAAGCATACAACGAAATTAATCCTGAAAGATGCCTATTCAACTCCGTACCTCGTGAAGTCGGATCTGGCCACAGTGGTCCATGCCTTACTCACCTCCAGATTGGACTACTGTAATGCACTCTACGTGGGGCTGACCTTGAAGACGGCCCAGAGGTTTCAATTGGTTCAGTGGGCGGCAGCCAGGTTACTAACTGGAGCTTCCTACAGGGAGCGGTCAACTCCCTTGTTTAAGGAGCTCCATTGGCTGCCGTTCATCTTCCAGCCCCAATTCAAGGTGCAAGTTCTTACCTACAAAGACAAACTCAAGGGAAAATAAATTCAAATTGCATAAATGCTCATATCCCCTATACACAAAATATGTTGTATCTTGTAACAATTCTTTATATAGCAAATTCTTTTATCACGTTCACTTAATTCTTGAAGTATTCATAACAATGGGTCATATTAAATCAAAAAACTGTTCATGTAAATTCCCATTTCACAATGTATTATTGAGAAACCACAGCCAGCTGTAGCACAGCAGTTCTCGTTTGTGCCTGGGGGCCAGGGAACAGCACCGGGGGTTCCATTAGCATTAGGGCCTGTACCTGCAGAGATAGATTCTGAAGAGGATTTGGAAGGGTTACCTGAAGGTGCGTTTCCCATCACTGGGCCCCTTTCTCCCACTGAAAGCTTGGCTTGGGATGAAAGTTGGCTTGACCCTTATGCAGACATAGATAATAACCAGGTGCAAATGGAAAGCAGTGATAGTGAAAGTTATGAACACCCGGGTGGGAGAGGCTCACAGGAGCTTGTGAGTGAAAACATGGAAGAAAGCGGCTGGGAAGATTCTAGGGAGGAGAGCTCTCATGAAGATAGAGACCCAGGTGCTGGGAGACAAGGCCGAACCTTTGATAGGAGACGTAGCATCGAGTCTAGCAGAAGGGGATGGTACCATAGCCTAGACAGGCCGAGGTCCGTCAGCAGAGATTGAGACGACGAAGCCTAGAGCGCCGGGACCTCGGCTGAAAGATTAAGTATAGGATCCGTGGGAACTAATCCCCAGTGCTTTCGGCCACGTCTCTTCTGAGTAGACGTAGCAGAAGTGGGCTACACGGAGCTAAGCTGGCTAGTGGCCACCAAGTCTTGCCTTGTATTTCGTACCTTGTTTGTTCCTGATTCCGCATTGCTGTGCGGAGCCTTGCTAAGCCTTTTGGATTACTCATCAAGCTGCTTTTGGACAATTGATTGCTTACAGCCTTTGGATTGCTTTTGCTATTTTTATGGACAATATTCCTTTTGAACTGTTTCTATATTCAATAAAGTAGTTAGCCTTCAGTCCGTCTCTGTGTGTGTGATTAAGGGGCCGGTCAAGTCCGTGCATCGTGACACCAGCTAACATCTTTTCATGCAATGGATCTCAATCAATGAAATAAAATGTCCAAAATGCAATCAGCAAACATTTTTTCATGCAATAATTCTTAATCAATGAAATAAAGTATTCAAAACGCAAACAGTACATGTAAATTCATACAATATTTTAGTACAATGTTAATGAATTGTCCTTGGAGCGGTTCTTATGTTATCCAATCTTTAAAGAGGACCCTATTGGAGTCCTCCGTTAATTTTGGTAATAATAGTTTTTAAGTCCTCAGTCTTGTTTTTTTAAAGTTCATTCTTGTAAGAGGATAATGAAGTCAAAAATGGTCCAATCCTAGTGAACGAAATCCAGACTCACTGTAATCCATATAACTCGGAGTATTACACCATTATAAACAGGAGTGCGGGTCGACGGAAGACTTGTCCATGGCCACCCCGTTTCGCCAAAACCGCTTTCTCAAGACCCGTGTAATTCATCAAAAGGTGCTCATAACATCACTAGATAAAAAAATATACAAGATAGGGGTTAACAATATCTAAACATTAATAAAGGTCCCTACAAGAACCTGAAGCAGCAAGTGTAGCGCAACCTTCTTAACTCCTTGCTTACCAAATGGTATACAGTCGCAGGTGCTGACCAGTCTCTCTGGAAGCGCACGTAGCCACTCATTGTTAATGTACTTATTATAAAGGAATCCACTAATTACTTCGCAGGTGGTTATGTTAAAAGGGATGAGATGGAAAGCCTTTCGTTTAACCCATTGGGGGACTCAATTTTTAATAATGTAATCCATTTAGCCTCACATCATGGACAGATCTCGGACTATGACTTTGGATATGGATTCAGATTTGGACTTGGATTTGTTAACTTTTTAAATGAATGTTTTAATTTACTGTTTCGTTAATGTTTTAACTGTGATTTTTATGGCTATTGTTTGTGTGGCATCTAATGATTCTCCGTTGTAAGCCGCCCTGAGTCCCCCTTCGGGGGTAAGAAGGATGGGATATAAACGTTCAAAATAAATAAATAAATAAAGAGCTGAGACCCAGGGCAGCAGCCTTTTAAAAAACAGTAGTTGTAAGAGCTACAGAGAGTTAGGGAAAAGCTTGTTTTCCACCTTGACTCCTATTGTATGATTTGACAAATCTTGCAGTAGATTTTGCAGATAAAAGGAAAGCACCCATTTGGAGTATTTAGTTATGCATGGTTAAGGGTATTTAATAGGGATGTGTGATCCATTAACAATGATTCAAAAGTCATTACAAAACTTGGGGGGCACCGGTGCTTTGTTTTGAAAGGGATTCTAAAGTATACTAAGTGAAAATGTCATTACTATAGACCAGTGTTTCCCAACCTTTTGAAAGCTGCGGCGCATTTTTTTACATTTACAAAATCCTGGGGCACACCACCAACTAAAATGACACAAAATGACACTCTAACACAGTAATACATATACTTAATATGTTTTTTAATTTATTTATACACTCAGTGTGAAACCTGGACCTGTTTCGATGAACGAAACATAGATATCCTGGCAGGAATGGCAGAAAGACACAAACTTCCCACACAGAAATCCCATAACCAAGAGAAAATACTATAAACGTTTGGTGGTCATTGACCTTGGGTTTTGGAGTTGTAGTTCACCTATATCCAGAGAGCACTGTGGACGCAAACAATGTTGGATCAGGACCAAACTTGGCATAAATACTCAATATGCCCAAATGTGAACACAGATGGAGTTTGGGGAAAATAGACCTTGACATTTGGGAGTTACAGTTTCTGGGATTATAGTTAACACACAATCAAAGAGCATCCTGTACTCTTGCAACAATTGAATTGAACCAAACTTGGCTTATTGAACTCTCATTACCAACAGAAAGTACTGAAAGGGTTTGCTTGGGAATTGACCTTGAGTTTGGAAGTTGTAGTTCACCTACACCCAGAGAGCACTGTGGACTCAAACAATGTTATGTTATGTTGTTGTTTGTTTTCTATCCAGAATCACAATGTTGGAAGGAGGCTCACCACTTTAAGGTCCCTAAAACAGGCATGGGAAAACTTCAGCTCTCTGGGTGCTTTGGACTTCAACTCCCACCATTCCTAACAGCCTGAGGTCCTTTCCTGCTTAAGTGGCTGAGGGGGGGAAAGGAAAAGAGCCTGAGGCTGCTAGGAATGGTGGGAGTTGGAGTCCAAAACACCTGGAAGGTCCAAGTTTGCTCTTTCTTCCCCCTCCTGCCGAACACTTACTTTTTCTTCTACACTGCCGCTTCTGCCACCATTTTGATCCGAGGGGGCAGCGTGAGCGTGTTCAGGAGGGAAGCGGGGAGGGAGGAAGACGTGACCTGTGCGGGCGCTACTGCGAAGACTTGCCTCAGAGCAAAGCGAGCAGTGCGAGGCTGGGAAGAAGGGAGTCCAAAGAAAAAGTGTTCGGCAGGAGGGGGAAGAAAGGGTATTGGATGGTCCAATTTCCCACGGCACACGTGATGATCGCTCACAGCACACTAGTGTGCCACGTCACACTGGTTGGGAAACACTGTTCTACTCAAAAAACTTTTGTGGCCGAAACCTCACTGAATTGGTGGAGTCTCAACAAAGCAAAATGTGCTATATATATTTCGGAAGATATCCCTTGTGCAAAGAAAAAGTTTTTTTCAGTGTAATAAACTTTTGCCATGTTTTTATGTCATAGAACCAATTAGGAAATGACATTTATAACCCAGGAACAGAAATCATAGTGCAGAATATATATTGGAACTCTGGCTGGCTACAGCCCATTCTCCTCTCCTAATTGGGGCTTTCTGATGCTAACGCATAATGGGAAATGTAGTTTGGAGCAGAGCTTTTTGAATGTTTGGCATAGGGCTCCTCCCCTTCCCAAATTGCATTGTTCCCTCTTTTCACTACTTCTATAATGCCGAGGGGCTCCACCAATACCAGGGAGAAGAATGGCAAGGTAGGTACTAAGACAGGCAGGAAGCCCTTTTGGCTTAATGGCGTTGCTTCCTTGCACTGAATATGAAACCGATTTTGGGAGCCTTCTGAGATTTAGAAAACTAAAAGAAAAAAGTATGGGGTACGTTTCAATTCTAAAATTTTTGGTGTGGGCCACACAAACGCTTCAGCTATGGATTCAAACTTACAAAACCTCCAATTTTCTTATCGTTTCCAGCTCTTTTGATATTTTTGCACATGACTAGTATTTACTAGGGGTGGTTGATCCATAAAAAAATTGATTCTAAACTCATCGGGGGGGGGGGGGGGGATTTCCGTTGCTGGGTCGTTATAGAAATTATTCTGAAAAATTTTAAGTAAATTTTGTAATTGAAACATAATTACTAACGAATTTTCATTATTATTCCTTATGCCAGCTGGAAGGGAAGAATGGAGGGCAAGCCCTGCACTCTTCCCTCCCCCCCCCCCAGTTCAGAAGCATCGGGATGAAATTTAACGCGGGATGGCTCTGAGGTGCGGGGAAAGGAAGGTGTGTGTGTGAATGCAAGGCAAACACACACACCTTCCTTCCCCTGCCCCTTCAGTGCTAATCCGCGTTATATTTAATACGGGATGGCTCTGAGTTGTGGGGAAAGGAAGTGTGTGTGGATGCAGGAACACACACACACACACATCTCCCTTCCCCACCCCTCAGTGCTCTCCCACGTTATATTTAACACGGGATGGCTCTGAGGTGCGGAGAAAGGAAGTTTGTGTGGATGCAAGGCACACACACACACCTTCCTTCCCCCACCCCCTCAGTGCTATCCCACGTTATATTTAACACGGGATGGCTTTGAGGTGCGGGGAAAGTGTGGAGGCAAGTCCGCACCTCCTTCACTGCTTGGGAATAAAGCGGGACATGCAGGTTGTCCCGCTTTATTCCCAAGCAGGGAAGGAAGGGTGGGGGCGAGTCCCCACCTCCTCGCTTGCATGGGAATAAAGCAGAACAACCTCCTTGTCCTGCTTTATTCCCAAGCAGGGATGGAGGTGAGGACTTGCCCCCACCCTTTCCTTCCTGCTTGGGAATAAAGCGTCTGCCTCAGCTGTCAGCTGGCGAGAGGAGAAAGGAGCGTGCTGCTGCCCTCCAGTCTCCTCTTGCAAGTTGAGAATTGCGAGGGGAAAAAACGAACTAATAATGTGACCTTTATAAAAAAATGTTGATCCCGGGTTCGGTTTTGAAACTTTACTTCCGGGTTGGATGCCGAGGGACGTTATAGATTCAAAATAATTTCAAATACGAATTATAAGCGGATTTCAAAGTATTTTAATTGGAGATATCCACCTCTAGTATTTACTATTGAGCTTTTGCCACTGTGGAATAGTAACGGAGCAGTGAATCACCAGAAAGCAAAGGTGTCACTGTTCTCAGACACCTGTATGGACAATTTTGGACTTTTGGACTGTTTCAAGTTTTTAGAATTCTGGAGAAGAGACGCCCAACCTGCACACCATTACAATAAAAAAAATACTAGGTCTAATAAAGAAGGAAGATATGTATATACTCATCATTTTCCTGTTCTTCCTCTGAGAACTGGAGAAGAGAATCCAGTCTCTGAGATCTGAAAACCCTGCCTGCATTGACCTTGCTCAGTGTTGGCTTTAGTTCCATCCACCACTGTCCATCTACTTGTTGGCAAACATACAGAAAAAGGGTTTTCTGTTCCTTTTACGATTAGATAAGTGTCTTCCTTCTCTTAGGCTGTATTACACTTTTTGTCATCATAATGTCCACCGTAGCTGTCTTCATGGTGTAGATCAGGGCTGTCCAACTGGTGGCCCTGGGGCCGGATCCGGCCCCCCAGCCTGTTGGGCACGGCCCCAGCTATGCCCCCAGCCGCCATTTTTAATTTTTTTAAAAAAAAAAATCTATTTTTTTAAAAAAATGGCGGCTGGGGGGGGGGGGAGGCGGGGCAGGGAGGAGGACGAGAGCTAGCTCCTCCTCCCTGCACCGCCTCCGTCGTCCTCTCTCCTCGCCGCCCGATTGCATCGGGCGCCGGTGAGAGAGGGACAAGGGGTGGTACAAGAAGGAGGAAGAGGGCTAGCTCCTCCTCCCTGCACCGCCCCTCTTCTTCCCTCTCTCGCTGGCGCCGATGCCTTGCAAGGGAGGCGGGGTCCCGCAGCACCCTCCCTTGCAAAGCATCGCAGCAGCGGCTGAAGCCAGCGCCGGCTTCTGCGGCTGCCGGGATGCTTTGCAAGGGAGTGGGGCTGGCGGGCACCCTCCCTTGCAAAGCAGCAGCCAGCCGGCCAGCGCCGGCTCCTGCGGCTGCCAGGATGCTTTGCAAGGGAGGGGGTCCTCGCGGCACCCTCCCTTGCAAAGCATCGCAGCAGCCGCGAAGCCAGCGCCGGTTTCTGCGGCTGCCGGGATGCTTTGCAAGGAGGGGGTCCCCGGCGGCACCCCTCCCTTGCAAAGCATCGCAGCAGCGGCTGAAGCCAACACTGGCTTCTGCGGCTGCTGGGATGCTTTGCAAGGGAGGGAGGGGTGGCGGCACCCCTCCCTTCCAAGGCATCCGGCAGCAGCTGAAGCCGGCGAAACCGCCAGCTTCATCTGTGGCTAGGATGCCTTGGAAGGGAGGGGGTGCCGTGGCTCCTCCCCCTCTTTCCCAAAGCTTCCCGGCAGCCGGGGCGGGGCCGGGGTGTGGCCAGGAGCGGGGCCGGGGCCAGGGGCGGGGCCGGGCGGCCCCCCCAGGTCATCAGTGACCTGGAATCCGGCCCTTGGCCGGTTAGAAGTTGGACAGCACTGGTGTAGATGGTCACTCAGATTGTCTAGGCTTGTTTGCCTCATTCCTGGAAGCTTAGCTCTACTATGTTCTAGCAAGAGGGAAGCTCTGTCATAAACTGTAAAGTCTGACACACTTTGTAGACAGTGAAACTTCAGCTCATTTTACAGGGTTTTCCTGTCACAGTCACTTTGTATAATATTTAAAGGCTCAATGTAATACCCAAAGGCCACTTTCAAATGATGCTCCAAAATATTATTTCAATTAGGAATGAGCATCACTGACTCTTGTACTCTTGAGGTTCTTCATCCTCATCTTGGGTACATTCGTATGCAACTGTCCAAGGCACGACGTGTTTTCCGATTCCTTCTGGGGACTCTTTTAACTAGTTCTAGTAATAAAAATTGTGGAAACTTCTGAGCATCCAGGACTTGAATATCGATCTTGTATTTAAAATGAAACACATGTTCCCATGTTCATCATCCCCATGACATACACAAGTACAAGAAACATCAAGAAGTCAAGAAAGACGTCTGAAACTAGAATCAGGAAACAAAGAAGGATTCTAGGTTGTGACTATGACTCCCAGCTCTCAAGACTTTACTTCTTCTATGGTTTCAGGGCAAAAGGGAGGAATCTCAGCGTGAGCACATTGAAAAATAGACACGTGTGTATGTGTATAGATTTGCCTTCCATAGACCTGGTTTCTAAAATTTGAATGGTATGCCCAGAGTATATATAGTTAATACTCAATTGACACGACATCTCCAGGGAGATACCCATTGTTGTAATCAAGGGTTAGTTAACACCTCCCAAACAGAGGATGCCTCCCTGAAACAATGCACAAAATCGGAGCATGGGTTGCGTAAACGCTAAACCAATACACAGAGGCGATATAACAATATCAAAAATATATACTCTATTATTGAAGTATTTGAGGACAACACAGTTCTCATTTAGGACCAAATGCACATACTGTGTCAGCAATAGATGAAATGAGTCTGCATGACGATCTCAGACCAATATTATTCAGTTCCCGGATAATCCGGAGCAATTGTGAAGAATCCCAAAATCACGTGGAACAAGTCCGCAAAGGGTCCCAAAAGTGTTCGAAATAAAGTGCAGATATACACAAGTCCCCAATACCAATGGGCAAAATCCAAGTGTCGACAGGACATTGAGGAGGTGGATCTACTCCAAGGGTGTAGGTGTTAGCCAGGGGCCAACGGGCTGGCGATGCCAGGAAATATTGGGCTGCTTGTTCTCAGTTTCGCTCCCGAACGGAGCTTTTTCAAGGCCTCTAATCTATTATATAAATGGGTTCACGTCATGTGATGTATACCTCAAACAAAGAAACCATACAACGCAGAAAAACAATACTTGCCAACAGAAATAGGCCTCAAGCAAGGTACGTTTGTAGCAAAGAAACTTTCTCCCCCCAAACCTAAAAGGCCCCCAAAACAACGAGTAAACATAACCCGACAGTTCCCAGTAACCTCCGGGTCAGCCAACGACTCACCCAGCCTCTACATTCTGAACAACATGATTGGCTGCCAATAAGGGCGGATTTGCATAACTGCTGTAACCATAGCAACGCTGGCAAGAGCCATCCAAGGCTAGGATAGAATGCTGAGAGATTTCAGTTGGTGTTTGAGGGTTAAACTGCCAAAACCAAACTCTGAGGGAGCAATTCTCCAGCAAATTCCTACCCACACAACACAACTTCCAATCACAACCCATCCCACCAACCTTACGGGACCCCATACACACAACACCTACAAACACCACAAACTAAAACCATTCCTTCCTTCCACACAGACAGAAACTGACCCAAAAGACAAGCCATGCCTTCTAAAAATAACAGCATTTGACGACACACTCACAACGCTACATACATCAAACAAAAAAGGGCAGAACAAACGCCAGAACAGAAACACACTGCGCAGCAGAGACACAGACCACAGGTCACTGCACGACGCACAGCTGAGAACCAAATGCAAAGAACTGCATGACAAGAAGAAGCACGCAGCCAGGAACAACAAAGACGCAGAAATGCAACACAACAGCAGCGCACAAGGAGCGCAGAAACATGACATCGCAACACAGAAAACAAACTTCAAAAACACCACAACCAATTCCACCGCCTAGCCTTCAGATACAACGCTGCAGAAGACTACAGCATGGTGCCAGAGGCCGACATTGGCACCCTAACGCACATCTGCACACACTGCAAAGCCCTGAAATACCCAGCAGAAACAACAGGAATGTGCTGCCTAGCCGGTAAAGTCTCTCTACCACCACTTGCCACTCCTCCACAACCACTACAGACTTTGCTGAGTGGACACACTCCAGAATCAAAACACTTCCTCTGTTATATAAGACAATACAACTCATGCTTCCAGATGACATCATTTGGAGCACACATAGAAAGTGCGCAATTCATGCCTACATGACCCCACCAAGACCGTAAGTAACATCATTTCCAACCCTTACATCTCACATCTCCTAAACAGGGCACAGCAATGCATGCCGGGTACAGCTAGTATATCATATTCCATTTGTCCATATCGAATGGTGATGTTCAAGAGCCCAACCACGCTAAAGGAAGCGAGGTGACCATTTATGACCTTTAAAATAGAAGGGGAAAAAGGCCCCTGTATCTTGCATAGCTGCTGTGACGATCTCGGTCACCAAAATTGACTAATTTGACACTCCCGGTAGTCTGCCACCAACCTAATGGGTCATTAGGATTTACTTCTAATTAAAACTCTAATTAAATGAAGTGTATGTAGCGTTTGCCCTTTAAAACAACCCACCACCAAGAATGTAAACTGAGGAGACCGAAAGATGACGGACGCTTCTGTTAAAAGTTAATAATAAAAAGATTTATTAACAAGAACGAGGCTATTAAATAGGCACAGATCGTATTGGTTCTTCTGAGAGGCAACTAGCGTACGGTTACAGCAGTCTTTCTCAACCAGTGTGCCGTGGCACGCTAGTGTGCCGTGAAGGACCTCCTGCTGTGCCGCGAGAAAAGCTCTCTGCCCCCCTTCCTCCCCCTCCTGCCGAACTCCTGCTGCTTGTGGGAGGAGGAGGAAGGGCCGGGCAGTGGCAAAGAAAAAGAAGAAGGGGCCGGGGCGCCGTCTCCTTCGGCCATTTCCCCAGCCAGCCTCCAATCCGCCATGACTCCCACCATGACTTCAGCGAGCCCCTCGCTCGCTGAAGTCGCGTGGAGGAGCCCCGCCCACTGAAGCCCATCCACCGCTCATGCTGAAGCTGGGGGGAGGGGGCGGGGCATGGCGCGGCCTGGCTCTGTCCCCTCCCCGGCTTCGGCACTCCCAGCAGCTGCTCCAGCCTTGAGTGGACAGTGGCAAGCCAGCCTTGTGCTGGCTCTGGCACCGCTGGCTTGGCACTGCCCTCAAGGCTGGAGCAGCTGCTGAGAGAGGTGAAGCCGGGGTAGGGGGCGGCATGGCACAGCCTGGCTCCGCCCCTCCCCAGCTTTGGCACTCCCAGCAGCTGCTCCCAGCAGGCCACCAACCCCCAGCCGTTCTTTACTGTGTTAGAGTGTCATTTTGTGTCATTTTGGTTGGTGGTGTGCCCCCGGATTTTTTTAATGTTAAAAGTGTCCCGCTGCTCAAAAAAGGTTGGGAAACACTGGGTTACAGCAATGATAAACTAAGAACAGCGTGATGGTTAACAAGATTCACTATATGTGCTAGAGCGTAGAGGTTACTGACTAAAAAGGCTATTATAACTTCTTCAGATGGTACGTTTAGTTCCACAGACAGTACTAGGACTTGTCTCCCAACTCCCAACTAATAGTTCCACTAGATGGTTGTTGTATTAAAGTTCTGGAACATCTAATCACTTAGATCGCTCCCTGAGTCTGGCTACTACTGGGTTACTCGTAACCCACACAGTCTAAGAGTCCACTACCTGTCACTCTATCACCAGAGATGACCAGGTATCCCAACTGCCTATCACAAGAACAGTTCTAGATGGCACTCTTCCACAAGCGTTCCCACTAGAAGGACTACTGGCCCTAAGGGCGGTCAGAACTGAGTCGTGACTCCCACTAGTCCAGCCTATTCCTACGTGGTGAATTGCTTAGGACAGACTGTCAGTCTCTGTTGCCAAGGCTCTGGTGATACTCCCCCAGAAACCTTGCTCAAGACTGCCTCAGGCGTAGATGCTGAATCTACAGCCTGACTCTAAACAGCAGAGGCTGGAGATGTGCGTCTGCACAGCCTCACTCTAAACTCCAAACTCCAGACTGAAACATTCTCTGACAGGATTTCTACTCTGTCAGCTCCAACTCCTCCCCTTCTATACTCTAGCCAATCACAGCCTCTACACTGTAGCTGGGCACAAGCCTGTAAGGCCACGCCCCCTTGCTCTGGCTTCCCTTCCCTTAATGGTTGCTGGCTGCAGCCACCTCTCCAAGATGGATGCCAGCACAACCAAAACAGGATTTCTAAACCCCTTCTAAGCAGGCCTCGGCCCTGCTTAAGGCAGGTGAGTCCTTACAGCTGCCCACCCCTTTAACGTGGTTTCCCACATGAGTTTATCCTGGGAGACATTTTCTGAACGGTGTCATACCTCTTTGTAAGATTTGAACTAAGTCAAAGATGTTTTCATGTATGTCTTTGATCAAATGCACATTCATGTACATCTTTGATCAAAGATGTTTTTACTCATAGCCCCCCCCCCCCTCCGGGAATATTTCAGTTCAAAGGTGGGGTGAGTGAAGGTAATTAGGAAAGCCCCTTTTTCCTAGTATGAAAATGCCAGGCATTGCTCAAGAAGCCTTGTGCTCAGTGGGAAGTGGCAAAGATTAAGTGTAAGACATTTAGTTTAGTACATTATTTACTTTGTTTAATAAATAAAATATGAGATGTGTACAGCAGCGTTTGGAGAAAAAAAAAGCCACCCAACTTCACACAGGAAATGTATGTGTTTAAGCCTGAGATCATTCTTTGTTTTGGAGGCATTAATCTCAGAGTTCAGGCCTGGTCCTAGATTAGAAATAAGATACACTATGAGATACAAAGTGATAAAGGGAATGCAGCTTAGTTCATGTGGCACATTTAAGAGATTTGGAAATTATAGGTTGAGCATCCCTGATCTGGAATCCCGAAATCCAAAACATCTGGTGCCTGCTGCAGTTTGGTTCCAGGACACCCCAATGCCCCCCCCGATAGCAAAATGTGTAGGGACCTTGTCAGATTGCCATCAGTGGCATTCCAGGTCATAGAGGGGCATGGGGAATCCAGTGTTCTATGCCCCGCATCACCTGGATCCAACTGAGGGCAAGTGTGAGCATGCATGGTTCCCCCATAGATTGTATGGCAACACAGGAGCTCTCCTGCATTGCCCTGCTTGTAGAATGCACTGGCTCCTCCCTCTTTTACTCATGGAGCTGGCAAGATGTCATGTGATGGAGGGCAGCGGCTTCTTGAGTGACCTGAGCTAAATCTGGCATATGCTACCAATTTTAGCTCTTTGTGATACAACAATATCCAGACGACACCCGAGTGATCCCAGAGCTTGCCCCTTCTCGAAGGGCTTGCAAGACTGCCCTCTTCAGACTGGCCTTTAATTAGACTGGTCTGTTCTGGTGTGTCCTGTACCTTGAGTCCTAAGGAATTTGTAACTCCTCTGAATTTTACTTCTGTATATTGTTTTATGTTTTTATGTTCTTATTGTATGGCTGCATGGCTTTGTTACATGCAGCATGTTTTTATTGTATGTTGTGATCCGCCCCGAGCCTGCAGGGAGGAGCGGAATATAAGATTGAATAAATAAATAAATAAAATAGTGATTGCTTTATAAAAATGCAAAATCAAGGTATGTTAAAGATGGTTGAATCTGTAGAAACAGAATCTGTAGATATGGAGGGCTCACAGCACATAAAACTAGTAGGAGGATTGTGCTCCAGTGTTATATAGATGACATTACATTTCACACCCTTTTTTGATTGGGAAAGAAATAACCTTTGTTACAAAGTTACTGAGGATGAGTTCATTGCTTGTTATTAATTACACTGCCCTTATTTGAAGGGCCAGGTCCGCGGCATGCCCCCTGAACTTGCATGCTCTTTTGGTGAACTTGCTCCTTTGGTAGAAGAGCTGCTCCATTGACTAAATAGAGTTTGGTTGCCTATTTTCTCAAATTCTTTTGTGGAAGGGTGCTATAAAGCAGCGCTGTCCAACTTCTACCGGCCCAAGGGCCGGAATTCCGGTCACTGATCCCCTGGGGGGCCGCAGTGTGAAAATAAATAAAAATAAAATAAAAGAATAAAAGAAAGAGAGGAAGGAAGGAAGATGGAAGGGAAGAAATGAGGGAAATAAATGCAAGAATAAAAGGAAAAAAAATAAATGCAAAAATAAAAATAAAAATAAAATAAAAATAAAAATAAAAATAAAAATAAAAATAAAAATCAAAATAAAACTAAATAAAATAAAATAAAAAAATAAAAAATA
The DNA here is from genome assembly GCA_030556195.1 of Anolis apletophallus. Lineage (NCBI taxonomy): Eukaryota > Metazoa > Chordata > Lepidosauria > Squamata > Anolidae > Anolis > Anolis apletophallus. Next base: position 8,328,997 of record JARBWK010000009.1, on the reverse strand, counting down.
AAATGAAATAAAAAAAATAAAAATGAAATGAAATGAAATGAAATAAAAGCAAGAATAAAAGCAAGAAAGGAAGGATTGATTGATTGAAGGAAGGAAGGAACAAAGGAAGGAGCCCACCCCAGCAAAACAGCCCTCTGCTTCAGCCTACCTTAGTTCAGTATCCTTCCCAAACGACCGCTGCCTAAACGGAGCTCCACACAGCCTTGCTCCGGTCCGGCTTCTCTCTTCCAACGAGGATCCAGGAGCCGGAGCCGGAGCATGAGTGAGGTGAAGACACAGAGGCAGGAGCCGAAGACACAGCAGAAGAGTACTTCCTGTACTCTTCTAGTCTCAAAGGAAATGGCGCCATGGAGGGGAAGCTGAGACTTGTAGTCCTTTGACTCCGCGGCGTCATTTCCTGTCCTGGCTCATTTCCTGTCTGCTGAAGAGCCAGGACAGGTAATGGCGGACAGCTGTGCCGCCGCTACAATTTTTCAAAATATTTTTTAAAAACAGCTGATTTCTTGCAGGAGGGTAGGAGGGCCGGATCCAAGTGGCTGGAGGGCCGTGTGCGGCCCCCGGGCCGCCTGTTGGACAGTCCTGCTATAAAGGAAACAGGTGGAAGGAGCAGAAGAAAATGTATGGACCAGGTGGAAAAGAGACTTCTGTATTAGCAATTAATCACAAAAAACAGTTAGCATGACTTGTGCGCTGTGTCCATGGCATAAACCTCTAGGTTTAAGTTGTGAATTTTGTATATGCATAGAAACATAAAATTGGAAGGGGCCTCATGAGCCATCTAGTCCAACCCCATGCGTTCTTCAGGATCCTCAGCTAGAGCATTGCCAGTATTTATTTATTTTATTTAAGACTAGCTTGAGGACCCGGCGGTGCCCGGGTTATTTGAGAAAGGCATTGTGTGCCAAGGTTGGTCTTTGGTACTTCAAGCTCCATCATCCATGGTCCACCCTCCTGTAAACTGTAGAAGGATGGAGACTGGGTCATGGGAGCACAGGGTGCCAAGTGTAGTCTTTTTAGGTCTTTGTTCAGGGCTGCAGTGGTCTGTGGGAAATGAAGGCTTTGAAAGTACTACAAATCCCATAATCCATGGAGGTACCTCAAGTCCCACTCTTCTCCATATGGCAGTAGAATGTAGAGTGGGTCATAGGGGCACTGTGTGTCAAGCTTGGCATTGCTTTGAGCCTCCGTGTGCAAGTGTGGTCCTGATCCGTCATTGGTGTGGGCCGCTGTGCTGTAAGCAAGTGAGTTAAAGTACAGCAATTTCCGTCATCCACGGTGCATCCTACCTCAAACTGCACCAAGATGTCGAGTGGATCTTGGGGGGTCTGTGGGCCAATTTTGGTCTTGTTCTGTCATTGTTGTGGACCTAGTCAGGAAAATGAAGTTGAGGAAGCCTTACTGTCAAATCAGGTTGTGGCCTAGTCTGGGAAATCAAGTAGAGGAAGCCTTACTGGCAAAACAGGTTGTGGCCTAGTCTGGAAATTCAAGTAGAGGAAGCCTTACTGCCAAATCAAGCTGAGGCCTAGTTTGTTAAATCAGCTGAAGGAAGCCTTTTTTAAAAGTGCACTCTCTGGCACCTTTGAGATTTTGGATGTTGGAATGTTGGCCATGCAGAGTCCGTTATGCAAATTTTCCCTCAGTGGCAACCAATCTCCTCTGTCTGGTGCCTTAGAATGTTGGAGTTCTGAGGCTGGCCAATCAGAGTCCTTTATGCAAATAATCTGGTGCCTTAGAGTGTTGGTGTTCTGAGGCTGGCCAATCAGTGTCGTTTATGCAAATAATCCCACATTGCCAACCACTCGAAACGCTGGCACATATTCCTCTGCATGCACCACCGCTTGACCCACCGCCCGCAAACACTGACTTTTATTATATACATAGATAGATATTTTTACCCGGCCTTTCTCTGCAAGAGGACTCAAGGTGGCTTGCAATACAAAGTAAAAACACAGTTAAAATCAAATATTCAATAAAACCAACCCCCCTTCCCCCATATAAACCCCTTCGACCAGGGCCGTAGCCAGGATTTTGATTCGGGGGGCTGAGTTTGGTTGGGGGGGGGCTGAGACTGGGTGGAAGAGGGTCTACCCTAGCAAACCTTTTGTATTGTTATCCCAATAACCCCATTAATGTGGGATATAATGAGCATGGTGATCAGATCATGATATGAATAAACATAACAGTTTAAATAATGTACCAGTAAGGCCTTCTCGCGGACCACCCCGAGAATTTCGGGGGGGGGGGGGCTGAAGCCCCCTTAGCCCCCCCTGGCTACATGCCTGCCTTCGACCTAAAAACATTGGATCCAAAAACTTGGCACAGGAAGTAATCCAGAGAAGCTGATCTCACTACCTTTTTAGGCAACTGATTCCAGTACTGAACTACTCTCATTGGGCGATATCACATGAACGTTGTAAAATAGGCACTAACATTTCCTTACCGTGCGGCTGCCCCTTGCAGATTTCTAGGAAATGTAGTATTGAAATAGAAGGGAATTAAAAATCCCCTCTTCCTTAGGCGTTTGAGCAGCAGAAGTGAATAAAAGTCACACATACATTGACAGAGACTTGTCTTCCAGGTTCAAATTAAAAGAAATAATTTATTTAAAGAAAAACTTCTGCAAGATGCAGAGGCCGTACATGGCTTGAAATGTTAAAACTTCAACAGCCCAAGATGTTACTGGGCGGCAGCATGCTTTCTGTTCTGCCCGTTTCTGGCTTTTACATAGCTTAAATATCCTTTTAGAACTACATTTACCAGGTGCTTCCTTTGACGTCACCTCTCCCCATGCTCCAAGGAAAGCACATTCCTACGCTGCTTGGGAAAGGGTCTGTGGGCCCATTCTCTCATGCTGTACAGGATGGGGGAGAGATAGGACCACTGATTTATGTCCGTCCTTTGGAGCTAGAGTAAACTTTTCCAAGAAGATAAGGAGAGCTGGCGCCAGAGCATCTAGCTTAACATATTTCTAACATACATACTCAGCATTTTCCCATCACAGTACATTTAATGGAGCTAACTTTAAGCTTTTCTTAAAAACTACAAGATACAGTGCCTTATACCTATGGCATTGATACAGATTAATAGTACATTTTTCACTTATAGCATGGCAACAGAAGTAATACCATATTAAATATTTTCATTTTTGGCCCCATGCCATCTCAGTATAGGGCGAGGGCTTTGGAATTCTCAGCTAGGGAGGTCCTTGGCTTTCCCAAACTTCATTTCCCAGAATGCTGCAGGAGACAGCCACACAACAGGGAAATGGGAATGCCCACTTTATAATGCTAATGTGATATTGCCCATTGTCAACACCTTCCTTCTAAGGTTCAATTGAAATCTACTGTCCTGTAACTTAAAACCATAACACCCACTTCCTCTGAGACAGCAGAGAATAAGGACCCCATCACATTGATGAGGGCAGTGGGGGGATTGGTAGTGAATCCTCGGGGCAGCAATCCTGTCACCCCATGTGTCACCACATGGCTCCCCCCGCACTGACCCTGTTTACTTAGGAGGGAACATGGGAAGCCTTCTGCATTCTGGACAGAGCGTCATAGGATGCTGTGCTACAGTTGATCTACATCGTGTTATGGGTGGTGTGGGGCTCTAGAGCTCAGCTGTGCTGCAAGCATCCTACAATGCTTGAGAAGACCTGTGCAATGAAGTGCAATGAAGCCCTTGATGCATTTGAAGAGAGCAACTTGGTCACCCCTCAATCTTCTCATAAAATGAAAGGTCATAATATGAACGCCAACTGACCCATGCTTATTTTGATGATAGATTCTCAGGAACCTCAGAGATTCTCTGTTATAGAAGAATCAGAAAGATTGACTTGAATGAGCAGAATACTTCTGTGAGAGAGCATTTTCCATGTCAAATCTCAACTAATTTTGGGCTTACAAACCAACTGCACATATGTATACAAACTGCGAGTTTGTATAAGCAGCTGTACTATTGATCATTCATTAATGGCTGCTACATATTTTCTGCTATTGATCAATTAGCCCTGCTTTTGTCATTATTTTCTCATCTACAGATTCTCCCTAACACTGTTGCTTTCCAGCTCTGACCTTGTAGTATGTCTGACCTCTGAAGGTGCAGTGCATTCGTTAATTGACTACTAATTATGCTAATGGATATTCTGGAAGACACTAATTATATAGAATGTAGTTATAAATGTTGTGCAAAAATGTTGCCCTAATATCAAGGAAGAGATCCATAAAGCAAGGCAATTAGCCAATGATTTCTTTGAGAGAGAAAGAAAAATTGACAGAAGGAAATTCAGTGCTAGAATCAAAACCAAACATGCTTAAATATATAACGTTTCTGCATTTCAGATAAGAGGTGATGTAGAGCAGTGTTTCCCAACCAGTGTGCTGGGGCACACTAGTGTGCCGTGAGCGATCATCAGGTGTGCCGTGGTAAATTGGAACCTCCAATACCCTTTCTCCCCCCTTCTGCTGAAAACTTTTCTTCTCCACTCGGGCTCCCTTCTTCCCAGCTCACCAATCCCTTCCAGTATTTTTGGTTCGTCATGGGAATTCTGTGTGTCAAGTTTGGTTCAATTCCATTGTTGCAAGAGTTCAGGATGCTCTTTGGTTGTGTGTTAACTATAAATCCCAGAAACTGTAACTCCCAAATGTCAAGGTCTATTTTCCCCAAACTCCACCTGTGTTCACATTTGGGCATATTGACTATTCATGCCAAGTTTGGTCCTGATCCAACATTGTTTGAGTCCACAGTGCTCTCTGGATATAGGTGAACTACAACTCCAAAACTCAAGGTCAATGCCCACCAAACTCGTATAGCATTTTCTCTTGGTTATGGGAGTTCTGTGTGGGAAGTTTGTGTCTTTCTGCCATTCCTGCCAGGATATCTACGTTGTGTTCATTGAAACAGGCCCAGGTTTCACACTGAGTGTATAAATACATTTAAAAACATATTAACTATATGTGTTACTGTGTTAGAGTGTCATTTTGTGTCATTGTGGTTGGTGGTGTGCCCCAGGATTTTGTAAATGTAGAAAGTGTGCCGCGACTCAAAAAAGGTTGAAAAACACTGATGTAGTGTTTACAAAAAAAACCCCCTAATTTCATATTATGCTTCAGCCAAGTACTCGAATATTGGCTTTAGATAAATCTAACCTAAAGAAAGTAAAAAAACTTACCTTAGACATACAGCATTTACAGCCAAAGGTGTTATAACTGGACTTGCGGAACTAGATTGTTCCCATTTTTTCCCATCTCTTCTCCTTCTGTCCCATGAATCCAGGGGAAGATTATGCGTGCTACATGCGTGCTGAGTAAAAATGTAATCACAATTGTACATTTCAGTGGCAAACACTTTACATTCCTCTCTCAAGTATCAAGTGTTAGCAAAGTATCTCAGAAATATATGGACACTGTGAGTATATGAATATGCATGCAAACTTTGGAAATTGTAATCTCAAGAATTTTTGATGTTGTTATAGCCACTGTTTGTTCCTTTTTAGTAGCCAGCCACCATTGATATCTCTCTCTTGGCATTACTTTGCGAACGAAGATTCTTAGGAAGGACTCATCCCACGCTTTTTACAAGCAGGTTGATGACTAAAAAGGCCAATCTGAGATAGGCAAGTTTGGTTGCAGAAAGCACAGCAGAAGGTCTCCTTGGGTGATGTTGTTTCCAAGTTGCGGTTCTTTCTGCGTTGTCATTTCTGTATGAGACCCGTTCGGGCGTGTCTTCTCAAAAGAGGCCACAGCATTGTGGATAGTGCGTCTCCATGCCTCCCGATGTGAGGCCAGGGTGGACCATTGTTGGCGATCAATCTGGCCGAGCCTGAGATGTTGTTTCAGGGAGTTCTTATATCTCTTTTTGGGGACGCCTCTCTTGCGCTGACCCATGGCGAGTTCACTGTAGAGTAGTATCTTTGGGGGACAGTGGTCCTCCATCCTAGAGACGTGCCCTGCCCAGCGCAGCTGTGTTCTCAATAGCATGGTGTGAGGACTCACCCATTTTATGCTAGGCCCAGACCAGCATAGCAGTTTGGCATCCATGGAAAACAGGATAGCCAAGAAAGGGGAGTGGCTTGGATCCTTCTCAGGGAGTGTGTGTGTGAGAGAGCGCTGCCTGGGAGTGTCTCAGAGCTGAGGGGGAGGAGCCGAGCTGTTTGAGAGGGAAATAGTGTAGCTTATTCAGCAGTCGGTTGTCAGAGCTGAAAGAGAAAGCAGTCTCCTGGCAGAGCTGAGAGTGAGCAGTCAGAAAAGACAGTTGTCTTGAAAACTGACAGAAAAAGTTCTGTGTGCAGCTGACAGACAGTCAGTCACAGGCTTTTAGAATCTCTAGGGCTTAGAGATTAGCTCACATCTCTGGAGAAGCCAGCTATAGAAAAACTCTTGGAAAGAGTTAGTAGCTAGGGTGCTTCTGTAAGACTGAGTGTTAGTTCAGAGAACTAACTAGGTTAGTTAGTAGAAGACTACTCACGTCTAGTTTTAATATTAGAGTGAGGGAGTTTAGAGAGACAAGTTTTGAACTGTCTAGTTGTATAACTAAGTTTAAGAAAGTATTTTTCAGTAACCAACATGCTTTAGTACCATTCTGTATATCCGTTACGCATTTGTGCTTTAAGATCTGCCTGTTGAGTTAATAAACGTTCCATTTGTTAACTTTACAAGAAAGCTTTCAGTGTGCCTCATTACATCAATGTGTGCTAGTTCCAGCCTTCCCACATTCCCAGTCAAAGGGGAATAATTTTACCTCAGCATCCTTTTGGTTTACCTTCAGATTAGGAACCTAGATTAATTATTATTTTAAAGAAAATCCTAAAAACAATTTTTAGGTTGGTAGTAGCATTCGAAGAGGTTAAAGCCTCCAAGTTTTCTAGCCCAAGTCATCACACATGGCCTCAATGCTGGTGATCCCTGCTTGCTCAAGGACAGCAACATTTGTCACATAGTCGGTCCAGTGTAAATTTAGCATTGTTCCAAGACAGCGCTGATGAAAGCGTTCGAGGAGTAGGTGTTGGCGATAGGTGACCCATGTTTCAAACCCATAGAGGAGAATAGACAGTAGGATAGCTCTGTACACACTGATTTTGGTGTTTTGCCTCAGATGCTTGTTGCTCCAGACTCTTTTGTGAAGCCTTCCGAATGCACTCTATGCCATTGCTAATCTGTGATCTATCTCTTTATCAATCCTGGCGCCTAAAGAGATGATGCTTCCCAGGTAGGTGAACTGCTGAATGGACTTAAGCACATTTTGCCTATGCTGACATGGGGATGATGGTGTTCTTCCTGTGGTGCGGGCTGGTAGAGAACTTCCGCTTCCTTCAGGCTGACTTCCAGCCCAAACAGCTCTGCAGCTGTTGCAAAGCAGGATGTGAGGCGCTGCAGGGCTGCTTCTGAATGGGCAACAAGGGTAGCATCATCAGCAAAAGGCAGCTCACAGACTAGATAGTTTAGAGTCTTAGTGCGAGCCCTCAGACGGCTTAAGTTGAACAAGCTGCCATCAGTACGATAGCATATATATATGCTGTCTTCTTCTTCTTCGAGGTCTGCCATAGCCCTTTGGAGCATCATGCTGAAAAAGATTGTAAATAGGGTTGGTGCAAGAACACAACCTTGTTTCACTCCATTTGTTATGAGAAAGAGCTCCGAGAGAGCATCGCCGTATCAGACTTGACTGTGCTGGCCCTCGTGTAACAGGATAATCATTTTGAGGAATTTGGGGGGACATCCTAGACTTTCCAGGATCTGCCACAGACATTTTCTGCTCACAGTGTCGAAGGCTTTGGTGAGGTCGACAAATGTTACATAGAGTCCTTTGTTCTGCTCTCTACATTTCTCTTGCAGTTGTCTAAGGGCAAAAACCATATCTGTGGTGCTCCTATTAGCTCTGAAGCCACATTGGCTTTCAGGGGGAAAGTTCTTCTGCAATAGCAGGAACTAATCTGTTCAGGAGTATCCTTGCAAGGATTTTTCCAGCAATGGAGAGCAGTGTGTGTGTGTGTGTGTGTGTGTGTATGAATGAGAGAGAGAGACTCTATGATCCTTTATGCCACGTCTCCACGATTCAGGATCTACCTATGCATGGAAGAATGATTTATACCGTTTGGGGACTTATGAAGGGGATTATACCGGGCCTTGAAAAAGACTGGAACACGGTCGAAACGAGTTATGGAATTCTTGTTTAACTATTGCTCGTCGGCTGAGTATACCCCAAGGATGTAAAAGAGTGTTGCCACCTCCTGCCATACCGGATTATACGGAAGAATTTGATTTTGGACTGTGGTAACACCATATCCTGAAGATTGTTTTCGATCCTCATTTCATTTGGAACATTTGCACTGTATACCCATTGAATGAATATTGAACTTTATAATTTGGGATTCATATTGAATACAGAGTTTTGGACTATATTGAATAATTTGGACTTTCATTGCCTACTTGCGTGTAATCCCACTTGGGAAAAGATTTATAGCAGATTTACTAATTGTCTATTCGAAAGGACCCCGTGTCCTGTTTGTTTGTATATGTACTCTATGATCCTCCCTAGAAACTGAGATCATCAGAGAACCTTCTCTCAGGCCTTCTACCATTGCAAGTACAATTGGTGGAGATGCGAGAGAAGGCCTTGGTGACTACAGAAATGCCTTCCTACAGATGCCAAAAATGCCCTCCTCCCTTGTTGCCCTTTCATCAGTGGGCTAAAACCTTTTTTTATTCGAACAGATTTTTAAAACTGTTTGTATTTAGAGAATATTGTACTGTTTAAAACTGAATTTGTAATGGTTTATTTTAACCTTTTAATTGCATTTTTTTCTTTTTAAAGTGCATTTTAAAATTATTTAAATATTGTGGATATTGTAGTTCCGTTGCGATGATGGATTTTGTACATCTGTTACTATGTTGTTCTATTTAAAAATTCAGTTGAGAGAAATGTGTGTTGTTATTGTTGTTATTGCCAAGATTGAAGATCAAGCTACTTAGGATCTCATCACATTAGATTAATTGCTGTCCTACAACACTTCCATCATGCAGCCAGCACAGTGCTCACTGGATCTCATCCCACTACGCACATCTACTTCCAGCAGGCCTCTGTGCCAGCTGTGTCGAGAAAGGATGGTAGGAGAGGGAAACCTGAACACGAGAGATTACTTGTGTTCACGTAGAGAATAATGGCAACAACGCAGAAACATACCAAAAAGCTACACTTTCCAGTGTATAATGGACAAGTGGATGGTGCGGGCGATGCGGGACACTGACTGACAGATTCACCCTGCTGCCTCACAATTTGTCCTGCTGCCCTATGCCATCAAACATCTAAATGTGATAATATCCTTAATTAATGGAGTCCCTGGTGACGCAGAAGGTTAAACTGCTGAGCTGCTGAACTTGCTGACCAAAAGGTTGGTGGTTCAAATCCAGCGGGGTGAGCTCCCACTATTAGGCCCAGTTTCTGCTAACCTAGCAGAGTAGATCAATAGGTACAGCTTCTGCAGGAAGTTAACGGCACTTCATGCAGTCCTAACAGCCATATGACCTTGTCTACAGACAACACCGGCTCTTCGGCATAGAATTGGAGATGCACTCCAACCCCCAGAGTCGAACACAACTAGACTTAATGTTGAGGGGAAACCTTTACTACCTTAATTAAGGAAGAATACTTAACTAATGTATCCGAGTCCAACCCCCACCCACCCACCCAGTCTTGACTTACCAGGCAGCAGCAACATAAAGTACATTCTCTTACACTGTTTCCTTGAGGTTTCTTTTGCTTGCAGTGGCAATTGCCCAGTAAATCACGAACCAGATCCTAATATATTACCTACACTATTGGTTTATTGAGATGATGAATATGCATCAGTTACAAATGCATAATTTTAGATCACTGTTTCTTAAACTGTGTGTCTCAACCAGGCCCGGATTAACACCTTTTTGCACCCTAGGCCACATTTTGGAATTATGCCCCCTTTAAGCCAACCTCTACTGTGCACACACACACACATTCTTTCATCCGCTCATCCCCTTAGGGCCCCGTATCCAGCTCTCTGGTGTGGCCGCCACAGGAGTTTCCCTCTCGACAGGCACTATGGATGCGGGCATGGGGGGAGGAGCCTCCTCCCCGATGCCGGGGCTTGAGGCACTTGGCTCCTACCCGGTATCGGAGATTGTGCATGGTTGTAGTCAGCAGCTGTACCGATGCCGTGCTTCTCCCCGATACCGGGGCTTGTCGCGTTGGGCTTCTCTCCTGTACTGAGGTTTGCGCCGGCAGTTGCGCTTCTCTCTTCAGTAAGGAGGAGTCTTATCCTGGTGTTGGAGGAGGAATACCAGCTTTCATGGTGTTAGGCCATGCGCAGACTGCGCAATGGAGTTTCCTGTACTTGCACTGAAGGAGCCAGCAAGTGGATGCTGTCAGCACCGAGGGAGTTAATTGTTCCTCCTGTCGATGTCGACGCCAGTGTTGAGAGCCCTTGCGCATACACCGTTTGCGCAACAATAGCAGAGGCAGGAGCTGGTATTCAGGAAGGGGCAGGGGCGCCGCCGAAAAGGAGGACCTCCGGTATCCTTCCTTCCTCATCTCCATGCGCATTGTGTTTTTATTTGTTTCAAAATTTTTATTACTTTTTTTGGTCCGTGATCTGTGCCTCCCCCCTCGGCTTGCACCCCTAGGCCATGGCCTAGGTTGGCCTTATGGGTATTCCTGGCCTGGTCCCAACCCTCAATGAGGTCCCCTTAGCTCAGGCATGGATAAACTTTGGAACCAGGGCTTTTGGAATTCAGCTCCCAATTGGGAGATTGTGGGAGGTGAAGTCCAAAACATCTGGAGGGCTGAAGTTTGCCCATGTCTGCCTTGACTTTATATTGGAATTTGGAAAAATTTCAACGGTAAGCATTTAGACATAAATCTGTAATGTGCAGTGTTTTCAGTGATGTCTGCAGAATATGTTTCGGCTGTACTTCATAAAAAGGAAGATCAGGCTATTTAGAAAGCCTTGCAAATGCCAATTTATTATTCATAAATGTTTGGTTTCTATTTCCATTTTTTATGCCTGTTCGGACTTACGTAAACATTTATTGGGCAAAAAGGGGTCGCGAGTAGAAAAAAAATTTTTTTTAAGAAGCCCTACTTTAGATTACAATGACATAAAGGCAGGGGCGGTCCAAGGTAATTTCCAATGGTAGGCAAACATTACTTTACGCGCCCCCCTCCAAAAACATTGTTTCCCCCAAACATTACTTTGGCGCCCCATTTTTCTGAAGTGGCACCTGCGCGCGCTCCTTCCGCGTGCCGCTCCCGGGCCGCCGCCTCGCAGGGGCATTGTAGAGAGGGGCCTTTGCGCTTCCTGGTTCCCTGCCTGTGGGAGTGGTCAGGCAGGGAACCAGGAAGCGCAAGAGGAGCCTTCGGCCCCTCCTCTCGCTCTCCCATCTTGATGGGGCGCGCCGCCATAGCAAACCTCCTGCTGCCTGCAGCAGCTTCTGAGCATGCGCAGAGATTTTTGCGCATGCCCAGGTCCTGAGCTCTCCTTGCCCTGTGCAATGCCCGTGGGTGGGGCTGGCAGGGAAACCAGGAGCGTGAGGAGGGGCCTTCGAGGCCCTCCTAGCGCTTCCTGGTGCCCGCCAGCCCCTCCCATGGGGCGTTCACAGGCAAGGGAGAGCGCCCGAGGTTCTGGGCATGCAAAATCTCCGCAAGATGCTCAGAAGCTGCTGTAGGCAGCAGGAGGTTTGTTATGGAAGGCAGTGGTTTAGCGGCGCCCATCCAAGATGGCGCCCCACGCGGCCGCGTAGGTTGCTTACATGGACGGACCGCGCCTCCATAAAGGCTATTGTGAATATCAGGCAATCACTATCATCCAGCCCATCTCTTTTTTAAAAAATGCCACCATAAAATTGTTAGGAAAGAAAACAAAGGCTGTTATGAATATGCAGCAATGTAAAAAAATAATAGAGCATCAAAAATGAATAACACCAGCTGGTTAATGGAGAAACACAGCATGTCTGTTTTTTTTCCAAAGGTAATCTACCTCAACCCATTTTAAAATCAGGTCCTACAAACAATTACAACAATATATTGATTCAGGCTCAGACCTGTCCATTTCCCCCACTCCTATTCTTGTATCAAGCCCACTTAACCACCCCCTTGCTCTTTATTCCTCCTTTCTTGGCCATGTGGAGCCTATAAACTGCAGTTGCTCAAGGGAACAAGCCTTGTGAAGCGAGTGGGGGGAAAACACTTGAAAGTTGACAATAGCAAAGCAAACTCACTTTCATGATTCATTTTCCTCAGAGCATATTATGTTTCATGAGAAGATTAAATTTTATATTGGGCTTTATTAACAATGGTCTTGAGAGAGAACTTTCTGAGTGTTCATCTTAATTCACATTCTTGGTTTAATCACAAATCTACGTACTATGTTAAATTTGCTGCATTTAGTTCAGGATAACCTCCTTTATTGACTCATGAGTAAAGGTGTTCCAATTGGGGGTGAATGAGTTTTGCACACAGGTAGGTGAAATACACACACATAGAACTATTAAACACAAAGTGGACGAAAAGTTATAATGCAAAATATAATATACTAGCTGTACCCGGCACACGTTGCTGTGCCCTATTTAGGAGATGCGAGAAAGTCTGAGTATGTAAGGGTTGGAATTGATGTTACTTATGGTCTTGGTGGGGTCATGGCTGTGTCGTTGTGGGTTGTTCTGGTGGGTGGGATGTTGAAGTCCTGTGGAGTTGTCAGTGTGTGGTGTTGCTGGCGTTCTGCAGAGCTTGTGGATATACAATGTTTTTTGTCTTTCCATCTGCTGTGTTGATGTAGAGCAGGGGTGCTCATTATGGTGATCGGGAGCACCTAGGTGATCTTTCGGCCCTCTTCCAGGTGATCTTTGGGCCTCACCAGCCGGATGGGTGGTCCTGCCACGCGCACGCACACCCTGCGCGCACGTGTGCTCCTGCTGCTGGCTTCCGCCTCGCGGTGCTTCTTCGCCTGCGGGGCATTGCAGGAAGAAGGAAGCACGAGGCAGGGCCTCTGAGGGAGCGCCTGCTTCTCTCTCGTCCAGAAGCAGCTGTGCAGTCTCCGTTGGTGGCGAGACAGGCAGGGTAGAGCACTCCCTCTGGATGCCCCGCCTCGTGCTTTCTCCTTCCTGCAATGCCCCGCAGGTGGAAGAAGCGCGGCACGGGCAGAAAACAGCAGCAGGAGCACGCGCGGCGGCGGGAGCACATGGCGGCGGGGGCAGGTAGATCTTTTGGACTTGGTTGCTTTAAGAGTAGCTCACATGCTGAAAAAGTGTGAGCACCCCTGATGTAGAGGTTCTGTGGTTTCCCAACTCTGGAGCACGCTACCTAGAGTTGTCTGTGGGAGAAGCATTCTGTGTCAAGGTCTATGCCACAGATTTGTAGTGTTTGTCCTTGAGCCTTGTTTATGGTGATGGCAAAAGCTAGTGTACTGCAGCGTCTTTCTGTTCTTTCGTTGGTTCTGCCTTTTTTTGTGTAATGTATGTAGCATTGCGAGTGTGTCGCTCGATGCTGTTCTTTTAGAGGCATGGCTTGTCTTTTGGGTCAGCTTATGCCTGTGTGGAAGGAAGGAATGGCATACAAATGGGTTGAGCAGTAGGTTGTGTTATGTGCGTGATTGTGTTGTGTGTGTAGGTATTACTTTTGTGTTATTCTGGGGGGTATGTGTTTGTCAGTGGTGCCTGTGTCCCTGGTGCCCTATTTGTCTCCCTCCTAGATCTTGACCGTGGCAGTTTAACCCTCAACTGAACTCACTCAGCATTCTAAGTGGCTTTGCCCACCGTTACTATGGTAACTGATGTTGGCCAATGGGTTTCGCTGGCTGCCGCAGAGGATGCTGGGAAATGTAGTTTTTGTATCGTCGTTTTGGGGCCTTCTAGGTTTTTTGGGGAGTTTCTTTGCTAAAAACCTTCTTTGCCTGAGGCCTATTTGTGTTGGCAAGTTTGGTGTCTCTGCCTTGGAAGGTTTCTCTGTCTCTGTCAGTCGTTCGACGATGGGACCTCCTTTATATAATAGATGAGTAAAGGTGTTCCAATTGGGAGTGAATGAATTTTGCACACAGGAAGGTGAAATACACACACATAGAACTATTAAACACGAAGTGGACGAAAAGTTATAATGCAAAATATAATCTATTCGTGTGGGCTAAAAGCCTAATGTGGTCAATAAGTATACAATATAAATAGTCATAAGCAACTATACATCAATGCGGGTCGCTACTTGGAGATATAAAGGAGAAGGGTGTGCGCACTGGGAAAGGATAAGAGTTCGGCAAATGTCCGGTGTGCAGACCACGGAGGTTCAATACAAGTGAATACGATGTCCTGAATAATAGTTCCCATGAAGTCCAATAATGCACTGATCCCTCGTAGATATCTAAGGGGAGGGGGTGCACGACTGGGAACGGAGAAGGTGACACACGAATCCCGAATCAAGGAGTAGTATTTCCCAGGCAGCGTTCATAAATGCCCCGTTTGTAATCCAAATGCTTTCGTAGGAGGTGAATAGTGAATCCCAAGGTGTGTGAAAGGCGGCTTGAAGCCCGGAGGTGGAAAGGACGCAGAGGGCCGCAACGGTTGAGCTGTAGGGCCTGATCCGTTTCGCTGGGGCTTTTTCAAGCGGCAAAAACAATCAAGGAGACAAATACTCAGCGTCACAGGAGAACCATTTCTGCAATAATAATACATTCATGTGCATAAGTAAGAGTCCAATAATACAGTACAAAAGTGATGGTGGCTGAAACATAAATACCATTACAGGGTGTATTTCCACATATACACATACACACGCATACAATTTTAAACCAGCATCACAAGCATGGATTCGGGAGGGGGGGAAAAGCCCAAGCTGTGTTCGTCCAGCCTCAGCACTGGACCCAGGCAGAGTCTGGCTTGCACCTTGGCCTCTGTCAACACAGGATTCAGTTGCTCCTCACTGCCACACGTGGCGTTGGCGCACTCCGCTTCACAGCCCCTGCCCCAGGCAAAGAGAAGGGCAGCTCCTCCTTCTCTTCCTCCTACGCGCTCAGAAAGCCACTCTAGAAAGGTGCACTGGCCAGGGACGCTGAAGCACCTCCCTGAGGAGTGCACCTTCAGGAGGCGGCCCACACTGCTGCCATAAAAAGAGCAGGAGAAAAGGGAAGGAGAGCCATGGGCAGCTGTGTGACAAGAATATGATTTGGCATTGTCATACCCCAGCCTGCTCCTGGCCCTCAGCAAGACCAACGCCATGTTAAAACCACAGTTTCAGAGAGGCCTGTACAGCCTGAAGGCAAGAGGCTGCAGGGGCCTCTAGTTCATTCAACGTTCAAGAACAGAAATTGCTTAGTCCCAGCTTGAGCTGATAAGCAGCTAGGGAAAAGCAGAGACGGGTTAACTCCCATCCATCCATCCAGGTGCCAGTGCTAATTGGGCTTTCATTCCAATCCAATGCAGGAGGGTTGAGAAGGGCCAGCCGAGAAACTGTTATGAGAACTAGTTTCGACGGCCCGGTACGTCGTAACTATCAAAGCCTTGGAGACCTATAAGAGTTGAGACTGAGAGATGTGTAGTATCTCTCGTCAACGTTGGATTTCAGCCTTCACGAACTTTGCCTAGGCTACTGAGCCTTCAAGCCATTGAACTCTATTTGCCAAGCCTTGTGCCAAGAACTTACCTGTGGATTAGCCCGTTGGGGCATCAAGTCTTTTCACCTTTGTTCCTGTTTGCTTTTGGACTATTGCTTTGCAATACCTGGTGCTTGGAAGCATCAAAGGACTATATTTCTATTTTCTTTACTCTATCCATTTATTCTAAATAAAGCATTTAACCATGGCTGGTCTCAAGTGGTTTACTGAGGGGTCCTTCAGGTCTACGGTGCAACAGGCATGCCCTGCAGATTATTTATTTATTTATTTATTTATTTATATCCCGCTTTAATCCCAGAGTGGGATTCAAGGCCGCTACAGCTACTGGGTTAGTCTCTTGTATTATGGGAAACTTGTTGCACCGTAGACCTGATGGACCCCTCAGTAAACCACTTGAGACTGGCCACGTTTAAGTGCTTTATTTAGAATAAATGGATAGAGCAAAGAGGTTAAAGATATAGTCCTTTGGTATTCCAGGCAAGGTAATAGTCCAAAGCAAGCAGGAACAAAAATTAAAGTCTTGATGCCCCAGCGGGCTAATCCATGGAAGGGTTCTTGGCACAAAGCTTGGCAAATAGAGTTCAGTAGCAGGAAGGCTCAATAGCCCTGGCAAAGATCATGAAGGCAAGATTTCAAAAGTTGACGAGAGATGCCATACATCTCTCAACCTCAGTTCTTATAGGTCCCAAAGGCTTCGAAGTTACGACGTCCCAGTACGTTGAAACGGGTTCCCAAAACAGTTCTCCATCTGATCTTTCTTAGGCCTCTCTCATGGGATCGGAATGTAAGCCCAATTAACTCTGGCACCTGGGTGAATGGGAGTCGTCCCATCTTTGCCTCTCTCGGGCCGCTTATCGGCTCGAGAGGCAACTCAGCTAGCTTTGTCCTTGAACGGAGCATGAACTGCAGGCCTCTGCAGCTTCTGGCTTTGAGGCTTGCTGGGTCCCTCTGATACTTGGGATTTAACATGGCGTTGGTCTTGCTGAGGGCCAAGGGGACTCTGGGGTGTGACAAAACTAGAGCTCTCTGATTGTTGGCGGTTCTCTGAACCAGTCTATTTTTATTATAGAAGACACTCTAACCCCAAACACGGCTGCTGCTGCTGCACCATTACATTCGGTCCACAAGCCTACACCACTTACTTCATAATGAAAGACACTTCTCTCAAGTGGGTTGAAATGTTTTGCTGGGGCATTTCAAAGTCATGTCCAATTTGCTCTCCATTCCCACTCTCTGGTTTTTCTTTAAGCTCAGCTGCTTTCCATATCTTTTGATTCCACAAAGCATGTTTTTCCCTATACACATTAGCTTTCATTTCTCCCAGCAGAGCTGTGTGTTGTTTTGTTTTGCCTCCAATACAAAACTTTCTAACCTTCTTTGAAATGAGCTCTATGTACTCTCAGGCACACCAAATGAAAACAGTTAACCTCGATCCAAAGAAGGATTGCGTAAGATTTCCAGCACATTTACAAAAATGTACTTCGAGTAAAGTGGAAGGTTTTGTCCTACGGAAGAAAAAAAAGAAGAAGAATAGATTGAATTGTTTAAGAAAGATGGTTTAAACCTGAATGTCTTTTTCCCCATAGTAAAGAAAAACTCAACTCCAAGGAAAAAGTGTTTCTTGAAGAGGGAAATCTAATCCTTTTTAAAGCAATGCTTCAAAGGGAAATAAACTGAAAAAGAAATATCTTTTGAAATATTGCAAATGAAATTTCAGTTTCTCTGCATTTTAAGGCCATGCATTATCCAAAGAACTGCCCTGCCTGTAGCTTCAGAGAACAAGGGCAAAATATTTGTATGTATTTGTTTATAGAAAAAAACATCTTTCATTTCTCAAGTCCTTCCTAAAGTCTCCAAATTGGCTCACGGCAAGAAAATCACAGCCATGGTTCAATAAAAATTGAGGACAGTACAAAAAACTGCTATAAAGAAAAATGGATAATAGATAGTTATACTTTATTTGTTTATAATAATCTTTATTAAAGGTTTTATCTGTGGAAGTTTAAGTAAAAATAGAAATTTAATGGAAAAAGGGGGCCGGGGTAGTTGTATGTGGGTAGGAATGGTTCACGGTAGATAGGGTAGGTACATCAGAGATAGGGAAAAGGTAGGAGGAAAAAGGAATTTAAAAAGGGAGAAGATAAATATATTTTAACTATCTGTCTAAATCAGTGTTTCCCAACTGTGTTCCGTGTGCGATCCTCAGGTGTGCCGTGGAAGAACTGACCACCCCGCCAGGAGTCATCTGGGCAGCCTGCCTCTCGCTCTGTCTCTCCATCTCTCTCTCTTTCTCTGGGGCGCCGGCCAAGAAGCAAGCCCCACCTCTCTAACGGTCTCCCGCTCGACACCATCATGTTTGTTCAGGGTGGAAGTCCCAAGAGAGGGGAGGGGAGGGGAGGGGGCCTCGGCCTCCTGAATAAGCGGTTGGTTGGAGGCTGAGGAGGGGAGGGGCCGGGCGGCGCTTTTCCCTGTGAGGTCACTTCCGGAGGAGCTGGAGAGCTTCCGGAGAGTAGAGTTGGACTTTGTTTTCCTCTCAGCTGGCTCAGGATTCCTTCAGGCTTTGGGGCCGAGGTGGCTCCGGGGCCTCTTCCCTTCTTCCTCTCCTGGCCTGGGCTCTGCCTTGGTCTCTCCTGCTCTCAGGCCTCCTCCTTCCTTCCTTCCTTCCTTCGCGGCCTGCCTCTCGGCTTAGGAAGGGAGCACCCTGCCCCTGCGCCTCCCTCCCTCCCGGCCTGAGGGAAACCCAGGTGAGCAGTGGCCTTGAAGCACTGGGTGGTGATGATAGGGCAGCGTCGGCCTAGGCGACCCAGTCCAAAACACACAAGGCGGGATATCTACTGTATGTCCGAAGCACACAAGGCAGGATATCTATGTTGTGTTCATCGAAACCAGCCTACTCAGGTTTCACACTGAGTTTATAAATACATTTTAAAACATATTAACTATATGTATTACTGTGTTAGAGTGTCATTTTGTGTCATTTTGGTTGGTGGTGTGCCCTAGGATTTTGTAAATGTAAAAAAATGTGCCGCGGCTCAAAAAAGGTTGAAAAACACTGGTCTAAAATATCAAGGGAATAAGGTGATGCCATCAAAAAGGCTGCAACTAGATGTTCCTCTTCCTTAGCATGTATGCAGTGCTGAAATGGCATGGCCATGTCCCTTCATCAAGAGATGCAACTATGAGACATAGCAACAAAGAGTTTTCCATCTGACCCTTCCAACCCATCTTTTCTCAACTGCATCCTTCAAAACCTGGCCACTTTCTGGTTGGTGGAAAGCAGGGAGGCATCAGACAACTATCCAGCTATGTTCCTATAGCTGGAAGCACAGCAACAGCTATTCACAAAGATACCAGGGTTCATGGCATTGCTATCTTTCCAACTATAGATAGATATCTGAATGTTTTTTTATTACTTCCTTTGTTCTCCACTGATCAAGAAACAGTTTGGCTGAAGGGGGTCCACCATCAAGAAAATATGGGTTGGGGTATTTGGCATTTACATGGTTGGCAGTGAATTACAACCTTCACAATATCCAAAAAGGCCCTTTCCCTGCCTACGCAGTGGGCGGGGAAAGGCAATTACCTCCTCCCACGAAGGGAGACGATTGGTTCCTCAGATGGAAACTTCTGGGTGTGGGCGGAGGCTGCCTAAAGAGTTGGGGCAGCCTCCTCCTTCATTCCCACTTGAGGTGTTGACCCACCACTCCCGCCCAGTGACAGTATAGTGGTCGCCTTAGGGGCCGGGTAGGAATTTCCCCCCATTTCTATGTTCTAGGGGATTTTTTGCCTACCCTGTACTGTTATTGGGACTTTCTGGGATGGCGGTTCTATAAATAGGACAACGTAAATAGTTTAGGGTAATCCATTGACCCATATTCACTCATGCACTCTTCAAAGTTGGTTGGGCCAGTGCACAAATACACTCACTTGGACGGCTGTTGAAGGGGGATACCATTGGTCCAGAAATTTTGAGAGTCTGGTTAAGTATTTCCAGAGAGGTCTTCTTGTGTTTTCCTTGAGAGGCTGCCCAGTTTTGTGTTATAGGGGACTCAGGAGAGTTTCCCAGTGTAGCCGAGGGGACACGACCTCGGCTAGGCCACACCTTGTTCCCTTGACACCTGAGTTTAGTGAGGTTAAACTTAAATAGGTAACTTTAAAATAAAGGTTGCTCAAGTTTGATCCAATTACTGTTGTCTGTCTCGTTATTTCGGGGGTTGGAAGGTAAAAGTGAGTTGCAATGGTGTACATTCAACTAGTTAACCAACTGGATGTCATTTGTGCATCTTGAACTTCAAGTACTCATCACAACAGTCCTATAACCCAGTGTTTCCCAACCTTTTTTGAGCCACGGCACACTTTTTACATTTGCAGAATCCTGGGGCACACCACCAACCAAAATGACACTCTAACACAGTAATACATACAGTTAATATGTTTTTAAAATGTATTTATACACTCAGTGTGAAACCTGGGCCTGTTTCGATGAACACAACATAGATATCCTGGCAGGAATAGCAGAAAGACACAAACTTCCCACACAGAACTCCCATAACCAGGAGAAAATTTTCACCATAGAGTAGTATCTTTGGGATACTACTCACCACTTGCGCAGCTCCTTGGGGGTCAGTGGGGCGGCTCAGGTGGGCATCTCAGGGCTGGTGAAGCAGGCAGGAAGGAAGGCAGCGGGCAGGGAGCCGGAGGGAGGCCGAGAGTGGTTTCGCGCGCACCATGGAGGAGGAGCGGGAGGACCGGTGCTGGACTGAACCATCTGGCATTAGGCCCGGGGGGGGGGAGGCAAGGGGAGGTCTCTACTTGGGGAAAGGGAGGCGGGCCTTCCCAATTCATGGAGAGGGAGAAACCAAGTAGACAACAGGTGTGGGGGGGGGGGGTGTTTGTAATTTTGTGCCTTTATCGAGGTAGGTTTCTTAGGATTTTTATACTTTAACACACTAGATCAGGGCTGTCCAACTGGCGGCCCACAGGCCGTATACGGCCCCCAACCCCTTCCCCACGGCCCCCTACCCTCCTGCAAGATATCTGCTTTTTAAGATTTTAAAAAAAAAATTAAAATATTTTTTTTGAATATTTTTTTGGAATATTTTTTCCGAATATTTTTTATTTATTTTTTCCCGGCCCGGGGGGGGGGGGGGGCGGGAGGAGGAGCAGGCTCCCTTCCTCCTCCTCCTCCTTCCCTCCTCCCCCTCTCTCCCCCTCCTCCTTCTTCTCTCTCTTTTCCCCTTTCATTCCTTCCTTTCCCACCACTTGAAAGAAAGAGGGAAGGAGAGAGTGCACGAGTGAGAGGGGTGTGGCCAGAGCGAAAAAGGGCGGGGCCGAGTTTGGAGCGCGTGGGGGAATGCTCATCCATTCCTTTCCAGCTTCCTCCTCTTCTGAGGATTCCTGCCAAGTTTGGTCCTGATCCATCATTATTTGAGTCCACAGTGCTCTCTGGATAGAGGAGAACTACAACTCCCAAACTCAAGGTTCAGTACTTTCTGTTGCTCTCATGAGAGTTTAGGTTTGATTCAACATGGCTGAGGAATGCTTTGATTGTATTTTCCCCTTATAGCAGAAGGAGGTAGGACTGGATGGCCCTTGGAGGTCTCCTATTCTAGGAACCCATTGTAATTATTATTATTATTATTATCATCATCAGAGGCTGAATGGCCATCTGTGAGGATTGCTTTGATTGTGTTTTCCCCTTATAGCAGAAGGAGATTGGACTGGATGGCCCTTGGAGGTCTCCTATTCTAGGAACCCATTGTAATTATTATTATTATTATTATCATCATCAGAGGCTGAATGGCCATCTGTGAGGAATGCTTTGATTGTGTTTTCCCCTTATAGCAGAAGGAGATTGGACTGGATGGGCCTTGGAGGTCTCCTTTTCTAGGTACCCATTGTAATTATTATTATTATTATTATTATCATCATCATTAGAAGCTGAATGGCCATCTGTGAGGATTGCTTTGATTGTGTTTTCCCCTTATAGCAGAAGGGAGATTGGACTGGATGGCCCTTGTAAGTCTCCTATTCTAGGAACCCATTGTAATTATTATTATTATTATTATCATCATCAGAGGCTGAATGGCCATCTGTGAGGAATGCTTTGATTGTGTTTTCCCCTTATGGCAGAAGGAGATTGGACTGGATGGCCCTTGGAGGTCTCCTGTTCTAGAAACCCATTGTAATTATTATTATTATTATTATTATCATCATCATTAGAAGCTGAATGGCCATCTGTGAGGATTGCTTTGATTGTGTTTTCCCCTTATAGCAGAAGGAGATTGGACTGGATGGCCCTTGGAGGTCTCCTATTCTAGGAACCCATTGTAATTATTATTATTATTATTATTATCATCATCAGAGGCTGAATGGCCATCTGTGAGGAATGCTTTGATTGTGTTTTCCCCTTATAGCAGAAGGAGATTGGACTGGATGGCCCTTGGAGGTCTCCTACTCCAGGAACCTGTTGTTGTTGTTATTATTATTATTATTATTAGCAGAGGCAGAATGAATAGTATGCCTTATCATTCAGGGTTATAGGCCTGTGTGGAAGGGCCCTGGCTTCTTATTTGCCTTCCTTTCCACACATCTGAATAAAATCCCATGTTATTTGCTTTAAACCAGATTATATGAGTGTGGACTCCGATAATCCAGTTCAAAGCAGGTATTCTGGGCTATATGGCTGTGTGGAAGGGCCCTGAGTCCACACTGCAATATAATCCAGTTCAAAGCAGGTTTTGTGGGGTTTCCTGCCTGGATATTCTGCGTTATATGGCTGTGTGAAGGGCCCTGAGTCCACATTGCAATATAATCCAGTTCAAAGCAGGTTTTGTGGGGTTTCCTGCCTGGATATTCTGCGTTATATGGCTGTGTGAAGGGCCCTGAGTCCACACTGCAATATAATCCAGTTCAAAGCAGGTTTTGTGGGGTTTCCTTCCTGGATATTCTGCGTTATATGGCTGTGTGAAGGGCCCTGAGTCCACACTGCAATATAATCCAGTTCAAAGCAGGTTTTGTGGGGTTTCCTTCCTGGATATTCTGCGTTATATGGCTGTGTGAAGGGCCCTGAGTCCACACTACAATATAATCCAGTTCAAAGCAGGTTTTGTGGGGTTTCCTTCCTGGATATTCTGAGTTATATGGCTGTGTGAAGGGCCCTGAGTCCACACTGCAATATAATCCAGTTCAAAGCAGGGACTGGGACTTGACTCTGGGATTTTGGTGTTCATCTCTATCTCCAAGTCAAAGCCCCGGTGTCCTCCACAGACACCTCCAAGGCGGGGAGGGGGCGGAGCGGGGGGTGGGGCCGGGGTGGCGCGGGGGAGGGGCGGAGCCGGGGGCGGAGGCAGACCCTTCGGCCCCCCAGGTCATCAGTAACCGGAATTCCGGCCACAGGTCCGGTAGAAGTTGGACAGCCCTGCACTAGATTCTCCCCCCTCCCCTCCTGGAGGTTCCAATTTCCCATGGCACACCTGATGATCGCTCACGGCACACTAGTGTGCCCCGGCACACTGGTTGGGAGACACTGCTATAACCATTTCCAAGTGCAGACCTTCCAGCAGTTTAAACTTCTACCAAGACTCCCAAGTTTAGTGTCCTACCAAGACTTCATTGCTCAGTCACGAAGAAGCCGTGCTGGGGAAAAATACTTGGCATAACATCAGTCACAATCCACAACAATATATTATTGCTGAGGGAACAATATTTTTCCTTTTTTTATTAAACTCTTTGAGGGGGAGTCTAAGTATTTTGTCCAAAACTATACATGCACATAGTTTAAAATGCTTTGATCATCTTTTAAATTGCTAATTTGTTGAATAGGTTTTTAGGTCGTTGAAACTACTCCTTGATGAGTCATATGTTTAAGACTGTCCCAAATTATTTAAATTGAAGCCTGAGATTTTAGGATGGAAAATGGGGTATAAATATAATTTTTAAAAATTATTATTTGTTAACTCCACTCTAAACTCTTACCAGTAGTCAATACTGCACAGGCCCGGATTACCCATAAGGCCACCCGAGGCCATGGCCTCGGGCAGCACGTTTGGGGGGGGGACAGCGGATCCGGACCCCCAATTTCTTTTTAAAAAATCCCCCCAAAAATTCACCAAAAAAATGGCGCATGCGCGGCCGCCCCCTCCCTTTGCTCTGCTTTAGGAGGGAGGGAGAGAGGATCGGCTCCGCTCCTTACTCCGCCCCCGCCTCCTCGCTGGATTGAAGGAAGGAGGGCGGGGCGAGGAGGAGAAAGAGGCACCCTCCCGCCACGCATCCTGTGCGCCGCCCACCCCTTTTCGGTGGGGCTGGCGCGACACAAGGCAGGAGGGGTGGTAGTGGGACTCCTCTCTGCTTCCTCCGTGGTGTGGCATCACCAGGCAGGGAGGAGGAGGCGAAGATGCGCCGCTGCCCCTCCTCCCTTGCACGGCGTGGCAACGCAAAGGTGGAGCGGCAGTGGCGCAGCTTCTCTCCGCCTCCCTGGCTTGGCGTCGGCAGGCAGGGAGAAGGAGGCGGAGAGAAGTCGCGCTGCCGGCCCTCCTCCCTTGTGTCGTCACGCCACGCAAGGGAGGAGGGGCGGCGGCATGGCTTCGCCTCTTCCTCCCTGCCTGGAGACACCATGCCAGGGAGGAGGCAGAGAGGAGTCGCGCCAGCCCCGCCAAAAAGTGGTGGGCGGCGTGCAGGACGCGCGGCAGGAGGGCGCCTCTTTCTCCTCCTCGCCCCGCCCTCCTTCCTTCAATCCGGCGAGGAGGGGCAGAGCTGGGGGGCGGGGAGGGGCAGAGCCGGGGGCCAGGGAGGGGTGGAGGCAGACCCTTTGGCCTAGGGCGGCAAAAGGGCCTGATCCGGGCTTGATACTGCAAGCTGCTGCTGCTATTAACCAAGCCAGACATCTGCACGTAGTCATTTCCTTTGGCCTGGAGCTGTGCCCACCAAAACTAGAGTATTTTCACCCATCTCTCTGACTTGGAAACATGATCCTCTGGGCCAGGTTCTGGGATCTAACAATCCTAATTTTGCAGAGTTTGGGAAAAATTTCTTCTTGGACTTCAAGATCCGCAATCAGCATGGCCTGAAGTATTTCAAGTGCTGTTAGTTTACTTTTTTGTGGTGTAACTTGGTTAACAGTTGAGTCTTCCGTTAACCCATATTGTAGTCTAATAGCTGAGAAAGGAAGAAAGCCACCCAGCAATTCATCTCCAGAAACTTCCCTGTACAAAAAATGCTGCATATATAGAATTTGAACCTGTAAAGTGCTGAGCCTTCAGTCTTGCATGGACGCATACTGGCACTCGTCACCAATAATTAGTCACACAGACTTTGATGGGATTGTTGCTAGCATTTCAAGCCAGCGCATATGTGCTCCAACAGGTCAATAGATCAAGCTAGACTGCTGAACACGGTAACAACCAATGTCGGACTCATACTACTTTCAGAGAGGTCGATATTTATCTTAGATTTTCCTTGGCGTTAGCTGTTTGATTTTTATTACAGCGTCCATCTTCAGAAAGCTTTATGTTTACAACATCCACAGTGGCAAGTTTTGAGAGCAGGCGTGATAGACTTGTGGGTACAAAGAATCAAAAGAGTGCGCAAGTGAAGGAAGATCTGTTCAGTGGAGGTCAGAGATTGCTCTATTTTATAAACAACGAGCTGAGGACCCGGCGGTGCCCGGGTTATTTGAGGAAGGCATTGTGTGCCAAGGTTGGTTTCTATTAGATGTTTATGTGGCTTGCAGTGGTCTCAGGAACTTAGTGAAGGTACTGCGAGGGGGCCATGGTGCATCCCCCTCCAAACAGCACCAGGATGTTGAGTGGGTCATGGGGGCTGTGTGTGTCACATTTTGTCTTGATCATTCTCTGGGTGAGGGTTGCAGTGGTGTCTGGAAGTGAGGGAAGGTACTGGAAGTCTCAGGATGAGTGTTGCAGCGGTTTCAGAAAGTGAGTGAAGGTACTTCAAATCCCATCATCCGTGGTCTGTCCCACTCAAAACTGCACCAGTAAGTAGAGTGGGTCATGGGTACTTTGTGTGCCAAGTTTGGGTCTGGTCTGTGATGTATAGGGGCTGCAGTGTTGTTTGGGAAGTGAATGAGGTGAAGGTACTGCAAATCCCATCATTCGTGGCCCATCCTGCCCTAAACCACACCAGGTTGTGTAGTGGGCCTGTGGGCCCCTATTTGCTATGTTTGGTCCTGATTTGTCATTGCTGTGGGCCGTAGTGGCTGCGTGCCTGAGGCCTTTTGCTTTCTCTCCGAGTCACCTTAGAAGTGTATTGGGTGAAGGTACTGAGCATTCCATTTCCAACAGAAAAAAACCTGTCAACTGGCTAACTTCAACTCCAGCCATTTATGCCTGCCTCGGGCCCTTCCCTTTCCTCTCTGTGCTGTGTTGGAATGTTGGGAGGCTGGCCAATCACAGCCATTTATGCAAATAATCCGACAGATGCAGCCAATCGAAACGCTGGCACATATTCGCTCGGTCGCACCACCCACCCACCGCCCACAAATACTGACTTTTATTATATACATAGATAGTAGGCATGAGAAAAATGAAACGGAAATTAAAAGGATTCGTAAGAGATTAGTATGTAATGGGACTTTTGAGCTTTTACGGATCGCTGCCGCGAACCCGGAAGTAGACTTCCTTTTACGGTGCTTGAGGCCAACAATTTGCGTTAGGATCGTAATAAATTCTTAATTATTGTACTACGTACTCACTTCTCCCTGTCTTCTCCCCCTCATTTCCTTCCCGCCTTCATTCAGCTTCTTCTTTTTCCCGCATTTCTATGGGGAACTGGAAGTGACGCTGCTGCTAGGTAGGCAATGCATTCTGGAAAGTGTAGTCCTCCATGCTTCCCCCCTCCTTCTCTTCCCCGTTGCTCTGCTGCCATGCCCCATCGCAGGGGCCAGCTTCACACACACACACACGCGCGCGCTTCTCCTCCTCTCTCTCCCTGCGCTCTCTCAGATGCTTCTCTTCCCCGTTGCTCTGCCATGCCCCATCGCAGGGGCCAGCTTCAGCCCTCCAGGTACGTGTTTTGGACTTCAACTCCCACCATTCCTCACAGCCTCAGGCCTCTTCCTTTTCCTCTCAGCCTGGGCAAACTTGGGCCCTCGCTCCCTCAGGATCGGGGTGAGAGAGAGGCAGCGAGGAGCGAGGTGGGGGCTCCTCCTCCTTTTCTTTTGCTGCTTCCAAGAATAGAATACCCCCCTCCCTCCCTCCTTCCCTCCCTCCTTCCTATTTGGAGAGTCCCATCTAGAATTCAGTGTGGTTTATTCAAGTTTTGGCCTACAACTCCCAGAAATCCCAGCCAATTTACCAGCTGTTAGGATTTCTGGGAGTTGTAGGCCAAAACCATCTGGAATGCGCATGCTCTGGCATACGAATTACTAACGAATTTCGTTAGTACTTAAGTTACATTTCTGAAATTTTGGGGAAATTTTTTGTAAGTCTTTCTTTTACTAATAAAAAATCCCCCCCTTGATTTTAGAATCGCCATTTTTGGATTCGAAACCATGCCTAATAGATAGCTGTTCGGCTATACAGAAACTAGAGAAGAGTCTTGAGAAGCTCTCTAATTCAGGTTTCCTTTCGTAGCTCTTATGGTTCTAAACTTTCTGTCCTTTTCCATTTCGGGCATTTATCAATTCCTGGGTAAAACATAGGCATGATGCCCTACCTCCACCCTCTTGTCATTATTTCAGTTCCCCTCAGTACACTCTTGGGGTGCATCTGCATTCTAAAATTAAGGCAGTTTGACACCACTTTAACTACCATGGTTCAGTGCTAAGGAATCATGGGAGCTACAGTTTCATAAGGTCTTTAGCCTTTTCTGCCAAAGGGTGCTGGTGTCTCATCAAACTACGAGTCCCAGGGTTTCCTAGCATTGAGACATGCAGTTCAAATGGCATCAAACTGCTTTGATTCTGCAGTATAGATGGACACTCAATGAGAAAGAGACCCCACACAGTCGGCCCCATGCAAGCAACTGTAAAACTTTGTTCCATAGGCAGGGTCATAGCCAGGATTTTGATTCGGGAGGGGCTGAGTTTGATGGGGGGGGGGCTGAGTCTGAGTGAGAGAGGGTCTACACTAGCAAACCTTTTGTTTCGTTATCCCAATACTCGCATGCATATGGGATATATCGAGCATGGTGATCAGATCATGCTATGAATACACATAACAGTTTAAATAATGTACCAGTAAGGCATTCTCGTGGACCACCCTGAGAATTTCAGGGGGGGGGGTTAAGCCCCTCACCCCCCCCCCCCGGATACATGCCTGCCCATAAGGAATGTGCCCATATTTCAAACTTATCCCTTTCATATGTACAATCATAAGTATACACACACATAGTAGGAGGAGGGTAAAAAATGTTGGCGGTGGGCTTATTTTGATCAAATAACTAAAATAACAAGCAAATGGAGCGTTTACTTAATCTCTGTTCATGAAGTAACATTGAATTACAGTAACTTGCATACCTGCTCTCTACAGCTCAACGCAACAAGGCTCCGAGCTCTCCTGCTTTGCTCCCCTATCTCCTCTGTGTAGCATCTACTCGCCTGAAGAAGAGGTTGAGAAATCATATTTCCTACTTTCCTATACACCAATATTTCAAAATCCCCCAGATCAAACACTTCAAGTGCCAATCCTTTTGGATAAGGGATACCCATAGATATTGTCTATGGTAACTTTCTGAATCCCTTTGCAGAGTTGGGCTTAGGAGATATAAAAGGTAAATGTTTCCCCTTGACATTAAGTCTAGTCATGTCCGACTCTGGGGTGTGTGTGTGTGCTCATCGCAATTTCTAAGTGGAAGAGCAGGCATTTTCCATAGACACCACGAAGGTCATGTGGCCGGCATGATTGCATGGAGCACTGTTGCCTTCCCGTCAAAGAGGTACCTATTGATCTACTCACATTTGCATGTTTTGGAGCTGCTAGGTTGGCAGAAGCTGGGGCTAGCAGCAGGAGCTCAACCCTCTCCCCAGATTCGAACCACCGACCTTTTGGTCAGCAAGTTCAACAGCTCAACGATTTAACCCCACTATGCCACCAGGAGCTTGTGGTTTTATAAATTATAAGGAAACGTGGTTTTATAAATTATAAGGATTTTTACGAGCTGGTTTGATCGTATTGTATATTTTGTATATATAATTAAAGACACAAAGAAATACTATGTAATCCTCTCCATTATTGGAATATGTATTTGCATTGTAACCAGGAAGAAGTCTGCAGCTTGGATAGTAACATATGTTTTTCAGTACAACAAACAAAAAAATAAAGCATCTCTCATCGGGATATTCTTGGAACATCTGCATTTTATGATATCTCATTTCTACGCAATAGCTACAATATAAAAAAAGAACAATTGCTAAGGAAGCAAGGGCCCCAATTACACATGGATGATATCTTTGTTGGTGATCCACTTAGTAATATTGCCATGAGTAAAATATTAAATGTAACAAGCACAGATGTTACAAGAGCTGCTAGAATACAGATGCCCTACGATTTGCAGTGTGGGAGAAAGATCTCTTTGAGAAGAATACAGATTCTGTTTCTGTTTAAGAGAACACACCAAATGTTCCCAAACATCAAAACAGAGGCTGAGAGAGTGTGACTTGTCCAAGTGGGTTTCCATGGCCGTGGAAATTTGAGCCCTGATCTCTAGAGTCTTGGTCTATGTCACGATGCACGGACTTGACCGGCCCCTTAATCACACACATAGAGACGGACTGAAGGCTAACTACTTTATTGAATATATAAAAACAGTTCAAAAGGTATATTGTCCATAAAAATAGCAAAAGCAATCCAAAGGCAAAAAGCAATCAAATGTCCAAAACAACTTGGTAAAGTATCCAAAAGACTTGGCAAGGCTCCGCACAGCAATGTGGATTCAGGAACAAGGCAAGGTACAAGATGCAAAACAAGACTTGGTAAGCCACTAGCCAACCTAGCTCCGTTGACCAGCTTCGCTTCACGTCTGCTCAGAAGAGACGTGGCCGAGTACTGAGGATCCGTTCCCACGGATCCTATACTTAATCTTTCTGCCGAGGTCCCCGACGCTCTAGGCTTCGTCGTCTCCAATCTCTGCTGACGGACCTCGGCCTGTCTAGGCTATGGTACCAGCCCCTCCTGCTAGTCTCGATGTCCCGTCTCCTATCGAAAGCACGGCCTTGCCTCCCAACATCTGCTGCCCTATCTCCGTGAGAGCTCTCCTCCCTAGATTCTTCCCAGCCGCTCTCTTCCATGTTTTCACTCAAAGGATCCTGTGAACCTCTCCCCCCTGGCCATTCATAAGTTTCGCTATCACTGCTTTCCATTTGCACCTGGTTATCTGTCTCGTCGTAAGGGTCAGGCCAACCTTCATCCCAAGCCAAGCTTTCTGTGGGAGAAGGAGGCCCAGTGATGGGAAACTCTCCTTCTGCTAACCCTTCTAAATCCTCTTCAGAATCCATCTCCGCTGCTGCAGGCCCCAATGCCAATGGGACCCCCGGGCCTGTCCCCTGCCCCCCAGCCACAAAGGAGAACTGCTGTGCTACAGTCTAACATTCAGACCACTACATTGTGCAGATGTGATACCATATAATAATATCATATATAAGTTGAGCTTTAGGATTGACTCTGACTGTAACCAAAAGGACATGATGTTCATCAGAGAAAAGGGGATGGCGACAGTGCCCCCCGAGACAGAAAATTGGGCAGAAATAACGCAATCCAGATTTTCAGCAAACTCCAGAGTATCTCCTGACTTTGACTAAAGTGATGCAATGGGGGGGGGAGATAGCACCAGGCTATATGAAACGTTATGCGACAAATAAAGTAACAGTAAATGAGTATAAATGCATATATATTGTGTCACAACATCTTAAGCACGAAACATGGTCATGGAGAGATCATATAAGCATCATGAATACATAGCATGGTAAGTACCAGTACAAAGCACAATGAAAATAATGATGGCGGTGAGCTCGCTGATGGAAACGGCGAGCTAAGACGCCCAGGCTCCGGCGAGGAGAGGCAATGATGATAACAGCAGGCCCGGGTCCCCGACGCTTTCCCAACCCACAAAGTTCACAAAGTTCACAAATGGAAATAATAATAGGCACAGTCTCACAGATGAAATGTCCGGGTGGGAGGGAGCGTCCAAGGGCCAACGAAAGGGTCTTGCGCGCCTTCGTTTCACCCCCGTAGGGGCTTCCTCAGGGCCAGGGGCGGGGCCTGAATGACGTAATCGCGTGAGCGTCCTCACGAAGTCATGGCACTAGAGTTATAATAGTATAGAGTGACAAGACTGCAAATATCATAGAGTAATTCCACTATAATTACAACAAAAGCTATCTACAAAAGGGAAACAGCATGGGGAATGGAAGAAAATAACATCTTAACAAGCTAACACTCTATATAGAGGCTGGTAGAAGTAACATACCACAGCAGAGGACAACGGAGCACCGCAGAAGTGGGCAGTATCAACCGACACTGGGCTGGAGGCCCCGAGGTGGAAAAACAGGGCTCTTAAATAGGGTGGTACACAGGTGTGTGTTATATGAGTAATTCACTGACGGATAATTTTTCGTATAAACCACTAGGGGTCTCTGTATTTAGGAAATTATCCATTTATTTTCCAGACGAAGAAGGGTCTTTTTTATGTCAGAGTGAGGCTGTGGGTGTATCTTTTCTAAAACAGTAACAGTGAAATTATCATACCTTGGGTTACATGTTTTGAAGTGCATATAGAGCACTGAGTTATCATACCCTGTATGGAAGCGAGATCTATGTTCGCACACCCTAGTCTTCAACTCTCTTGTCGATAAACCGACATAGAGACCCCCGCAACACCCACAAATTAAACAATATATTATGTTTTTGAATTACATGTGGCCCATGTATTGATCTTGTGTATCTTGTTGTTTGTGGGGTTTTGGATCTGAGTTAAAGGAGAGATGTGTCTGCAGATACTACATCTGCCGCATTTCTTAACGCCAGGAGGTAGGGGGATAGAAGGGGGGGAAGGATCAATCATATAGTCTTTGGAGTGTACAAGTAGGTCTTTGAGATTCTGTGATCTCTTGTATGCGATGAGTGGTGGATTTTCTAGTCCCGGGATGGAACTTACCAGGGGCCAAAAGTTAGTAATAATTTTTTTAATATTACTAGAATGAGGTGATAAAGTCAATGGCCAGATGACTCTGGAAGGCGATGTTTTTGCTCTGGGAGTTAATAATTGGTTCCTAGGTGTATTAGTTGCTCGGTGGAGGGCCGAATTTAACACCCTGTCAGGATAACCCCTGCGTTTTAGATTGTCAAGAAAAAGATGGGCGTCATGGGTGAAGTGGTGTGGGAAGGAAGAGTTTCTTTTTAGTCGTATCAGAGAGGAGTAAGGTAAGTTGTTTTTAAGGTGGTGGGGGTGAAATGAGGAGTAATGGAGGAGGGAGTTGGTGTTTGTGGGTTTAGAGAAATTTCTCACTTTTATTTGATTGTTGTGAGTAAAAATGGTTAAATCAAGAAAATTCACCTCCTCTGTACTACACTCAAAAGTAAAAGTCATGTTAGGGTGCCAGTTATTCATCCAATCTTGGAAGTCCCTCATGTTAGTTTGTCCATCCACGATACATAGGATGTCATCAATGTATCTAAAGAAAAATTTAATGTGTCCCGAAAAGTGGACATGTTCCTCCGAGAAAAGATATGTGTCTTCTAAAGATCCCACAAAGATGTTAGCCACCGTAGGGGCAAGGGCCTGACCCATAGAAATTCCCCCCACTTGCAAATAATACTGGTCTCTAAATTGAAAATAATTATAATCAAAAATGTACACTCCAAAGACTATATGATTGATCCTTCCCCCCCTTCTATCCCCCTACCTCCTGGCGTTAAGAAATGCGGCAGATGTAGTATCTGCAGACACATCTCTCCTTTAACTCAGATCCAAAACCCCACAAACAACAAGATACACAAGATCAATACATGGGCCACATGTAATTCAAAAAACATAATATATTGTTTAATTTGTGGGTGTTGCGGGGGTCTCTATGTCGGTTTATCGACAAGAGAGTTGAAGACTAGGGTGTGCGAACATAGATCTCGCTTCCATACAGGGTATGATAACTCAGTGCTCTATATGCACTTCAAAACATGTAACCCAAGGTATGATAATTTCACTGTTACTGTCTTAGAAAAGATACACCCACAGCCTCACTCTGACATAAAAAAGACCCTTCTTCGTCTGGAAAATAAATGGATAATTTCCCTAAATACAGAGACCCCTAGTGGTTTAAACGACAAATTATCCGTCAGTGAATTACTCATATAACACACACCTGTGTACCACACTATTTAAGAGCCCTGTTATTCTACCTCGGGGCCTCCAGCCCAGTGTCGGTTGATACTGCCCACTTCTGCGGTGCTCCCGTTGTCCTCTGCTGTGGTATGTTACTTCTACCAGCCTCTATATACAGTGTTAGCTTGTTAAGATGTTATTTTCTTCCATTCCCCATGCTGTTTCCCTTTTGTAGATAGCTTTTGTTGTAATTATAGTGGAATTACTCTATGATATTTGCAGTCTTGTCACTCTATACTATTATAACTCTAGTGCCATGACTTCGTGAGGACGCTCACGCGATTACGTCATTCAGGCCCCGCCCCTGGCCCTGAGGAAGCCCCTACGGGGGGTGAAACGGCGCGCGCAAGACCCTTTCGTTGGCCCTGACGCTCCCTCCCACCCGGACATTTCATCTGTGAGACTGTGCCTATTATTATTTCCATTTGTGAACTTTGTGAACTTTGTGGGTTGGGAAAGCGTCGGGGACCCGGGCCTGCTGTTATCATCATTGCCTCTCCTCGCCGGAGCCTGGGCGTCTTAGCTCGCCGTTTCCATCAGCGAGCTCACCGCCATTATTATTTTCATTGTGCTTTGTACTGGTACTTACCATGCTATGTATTCATGATGCTTATATGATCTCTCCATGACCATGTTTCGTGCTTAAGATGTTGTGACACAATATATATGCATTTATACTCATTTACTGTTACTTTATTTGTCGCATAACGTTTCATATAGCCTGGTGCTATCTCCCCCCCCATTGCATTGCTGATTTATGTGGAACAGCCTTTCTCTTTCACTCTTTGACTAAAGTGAGACAAAAGTAGATTAAACTCAGAAAACCTGAGAAACTCACCAGAAATTGTTTTACATTGTGGACAGAACACAGACAAAACTAGCCACTGGTACAAAATATTAAGCCATCAGCCAATGATAAGAGACAGCAAGAAAGGGTTGAAATGACATCCAAGCCCTTTCTGAGAATGGCGACAGAGCTCTCGAATGACAAATTCACTTCCTGATTGGGGCGCTGTTCTCAATATCGCTTCAATTATCGGAAGTCCGAAAAAAATCCAAAAATCGGAATTATCTGATTATTGGAAACAGGCCTAGCAATCAGCAGGTGTAATGAAGAGTAAGTCACCTTTTCCTTTTCGTCTTATTGCTGCATCCGTTTTAATATCTTTCTGTAATCCACCCACCATCACATTATTGCATCTTGTTTTGTTTACTTTGACAATCAGGAATGTCTAAATATTCCTGCCTATCTGAAGTTGAAATCTTAGGATGGAACCATGGTAGTTCAAGTAGACACATGATGTTATAACTGTGTAGCAAAAACAACGCAGGTTGTACTATAACAGGGCTGTCCAATTGCTGGCCCGGGGCCGTACACGGCCCCCCAGCCCCTTCCCTCCGGCCCCCTAAGCTTTTGAATAAAAAATAAAAATTGAAAAATAAAATAAATAAAAATTTAAAAAAATACCTACTTCCGGGTTCGGAGCAAGTATCACGAGAATACGCAATCCACACGGGATTTCGCTGTCAACGCGAGATCACGCCGGTGTTGACAGCAAAATCCCGTGTGGATTGCGTATTCTCGCGATACTCTTCGGCTACTCTACTACTGGATCGTTGAGGCCCACAGACGCGATTAGGACCTTCTTCGACTCAGTCGGTCATCGCCTCTCTCGTTGTCCGAGTACTCCTGGATCCTGTGCGTTTGGAAAAGGTAGGCCGAAGCAGGGGGCTCCTCAGGGGGCTCCTGATTCCCTCCCCCCATCTCCCCTCATGTATTAAATATAAAATTAAATATATTTAAAGATGAAATAAGGGGAGATGGGACACATTAAAATAAGGGGGGAGAGGAAAATGGAATTAAATATATTTAATATTAAATTAAAATAAGGGGAGGGAGGATGGAATTAAATATATTTAATATTAAATTAAAATAAGGGGGAGGGGAGGATGGAATATATTTAATATTAAATTAAAATAATTTAATATCTTATCCCTGCATTTTATCTCAGTAAAAGATTATATTTAACTGTATGCATGCAGGGGCGGGGGTGGAGCCGGGGGCAGGGAGGGGTGGAGCCAGGGGCGTGGGCAGACCCTACGGCCCCCCAGGTAATCAGTGACCGGAATTCAGGCCTCTGGGCCGGTAGAAGTTGGACAGCCCTGTACTATAAGATAAGTCACCACATAAGTCACCATACAGAATACATGTACTTTCATACTATTTTCAGTGACTTTGGATGATATGAACTTTATTCTTAACTCTCCTTTTTGTCTTTTGGATAGGAGGATAGGAGGCAAAATGGCGCCACAGTAAGCAGCTCGGTGGAGGTGCTCCGGCTGCAAACGCTGGAATCTGCCTGTTTGACTTGTCTTTTTGCTGGTTATATCAGCTTGTTGGCATATTTTTGAGCTTTTATTAGCTCATTTAGCCAAGCCTGAGATGGAATATGTTTTCGTTACCAAAGGACTGCTGTCTTTACTTATATAGATAAGATAAGACGCCGCCGCAGTAAGCAACTCAGTGGGAGTGTTCTGGCTGCAAACGCTGGAGCCTGCCTGTTTGCTTTGTTTGACTATATTTTGCTGTCCTTTGTTGATCATCTCGGCTTTGTGGATATTTTTGGACTTTTATAAGTTGCCGAGCTTGCTCTGCTGGGATTTGTCCTATAAAAGTGTTCATAGATGGCGCCGGCGTGTGAGCGCCCTATGGGAGAGCTCCAACCGAAGATGCCAAACTTTGTGGCTTTACCTGCCCTGAACGACAGAAACACCCCGATTGGCGCAACAACACATCTAGATCCCCGGTATGTGGTATCGCCGATACGGGAGCCCGAGCTGGGGAGAGATGGGGAACCGGGAGTGAGGAGAGACGAGCTGGCGGGACGCTGGGTCCTTGGTCCAGTGACCGCCATGACGGCAAGATATTTGAGGTCCTTGAAAAAGAAGGAACCAGCGGGCCAGACACCCACGACGCGGAGGAGCCTTGTTACACCGAACCTGGCTCCACTGGCTTCATATGGGAATTCAACTAAGCATAAGCTAAGGTCGCATCCTGATAGTATCGATCATCTTACGATCGAAAACCTATGCAGAGAGTACGATCAACTGTCACAGTGCTTCACTCACTTTGGTGATTTACTGAGAAGATTGAGTACTTCACAATCTACTGATCTTAGACCTGATTCCAGAATCTCAACACCAGACCCTCCATGGCATGAAACCCCTGAGCTTTGCTGGGACTATTCCTGGGACCTCCCAGTCGAGAAAACCAAGGAAGAACAGAGAGCCATAGAGGAGCTACCGATGGAGGAAGGGGGAGAGCAATGGTCGAGTCACACACCTTGGCTGAATATCTGGGAACCGAGGAGGAGCCGGCCATGCCGAACCTGGAAGCCCTGGACCTGGAGGCCCTTGACTGGGAGGCCTTCAACATCCAGGATCCTGGAGAGGAACCGAGAGCCCCCAGCGTTACCCTGAGTGACAGGAGACCACACCCCGATTGGCGCGACAACACATCTAGATCCCCGGTATGTGGTATCGCCGATACGGGAGCCATGAGGAGAGAGGCCCCAGGAGGCTCCTTCAAGATGGCGCCTGTCCTTGGGGACGCCGGCATGGAGATTGCCGCCAAGATAGACGCCACAGGACTGATCCCCCTGCACAAGCACGGACATCTGCGCAAGCGTGGCCATCGAGCGAGGAAGAGACGGAGATAGCATTGTTCCTTCCCTGGCACCACTTCCGGTGATCACCGCGAAGGAGCTCTAGGAGCTGACACTAGGACATTGAAGCTCACCCAGAGTGCCTTGGGTGCGGCAATGAATTCCTCTGGATGTGTCACACCCCAGCCTGGACCTCAACCCGGTTCCTTAGCCAAACCAAACCAAAGCCATGTTGTTTCTGGGCTGCCAGCTAGGCCAGAAAATCAGCTTCTACAGAAACAGAAGCCTCCAGTTCAAACCATGTTCAAGGCCAGGCGAAACTCAGCTTCACCCTGGACTGATAAGCAGCGCTGGGAAAGTAGAGGCGAGTTAACTCCTTTTCGCCCAAGTGCAGGCACTAATGAGTTCACATTCCAAACTGATGTGGGAGGCTTGAAAAAGCCCAGCTGGAGAGCAGCTCATGGGACCCAGTTGCGGCGCACCTTTGCGTCGTAAGGATGAAAGCCTTTGAGACCTATAAGAGTTGGGACTGAGAGATGTGTAGTATCTCTTGTCAACGTTTGGATTCAAGTCTTCATGGAACCCTGCCTAGACTATTGAGCCTCCAAGCCTTTGAACTCTATTTGTCAAGCCTTTGTCTCCAGAACCTATCCCTGGAATTGGCCCATCGGGGCACAAAGACTCTTTTTACTTATTGGAACCTTATTTTGCTTTTGGACTATTGCTTTGCAATAACCTGATGCTTGAGGGCATCCCTGGACTATAATTCTATCTTCTTTGCTCTTTTCATTATTCTAAATAAAGCATTTAACCTCAGCTGGTTTTCAAGTGGTTTATTGAGGGATCTTTCAGGCCTACAGTGCAACAGGATGTGGTTTCCAGCGGGGCGAAGCCCACCATCGTCGCTTCCGCTCCAGAACGTTTTGAGGCGTGGGCTTCGGGAGTTGGAGATGGAAGGCACTACTACAACCAGGAGAAGGTGAACTAAAGAGGTGAATAACTCCCCTATCTACTAGAGTCGAGAAATCCCTAAATCACCTGACTCATGACTTGCCCCCTCCACCTAGAAGACCGATTCTCCCTGGGTTCCAGTGTAAACCCGCAAGGCTTGGAGGTCGACCCCTTGGATCTCACCTTCCCTCTTGGTCCCTCAAACATCAACGGGCCTCACTTGAGGCTACTGCCTCTAGCACTTTTTGTTGCAGTTAGTATTATGTGTTGTGGTAGTACTAGGTAATTAAGCTGTTTTTTATATGTATACTGTGTTTGTATCATGCCTTTGTTGTAAACTGTAAACACACTCAAGGTCATAAATTAAACACACAATGAAGAATATAACAATGAACTTCTATTCAGTCATTGGCAGTGATAGCAATGCATCAATATACAAGATTTACACAGGCCGCAAATAGCACATAAATCAACCCCCATAAACACAAAATTAGCAATACACAAGCAAATGCTGAGGTATGCAATGAACCAAGGCGAATTCACAATAGGGCATTGGCGGGAAGCAGCATACAAACCCGCTGGAGAGAGTCCTCACAAACACAAATCATATAGTTCGCCAAAAGTCCTGGGGCATACCCAATGTGAAGGCGAAGAGGGTGATGCAGTGAGAAGCCAAGGTGGGACGCTCGGAGGGGCCGCAACGGTTGAAGTGCGAGGCCATGATCCGTTTCGCAGATTGCTTCGTCAGGCGGCTGTATCTCGCCAGGCAAATGCCTCGTCACAGGAGACACATTCTAAATAACAATAATAACAACATAAGGAAAAGACCCTTCTCTGCAATAAAAACGTGGAGGAGGTAGCTAGCCTACCTAGGTTGGAGGACTTCCAATGCACCATTGCTCCTGTGGACCCAAGGGGTATGATCCACTGAAATCGCAGGTGTTAAGTATGCTCGCACCTGGGCCCCACTCACGTGAGTAGGGCCGTAAGGGGGAGGGGCTCGTTGAGCCCGACTGGATACTCGGATTGGAGATTATGAATCCACCAGGTTTCACGCCTGATAAGGGCATCATGGTTATTAGCATGCACACTAGTGATAACTCTTTCCAGGGCTGCGAATCTAAAAGATTCAGGGTTATGGCCATGTGTCAGAAAGTGGCGATATAAAATGGTGTTGTCCTGTGATGTACGTATCCTGGAACGATGTTCCGAAATGCGAGTACGTAAGGTGCGTGACGACATCCCCACGTAGTACTGGCCACACCCACAGATGATGACGTAGATAGTATTCTCCGTGTTGCAATTGAGGAAATCCCGAATGATGAATAATTTTCGCGTCTACAAACTAACAATGTCATTGCAACGTAATGCTTGGGAACAGGATGAACAACCCCCGCATGGCCAAAAGCCTGAGGTGGAGTGAGTAAACGCACGGTTTCTGGATAACATGGAGTGTACAATCAAGTCCTTGAAACTGCTTGCGCGCTTATACGCCACCATGGGGGATTTGCGGAAAGCCGGAATGGGAGGCAATATATCCCAATACTTTTTGACAATACTGACAATCTCACGGCTGTGGGGAGTGAAGGTCAGGGGCCAAACCACATGAGCTTGGGGAGGTTTGCGCCTTTTAGTTAAAAGAGAGTCTCTACAAATACCATTGGCCTTAATTCGAGCCTGTTGCATGACCCGCAATGGGTATCTTCTAGAGCTTAGCTGGTCACTGAACTTATCCGCGTCGTTGTGAAAATCAACGATGCGGGATGAATTCCTCTTGAGTCTAAGAAACTGGGAATAAGGGAGGCTGTTTCTCAAGGATGGTGGATGATGGCTCCTGTAATGGAGAATAGAGTTCTTGTCCGCTGGCTTCTTAAAGCAGCGTACTCCCAATTTGTTTCCTATTTTGAAGACTGATGTGTCCAAAAAATTGACAGTATCTTGACTGTACTCCATGGTGAATTGGATTGCTGGAAATTCAGACATAGGGGTGTCCTTACACAGGAGGATGAAACAATCATCTATATATCGCCCGAAGAACTTTATGAATCTGGCTGGGGATAATGGGTCATGTAGAAAACTCTTCTCTAAGTGTCCCATATAGAGGTTGGCTATTGAAGGGGCGCAACTCTGGTCCATCGAAACCCCGTTGACTTGTAAATAAAAATCAGGCCCAAACACAAAATAATTGTATTCAAACAGGCAGTCAATGAGTTCGATGAGAAATGAAGACGGTGGAAACATGTTGCGGGGCCTAGAGTCAAACACATCCAGTAGCAAGGTCCTGGCCTCCGGAAGAGATATTGAAGTGTACAGTGATTTCACATCACAAGTTGCCATAATATCTTGGTGGTCAATCTGGAGGGCTTCTATCTTTTGGATGAAATCCGTGGTATCCAATATATTTGTTGTAAACTGCCCCGAGCCCACGGGGAGTGGCGGTCTATAAGCATGAATAAAAAAATAAATAAAATTTTGTGGTGACTTATCTTATAGTACAACCTGTGTTGTTTTTGCTTGCAGTGAGTTAGGCTACCCGTTGTCTTTCAGTTATAACTGTGTAGCCTGAAAGAGCTTCAGATGATGATCCTACAACTGTTACAGGTAGTAATAGCTAGGAATCAGGCTGTGCCAGAGACAAGACCACTTTAACCGATGGCTAGAACAGTCAACAAAGAAGGCACTGA
Source organism: Anolis apletophallus (assembly GCA_030556195.1). Taxonomy (NCBI): domain Eukaryota; kingdom Metazoa; phylum Chordata; class Lepidosauria; order Squamata; family Anolidae; genus Anolis; species Anolis apletophallus. Next base: position 8,288,744 of record JARBWK010000009.1, on the reverse strand, counting down.
AAGCAGCAATCTAATCCCCACCCCCATGATCTGGAATAAGTTCACCTCATTTCTTCTCTGCCAGATTCTTTATTATGACAGGCTCACTCTTTTAAACTGTTCTTACAGCCAGTTACACTATGTCAGTGTTTCCCAACCAGTGTGCCGTGGCACACTAGTGTGCCGTGAGCGATCATCAGGTGTGCCGTGGGAAATTGGCAGTCTCCCCCCTCCTAGCAGCACCCTCACAGGTTTCCAAGAAACAAATTGAGCCTCTCTGCTTGGAAATGTTTTTTAAACTATTTTACTGGATTTTTCGAGAGTTGCCTCCCCCCCCCATGGAACTGTTTATAACAGCTTCATGACATCCATAGTTAACTGGAAGCAAGTTTCACTCAGGGTGAAATTTCACAAAGGTCTGGAGAACAAGCTTTATGAGGAGCGGCTTGAAGAGCTGGGCATGTTTAGCCTGAAGAAGGGAAGGCTGAGAGAAGACATGATAGCCATGTATAAATAGAGAGGAAGTCATATATATGTTGTGTTCATCAAAACAGGCCCAGGTTTCACACTGAGTGTATAAATACATTAAAAACATATTAACTATATGTATTACTGTGTTAGAGTGTACTTTTGTGTCATTTTGGTTAGTGGTGTGCCCCAGGATTTTGTAAATGTAAAAAATGTGCCGCGGCTCAAAAGAGGTTGAAAAACACTGCACTATGTAAAACAATTTTGGTTCCTAGGTTATCAATGCCTTTTCCTAATTGGTTTATTAAACTACATTTTTTTGGTTTTGCAGGACTTCCTGCAGCACATTTTGCTATACTTTTTCAATGAATACCTTATAGAGTATAAATTGGACCATCACAAAAGAGACGGCGGTGTTGGTAAAAAAGAACAAGATGGGGGACCACTCGGAAACGAAGGCAGCAATGATAGAAAGCGCCCAGGCGGTGGTGGTTCTAGGCTGGAAGGACTCTACAAAATGGACAATTGAGAACTGGCTGCGGTACTTGGTAGAACACATTCAATTTGAAATTATGGAAAAGAGGGTGAATCAGCTATAGTGTCACGATGCAGGGTCTCGGCCCAGCCCCTTAATCACACACAGAGAGACGGTAATCAGCTAACTATTTATTGAATAATAAGAAACAGGTGAAAAGATAAATTGTCCATAAAAAGTATCAAAAAGTTCGATCAAAAAGGTAAAGAGTCCGTAAGTAAAATCCAAAGGCAAACGTGGCAAAGGCTCCGCAAAACTATGCGGATCAAGGACTTGGTCTGTGGCAAAGAACAAGGCAAAGTTCATAAACAATCCCAAGGAACTTTTTGGCAAGGTTTGAGCCGGCAACTTGGCTCCGTGGAACTCCGCTCGCTTCACTCCTCTTAGAATAGAAGTGGCCGAGTTACTGAGGATCCGTTCCCACGGATCCTATACTTAATCCCCTTGGCGAGGCCCCCCGACGCTCTAGGCTTCTGCACCAATCTGTGCTACGGGATCTAGCGCTTCTCTGGCACTCTAGGCTACGGTGCCAATCCCTCCTGCTGGACTCAATGCTCCGTCTCCTATCAGAGCTCCGTCCTTGCCTCCCAGCACCTGGGTCGCTATCTTCATGAGAGCCGAACTCCCTTTCAGCTTCCATGGGCTCATCCTCCACTGTTTCCCTGATCCTTTCCTGCGACCCGTAACCACCTGGTTTCTCATAATGATCAGAATCATCACTCTCAGGGTCAGCCTGAACTTCCCAGCTAGCATAGCCATCAGGCCATTCATCATCCCAGGCCAAGCTCTCTGTGGGAGAGGAAGGCCCAGCTAACTCATCAGCCCCTTCCTCCATATCCTCATCAACTGCAGCTGGCCCTAATGCAAGTGGGACCCCCGGTGCTGCCCCCTGCCCCCAGGCACGAAAGGGAACTGGGTTGCTACATACAGGAGGATAAATTGCGAGAGCTGTTGGGACGATGGGATAGGGTGAGAGGATATATTGTTTGGAGAACCCGGGATCAAACCATTAGAAATAAGTTGGAGTTGTTGTTTAAGATGTAAGGAAATGTAAATGTCACGACTCCCACAGATGGCAAGACAACACCAAGCTAGTAAAAATATATACAGTTTATTTAACACAACGTAGCCTCAATCCGGCGTTCCAAAAAAAACCCACACCCCAAAACCGAAAGCAAAATAGATGAGACGTCCGTCTTCAAACGAAACTTGAGCTGTAACTCGGCTTGTAGTCTGTGATGCGAAGACCCATCCAGAGAAGGAAAGAAGGAGTGCTTCACATTCCAGGAGCTGAGTATGCAAACAAACACATGAAAACCCCCGCAACCCACAGCAAACTCCCCTTCACCCTCTATACAATACCAGACACTCACAGCAACACAGGAAATGTTCAAACAGGACGCGGCAGACACACTAAACATAAAAGCACACATTAAAGTCCCAACCCCCAACATGCAACAATGTCAGCTAGAGCTGCCATAACAGCTCCCCCAGAACCCAGCATGAACACAGCCCAAATACTCACAGATTGCTGGGAATCAAGAACCAGGACACGAACCCACAAAATCATAAGATACAGGAACCAGCAACCCACAGCAACACCTTGGCCGACCGCAGATTCCCAAATCCCCAAGCCTTACTGTTATACCCTTACAAATCAGAGTCATCAGACTCCACACCCAAATCTGCCCTAGTGCCCTCGGCTGCAGCCCTGGGTGTGTTCCTCCAATTGTCCCACCTTTGCTCTGCAGTTAAAGCGCCCCAGTCCAATTCCACATTCCCACTAGGCCAACTATTATCACTGAAAAAACCAAAAAATGAACTTTCGCTGGACTCAGCATTTAACACATTCCTGACATCTTGCACCAGTGCTGAGTCCAGCTCAGTATCACTGTCTTCTGAGGGTAACTCCACGTCAAACCCCTCAAAGGTCTCATCACTGGTAGGCTCCCTAAGTATTTGTCGGACCTTCCTCCTATGTTCTGCTTCTTCCAAATGCTCATCACTTGCAGCCCTCTTTCTCCCAGCTGCAGGAGGCCCGCCCAAACCTCCCTCTTCCAAGGACATATCTGACAAACTCTCCTCTTCCCAATTACTACCTGTAGCAACTACAGGCTCAGGTTGCTCAACCACAACAGTAAATGTCCGGAAAGCTTGCAGAAGAGAAAGAAGAAAAGGAAGATGCAACCCTCAGCGGGGGTGGAGGGGTATGGATGGTTGTGAGGGGGGGAGGGTCACATGCACAGGGCACTGTGTTTTTATGTATATGTTTGTATGGATGTTATAAACTTTGAAATAATAAAAATCTATTTGTAAAAAAAAACAACAAAAAAACGTAGAAACAACCTTAAAATAATGGGTCACAAAGCAAAAGCCTGAAGTTTTCCTAACTTGGCTTGATACCTGGATTAAATTATGATGCAAATGTGTACAAATTGATGGTGATTATGTTGAACAGTAGTGTTCTGTAGAGTAGTCTTTCCCAACCACTGTGCCGCGGCACACTAGTGTGCCGTGAGCAATCATCAGGTGTTCCGTGGAAGAACCGACCACCCTGCCAGGACACATCTGGGCAGCCTGCCTCTCGCTCTGTCTCTCCGTCTCTCTCTCTCTGGGGTGCCAGCAGGGCCAATCAACGCCCGCCAAGAAGCAAGCCCCTCCTCTCTGTTTGTTCAGGGCGAAAGGCCCGAGAGAGGGGAGGGGGCAGGGCCTCAGCTTCCTGGAGAAGCGGTTGGTTGTAGGCTGAGGAGGGGAGGGCACCTTTTCCTGTGAGGTCACTTCCGGAGGAGGCGGAGAGCTTCTGGAGAGGAGCGTTGGGCTTTGTTTTCCTCTCAGCCACCTGTTTTCCCCTTCTGGCTCAGGATTCCTTTGGGCTTTGGGGCCGAGGCGGCTCCGGGGCCTCCTCCCTTCTTCCTCTCCTGGCCTGTGCTCTGCCTTGGCTTCTCCTGCTCTCAGGCCTGCCTGCCTGCCTGCCTGCCTGCCTGCCTGCCTGCCTGCCTGCCTGCCTGCCTGCCTGCCTCCCTTCCTTCCTTCCTTCCTTCCTTCCTTCCTTCCTTCCTTCCTTCCTTCCTTCCTTCCTTCCTTCCTTCCTTCCTTCCTTCACGGCTTGCCCCACAGCTTCGGGAGGGAGCGGCCTGCCCCTGCACCTCCCTCCCTCCTTGCCTGCGGGAAATCCAGGTGAGCAGCGGCCTTGAAGCACCGAGTGGTGATGATAAGGCAGCGTCGGCCCAGGCGACCCAGTCCAAAATACACAAGGTGGGATATCTATGTCAGAAGCACACAAGGCAGGATATCTATGTTGTGTTCATTGAAACAGCTCCAGGTTTCACAGTGAGTGTATAAATACATTTAAAAACATAATAACTATATGTATTACTGTGTTAGAGTGTCATTTTGTGTCATTTTGGTTGGTGGTGTGCCCCAGGATTTGGTCAATGTAAAAAAATGTGCTGCAGCTCAAAAAAGGTTATATCCTACCTTCTACGCTAAACTTCTAAACAAAATCGTTCCCAGGGATTGGTTGCCATGATCATCCCTAGGCAGGAAAATGGCTCGTATGGAATTGCTGTCACCAAAGTATTCACTACATTAGCATTGCTCTTTGAAGACCTGGTTCAGATGCAACAAGAGTACAGACGCCTTTTTGCTAGTGAGGGAAGCCTTTGGGAGCCCTACAAGGGTTGAAAATATGCTCGTACTTAGAGAAGTATACTTTTCAGATGACAGAAGAACCTGTTCTCCCATCTTACTATCCTCGCATAATTTATCAGCGGATCAGCTCAGGCGCGCCTGGTCTCTCATTTGAGGACCTATGACGCAGCAATAAAAGCCGCACAAAAAACATCTATTGCGGCCAAGGTGGCCGCCGCGAAGAACCGTCCAGCGGAACTGTTTCGAGTCGTTAGGGTCTTTAAATCCGCCCCAGTGCGAGATCCCTGACGCCTCGGCGGCACGCTGTGATGAGTTTGCCAAGGTCTTCGCGGATAAGGTGGCTCTGATCCGTTCCGATTTCGATACCACTTTAACAGCAGTCTCTGAGGATGTGACACGAGCATCTGCTTGTCCGGTTTTGATGGATTCGTTTCAATTGGTTCAGCTTGAGGATGTGGACAAGATCCTTGGAGAGGCGAGGCCTACTACATGCATCCTAGACCCTGCCCATCCTGGCTGATCAAGGAAGCCAGAGGGGGGGGTTTGGCAGAGTGGGTGAAGGTGGTGGTTAATGCCTCCCTTCGGGAAGGCACCATTCCAGCCAGCTTAAAGCAAGCTGTTATAAAACCGCTGTTGAAGAAACCATCACTGGACCCCACTCAATTAGTGAACTATCGGCCAGTTTCCAATCTCCCCCTATTTGGGCAAAGTCATGGAACATGTGGTGGCTTCGCAACTCCAGGGGTTCTTGGTGGACACTGATTATCTGATCCGGCACAGTCTGGCTTTAGGCCGGGACATGGGACTGAGACAGCCTTGGTCGCCTTGGTAGATGATCTACGGGGGAACTTGACAGGGGAAGTGTGTCCCTGTTGGTTCTGCTGACCTCTCAGCGGCTTTCGATACCGTTGACCACGGTATCCTTCTGGGTCGCCTTGCAGATATGGGGCTTGGGGGCACTGCATTGCAGTGGCTCCAATCCTTCCTGGAAGGTCGTACCCAGAAGGTGTCATTGGGTGACACCTGTTCGGCTCCACAGCCGTTGTCCTGTGGAGTCCCTCAGGGCTCAGTACTGTCCCCGATGTTGTTCAACATCTACATGAAACCGCTGGGAGAGATCATTCGGAGTTTCGGAGTCAGGTGTTATCTGTACGCAGATGATGTCCAGATCTGTCACTCCTTTCCACCTGTCACCAAGGAGGCTGTCCAGACCTTGAACCGGTGCTTGGCCGCTGTGTCGGACTGGATGAGGGCTAGCAAATTGAAACTAAATCCAGACAAGACAGAGGTCCTCCTGGTCAGTCGTAAGGCCGAACAGGGTATAGGGTTACAGCCTGTGTTGGACGGGGTTACACTCCCCTGAAGACGCAGGTTCGCAGCTTGGGAGTGATCCTGGACTCAGCGCTGAGCCTGGAACCCCAGGTCTCAGCGGTGGCCAGGGAGCTTTTGCACAGTTGAGACTCGTGCGCCAGCTGCGCCTGTACTTGGGAAGTCTGATCTGGCTACGGTCGTCCACGCTCTGGTCACATCCCGAATAGATTACTGCAACGCACTCTACGTGGGGCTGCCTTTGAAGACAGTTCGGAAATTGCAATTAGTTCAGCGGGCGGCAGCCAGATTACTAACGGGAGCTACATACAGGAGCACACTACCCCCCTGCTGTGTCAGCTCCACTGGCTGCCTGTCCACTTCCGAGCTCAATTCAAAGTGCTGGTTTTGACCTTTAAAGCTCTATACGGTTCTGGCCCAGCTTACTTGTCCGAACGCATCGGCCGCTACATCCCATCCCGTAACCTAAGATCATCCGGGGAGGCCCTGCTCTCGCTCCCGCCGACCTCTCAGATGCGGTTGGTGGGGACGAGGGACAGGGCCTTCTCGGTGGTGGCCCCCCGCATGTGGAATGCGCTCCCTATGGTGGTAGGGTCGACCTCTTCCCTCCTGACATTCAGGAAAAGGTGAAATCCTGGCTCTGGGACCAGGCGTTCCCCACACCAGCACTAGGCAGCATGTGAGATGGGATTCTAATGGGAGGGAGGAAGGGGTCAATGTTGGTAGGGTTGAATACTGTTTTAATTGGAATGACTGTAGATGTTGCTGAGGGATTGTATTTTAATGTTTTAATGTATTTTAATGTGTTGTGGGGTTTGGGGTTTTACGCTGTTGATGTGGCATCGAATTGTGCCGTGCTGTAAGCCGCTCTGAGTCCCCCCTCGGGGGTTGAGAAGAGCGGGGTAAAATCCTGAAATAAATAAATAAATAAATAATAATTTAGTCTTCTTTGGTTATCTAAAGCAGTGTTTCCCAACCAGTGTGCCGTGGGAAATTGAAACCTCCAGGAGGGGAGGGGGGAGAGTCTAGTGTGTTGAAGTATAAAAACCCTAAGAAACCTACCTCGATAAAGGCACAAAATTACAAACACCACCCCCTCCCCACCCGTTGTCTACTTGGTCTCTCCCCTCTCCATGCACTGGGAAGGCCCGCCTCCCTTTCCCCAAGTACAGACCTCCTCTTGCCTCCTGGGGTTCTGTGTGGGAAGTTTGACCCAGTTCTATCATTGGTGGGGTTCAAAATGCTCTTTGATTGTAGGGGAACTATAAATCCCAGCAACTACAACTCCCAAATGTCAAGGTCTATTTCCCCTGAACTCTATCTGCGTTCATATTTGGGCATATTGAGTACTCATGCCAAGTTTGGTCCTGATCCAACATTGTTTGAGTCCACACTGCTCTCTGGATATAGGTGAACTACAACTCCAAAACCCAAGGTCAATGCCCACCAAACTCTTATAGCATTTTCTCTTGGTTATGGGAGTTCTGTGTGGGAAGTTTGTGTCTTTCTGCCATTCCTGCCAGGATATCTATGTTGTGTTCATCGAAACAGGCCCAGGTTTCACACTGAGTGTATAAATACATTTAAAAACATATTAACTATATGTATTACTGTGTTAGAGTGTCATTTTGTGTCATTTTGGTTGGTGGTGTGCCCCAGGATTTTGCAAATGTAAAAAGTGTGCCGCGGCTCAAAAAAGGTTGGGAAACACTGATCTAAAGTTCTTCTTCCCTCTTAGTCTAGACCAGTGGTGTCAAATGTATGGCCCTCCAGGTGTTTTGGACTTCACTTCCAGAATTCCTGGGCATTGGGCAAGATGGCTAGAGCTTCTGTGAGTTGCGAGCCAGCATATCTGAAGGGCCACAAGTTTGATGCTTGCTCCCTCCTTTCCTGGCCTCCTCCTCTTCTTCTCTCCCCTCCCTTCCCCTCGGCTCCCCAAGGCGCCCAGGTTCCTGTGGGCTCACTTTCGGAGGAGGAGGAGAGCGCCGCCCGGCCCCTCCCTCCTGAGCCTCCCCTGCCTCTCTAGGTCTAGGTCCTAGAGAGGGTTGGGTTCCCAACCGCTGTTCCTTGATCAGCTGGTGTGCCGCGGGAAAACCTTGGAGGGGGAAGAAAGGCGGGAGGAAGAGGTTTTCTTGCGGCACACCAGCTGATCGCTCACGGCACACTGGTGTGCCGAGGCACAGCGGTTGACAATGACTGCACTAAGGTGACCATAGCAGTCTCAACTTCGTATTCTGCTCTGAAGCCTGTTTTGTGTAGTTATGATTAGTGATAAATTGTTTCTTAGGTGAAACAATCTAAAAACTATATGAATTGTATTATTTGATCACTGCAATATACAGACATACTTCATTTAATGAAATAGGGCATGGTTCCTGGGCATCACTTCTTTAACAGTCTGTTTTTTGTATAATTTCCATTTGGTGGCCAAATGTACAGTAACTGTTTTTAATATGTGGGGAGTAGTTGGTGCAGCGGGTTTATCAGCTTCCTCCTTATGTGCTTGCTGATAGTGAGGAATTCTGGAACTGGCTGCTGTTTACCTTGCTTGTTGTAGATAGGTTCACAGAGTTTTATTTAATAGCTCAACCTCTATGTATTGCATTGCTTACTATAGCCATGATCTGGCAACCTGACACTGAACGTTTGTTTTTCTTCTTCCCTCCTTTGCCATTTTTACTATACTTTTGCTCCCAAAAAACCCCTTCAGATTGGGAGAGAACAAGAAAGAAAAGATGGCTGGTTGGGTATAAAATGTGTTCATGAAATTTGTCAGAGACTTTGTTGACAGATGTATGCTTGCATTCTGAATGCAGTAGAATATGCTGCTGTAATTGGCCTCTCAGAAATGTGGCTTTGCTCATGCAAAGAAACAACGTATGAAGATCCAGCCAGTCCACATTTTCTTCTTGTGGCCAGCTGTGGGAGCTCTCTTCCAGGCCCCCCAGGCTTCCACCCTTTGATGGTTTGGTCGGGTCAACCTAGGCCCCAGAACATTCCTGCCATATCCCGAACTTGTCTCTGCTCCCTGCTCCCTGCCTGCCCTGCTCCCTGCCCCTATTCCCCTATCCCTTTTGAATGTTGTATTGTCGTGTTCGTCACTTATTGTATATTGTGTTTATTCAGCTTGTGAACCGCTCCGAGCCTACGGGGAGTGGCGGTTATAGAAGTCCGAATAAAGAAAGAAATAAATAAATAAATAACTCTGATCTAGAAGGGATTCTGCACTGCAAAATTATTTGAGAAATGCAATAAAGGGAGGTTTAACCATTTATTTAAATCTCCCATAGTTCTCAAAATATAGTAGATCTATGCTTCACTCAGTATAAGAATTGTATGTGTCATATTTCCTTTATTACTGCAATTTATATGGCCTCAAAACTCACAGAAAAAGTAAAAACAGGCTCAGTATAGATGACTGATATGAGAGGCATTGACTCCTCTGCTACCCACCCTTCACTGCTAATTATCAGATGTGTTGATAAGATCAAGAGGCAGGTTGTGATCCTTTCGCGTCAGAAAGTGATAATACCTAAAGGCTCAGCAATTCCAGGCAAGTCATTCCCACTGTCTATAGGTTCACTGTGACAAGCTGTTGGCACTCTTGGCACCAGTGCTCTCAACACTCCTTCCCATCTGGAACAGGAAATAAGAAGCAACTTGTTGGATCAGAATAGCCATCCCTCTAGTCCAGCATCCAATCTCTCGTAGCTGCCAGCCAGATGCCTTCTGAAAGCTTTAAACAAGGCTCCAAAATCCTCAGTGTATGTGTGCATACTATACTAGTGATTGTATCAAGTGCCTGAGAGCTGCTTCTATGGAAGTACATAGGAAGCAATGTTATATTGAATAAGACTCTGAGTCATACTACTTCAGTATGACCTACCACTGGAATGGGGAGCCTTTGATGCTCCCTATGTTGTTGGAGTATAACTCATCTTCATTAACGATTTGTGCAATGCTTAGGCTGTTGGGAATTGGAGTCCAAGTGTTTCTCCATAATCTCCACTCTTGGACTAAGCAATGGCTTAATACAGTGTTTCCCAACCAGTGTGCCGGGGCATACTAGTGTGCCGTGAGCGATCATCAGGTGTGCCATGGGAAATTGGCACTCTTCCCCCTCCTAGCAGCTCTTTCTCCCTCTTTCCCTCCCCAAAGATCCTCCCTGAGTCAAAGGAAGGGCTCCGCCAAATGCCAGGGCCAGGCCCGCCTTGAGGAAGCCTTCAGGAGCATCGACTCAGCATGGGTCCATACTCTATACATTTCATAGATCTGTGTGGCCTCTTTTGCTGCCTCCCTCCTTCCTCCGCAAAAGCAGAGCACTGGGCGGAAGTGATTGAGTTGGCGTTTTCGTGTTGGCTTGGATTTCTCGCGAGAACAGCCAAAGCTCCACGTCGGTGAATTGGGCAGTAAGCGAACCTGGGAGCATTGGGAGGCTGAAGCATTCATAGGTTTCCAAGAAACAAATTGAACCTCTCCACATGAAAATGTTTTGGTTTTTTTTTTTTTTTACTATTTTACTGGATTTTTCTAGAGTTGCCTCCCCCCAAGGAACTGTTTATAACAGCTTCATGACATCCATAGTTAACTGGAAGCCAATTTCACTCAGGGTGAAATTTCACAAGAGTCTGGAGAACAAGCCCTAGGAGGAGCGGCTTGAAGAGCTGGGCATGTTTAGCCTGAAGAAAAGAAGGCTGAGAGAAGACATGATAGCCATGTATAAGTAATGTGAGGGGATGTCATATATATGTTGTGTTCATCGAAACAGGCCCAGGTTTCACACTGAGGGTATAAATACATTAAAAAACATATCAACTACTGTATATGTATTACTATATGAAATTCTATGGCCGGGCCGCCCATCAGAACTAGGGGAACCGCTGACCCCATCTTCCACTGTGAAGAGCCTCAGTGTCATCCTGGACTCTAAAATGACGATGGAGGCCCAGATGGCCTCCACGAGCAAAAGGGCCTTCTTCCACCTACGTCAAGCGAGGCAACTGGCGCCCTATCTACCAACGGAGGCGCTGGCCACGGCGATTCATGCCACGGTTACATCGAGGCTGGACTATTGCAACGCTTTATACGTGGGTCTACCTCGGTCAGTAACTCGCAAGCTCCAGGTTGTGTAGAACGCTGCCGCCAGGCTTCTCATGAAAACACCTATGAGGTGTCACATAATGCCATCCTTACAGCATTTACACTGGCTGCCGGTCGAGTACAGAGTCCTTTATAAGGCCCTTACACTTAAGGCCTTGCGGGGCCAGGGTCCTACATACCTAAAAGACCGTCTGATACCATCTATCCATCCGAGAGCACCACGGCCAGCCTACGAGAACCTTCTCTGTGTCCCGGTTCTGAGAGAGGCTCATTTGGAGTCCACGAGACAGAGATCTTTTTCCGTTGTGGCCCCTGTCCTGTGGAACTCTCTGCCGCCAGACCCAAGAGCCATCTTCAACCTGCCTTCATTTCTGGCGGCACTTAAGACATGGCTATTTAGAAGAGCATATGCATAAGTGACAATCAGTGACCTGTCTATTCCCATATTTTAACATTTTAATATTTTAGTATTGTAGACGCCTAGCTGTGTAAGTCGCCCGGAGCACATTTGTGGAGGGCGACTCATAAGTAATAAAATTAGTTAGTTAGTTAGTTAGTTAGTTACTGTGTTACAGTGTCATTTTGTGTCATTTTGGTTGGTGGTGTGCCCCAGGATTTTGTAAATGTAAAAAGTGTGCCGCGGCTCAAAAAAGGTTGGGAAACACTGGCTTAATAGAGTGTCAAGTAGCACTCTTTTCTGGCCAGACTTAGTGATGCCAGAGACCTTCTGCATCCAGCAATATTATCTGCCACTGAGATATAATTCCCCCTGGATTTGGGATCCTGCCTTGGACAAGTTATGTTTTGATTTCTTCAGCTTAATGAAATCCTTGGGGAATCTGGAAACTGTAGCCCAAAAAAGTACCTTTTCTGAATTCTGTGTTTGACCCAACCTATGAATGTGTCCCTGGGAATTTCCAGCCAGTATCAAGAATGGTAAGGAATGGGAACTGTAATCCAAACCATTTGTAATTGAAACCAATCAGAAGTCCTTTATCGCTAGTAATAGATGCCAAGTGGTCCCATGCCATAGCTTTATTCTTTGCCTTCTACAGCTCACATTTCCTTCCTATAATAGAGATCAGAAATTGACTTCTAGTAGAACACTGTTTGTATTATGAAATGCAAATATGGTGTCTTTATCAACCAGACTCATGCTAGATACTTATGCTTCAATATATGCTGCTAGAGATCTACAATTTTCCCAGCACTGTCATGAAACACTAGCATTATAGGATAATTATTTATCGCATAGAGCTAGGAAATATGTTATTTGAAAGGCTTTGGCATTGCTAGAAAAACAATGAACTATGGATATTAAGAATACAGAGGACTTTTTTTTCTCTTGAGTAAGGCAGCAAAGCTCAATGTTTCTTAGCTCCTGACTGTGCAACACAATGTTTGCAAACAGCCAACACAGAATTAGTATGCTTAAATCCAGTGAAAATGCGGGGCTTAAGTTTTCCTGACCCTACATTGAACAATGGCCAGAAACGGCGTAATCTTCTGGCAAGCAACTGTCACAGCTGTGCTGTGGTCTTAACAGATTTTTTCATGAAAGTATCTATCATATGCTCAAGTTTGTAGGAATGCATGTTTTATACATCAACTAGCTTGGGGACCCGGCGGTGCCCGGGTTATTTGAGGAAGGCATTGTGTGCCATAGTTCGTCATTGTTGTGGGCCACAGTGCTCTAAGGAAGTGAATTAAAGTACTGCAAGTCCCATCATCCATGGTCCATCCTCCCTCAAACTGCACCAGGATGTAGGGTGCACCTTGAGGAGGTCTGTGTGCCAAGTTTGGTCTTGTTCTGTCATTGTTGGGGGCCTAGTTAGGAAAATCAAGTTGAGGAAGCCTAACAATATCCCATGAGCTGAGGCCTAGTCAGGCAAATCAAGTTAAGGAAGCCTTGCTGTCAATTTTGGGCGTGGTCTGTGATGTATAGGGGCTGCAGTGTTGTTTGGGAAGTGAATGAGGTGAAGGTACTGCAAATCCCATCATTCGTGGCCCAGCCTGCCCTAAACCACACCAGGTTGTGAAGTGGGCCATTGGTCCCTGTTTGCCATGTTTGGTCCTGATCCGACATTGCTGTGGGCCACAGTGGCTGACTGCCTGAGGCCTCTTGCTTTCCCTCTGAGTCACCTTAGAAGTGTTTTGGGTGAAGGTACTGAACATTCCAGTTCCAACAGAAAAAACTATCAACCGGCTAACTTCAACTCCAGCCATTTATGCCTGCCTCAGGCCCTTTCCTTTCCTCTCTGTGCTGTGTTGGAATGTTGGGAGACTGGCCAGTCACAACCATTTATGCAAATAATCCCGGATTGGCAGCCAATCGAAACGCTGCCACATATTCCTCCCACCGCTTGGCCGCAAACACTGACTTTTATTATATACATAGATAGATGGATATAGGGTAACCCTTACCGTTGATACAAATGGGACCAACCTTAGCTTTACAAATAAGTATCATAAATAGTTGTTTTCTAGACAAAACTGGTCTATAAATGTGAGCATCTATGGGTTTTGGTATCACTGTGGGTCTTGGAACCAAATCCCAGAAGAAACTGAAGACTACCACATTTTACTTAATGGATTTGGTTTCTATGTACTTGGAAGTCAGGCATGCTATTAATTGCTATTGCTATGGTACAATTAGTTCTCCAGATCAATGGATCTAACCATCCAATATTTTTTTTAAAGTTTGATTTGTATACCTATTTTATATACTCATATACCCTGCAGGTCACATCAACATTTCTTGGACAAAAAGGGGTTGCAAGTTGAAAGAGTTTGAGAAGACCCATCCTAGAGCCATACTGAGGATGCTTTCCAAATTGGTACTCAGGCACTGCAAAGGGAAGCTTGTCTCATATGTGCAAACCTAACCAGAAATTGGCCAAGATGATTAGGCCCCCGAAGCCCCCAGACCTAATTCTTGAAAATACTTAGGTCTGCCAGGAAATTGGAACCTACTCCAAAAAGACCAGCTCCAAAATTTGTTAGACGACATGGTCTGGCTGGACCCTTACCAGTCCTGCTTCCGTTCGGGACATGGGACTGTGCTGGTTGCCATCTCGGATCAACTCCGATGCCAGCTTGACCAAGGCAGATCAGCATTGCTTGTATTGTTAGATTTTACAGCTGCCTTTGACACAATTGATTATGATCTTTTGACTCACCGCCTTGCCGCTTCGGGGGTCCAAGGGTCTGCCCTTAATTGGGTGGGCTCTTTTCTCTGGAACCGCTGGCAACGAGTGGAATGGAACGGGACGTCCTCTGAAAAATCACCACTTACATGTGGAGTTCCTCAGGGGGCCATTCTATCTTCATTGTTATTTAACATCTATATGCGACCACTCAGATAGTCCGGAGTTATGGGCTGGAGTATTATCAGTATGCTGATGACACCCAGCTCCTTCTACGGATGGATGACCGACCGGACTCGGTTCCTGATAACTTCACTTCTTGCCTTGAGGCAGTAACGGGTTGGGTGCTTTCCAGCAGACTGAGGGTGAATCCAGCAAAGATGGAGATCTTGTGGCTGGGTCGTCCTGGATTAGATGAGGTTAGGCTGCCTACCATAGACAGTGAACCTCTCTTGCCAGCTATCATTGTCAAAAGCCATGGTATCATTTTTGACTCGTTATTGACAATGGAGGCCCAGGTCTCAGCTGTCAGTAAGTCAGCCTTTTTCCATCTTTGGCAGGCTAGGCAGCTGGCGCCCTACCTGTCCAGGGTTGACCTAGCCACAGTGGTTCATGCCACAGTAACCTCAAGACTTGACTATTGTAATGCCCTTTATGTTGGCCTTCCCTTGTCGGTGACCCGGAGACTTCGACTAGTACAGAATGCAGCGGCCAGACTCCTCACAGGAACCCCCATGAGGAACGATATAACACCTGTTCTTTACCGACTGCACTGGCTTCCGGTTGAGTTCCGCATTACTCACAAGGTGCTGGTTCTAACCTTTAAGGCAGGGGTGGGCAAACTACGGCCCGGGGCCCGGATGTGGCCCTTTGGCCGATTCTATCCGGCCCTCCTAATGTTATATTATATTATAATTTCAATATATTATAATGTCTATATATATATATTATAATATAATAATTATGATATTAATACTAATAATATATGAATATTTCTTGATATATTAATATACATGATGTGTAATATATAGCAAATATAGTAAGTGAATAAATAAATAAATTATGTAGATTAGCATGTAGTTCCACCTTTAGGTGCGGCCCTCCATAATATTTTTTGGCTCTCATGTGGCCCATTGGAAAAAATAATTGCCCACCCCTGCTTTAAGGCCTTCCATTTTTAAAAAAGTTTTATTAAGCTTTATTATAGAGAAAACAAAGAACGAAGTTGATACAGAAATTCACAAGCATACTACAAGTCTTACAGACATAAATACGAACTAACATGTATACAAAACAGGACGTCAACACACATACCAGTTAAAAAGAGATGTTGACTTCACATCTCGGATTGACATATTCAAGATTTTACAGATGGTGGAAA
Source organism: Anolis apletophallus (assembly GCA_030556195.1). Classification (NCBI taxonomy): domain Eukaryota; kingdom Metazoa; phylum Chordata; class Lepidosauria; order Squamata; family Anolidae; genus Anolis; species Anolis apletophallus. The sequence goes on along the minus strand of JARBWK010000009.1, from coordinate 8,273,155 downwards.
GGGTACATGATTATATATATAGCCCTTTAAGATTCACAAGTTTTTTCTCTCTCATATAATTAACAAAAGGAGACCAAGTTATGTTGAATTGTTTTGTGGAGTTATCTCTGAGTAAATATGTAAGTTTGTCAAGCTCCGCAATTTCCAGCGATTTTGTTAGCCATTCTTCTATATCAGGCATTTCGGTTGTCTTCCAGTGTCTGGCTACCACAATTCTTGCCGAGGCCGTTAAATAGGTAAGTAATTTTTCTACTTCTGTATTTTGTTGTACTCCTGTAATGTTTAACAAATAGAATTCTAGTTTTTTTGGTATAGCCATTTGCAGCATTTCTTGTATCACATTATTAACAGAATTCCAATTTTTTAAAACAATTTTACATGTCCACCATTGGTGAAAAAAAGTGCCACATTCTTGGGAACATTTCCAACATAATTCATTATTATTCTTGTAGATTTTTGATAATTGGTGTGGGGTCAAATGCCACCTATACACCATCTTATACATGTTTTCTTTTAAATAATAGGAGTAGGTATATTTCTGTTTTATCTTCCAGATTCTTTCCCATTCTTCCTTGGGAATATTAAAACCTAGATTTGCTGACCATTTTGATATGTAGTCGTTTACTGGGTTATTTTCCGCATCTATTTCGAGCAAGAATTTATAAATTAAGCCCACTGTTTTCTTTTTTGATTTAAGCCAAAGTTTTTCACCTTTCAATAAATTCCATTCCCAGCCAGTTTGTTTATCTATTTCGAATCTTTTGGTTGTTTGATGATAATGAAACCAATTCAGCTGGAATTGTGGTAACTCATCTAGTTTCTTTATTGTGATATCTGTTCTACCTTTCTCAATAATGTTCCTATAAGTTAGACCATAATCATCTTCCATTCTTTTTATTTTAAAGGCTTCAATTGGCGAGGCCCAAAGAGGGATTTTTGTATATCGTTTTTTTTGAAATCTTTAAGGCCTTCCATGACCAAGGGCTGGCATACCTACGGGAATGCCTCTCTCCGTGTCAACCCTTGAGATCGCCTCGATCAGACCATCAGAATCTATAACAGGTCCCAGACCCTAAGGATGCCCATTTGACATCAACCCGGCGTAGAGCTTTTTCGGTGATCGCCCCATCACTTTGGAGCGCCCTCCCTTTTTGCATCAGAGCCACCTGTGATCTAAAAGACTTTCACACGGCTTGTAAAACGTGGCTGTTTGAGAAGGCGTTTGGCTGAGAACTGTTAGACTGTCAATTGTTTTAGATGTTTTTAGATGCCAATTGTTTTTAGTTGTTTTTAGATGTTAGATACTTTTAGATGTTTTTAGATGTTTCAAATATGTAGCTATTAGGCATGAGAAAAAAGTTATGAAAATGATTCGTTTCGTAAGAAATTCGTAAGAAATGCTACTTTCGAGTATTTCCGCACCTGGAACGCCAACCAGGAAGTGGACTTTCTTTTTCGAACTTCGGGGCAGGATTTTCTTAAGTGTCGTTATTAGGTCGTCAGGGGCACCCTCCTTCTCTCTCACCACCCTCCCGCCTCCCTTGCCAATAAGTATTATGGCAAGGCAAGCCCTAAACTCGCTCCTTCTTTCGGCTGGAAGCCTGGAAAAAATGTAAACAGAGGTTTACTCAGAAGTAAATCTGCAAAGGAGGGCACTTTGGATGAAGGGCCCTCCTTTGTGGATTTACTTCTGAGTAAACTCTCTGTTTACATTTTTCCAGGCTTCCCTGCCTCTCCTGCCTGCCAGGATCTAAAGCATCAAAGAGTATTGGGGTGAGAAACCAACCTAATGTATAATAGAATGAATGCTACTGTAAGTGCCTAATATTATAAGTAATCAACTGGTCATACCTACATTCCATGCACATGCAATAATACAGCAGTAATAACAATAACAAGAGGTAAAATTCAAACCGAAGTATTCTGACTGGTCTCTCCTCATGCGGTGCAAACGGGCTCTTCTCTTATTAGCCTGGGAAATTAGCCGGGAAAAGCCAGCGTTTGCTGCTTGGGGGAGCACACACATACATATTCTTGGGGGATTTGCTGCAGAATCCTGGGCTCATAGAGAAGATTCTGCAGCAAATCCCCCAAAGAATATGTATGTGTCTGCACCCACGCAGATAACGCTGGCTTTTCCCCGGGCTCACAGAGAAGAGCCCGTTTGCACCGCATGAGGCAGGGACCAGTCAGAATACTTCGGTTTGAATTTTAACTCTTCTTATACCCATTGTTATTACTGCTGTATTATTGCATGTGCATGGAATGTAGGTATATGACCAGCCTGGGCAAACTTGGGCCCTCGCTCCCTCGGGATTGGGGTGAGAGAGAGGCAGCGAGGAGCCAGGGGGGCTCCTCCTTTTCTTTTGCTGCTTCCAAGAATAGAATACCCCCTCCCTCCTTTGCTCCCTCCTTCCTATTTGGAGAGTCCCATCTAGAATTCAGTGTGATTTATTCAAGTTTTGGCCTACAACTCCCAGAAATCCCAGCCAATTTACCAGCTATTAGGATTTCTGGGAGTTGTAGGCCAAAACCATCTGGAATGCACATGCGCTGGCATACAAACTCCTAACGAATTTCGTTAGTAATTAAGTTACATTTTAGAAATTTTTGGAATTTTTTTTGTAAGTTTTCCTATTACTAATCAACCCCCCCCCCCATTAGATTTTCGATTTCCTATTTTTGGGTTCTAAACCATGCCTAGTAGCTATGTGTTTTTAAAACTGTTAACTGCCCAGAGCCATCTGGGATGGGCGACTAATAAATCCCAAAAATAAATAAATAAATAAAAAATACATGCATATGTGGTGGGATTGTAAAGTGCAAAAGATTTTGGGAAATTGGTTGTAAGGGAAATAGAAAACATTACGAATATAAAAAATTGAAGGAATCGAGTGGAAATATACCTTTAGATTAAAAGAAAGGATGGGAAAGATAAGAAGGGGGAAAAACGTAATAGACATGCTATTAACAGCAGCTAGATTATTAATTGCAAAATATTGGAAAGTAGATAAGAAAATACAAATTAATGAATGGTATAAAGAAGTCTGTAAAATGGCACTGAATGATAAGCTATATAAATTAAATGTGTTCCTGATTATACACCAAACTAATATATTCCCACAAATATAACAGTATGTAAAGGTAAATAATCAATAACAGGTATGAAATATAAATGTATATTGAATAAACAAGTACAAATTTACAATTATAATGTTGATGCTCCATACATCAGAATAAATATCAAACTAAACATAAATTGGCCTCTTGTGAAGTCAGTCAGTTGACGTGAAGAGTCTGTAGAGCACACGACTGGTTTCGACTTTTTTAGTCTTCCTCAGGCGACTAAGTCTAGGAATATGGCAATACACTAACGGAAGCATATAACATTTTCGTATAAATACAGTTAAAAATCAGGTATAATTACTCACAATTGTACATTTCCATGACAACACTTTACATTCCTCTCTCAAGTGGTATTCTTATGTCTTTTCTCCCAATTTATATCACTGATGGTAGCTTGTTCAACTTAAGCCGTCTGAAAGTTCGTACTAAGACTCTAAACTATCTAGTCCGTGAGCTGCTTTTTGCTGACGGTGCTGCCCTTGTCGCCCATTCAGAAGCAGCCCTGCAGGGCCTCACATCCTGCTTTGCAACAGCTGCAGAGCTGTTTGGGCTGCAAGTCAGCCTGAAGAAAACGGAAGTCCTCTACCAGCTCGCACCACAGGAAGAACACCATCATCCCCATGTCAGCATAGGCAAATCTGTGCTTAAGTCCGTTCAGCAGTTCACCTACCTGGGAAGCATCATCTCTTCAGACACCAAGATTGATAAAGAGATAGATCACACATTAGCAAAGGCGTATAGTGCATTTGGAAGGCTTCACAAAAGAGTCTGGAGCAACAAGCACCTGAGGCAAAGCACCAAAATCAGTGTGTACAGAGCTATCGTACTGTCTATTCTCCTCTATGGGTCTGAAACATGGGTCACCTATCGCCAACACCTATGACTCCTCGAACACTTTCATCAGTGCTGTCTTCGCTCAATCCTAAATATACACTGGACCGATTATGTGACTAATGCTGCTGTCCTTGAGCAAGCAGGGATCACCAGCATTGAGGCCATGCTATTGAGAACACAGCTGCGCTGGGCAGGGCACGTCTCTAGGATGGAGGACCACCGCCTCCCAAAGATACTACTGTCAGATTCTTGCATTTGAAAAGGAATTCATGAGTCAACACAAGATGTATTATTGCAGTTTGAGATGACCTGCGGTGTGGCGTGCTTGACACCAGATGGCGCTGTTTCAAGACTGATAAATGGAATCTTGAGGATTTGTCAGTTGAAAGTGACAGTTGGGATCTGACAGTTGGTTTATAATATCTGTGAGGAAAGGATGTTTAGATAGGTAGCTCTGATGGCTGTTGTTTTTCGATGTTTTGCCAGTTATTGTTAAATACAATTCAATACAAAGTTATATATTTACCTTGTGAATTGTATGAGAGTTTCATTATTCACATGAACAGAGACTGGAGGTTTTTTGGGCCGATGAGGAATTAAACTTCTATATTTCTGTTGCCTATCCGCTGTGACATAAATACTCGACGCCGAAGAACTACTCCATGGTGAACTTGCCACGGGTCAGCGCAAGAGAGGTGCCCCCAAAAAGAGATATAAGGACTCCCTGAAACAACATCTCAGGCTCGGCCAGATTGATCACCAACAATGGTCCACCCTGGCCTCACATTGGGAGGCATGGAGACGCAATATCCACAATGCTGTGGCCTCTTTCGAGAAGACACGGCGAATGGGTCTCAAAGAGAAACGACAACGCAGAAAGAACCGCAACTTGGAAACAACATCACCCAAGGAGATTTTCTGCTGTGCTTTCTGCAACCGAACTTGCCTATCTCAGATTGACCTTTTTAGTCATCAAAGCGCTTGTAAAAAGCGTGGGATGAGTCCTTCCTAAGAATCTTTGTTTGCAAAGTAATGCCGAGAGAGAGACAGAGACAGAGACAAAGACATGCACACACAAAGAGAGCCTTAAAGTATGTGCTATGGGTCTAGTACTGTGTCCTTTATACGGTTTTGTTGAAGTGCATATTATAAATGTAGAGAACAGGTTGTCAGAACATTTGGGCTTTCACTTTGATCTCTTTCATCCCACAGAATCATAGCACTGTCATGACTACATCACATGGGATTTGGAATTGGTAGTTTTTCTGATGTTTTTAAAATTATTCGTCAAAGAATTGAATGAATTTTCAATTGAAAGAATTGAAAATACAAATAGGATGCAACCATGATCATTAAAATGGAACCAAAGGAATATGGTTGTGTGAAAGAGAACTTCATCCCAATTAGTGAGGTACCAAAGCAGGTTCCCCCCCCAAAGATGTTGAGGACAACTACTCATCATGCCTAGCAGCAAGGATGGGATCTGGTAGATCTCCCTAGGCACCAAGATCTAAAATGTTAAGGTGCTGGCCCAATGCAATTCACCTTTGAGAAATATTTTCGAGATGGCACAGGAAGCAATTGGCACGCTTCCATGGTGAGTGGCTGAGCAAGATGAACAGCTTGCCCATAGAGAAGCAGCTGGTGTGCTGAACAGTTTCAAGCATTCTCAGAGTTACCACTTTAGCAAGTAAACAATGTTTGAATTGGCAAGAGCTTTTGATTCTTATTACTGACTAAATGATATGTGTTAAAAAAAAGTTTCATATCCAAAAGGCAAACAATGTTTTAGGACTCATTCAGATGAGGGGGAAGAAAAAAATCTCTGCCAGTTTCAGGATTTGCTTCTACACAAACCACTGTAGAATTAATGCAGTTTGACACTACTTTAACTGCCACTGTGCAATGCTAGGGATTCCTGGGATTTGTAGTACTATGAGCCAGGTAAGGCCAAAGAGCTTGCAAAACTACAATTCCCATGATACCATAGCATTGAGCCATGGCAATTGAAGTGGTATCAAAAGGTTTTTATTCCACAACTAGCTGAGGACCCAGCGGTGCCCGGGTTATTTGAGGAAGGCATTGTATGCCAAGGTTTGTTCCTATTAGATGTGTATGTGTACCCCAAGGTTCAGTTTTGGGTCCGTTACTTTTTAATTTATTCATTAATGATCTGGATGTAGGAGTGAATTCTGAGGTAGCAAAGTTTGCAGACGACATTAAACTGTTCAGGGTAGTTAAAAATGAAACTGATTGTAAAGAGCTCCAGAAAGATCTCTCGAAATTGAGTGAATGGGCAACAAAGTGGCAAATGCATTTTAACCTAAACAAGTGTAAAGTCATGCACATCGGGGCAAAGAACCCCAACTACACCTACCAATTGATGGGGTCAAAGCTTTCCGAGACAAACCAGGAAAGGGATCTCGGGGTCTTGGTGGACAGCTCAATGAAGATGTCAACCCAGTGCGCAGCAGCAGCGAAAAAAGCAAATTCTATGCTTGGCATGATCAGGAAGGGAATCGAAAATAGGTCAGCAAATGTTGTATTACCTCTCTACAAATCTATGGTAAGGCCACATTTGGAGTACTGTGTACAATTCTGGTCTCCGCACCTTAAGAAGGATATAACGGAACTGGAAAAGGTACAGAAAAGGGCAACAAGAATGATCCAAGGGATGGAGCGGCTCCCTTATGAAACCAGGTTGCAACGCCTTGGTCTTTTCAGCCTTGAAAGACGGCGTTTAAGAGGTGACTTGATCGAAGTGTATAAAATCATGCATGGGATAGAAAAGGTGAATAAAGAAAACTATTTTCTTTGTCACAAAACACTAGGACTAGAGGGCACTCCTGAAGCTCCAAGGTAGGAAAAATTAGGACTAATAAAGGGAAATATTTCTTCACCCAGAGGGTCATTGGGTTATGGAACTCACTTCCAGAAGAGGTTGTGACAGCTGTCAGCCTGAACAACTTCAAGGCAGGATTAGACAGATTCATGGATACCAAGTGTATCGGTAGTTACTGAAAAGGACATTCAAGTGCCACCTCGGAGTTGGTTGAGGTAGGCAGGATTTCCCTGGGTACTGGTTGTGGGGATCGGGAGCAGGTCAGGTTTTGCCCTCCCTTCTGCTCGAGATCCCCGTGTACAACTGGTGGGCCACTGTGTGATACAGAATGCTGGACTAGATGGGCTGAGGTCCGATTCAGCATGGCTCTTCTTATGTTCTTATGTTCTTATGTGGCTTGCAGTGGTTTCAGGAACTTAGTGAAGGTACTGTGAGTCCCGGGGGCCTAGTCAGGAAAATCAAGTTGAGGGAGCCTAACAATATCCCAGGTGCTGAGGCCTAGTCAGGAAAATCAAGTTGAGGGAGCCTAACAATATCCCAGGTGCTGAGGCCTAGTTAGGAAAATCAAGTTAAGGATGCCTTGTTGTCAATTTTGGGGCTGGTCTGTGATGTATAGGGGCTACAGTGTTCTTTTGGAAGTGAATGAGGTGAAGGTACTTCATATCCCATCATTCGTGGGCCATCCTCCCCTAAACCACACCAGGTTGTGAAGTGGGCCATTGGGCCCCTGTTTGCCAATTTTTGTGCTGATCCGTCACTGCTGTGGGCCGCAGTGTATAGCTGACTGAGGCTTTCCCTTTTTCCTCTGAGTCACCTTAGAATGTTGGAATGTGGATGGCCATTCGGAGTCCGTTATGCAAATACGATTTCAGTGACAGCCAATCCCCTCTGTCTGGGGCCGTTTGGCCGTGGTATGTGATTTTTAGGGGCGGCAGTGTTGTTTTGGAAGTGTATGAGGTGAATGTACTGCAAATCCCATCATTTGTGGTCCATCCTGCCCTAAACCACACCAGGTTGTGAAGTGGGCCATTGTTCCCCTGTTTGCCAAGTTTGGTCGTGATCCGTCATTGCTATGGGCCGCAGTTGGTGACTGCCTGAGGCATTTCCTTTTCCCTCTGAGTCACCTTGGAATGGTGGAATGTGGTTGGCCTATTGGAGTACGTTATGCAAATACCATTTCAGTGGCAACCAATCCCTTCTGTCTGGGGCCGTAGAATGTTGGAGTTCTGAGGCTGGCCAATCAGAGCCTGTTATGCAAATAATCCCACAGTGGCAGCCAATCGAAACACTTGCACATATTCCTCCCTCCGCTCGGCCGCTCGGCCGCACCACCACAAACGCTGACTTTTATTATATGTCATAGATAGATAGATAGTAGGCATGGTTTAGAACCCAAAAATAGGAAATCGAAAATCTAATGGGGGATTTTTTTGATTAGTAATAGGAAGACTTACAAAAATTTCCAAAAATTTCTAAAATGTAACTTAATTACTAACGAAATTCGTTAGTAGTTCGTATGCCAGAGCATCGCATTCAGATGGTTTTGGCCTAAAACTCCCAGAAATCCTAACAGCTGGTAAATTGGCTGGGATTTCTGGGAGTTGTAGGCCAAAACTTGAATAAATCACACTGAATTCTAGATGGGACTCTCCAAATAGGAAGGAGGGAGGGAAGGAGGGAGGGAGGGAGGGGGTATTCTATTCTTGGAAGCAGCAAAAGAAAAGGAGGAGGAGCCCCCCCTGGCTCCTCGCTGCCTCTCTCTCACCCCGATCCCGAGGGAGCGAGGGCCCAAGTTTGCCCAGGCTGGTCATATACCTACATTCCATGCACATGCAATAATACAGCAGTAATAACAATGGGGTATAGAAGAGGTAAAATTCAAACCGAAGTATTCTGACTGGTCCCTGCCTCATGCGGTGCAAACGGGCTCTTCTCTGTGAGCCCGGGAAAAGCCAGCGTTTTCTGCTTAGGTGCACACATACATATTCTTTGGGGGATTTGCTGCAGAATCTTCTCTATGAGCCCGGGATTCTGCAGCAAATCCCCCAAGAATATGTATGTGTGTGCTCCCAAGCAGCAAACGCTGGCTTTTCCCGGCTAATTTCCTGGGCTAATAAGAGAAGAGCCCGTTTGCACCGCATGAGGAGAGACCAGTCAGAATACTTCGGTTTGAATTTTACCTCTTGTTATTGTTATTACTGCTGTATTATTGCATGTGCATGGAATGTAGGTATGGCCAGTTGGATTACTTATAATATTAGGCACTTACAGTAGCATTCATTCTATTATACATTAGGTTGGTTTCTCACCCCAATACTCTTTGATGCTTTAGATCCTGGCAGGCAGGAGAGGCAGGGAAGCCTGGAAAAAATGTAAACAGAGAGGTTACTAATAAGTAAATCCACAAAGGAGGGCCCGTCAACCAAAGTGCCCACCGTTTCAGATTTACTTCTGAGTAATCTCTCTGTTTACATTTTTCCAGGCTTCCAGCCGAAAGAAGGAGCGAGTTTAGGGCTTGCCTTGCCATAATACTTATTGGCAAGGGAGGCGGGAGGGTGGTGAGAGAGAAGGAGGGTGCCCCCCCACGACCTAATAACAACACTTAAGAAAATCCTGGCCCCGAAGTTCAAAAAAGAAAGTCCACTTCCTGGTTGGCGTTCCAGGTGCGGTAATACTCGAAAGTAGCCTTTCTTACAAATTTCTTACGATACGAATCATTTTCATAACTTTTTTTCTCATGCCTAATAGATAGATGTAAATGTATTCTATTGGCATTTTAAGGACCTTTTCATTCTTACTTCTCAGGTCAATTTGAATGAACCCAGTATTTTATGAAATGAAATGCTTCTTCCCCCTCCTCCTCATTTTCCTCTCCCCCTTCCCCTGCCCTCCACCTCCATCATCTGCCTCCACCATCTCAGATCCACAGAATCACAGTGGGAATGGGGAAACTGCACCTGGAGGGAAGAAAGACACTGGGAAATTCTAGATAAACTACTTTATAATACAGGGTTAGATTCGGTGGCAGATGCCCTCCACTCAAACCTCCCTGCCCTGCCAGCTGAGAGGCTTCTCGGATTAAATTTAATCCGCGATGCTTCTGAGCTGGAGGAGAGGGAGGGAAGAGTGGAGAGCTTTGCGCATGCGCTGAAGCAGTAATGACCTAATAACAAAAAAATCATTATTATTTATGTTTCAATTACAATATTTATTTAAAAATTTTCAGAACACTTTCTGGTTTCCCTACCTACAATTATGTAATATATATATATAGAAGATAAAAAAAAAGGATTTGACCAACAGTATAATGAAATAGAAGATCTTTTGTTAAATAAAAAACAAAAACTGGTGGGTAAGCTATATAAAATACTACAAAAGCGGTAAAAGAGACATGACCAACCTAAGGATCATATGATAAAATGGTCTAGAAATTTAGGGTATATCATCAAACCGGATACATGGAAAAAGATTTGGAAAGACAATATAAATATCTCGTATAGCCAAAGTTATAGAGAAAATTGGATGAAAATATTGTTTAGATCAGTGTTTCCCAACCTTTTTGAGCCGCGGCACACTTTTTACATTTGCAAAAATCCTGGGGCACACCACCAACCAAAATGACACTCTAACACAGTGATACATATAGTTAATATGTTTTTAAAATGTATTTATACACTCAGTGTGAAACCTGGGCCTGTTTCGATGAACACAACATAGATATCCTGGCAGGAATGGCAGAAAGACACAACTTCCCACACAGAACTCCCATAACCAAGAGAAAATACTATAAGAGTTTAGTGGGCATTGACCTTGAGTTTTGGAGTTGTAGTTCACCGACATCCAGAGAGCACTGTGGACTGAAACAATGTTGGATCAGGACCAAACTTGGCATGAATACTTAATATGCCCAAATATGAATGTAGATGGAGTTCAGGGGAAATAGACCTTGACATTTGGGAGTTGTAGTTGCTGGGATTTATAGTTCCTCTACAATCAAAGAGCATTCTGAACCCCACCAATGATAGACTGGGCCAAACTTCCCACACAGAACCCCCAGGAGGCAAGAGGAGGTCTCTACTTGGGGAAAGGGAGGCGGGCCTTCCCAATGCATGGAGAGGGAGAGACCAAGTAGACAATGGGTGGGGGGGGGGGATGTTTGTAATTTTGTGCCTTTATCGAGGTAGGTTTCTTAGGGTTTTTATACTTCAACACACTAGACTCTCTCCCCCATCCCCACCTCCACTTCCTGGAGGTTCCAATTTCCCACGGCACACCTGATGATTGCTCACGGCATACTGGTTGGGAAACACTGGTTTAGATGGCACTTTGCTCCTGCAAAAATCGCTAAGATCTATAAAACAGCTAGCCCTAATTGTTGGAACTGCAGAGAGAAAAATGGAACGTATTTCCATATCTGGTGGCTCTGTAAAAAGGCAAAGAAATTTTGGTCTATGGTGCATAGAGAAATTGAAAAAATTATGGGAAAATCTGTAATGAAAAGACCAGATTCTTTTTTATTAGGAATAGTCGATCCCGCTTTAGATAAAATTGAAAAAAAAATGTTTATTTTAGCTACAACAGCAGTGAAAATGATTTTTGTGAAATATTGGAAATCTGATAAACATCCACAAAAAGAAGAATGGGTACTTAAAATTATTGAATACTATACAAATGGAAAGATTAACGAACAATCTTAGAGAAAATTTTAAGAAAGAGAATATACATAGGTTTAATTATGAACTATTCGCTCAATATTGTAAAAAAAGGAATGCAATATTGAGTTAGATTTAAAAGATTAGAACTTTATACAATGCATAAAATTCAGCTAAAAGAATGTATAATACTTGCTTAATTTATGGTTTAAAGGTTAACGTTTAAATTATTCTCCATCTTCTTTCACTATAGGACGCTTGGAGGTTCCAAGGAAGAATAGAAAATATAGACTACAATTGTTAGCAATTTATTTAGTTATGCTATGCCCTACCTGCTTCTTTTTTAATACTTTGCACGTCTTTCCTATATCCCTACCTAATCCCTACCTTTCCCCCCCCCTTACCCCCTTCCCCCATTTCCTTGTTCTTACTTATAATACTTGGTTATAGGATGCTTTACCTGTCATGTGACGGTTGGAAACTCCTCTACAAGTTTTATGTACTTTTCTGTACCTTTTTAAATTGCAAAACCAATAAAGACAATTTAAAAATAATAATTTCAGAACATTTTCTATGACAACCCACCAACAGAAATCCCCCCCTCCCATGAGTTTAGAAACATTTTTTTTGTGGACCAACCACCCCTACTATCTATCTCCCCCTTCATGGATATTTATTTGTTTTATTTATTTATTTATTGTTCACTCTTGTATTCCGCTCCTCCCAGCAGGCTCGGGGCGGATAACAATAAAAAATATACGGGTGGCATGTCACTAACAAGTCGACATGTGACCCTACAATTAATACACATAAAAACATAGAACCACATTAAAACAATCTATATCGTCATATATGGGAAGAGAGGGCATATGGCATAGTTCTTGGTCCGGTGAGCCTAGTTGAAAGCTAGGCCGAAGAGGGCCGTCTTGCAGGCCCTCCGGAACGGGGCCAGATCCGAGATAGCTCGGGTACTGTCCGGGAGGGCGTTCCAGAGCACCGGTGCCGCCACGGAAAAGGTCCTTTGTCTAGTCGTCGATAAGTGGCAGGAGCGGACTGATGGAACTGACAACAGATTTTGTTCGTCTGAGCGCAGTGATCTCGGGGGAGAGTACGGGGTAAGGCGGTCCCTCAGGTACGCAGGCCCTAGGCCGTGCAAGGCATTGAAGGTCAAAACCAGCACCTTGAAGGCAATTCGGTACTCGATGGGAAGCCAGTGCAGTTGCCGGAGGGTAGGTGTAATGTGCTCCCTTGCCGGCACTCCTGCCAGCAAGCGAGCGGCGGCATTCTGCACTAGCTTGAGTTTCCGAATTGTCGACAGGGGAAGGCCAACGTAGAGGGCATTACAGTAGTCTAGTCTCGAGATGACCGTCGCTTGGATTACCGTGGCCAGGTCGTCCCTGGACAGGTAGGGTGCCAGTCGCCTAGCCTGCCGGAGGTGATAGAATGACGTCCTGCTGACCACGGAGACCTGGGCCTCCATGGTCAGCGGGGAGTCCAACACAACCCCCAAGCTCTTAACCGACGGCGATGGGTTAAGCCGCTCGCCGTCCAGGGTAGGCAACCGGCACCCACCCAGCCCAGGCTGACCAGGCCACAGGATCTCCGTCTTCGATGGATTCACCACTGCAGCTTTCACTACTGCAGCTTTCTCCCACCAAGGAACTCAAGTGACTACAAAAAATTTGAATCAAGTTCAGCTAAAATCTTATTATGCAAAACAATACATTAAACAAAATATTCTATTAATAAGGCACATACTTAAAACAGTTTGAGAAAAGCTCTTTAGCAATATTCATTTAAAAAGTTTGAGAATATCAGCATCCAAACTCCCCTTAAAATTTATTGGACTTGGAGGCACAATTATTCTCATTACATAAAAATATACTTGTTTATCTGCGGCACTTTCATCCTCTGGAATGATAGAAACAGATGGTTATTAATTCTTGCCATGTTTAGGAGCCTACTGTTTCCAGTTGCTTCTAGTGAACAATAAAATACACCTCAGTGATTCAGATTTCAGGCTCAGAGAAGTGTATTAATTCAGTATATCATTGCAGCAAATACTGTTCTCTATGTTGTTGGATAAAACAATACGCAGGCACAATTTAATGTTCTTATTTCCCAAAAGCTGTGGGCATTCAACATGTTGTAATGCAGCCTTCCTTACTTTATGTTCACAATTAGGACATAATTTATTGATAATGATAAGTGCCTTAAACGTGATTGATAATAAATATTTGAACTGATGATAACTTTATAAAGCACCCACCAATGCTAAGTTTAATGTGTGTTTGCAATCTACAAGGAAAACATAACCTACATTATGAAGGAAGGAGGATGAACCAGGAGAAGTCGTTGATGAGCAACTGTCAATTTCTTTTCATTTTAGTTTCCAGTTCCATCTTTGACTTGTGTAGGACAGTGTTTCCCAACCAGTGTGCCGTGGCACACTAGTGTGCCATGAGCGATCATCAGGTGTGCCGTGGGAAATTGGAGCCTCCAAGACCCTTTCTTCCCCCTCCTGCCGATCACTTTTTCTTCTCCACTCAGGCTCTCTTCTTCCCATCCTCGCTCTGCTTGCTTTGCCTCACTTTGCTCTGGGGCGAGTCTGCGCAATAGCACCCGCATGGGTCACATCTTCCTCCCTCCCCCTCCCCTCCTGAACACACTCATGCTGCCCCCTCGGATCAAAATGCCGGCCGAGAGCAGCAGTGTAGACGGAAAGGTAAGTGTTCGGCAGGAGGGGGAAGAAAGGGCGCGAAGGGGAAGGGGCTGGAAGAGGTCTCTGTCGAAAGCTGGCATGGGCAAACTTGGACCTTCCAGGTGTTTTGGACTCCAACTCCCACCATTCCTAGCAGCCTCAGGCCCTTCTTCTTTTCCTCCCTCAGCCACTTTGGCAGGAAAGGGCCTCAGGCTGTTAGGAATGGTGGGAGTTGAAGTCCAAAGCACCCAGAGGGCCGGAGGTTTCCCATGCCTGTTTTAGGGACCTTAAAGTGGTGAGCCTTCTTCCAACATTGTGATTCCAGATAGAAAACAAACAACAACATAACATGACATTGTTTGAGTCCACAGTGCTCTCTGGGTGTAGGTGAACTACAACTTCCAAACTCAAGGTCAATTCCCAAGCAAACCCTTTCAGTACTTTCTGTTGGTAATGAGAGTTCAATATGCCAAGTTTGGTTCAATTCCATTGTTGCAAGAGTTCAGGATGCTCTTTGATTGTATAACTATAAATCCCAGAAACTGTAACTCCCGAATGTCAAGGTCTATTTTCCCAAACTCCATCTGTGTTCACATTTGGGCTGTATTCACAAGTTTGGTCCTGATCCAACATTGTTTCAGTCCACAGTGCTCTCTGGATATAGGTGAACTACAACTCCAAAACCAAGATCAATGCCCACCAAACTCTTATAGTATCCCCAAACTCCATCTGTGTTCACATTGTATGAGACAATTCTCATATGGAATGACTATGGTCCTAAGCGGGGTAGCGCTTTTTTTTTAACCTGTGCATTTGGGAGGTGATTAGCTGGCCCTGATTGCTTCTTGTCTAGCATTCCTCGGTTGTTCTTTATTTACTGTTATTATGATTTTAGAGTTTTTTTAATACTGGTAATCACTGCCCAACAATGGATTCCCCCAGACAGTAAGAAGTTGGACCAGGAATGTGGCGCAGCTGGCTAAGTGTCAGCTGCATAAGATCTCTCTGACCAGTAGGTCATGAGTTCGAGGCCCACCTCGACCTTAAGTGTAGCCTGTAGCTCGTGTCCTCATTGGCCAGGTCATCATGTACATCCGTACCAAGGTGCAGAACAAGGAACATGTTATCGAAGCCCTGCGCAAGTTCTCTGGACGTCAGAAGATCCACATTTCCAAGAAATGGGGCTTCACCAAATTCAACGCTGATGAGTTTGAGGAAATGGTAGCTAAAAAGCGCCTCATTCCTGATGGTTGCGGAGTGAAGTACATCCCAAACAGGGGCCCTTTGGACAAGTGGTGTGCCTTACATGCAGCATGAGAGCCTATCAATATGATGCCCCATTGATTTATTCTTGAAGGGAAATTCATAAGAATAAAAAGTGCTCTCTAAAAAAAGAAAAGAAAAAAGAAACATTCACACCTACCTTGAACAGACAAGAGTTTTTTCTCCCACCCTGGACATTCCACAGGTGTATAAACTCCATTTTCCTAGTTTCCAACAGGCCTCACAACCTCTGAGAATGCCTGCCATAGATGCAGGAGAAACATCAGGAGAGAATGCTTCTGGAACATGGCCACACAGCCCGAAAAACTCACAACAACCCAGTATAGGTACTGATGGAACAATTCTGTGATGGGAAGAGGAACAGCCTAAGTCAGACAAGATCTCATACACATATCATTTTAATTGACATTCAATTGGTGTTTCAGTTGCAGACAATACTGTTCTAGCATAACAAAAGCAGGAAAAGAAAAACAGAGGGAGAAATATAGCCACATTCGTCATAAGTGTCTATTAAGGGCTATAAAAAGCTGCCCAAATTGACAGGAGCTATATTTTGCTTAGTGGTTAAACTGAGCTGTGGAGATGGAAGCTCACAATTTAGCTTCTCTCAAATTTATAGAACTGAATGGTTTTGGTGAGTTGCCTATTGCAGTGTTTCCCAACCAGTGTGCCGGGGCACACTAGTGTGCCGTGAGTGATCATCAGGTGGGCCGTGGAAAATTGGAACCTCCGGGGGGGGGGGGGGGGAGTCTAGTCTGTTGAAGTATAAAACCCTAAGAAACCTACCTCGATAAAGGCACAAAATTACAAACACCCCCTCCCCACCCGTTGTCTACTTGGTCTCTCCATGCATTGGGAAGGCCCACCTCCCTTTCCCCAAGTAGAGACCTACCCTTGCCTCCTGGGGGTTCTGTGTGGGAAGTTTGGCCCAGTCCTATCATTGGTGGGTTTCAGAATGCTCTTTGATTGTAAGGGAACTATAAATCCCAGGAACTACAACTCCCAAATGTCAAGGTCTATTTCCCCTGAACTCCATCTGCATTCATATTTGGGCATATTGAGTATTCATGCCAAGTTTAGTCCTGATCCAACATTGTTTGAGTCCACAGTGCTCTCTGGATATAGGTGAACTACAACTCCAAAACTCAAGGTCAATGCCCACCAAACTCATGTAGCATTTTCTCTTGGTTATGGGAGTTCTGTGTGGGAAGTTTGTGTCTTTTTGCCATTCCTGCCAGGATATCTATGTTGAGTTCATTGAAACAGGCCCAGGTTTCACACTGAGTGTATAAATACATTTTTAAAACATATTAACTCTATGTATCACTGTGTTAGAGTGTCATTTTGTGTCCTTTTGGTTGGTGGTGTGCCCCAGGATTTTGCAAATGTAAAAAGTGCAAAAGGTGCTCAAAAGGTTGGGAAACACTGGCCTATTGATGCACATTTTGCCCCGATGTATAAAAACACCAATTAGTTTGCATCTCCGTAGGCGCTCCCTTGACGTGGGAGAAAGGCTTGCGTACCCTAATGAAGTTGTGAGCTATGCTGACGGTGGCATAATAGCGGTAGGGCCTCCCATGCCAGACAGGTCACAAACTAAGGGTCTGAAAAGAGCGTAAATGGGCAGGATGGTCTCTCTGGCCTTTGGGCAACCATCCTAAGAGAAGGAAAACTCTCATTTCAAACCCGGGCAGATGGTGCTCGTCTAACCCTGTAAGGTCAACCATCTAGAGAAGGAAACTCAAACCAAACCTACGACCTGAGGACCTCGCTGCCACCGTCCCAGCTTGCTAGGCCCCGGCAGACGAACCTTTGGTTTAAAGGGTGAGACTAGTTCATTGCACACTGCACTTCACCAGAAAAATCCATTTCACAGGCTTGAAGGACACATCCAACCTCCGGAAATGAAATTATCGCGCGCTTGTGGGAAGCGCGGGATGAGTCCTTCCTAAAAATCTTCGTTCGCGAAGTAATGCCAGAGAGTTTGCATTGAGACTGCATTTATTAAATTATTTGATTAGTAAAATTAGTGCAGGGCCTCAAACGGTGGCCCTCCAGTTGTTTGGGCCTCCAACTCCTAGAATTCCTGGTCATTGATTGAGTTGGCCAGAGGGTTGCAGTTTGAGGATGCCTATATTAGTGTACTGCTTTTCTGCCAATCATGGCTTCCAATGTGATGCCTACTAAAATATTTTAAAATTCATTTAAGTATTTTCAGAACAATGTTAAAACCAGACTTCAAAACAAGTCTTATTGGTCTTTCATAACAACACAGTTTTGGCTGCCCACCCTTTTGAGGGAGAAATCTACAATTTAGGTGTTGCTGCAGAGAAAGGCTTCTCTTGCGCACTGACTCCTGAAGTGGTGAGAGATGGACGAGGGCAGTCATTGAAGATTTCGAATTCAGGTCAGGCTGGTACAGGGGGAGGTGGTTGTTCAGACATCTGAGTCTAAAGCTTTTTAGCTTTCTATTTCAAAGCCAACACTTTGAATTTTGCTCAGCACTTTATCACACAAGGCCGCTAAAGCACAATTGTGTATATTAGAAGTATGGAATAAATATAGGAGATTGTTAATAACGGATTGATTGATTGATTGATTTTATTATTTATGAATCGCCCTCCACGTCAGTGCTCCGGGCGACTTACACATAAACACATAAAACAGTTCAATAGTTAAAAGCTAAAAGAATAGGAATTTAATTAAAATAGTTCCAGTAACTCAGGCTAAGTCTGGGAGGTGTCCTTAGCTGTAAGCCTTTCGGAAGAGCCAGGTCTTCAATGCGGTCAGGAACTGGGGCATGTCCAGGATAGCTCTCTGCTCCGCCGGCATCAGGTTCCAAAGAACAGGGGCTGCGATGGAAAAGGCTCTCCGTCTTGTGATGTTGAGGCGGGCCTCACTCACACCTGGATGCGGAGAAGGTCCCTGTTCACTGAACGTGGCGACCTTAAATGGACTGGTTCGAACAAGCGGTCTTTTAAATAAGCTGGGCCGGTGCCATGGAGGGCCTTAAAGGTGCGACAAGATCTTATGGATGGCTCTGAGCTCGACTGGCAGCCAGTGCAGGCGCTGTAGAGATGGCGCGATATGGCATCTCAGTGGTGTCCCGGTGAGGAGTCTGGCGGCTGCATTCTGCACTAGCTGGATTTTACGAGTGGTTGACTGCGGCAACCTCACGTACAAGGCATTACAGTAGTCCAGCCGCGATGTCACTGTGACATGGACCACCGTAGCCAGCGCATCTGATGGAAGGTAAGGTGCCAGTTGACGTGCCTGACGCAGGTGGAAGAAAGCTCCCTTACTTGTCGCAGCAACCTGGGCCTCCAGCGAGAGTCTTGAGTCTAGTATCACACCGAGACTCTTCACCGATGGGGCCGGGATCAGCGGCTCTCCCTCAAAGAGAGGTAGCGGAATGGGTGGCTCTGGGCATCCCGGCCATAGAATCTCTGTCTTTGATGGATTGATCTTGAGTTTGTATGAGCGGAGCCATCTGGTCACTGCCTCTAGTCCCTGTCTGAAAATCTCAGGCACCGATGTTACGCCTGGCTCAAGCTTTCAGCAGGAGCTGGGTGTCATCTGCGTATTGATAGCACCCAAATCCAAAACTTCTGGCTATGCTTGCCAAGGGTTGGACGTAGATGTTAAAAAGCGTTGGTGACAAAATGGCGGGTTATTATGAGTAATAACCCCAATTGTAATGGAAAAGAAATTTCCAAAGAATTTAAAACAAATAATGGATAAAAAGCTAAGGAAAAAAAATCTAGATAAAATGGGGGATTGGATAAAGGTAGGAATGAAGAAGGAAATGATTATGGAAGAATTTAGATAAATAAAATTGACATGGTTCCATTGTATACAATTAGAACAATGGTTTAAAAATTGGCTAAAAAACAATAAAAAGGGAAGTAAGGTTAACCAATTTGAACAAATAATACAAAATGGGAGGGATGTAGAAGAGCACCGAAAACTTGAAAGGAATAGCTAGTAAAGTATATAAGATAATTATTGAAATAAAGGAATGAAAAACAAAAAATAACACCCTTAAGGAGGTCTGGGAAGAAGACTTAGGGATAAAAATAAAGGAAACAGAGTGGCAACAATTATGGAGACAAAGACATCTAAAAAATGTATCAATAAGGATTAAAGAAAATTATTATAAATTAATATGGAAATGGTACCTTACACCAGTAAGAATAGCAAATATAATAAAAACTACTGAAAAACTGTTGGAGAGGATGCCAAGAAACAGGAACATATATACATATGTGGTGGCCATGTAAATATGTAAGCAAATTTTGGGCAAAAGTCTTTAAAGAAATTGAAGATATAATGAATATTAAAATAGAAAGAAGTCCTAGTATAGCTTTATTATCATTATATAATAGTAAACAATTGGAAAAAAAGGATAAAGATGCGATAACAAACCTATTAACAATAGCAAAACTGCTTATAGCAAGGAATTGGAAAAAAGAAATAAATATACAAATAGTGGAATGGTACAAGGAAGTATGGAGACTTGCAATAAATGATAAGTTAACATGTATATTAAAGGTAAAAAGAGGTATATGGAAACAAAGTGATTTTTATGAGGTATGGAGAAAATTTATTGAAAAGGATTAGAAAAGGAAGAAGGAAGGTTACCTCCACAAGAAGAAATGAAATTTTGACGAATGGGGGGGAGGGGAGCACAGCGGTGAGGGATACAAAAATGTATAAGAAAAACGTAATGGCAGATGCTAAAGATTGAAGTATTGTAGCTAGAAATGAATAACATGGATCTGCTTCAAATAGACATTGTATAATATTGTGTTGACAATGATAAAACAATAAAAAAATTTTTTTTAAAAAAAGCACAATTGTGGAGTTTGTTTCCAAAAGGTAAAATTCGTTCATGGATGCCCCAAGCTAATCCGGAATTTATCATGGATTTTTCCTTATGTAGAAGGGCCCATAATTGCTGAGAAATCACAATTGATTGTTTTAGGCATGGTTAGGTTTCGTCGGATAACTCGTAACTCATTTTAAAGCTGTAAAAATTATCTTTTTTAAGTCATTCCAAAGGGGGGTTTTTTTGCAACTTAATTTTTATTCATGAAAACAAACATTCTCTCAAGCACATACAAATACCAATACAAGTATACAACCAATAATACATCATCCCCCCCCCCCCTCCCTCCCTAGATGTAGACGTGTTGTGGACTCATCCACGATACATACTGTACTGGTGAACCACACCGTATAAATGTAACTAAAATACCATCACCACACCACATCCCACATGAACGTTTCCTTCACTTCCAGATCACTTTGTGATAGTGTTTGCTCTTCTTTAGACATATCTTAGATATTGATCCCTCTCTTTGGCCCTTTGGATTCTTATTTCTATTATATATGTACTAGCTGTACCCGGCATGCGTTGCTGTGCCCTATTTTGGAGATGCAAGGAAGTCTGAGTATGTAAGGGTTGTTGTTAGTTATGGTGTTGTTAGGGTCATGGCTGTGTTGTTGTGGGTTGTTTTGGTGGGTGGGATGTTGGAGTCCTGTGGAGTTGTTGTTTTGTGGTGTTGCTGGTGTTCTGCATTGCTTGTGGATATACAATGTTTTTTGTGATTCCGTCTGCTGTGTTGATGTAGAGGTTGATGCGTGTGTGGGTGGGGTACTTTAGAAGTGAGTGGAGGTACTTGAAATCCCATTATCCATGGTGTGTCCTCCTCTAATCTGCAGTCGGATGGAGTGTGGGTTATGGGGGGCATTGTTTGCCAAGTTTGGTCTTTATCGGTCTTGGTTCTTGGACACAGTGGTCTGTGGGGAATGATGGGTTTTGAAGTACTACAAATCCCTTTTATCCATGGAGGTACTTCAAGTCCCATAATCCATGGTCCACCCTCCTCCAAACTGTAGTAGAATGTAGTGTGGGTTATAGGGGCTCTGTGTGCTAAGGTAGGTTACTGTAAATTCAGGCCATACACAATGTCCTATGAGCTGAGGCCTAGTCAGGAACAGCAAGTTAATGAAGCCTTACTGTCAATTCAGGCCATACACAATGTCCAATGAGCTGAGGGCTAGTCGGGAGAATCAAGTTAATGAAGCCTTACTGTCAATTCAGAGCGTAAACAGCATTCCATTAAGTGAGGCCTAGTCAGGGAAATTAAGTTAATGAAGCCTTACTGTCAATTTTGGGCGTGGTCTGTGATTTGTAGGGGTATAAATTTTCTGTGGGAAGTGAATTGGGTGTTTGTGTTTGTGCCTCAGCCCTTTGCCTTATCCTCCTCTGACAGTTTATAATGTGTCAGAATGTACATGTTGGCTGGCCAGTACAGGAGTTATGCAACCGCCCTTATTGGCAGCCAATCATGTTGTCAGAATGTAGAGGCTGGGAGAGTCGTTGGCAGCCCCGGAGGATGCTGGAAATGTAGGGTTTTTACTCGTTGTTTTGGGGGCCTTTTATGTTTTTTTTTGGGAGTTTCTTTGCTACAAACCTACCTTGTCTGAGGCCTATTTCTGTTGGCAAGTTTGGTGTCTCTGCGGTGTAAGGTTTCTCTGTTTGGGACGGTCTTTCCATGACGACTCTTCCTTTATACACACACACACACACACACACACAGTAGATATATATATACAGTATATATATATCCTCCTTTACAAATATGTTACAGGTATTTATAATTGCTATTTCTTATAAAATCAATAAACTTTTTCCAGTTTTTTTTAGAACAACCCATTTTGAAATAATGCTTTTAAAAAAAAAATCTGCCTGGATGAAGTTTAAAAGTGAAGACTGAAAGGATGTGAATTTTGAAGGTAGGACATGGCAGTGCTTTTCTCTGTGAGATCAATACTTCGCATTGATCTTTCACATGTTTTCCTGGAAAGAGCCGTGAGCAGACAGTCCAGAATCTATTTTAATTGTTTCCTCAAAATTTCACTATTCCAGGTCAAGTCAAAGTGCATAATGCCCATTGTAGATCCCCAGTTGCGCCAAAAGATTCCACATGTACCTACATTAATGAAATAACAATTTGGGCGTTATACCTTCACAAATAGCTTTAACTAGGGATAGCATGTCTCTTCTGCATGAATGCTTGAAAGAAGTAATTCGCTGGATGAAGAAAAACAGATTAACACTGAATCCAGAAAAGACAGAGTTGCTTGCCAGTAAGGATCCTAATGGGGTTGGAGGTGTGTCAACTAGTTCTGGATGGAGTTACACTCCCCCTACAAGACTCTGTTAGCAGCTTGGGAATGCTCCTGGATATGTGTCTCAAAATATCAGTTCAGATAGATGCAACGGTCGGTAGTACTTACTACCAGCTTTGGCTGACACATTAGCTGTGCCCCTACCTAGGATCAGAGAACCTAAAGATGGTGGGTTGCCTCTAATTGGAATCTCCTATTACTTCAAAACATGGCAGCCAGACTAGTTACAGGAACATCCCGTAATTCCACTAGTTTCCAGTTAGTCTCTAGGCAAAGTACGAAGTGTAGGTTTTGACTTTTAAAGTCCTACCTGTTTTGTTTATCATGATTTGGGTCCAGGTTACCTATAGGATCACTTTCTACCACACAGTAACTTCACTGGTTGCCAGTTAGTTTCCGGGCAAAGTATAGGATTTGACTTTTTGTTTATCATGATTTGTGTCTAGGTTACCTATAGGATCACATTCTCTCACAAAGTAACTCCACCGGTTGCCAGTTAGTTTCCAGGAAATGTACAAAGTGTAGGCTTTGACTTTTAAGTCCTACATCATTTGTTTCTAGGTTTTGCCTTCAGTGATTTTTGGAATTAATATTCAGAGTTGGCCATTTCTTTTTGTTAAGCTCCTGGAAATCTAGCTCATAGGTGTAACTTTGAAACTGCTTTTGCATACTGGGTTTTGCTGGTACTTAGTACATACTGGTACATACTGGGTTTTGCTGGTACTTCCTCTCCATTGGCACCCCCTTGTTGTGGGTGAGAGGCTTGCGTACCCTAATGAAGTTGTGAGCTATGCTGGCGGTGGCAAAATATCATTTAGAGTATAACAACGCACTATATTTCACACATTTATCACACAATGAAGATTATTAAACCATAATAGGCTAAAGTGGCCCAAAAACATATATTGGGCTGGGGCGACGCAAGTGCTAAGTCCACATAAACCCTTTGCAAAGTCCGGAGGACTTTTGCTTCTATTGATGTTAATGTACTACAAACCCAGGGAGGAGCGGTCTGAAGTTTGAACGCCCTGAGGAAGTGTTTCTACGCGAAACTGCCATTTTGGTGTCGTCACAGTACTTCCAGCCGTAGGCACCTGCCCAGCCGTGCCAGCTCGTGCCAGCTCCCCCAAGGACCTGGTCTTTGGTCCGTGAGTGATTCACCTCCGGTCTTTGCAAAGGGTTTATGTGGACTTAGCACTTGCGTCGCCCCAGCCCAATATATGTTTTTGGGCCACTTTAGCCTATTATGGTTTAATAATCTTCTTTGTGTGATAAATGTGTGAAATATGTGTTGTTATACTCTAAATGATATGTATAATAATGTGTTTGATATAACACTCCTCTTTGCTTCACACTTTAATACAATTTTTGATATTTTTGCAATATATTAGTGCTTTATTGGCGTCGCATTACTACTTCCAGCCCTTGTACTCTATTGGGAATTAGCATTGTGTTGTATTCATTCATTCTCAGTGAGCTACCGTGTTGTTTTGTTTGCTTGGGCGGTGGCAAAATAGCCACCGGTAGGGCCTCCCATGCCAGACACGTCACATCAGAAGAGTCTGACATAGAGTGTCAACGGGCAGGATGGGCTCTCTAGCCTTTTGGCAACCGTCCTAGGAGAAGGAAAACTCTAATTTCAAACTCGGGCAGATGGTGCTCGTCTAACCCTGTAAGGTCAACCATCTAGAGAAGGAAACTCGAACCAAACCTACCACCTGAGGACCTCGCTGCCACCGTCCTAAACGTGCTAGGCCCCGGCAGACGAACCTTTGGTTTAAAGGGTGAGGCCAGTTCTGTGCATGCTGCGCTCCACCAGAAAGGTCCTTTGCACAGGCTCAAAGGACATATCCAACCTCCGAATCATTATTGCACTTGTAGAAAGCGTGGGATGAGTCCTTCCTGAATCTTCAGAAGAAAAGCTTAGTTATTATTTTGGAACACTATTTTGAAACTGTTTTTTTAAAAATATTAGATACTCGTTTCTTAATAAACTCATTGCTTTTGTTAATCTGTGTTGTTTTGGGTGAAAAAGGGATCAAGTTCCAGGTATCTGGGTGATGGAATCAATGGGTTTTATCTAGGTGATAAACAAATGATGCAATACGTCTACTGCAGCTAAAATTGACTGATTAGATTGAGATTTTTATGTATTGTTCAGTCACATTTTCGCTATTGCATATTGAACATATTCATTTTTAAAAAATTGAACATTATTTCTTGAGATCAAAAAAAATGCAAGTCCCAGGAGGTGCAAAAATGCTCATTGCATTAAAACTGTTGAGTCCAAGGATATTTGTGTTCTTTGTTACTGAGCCTTTCTCTCATTTACTCCCAGCAATCAA
Organism: Anolis apletophallus; assembly: GCA_030556195.1. NCBI lineage: Eukaryota > Metazoa > Chordata > Lepidosauria > Squamata > Anolidae > Anolis > Anolis apletophallus. The sequence continues at coordinate 8,248,174 of JARBWK010000009.1, read as the reverse complement.
TTCCCTCAGATGTTTTCTCTGATCAGACTTACTTGAGGACAAAATCATGGGATAAGAAACAGTTGTCTTTTAGTAATTGTGAAACATCTCTTCCGTACACTTTCTAAATATATTGTCTACTTTGACCTGAACTACACAATGAGAGCTCTTTCATTGGCTTTCTCAGAATTCTTGTTTTTACTTCAGTGCATCTGCTAGATCAGTGTTTCCCAACCTTTTTTGACCCGCGGCACATTTTTTACATTTACAAAATCCTGGGGCACACCACCAACCAAAATGACAAAAAATGACACTCTATCACAGTAATACATATAGCTAATATGTTTTTAAATGTATTTATACACTCAGTGTGAAACCTGGGCCTGTTTCGATGAACACAACATAGATATCCTGGCAGGAATGGCAGAAAGGCACAAACTCCCATAACCAAGAGAAAATGCTATAAGAGTTTGGTGGGCATTGACCTTGGGTTTTGGAGTTGTAGTTCACCTATATCCAGAGAGCACTGTGGACTGAAACAATGTTGGATCTGGACCACACTTGAAATGAATACTCAATATGCCCAAATATGAATGCAGATGGAGTTCAGGGGAAATAGACCTTGCCATTTGGGAGTTGTAGTTGCTGGTTCCCAAAGTGGGCGGTACCCTGGTGGGCGGTGGGGCACCCCTGCAAGGGGGTGGGGGTGGGGCGCGGTGGCGTCAGCCAGGTGACAGGCTACCATCCATCTCTCTCTCTGTGTGTGTGTCTCTCTCTCTTCTTCCCTCCTCCTCCTCCTCCTCCTCCTCCTCCTCTCGCCAAGCAAGGGATAATAATAAGTTTTGAGAGATGGTGGGGAGCTTGGAGAGACTCACAAGGAGTGTCAGCTGCAGAGAGGGAAGCAGCTGCAATGCCTGATCAAGGGGAGTGTTCTTCCTTGGGCGAGTCTGATCTTTAGGGTTATATAATGTGAGCTTTTGAGGGAAGGAGTTGTTTCTGGTATCCTGTCATCTTGGTATCCTGTCGTCTTTCATCGTGTTCCTGATCCAGTTTACTTGTGAGTTAAGGTTTTACTCTGCCACCTTTTTGGGCTGAGATGCTGCTGCTGCTGCTGCTGCTGCAGTTGGGAAAGGTGGGGGGGTTTGGATTTCAATGTTCTGTTTTCTGTCCAGCTACAGCCATGTGTTCCTAGTGGCGGGGTTTGAACTCTGCTGGACATTCTGTGAGTTTCAAGCTGCAAGACTGGTATTGTATTACACGGAGAGAGGTTTGACAATGTGTTTTATGGGGATTACGATGTGTGTTATCCCTATACATTTAGCTCCTGTGGACCTTGGATTGTGTCCTCGTTTCTCCGTCATTCTCCTGCCTACGACTCTGGACCGGTTACTGACTACGCTATTGGCTCATCCCTCGGAGGACATCACAGAGGACGTTCTGAGTTTGTTTTGGATTCCTTCTTCAGTGATTTTTTGGGCTTTCCCTGGGGTTTTGCCGATTAGGCTTGTTTTTTGTTAGTCCCATTCCCATTTGTTGTGCAATAAATTCTTTGTTACCCCTTTTATCACTTGGTCTTGGCTTTAATTGGCGTCTGCATCATGACAAAAACAGTCCAAGTACAGTCCAATAAAATCTTCCCAGTAAAATAACTATTCTATGATCACTTAATCCCATAACCAGGAATTTTTTTGTATAAATAGTTTTTATTAGTTAATTTTTCATACATCAAAAAGAAAGAAAGGGGGAGAAAGTTGTGCCGAAGTAGGGAAAAGGAACGTGAGGGTTAGGGATAAAGCAAAAGAGGGAAAATTAAGATGGGAAGGCAAGGGGGGGGGGAGAAAAAGTGCTAGTGGGAAAGAAAAGAAATATAGTTGCTTCCAGTCAGGGTATTCCATAACCAGGATTTAAGTTTCTTCCAGAAGGTCAGAAGGGAGGGATCTTACCTCATTAGGTGGAGTTCCACAGCCGAGGGGTCACCAAAGAGAAGGCTCTCTCTCTCTCATCCTCAACAATTGCAACTGTGATAGCAGTGGGACCGAGAGCAGGGGCTCCCCGGATGATCTTAAGGTTCTAGATGGTTCATAGAGGGTAAGCTGGGCCGGAACCATGTAAGAGGAGAGAATGCTTAATCCCCTTCTTCAGATGTTTTTTCATCTGATTGCCCCAAAGAGTCCACTAGCAAAAATGGAATGAGACTAGAAAAGATAATTAGGATTTGAATAATAACGAGAAATCCCACAAAATATTCAGAATTGTAGATGAATGGCAGTACTGTGCTGTGTGGAAGAATTATCCACAAGATCCAACACTTGTGGAGAAAGCAAAAATAAGTTTGATCAGTCATGATGGGATATTTCCTTAAAAATTTTCAAAAATGCTACAAGGGGGGGGGGGGATGTTTCTGAATGGTAAGCTGGAAGTCAAGGTGCCTTCCACAGCCCTGGCAGTAGCGTGAGGGAATGGTAATATGTTCTGCAATAATTCATAGAGTTTGAGATACCAAAGGAAGGAAAGGTTCAGGCATACAGCTGAGATAAAAAGAAGTTTGAGATGGGGAAATCCACACATAAAAGATAATCTAATTTGGAGAAGTCAGAGGAAAAAGAGGATGATAGGTAAAATATAGAAAGAAAAAAAATAAGAGTGAAATATTAAAGCACTCTGCGCAGCTGAACTTTTCAAAAGTGACTTTTTGGCTTTAAATCAGACAGCATATCCAATCTATGAGTTATAGTACATATCCAATATACAGAGGTTTAAATCACTTTCTGTTGCTGTGAATTCATTACGTTTGAGAGATCTCCTCATACCATGGCAGACCCTCATAGAACCCAAAACTTGGCTAGGGTACTGCCCAGACTACATTTGGGAGAGGGCCTAACGGGGCTGTAGGGAAGATTGAATGAGTGAAATATGCCACCATTATATTGGATTTGAGCTTCATTGCTCCCAACTTTGCTATTTGCTTAGATCGTGGGAACTCTCTGCTAAGGATTCCTTGCCCTTTTGATTTGGAATAGTCCTTTGAGCTTGGTTAAATAAGAAACCAGATCAGGGTAACCTTTCCTGAAAGACTCTATCAGTGTGTAAAATAATCCCTCCGTGGAACTATCCCATCTATATTTCCATTCCCAGCCTTGGATGTTTTGTTGGTGCTACTCTTGCTGCAGCTTCTACGGATATTCTGAAGTAGACCCCTTTGTCATGCAATACTGTAATATCGAACATGTTGGCCCATGTATGTGGACACTTGAGACTTGCTCTGATATTCTCTGTCAACATGAACCAAATATTGATAAAGTGGAGCCATTTCAAAGGATATCTGTGAGGACTCACCCATTTTATGCTAGGCCCAGACCAGCATAGCAGTTTGGCATCCATGGTAAAACAGGATAGCCAGGAAAGGGGGGTAGCTTGGATCCTTCTCAGGGAGTGAGTGAGTGAGAGAGAGCTGCTTGGGAGTGGCTCAGAGCTAAGGGGAAGACCCGAGCTAGTTGAGAGGGAAAAAGTGTAGCTAATTCGGCAGTTGATTGTCAGAGCTGTGAGAGAAAGCAGTCTCTTGGCAGAGCAGAGAGTGAGCAGTCAGAGAAGACAGTTGTCTTGTAAAACTGACAGGAAAAGTTCTGTGTGAAGCTGACAGGCAGTCAGTCACAGGCTTTTGGAATCTTTAGGGCTTAGAGATTAGCTCGCATCTCTGGAGAAGCCAGCTATAGAAAAACTCTAAGAAAGAGTTAATAGCTAGGGTGCTTCTGGAAGACTGAGGGTTAGCTCAGGGAACTAACTAGGTTAGTTAGTTGAAGACTACTCACGTCTAGTTTTAATATTAGAGTGAGGGAGTTTGGAGAGACAAGTTTTGAACTGTCTAGTTTTGTAACGAAGTCATGAACCAATCTTTAGTAACCAATGCGCTCTAGTACCATTCTGTATAACCGTTACGCATTTGTGCTTTAAGATCTGCCTGTTGAGTTACTAAACGTTCCATTTGTTAACTTTACAAGAAAGCTTTCAGAGTGCCTTATTACCTCAGTGTGTGCCAGTTCCAGCCTTCCCACATTCCCAGTCAAAGGGGGAAAGTTTTCTTACCTCAGCAATCCTCTTGGTTTACCTTCAGTTTAGGAGCCTAGCTTAGTTATTATTTTTATTAGAAATTCTAAAAACAATTTTTAGGTTGGTGGCAGCGTCCCAAGTGGTTAAAGCCTCTCAGTTTATAGCCCAAGTCGTCACAACATCCCATTTTAATAATCATTTTATAAGAGCCTCTTTACTAAAGATATGGTAGAAATATAAAGGAAAATTATACATGAAAACTCCAATGTGGTTGTCTCCACTAGAAGCAAATCAAAGAAGGCTACTGGGATGGTTCCAATGGCCAACATACAAAGATCTATCAAGAAAGGGAAAAGAGGAATTCTGTCAAAGGAGGAAATAACTAGTCAATTCCATTCATTCTCCTGGTTACAATATTTACAAATCAAAGAATATTGGAATAAAGATGAAGGAAAAGGTTTTGTGGAAAAGGATGTTTTCTTTGAAAAAGTAATAAAAACAGAAAAGAAAAACATTACAAACATATATAACAATTTATTGGAATGAGCAACAGAAAAGGAGCTAGTAAAAGACTGTATGATATTATGGGCAAGAAATATTGGAAGGACAATAAGATTGAAAGAATGGGAACAAATTTGGCAAAGGAAAATTAAATACACATATGCTACAAACAGGCATGTAGCTGAAGCCCCCCAAGCCCCTCCCCCGAAATTCTTACTGTGTTTCCCGATAGTAAGAAATAAGCCATACCCCGAAAGTCCATGCGAAGGGAGGGGGAAAGAAGGAGCAAGATCAGAGGCCAGGCAAGAGGCGTGCCGCGCAAGAGGCGTGCTGTGCAAGAAGGCGCTCCTCACAGGTACTACTGGTGAAGAACGGGGTATGTCCAATATTTAAAAGTGGGGCTTTTGGGTAAAAGAAAGTAAGACATCGTCTTATTCTGGTAGGATAGGCCTTGCTGGTACATTATTTAAACTGTTATGTTTATTCATACCACTATCTGATCACCATAATCAATATATCCCATATGCATGGGGGCATTGGGATAATGATACAAAAGGTTAGCTAGGGTGGACCCTCTCTCACTCAGACTCAGCCCCCCCCCCAATCGAATTCAGCCCCTCCCGAATCGAAATCCTGGCTATGGCCCTGAATACAGATATTAAAGAGAATTGATATAAAATGTTCCACAGATGGTATATAACTCCACATAAGTTGGGACTAATGTATAAAACAGCATATAATAAATGCTGGAAATGCGAAAAAGAGGTTGGAACATTTTACAAATGCATGAATTATGTGAAAAAGTACTAAAAATGAAGTTCAGCATGAAACCAGGGTCTAATAGACAAAGAGTTGGTACTGGACCAAAACCAAGATATTTTATTTACTTACTTAACTACAGCAGCAAGAATGGTACATGCAAATAAATGGAAAGGGAAAGAATTGGCAACAATAGAAGAACGACTAAACAAAGTTGATGATATAAAGGAAATGGATAAATTAACATTTGCCCTAAAAACATCTTATGGAACACCTATAAAAATACAGACTGGAAGCTCTACGAAGAATATAAAGAAAATTATAACAAACAGGGATACTAGTTTAAGAAAACTCTCCCACGCGAACAAGATCTAAAGAAATGGGTGATAAATAAAGGAGATGTTGGAGAAGTCGATATGAAAGGAACAAAGAAGATAAAGACTATATTATAAATGCGGAAAATATTATTTGGAAGTCACAGACCCCTACCATTCCCTATCTTTCCCATTTTATCCACCCAATTGTATTACCCCATTTCTGTTCCCCTTTTACTCTAATTTTATCCTTTCCCTGATTCCTTTTTTTCAACCTCTTTTGAGCTGCGGCACATTTTTTACATTTACAAAATCCTGGGGCACACCACCAACCAAAATGACACAAAATGACACTCTATCACAGTAATACATATAGTTAATATGTTTTTAATGTATTTATACACTCAGTGTGAAACCTGGGCCTGTTTCGATGAACACAACATAGATATCCTGGCAGGAATGGCAGAAAGACACACACAAAGGTCTTGCTCAACAGCTGGGAGTTATAGTTCACCCGCAATCAAAGAGCATTCTGAACTCCATCAATGATGGAATGGAATCAAAACACAGAACCATAACCAAGAGAAAATACTATAAGAGTTTGGTGGGCATTGACCTTGAGTTTTGGAGTTGTAGTTCACCTATATCCAGAGAGCACTGTGGAGGGGAGGGAGGAAGACATGGGGCGAGTCTGTGCAGTAGCGCCCGCACAGGTCACGTCTTCCTCCCTCCCCCCTCCCGCAGAAGCAGCAGTGTGAGCAAAGCGAGGCAAAGCGAGCAGAGCGAGGCTGGGAAGAAGGGAGCCCGAGTGGAGAAGAAAAAGTGTTTGGCAGGAGGGGGAAGAAAGGGTATTGGAGGCTCCAATTTCCCACGGCACACCTGATGATCGCTCACGGCACACTAGTGTGCCACGGCACACTGGTTGGGAAACACTGCCTTAGATAGACTGCTTTTATTTTATATATATATGGAAAATTGTAAAATAAAAATTATATATAAAAGGACATCTTGTTCCCTTAATTTGTTGTTTTTATCAAGAGGGATTTATAGAGAGAACTGACACACCATCTCATTCACTATCAGGCAGGCCTACCTTTGCAGCACTGTTGTCAGACCAGCAAGCATACCTGCTTTCTGTGTTGTGCCTCTCCTCCTCCTCCATTTCCTTCTTACTGTGAGCTTCTCCCTCTGCTCACTCCTCCCTGGGCTACTTGGGGAAATCTAACAAAATGCCCCTTAGCTAGCTCGCCTGAATCTCCCATTCCCAATTATAATTCTTCATATAAGAGTTTCTCTGCAGGGGATCTGATGCATTCGGCATCCTACAAATCTTTATAGGCAGTGTTTATGTGTGTGTGTGTGTGTATGTGTGTGAGAGAGAATGACTCAGGCAGTATTTATAGTTCATTGGCCTACACTGCCAGCAGCATTCTTCTGGGGACAGTTGGCAAATCTCTAATGTATAAGAATGGCAAAATCATGCAGCTAACCACATCTAGAAGAATACAAAGCATCCTTCTTGCTTCTTGTGATGTATCGTGACTCATCCTTTTTTTCCAAATTAATTTTTATTGATTAAATTAAACTAACAATTAACAATTGATTTTAACCAGACCTAACTATTGTTTCTCCAAGATATAGGACCCTGGGGTTTTGCCTACCCTTATTTGAGCAACCCAAGTTTAAGCACTCCAGAACTATCCAGGGAAAATCAAAGAGAAAAGTTGTGCATGCTAACGTAAATAATAATTTGGATTCATTGATTTCAGTGCGTGGGTTTAACCTAATGGCTATCCATGGGAGATAGTTAAATGCGTGTAACAGCATTCTTGTTTCTGAAGACAGCCTCATAAATACAGACACCACACTATTATTTTTGAAAGAGAGAAATGGAGTAAATTGCTATGTAATTTTATTCATGACTTGAAAGAAACATCATAGTGGATATTATGCTGATTTCCATATTCCATGTGTGTTGTTCGGGTTACCAAATTAATTTGCAGAGACTAAAAATAACTACACAAAAGTGTTCTCTCTCTCTCTCTCTCTCTCTATATATATATATATACATATGTCTGGAGGCACATGTCTCCACCGTCAGCAGAGTGGCATTTTTCCATCTTCACCAGGCAAGGAACCTGGCCCCCTACCTGTCCCGCTGCGACTTTGCCACAGCGGTCCAAGCTACGGTCATCTCGAGACTAGACTATTGTAACGCTCTGTACATTGGCCTTCCTCTGTCGGTGATCCAGAAACTCAAGCTGGTACAGAACGCTGCAGCCTGACTCGTTATGGGGAGTTTGGTGACACATCACGCCCATTTTGCACGAGCTGCACTGGCTACCTGTAGAATGCCGGATCACCTTCAAATTGTTAGTACTAACTTTTAAGGCCGTACATGGTCTGGGGCCAGTGTACCTGCGGGTCCGCCTCATCTCGTATTGTCCCACCAGACCGTTGTGCTCTGAGGAACATAATCTCCTGGTCGTCCCCTCCCCCAAGATGTTTCGTCTGACCACAACCCGTCGGTGGGCATTTTCGATCACGGCTCCAACACTGTGGAACTCGCTGCCTGCCGACATTCGTGCCATCCAGGATATCCTCCCATTTAGAAGAGCTTGTAAGACCCTGCTGTTCCGGCAGGCTTTTGGACCTGGATGAATTGTAGTCTTGGTTGCGTGTCACCACCTTGTTTCATTCTGTGCTGCATTGTTTCCATCACATGGCTTATTGTGTTTTTTAATTGTGACTTTAATTGTGTATTTAGCTGTGTTTTAATTGCGGTTTTACTCCTGTCTTGTTCGATTGTTTTATGAATATGTTGTTAGTTGCTCAAAGCCATCGGGAAGGGCGGCAGACATATACGAATACATACACACACACAGGGTGTTGTAAATGAGCCTCCAGTTACTACAGGTACAGTAGTAGCATGGAGGAAGGTGCTGAGGCAGTAACAGCAAGCAGTAGCTCAGTTTGGGGCGCGGCTCTGGATGATCAGGCTCCTACAGCTGGGGTAAAGAGAGTGGCTAGTGCCTCAAGCCTTGACTCAGACAGAGAACAGAGGAGAAAGATTCAGCATCTACTTAGGGAACCTTCTGAGTCTCATACATTTGAAGGGTTTCCAGGGAATGCAGAATTACAGTCAGAAGAAAGTGATATGGACCTAGATTCAGCATTGGTGCAGGAAGTGGGAGAGGTATGCAATGCAGACTCGGGGGACAGTACATTTCTGGGGTTCCAGACGGATCAGGACTGGCCGTCTTCTCATTCAGAAACTGAGTGGGGCCCTTTAAGCCAAGAAGAGCTGTGGCTGGGTTGGAGATCTGGACATGGTGCAACAGCTGCAGGGAATGGGAATGCTGCTGCTTTGGAGCAGGGCAGGTTCTCTGATGAATCTGATTGATAGTGCTATATAAGAAGTGAGTATTTGGCTTGACCCTCACGGTGGGCAAGGAGTTGTTATTCTGGTTCATGTATCCTGTGTTCCTGTGTCTTGGTTCCTGGTTTCCAGATTACTCGTGAGTTATTGGGTTCTTTATCCATTTTGTTCCTTGAGAGAGCTGCTATGGCAGCTCTAGCTGATATTGGGAAAATATTGGGGGGTTTTGGGATTGATGTCTGCTTTTTGTGTTTAGCTGCTGCCGTGTACCTCTTGACCTTCACTGTGACTGCTGTGAGTTTCCTGCTACAGAGTGTTTGGTATAGTATTACATGGAGGGAGGAAGATGCTGTGTTTTATGGGGGGCTGTGAATTATGTGTTTTCTGTATACTTAGCTCCTGTCGACTCTGGAACGTCTCCTCCTTTTCCTGTGTGTTTGTCTCCTGTCCTATGATCCCTGGATTGCTGTTTGACTACGCCTTACGGACATCCCTTTGGCTGAACGCCGCAGAAGGACGTCTGCTGTTTGTTTTTGAGTTCTTTTCTTCTCAGCATTTTTGGTTTTGGGGTTTCCTGGGATTATTGGGGGTTTTGTACAGCCGAAGATAGGCTATTTTTTGTTATTCCAACACCCATTTGATGTGTAAATAAACTTTTGTTATCTTTTAAACTCCTGGACTCGGCCACAGCCGTCTCTGTACCACAACACAGGGGGTGTGTGTGTGTGTCTGTGTTGGAATGTGAACCAGGAAAATTTGCATTGTTCCTTATATGGCACTCCTTCATTTTAATTTCATGGAGAATATTAAAATTTTCACTTCACAGAACAGCAACATAAAATAACTTGGAAATTATGGGCAAATATTCCATCATTTAAAATGTAAATAAGACACATTGTAAAAGATTGTCCTTCTTTGAGGGCTGGGAGAAGGTCTGGACTTTTCCAGACGACATGGTCTTATCCGAATTGTCTCATTTGCACCTATGAAATAATTTGACATGCAATTTTTTTGATCTCTGCCCAGGGATTTTGCTCACTACATATCTGTGCCTATTACACGCTTCTATATTTTATTTTGAGTTTGCTCATATACCTGGAAGTTTCATTTCCACCCTCAAATTCTACTGATATTTTGATCTGATAGCTACCCAGATGTTATAAGACTTTATAAGGTTCAGAAATGGCACATTTAAGGCGAGATTTAAAGAACTAGCCCTGTCTGTTTTAGCAATAAAATCAGAGGATAGACCTAGACAGTTAACTCCTCTGTGATTCTCTATTTTCCTCCCAAGGCTGAGTAAACATCATGAGCGAAAAAGAGATGAAACAATAAATGGCTTGAAAAGTATCTATTGTTGCATTTTGCCTATAATTCAAAAAAGGGTTATACAGAAAAGCTTGGAATTGTGTCACATTTTATGTGGTTACTATATTCTGTCATAATGGTCATGCAATTCAAATGGTCTGGGGAGAATCCCATTTTTCCTAAGCATGATTTGTGTCAGAAGTAGGCAACGTTGTGGAAGAATGGAACCATTTCCTCTTCTCCTCATGAGCTACCCTTTCACTCTTGGTGTGACCCAAAGGACCAGCATTTCTGCTTTTGGGATAAGTGAAGGCTTTATTTCTGGGTTTCAACAGTTTGAAGAGAAAAGGGTTTGATGCCTATTTTTTGAAGCACAATCCCAAATGTCATGCTTATGCAGTGGTTTCTAGGTTAAGGGGACATATTTTGTCCAAAAATGACCAAATTTTAAAAACGGGGTTTGGACCTCTCCTAGCATTCAATAATAATAATAATACACTTTATTTATATTCCGCTCTTCTCACCCCGAAGGGGACTCAGAGCGGATTACAGATACACATATTTAGCAGACAATCCCTGCCGTTTTCCACATACACACATATAGATGAACAGAGGCAAACTCTGGCCACCAGGGGGAGCTGATGCACTCCTAATCTCTCAGCGTTCCCAGAGTCCCTTGTTGTTCCTTCCACATTCCTCAGCATTCCTGGAGCTCTTTAATGGCCTCATAATTCAGTCAAAATTTGCCTCCCCACTTAATGTGGTACCTTTATCTCCTGCTTGACAGATGCAACTGTCTTTCAGGCTGCAAAGGTCGGCAGCAGGCTACACTTAAAGGTCGAGTACCCATCTCAACCCGGGCAGACCTCGAACTCATGACCTACTGGTCAGAGAGATCTTATGCAGCTGACACTTAGCCAGCTGCGCCACATTCCCAGTGTCAAGGGATGTCTGCAGTCAACAGGTTGTACTTTCTTCACTCCTGTTTTAGATGATACTTAAGAAATGAATCCAGAATCTAAAAAGGATGCATCTTTCAGATGCAGAGCCAGGTTTCTGTATTTCAGGAAAGCAAACACATGAAAGAACCATATGATATCTCATGTCTGATACATGTTTTCATGGACCACTCGGGAGCAGGTTTGGAAAGCAAGCCGCAAAAGCGCCAAAAATTGGTGGCGCAGTAAAGCAAAGGAGAATAACAGAGGCCCATAGCTAAACGCTGCAACACTGAAATAGTGCCGAGGGTAGTGCTGTAAATAAGCAGGCAGCCCCCAGGTATCCAAGCCCCACTCAGGAGGAAGCAGGAATAGGGTCGAGCAAAGTTGAAAGGAAGCAACCGCCTACGGGAATACCACCGCGCTGACCCGTTTCGGACCTCTGGGGTCCTTCCTCAGGGCGAAGGTCAACGCAGAAACATCTGTGGCTTCAAATCAATAATAACATATCTGAGTAAAAATATCAATGACATCACAGGTAAGTATGACTGACATATGTACATTTTGAGTGACTTAGATTCATACCTTATGTATGGATATGGGATGATTGTAGCATATGACTGTTATATTTATTGCATTACAAACTATATTTTGACTATTCTTGTGTCTTTAGATATAGACAGTTCTTGTACTCAGTGTGTTGTTCAGTGCATTCTATACTTAGTTCAGCTTTGATTGTTGTTTCTATACATCAGAGTTGACCTGAAGGCACATTAAGACAATTACAACTATGCTGCTATACAAAATTCTCAGCCATGTGGAAATAATTATGGAGTGCTTTCTGTCCCAATTAAAATATCTGAAATATATATTTTTTCTTAGCAGACATAATTACTTGCAAATATTTCCTTGGAAATAGCCAGCAAGAAAAAGAAATTGAATGTGCAGGGGCAAAGAAGAAAATATTCGTAGACATCAAATCCCAGTTTCTAACTGTGAGCAATCTGCAGAAACCTGATGGTAAAAGTTATGCTCAACCAGTCATAAAATAGATCTAATGTCATGCTTTGGGGGAGGTGAATCAAATGCAGTTTTCATTTCAGATCCTGCATGCATACAAAAATGTTTCTTGGGTAGTCCACAGACCCAGTGCTTGAGATAGAAAATGCAGGGGGGGGGGGGGATACGAGCTCCAATAGAATTGCATACCTTTGCTCCCCTCCCCGCACCTGCCAAGTAATACTATCTGGGACATGAGATAAGACTCACCACAGAAGGCTCTTTTTTCTTTCTGGAAAAATTAAGAAACTAAAAGGCTAGCTTCAGCTTAAAGACCTCAGCCACCAACATATCTGACATCTAATTTGCCATCAATTCATTGGTCTTGGAACACCCCTACCATTTATTACTGAATATTTAATTTCTAGCTCACCTAGCAAACCATTAATCATGAACTATTTCTAATGGTTGGTGGTATTTCAGGAAAAAAAACCCTGTGCATCCAGCCATCCACGTTTGCACTTCTAGATTTGATGATTTGCAGATTTCTGAATTTGCTACTGCTTCTCTCACTGCCATATAAATGACCAGAAAAAAAATATTTTCCCTAGGCATTTCTCTGACATGATTCTATGATCAACCTCTAGCACAGTGTTTCTCAACCTTCCCAATGCCGCGACCCCTTAATACAGTTCCTCATGTTGTGGTGACCCCCCAACCATACAATTATTTTCGTTGCTACTTCATAACTGTAATTTTGCTACTGTTATGAATCATCATGTAAAATATTGGATGTATTTTCATTCGCCAGACCACATTTGGCACAAATACCTGATACACCCAAGTTTGAATACTGGTGGGATTGTGGGGGGTGATTTTGTCATTTGGGAGGTGTAGTTGCTGGGATGTATAGTTCACCTACTATCAAAGAGCATTCTGAACTCCACCAACGAAGGAGTTGAACCAAACTTGGCACACAGAACTCCCACGACCAACAGAAAATACTGGAAGGGTTTGGTGGACATTGACCTTGAGTTTGGCAGTTGCAGTTCACCTACATCCAGAGACCACTGTGGACTCAAACAATGGTGGATCTGGATCAAACTTGGCACAAATACTCAATATGTCCAAATGTGAACACTGGTGGAGTTTGGGGAAATAGATCTTGATACTTGGGAATGGTAGTTGTTGGGATTTATAGTTCACTTACAAGCAAAGAGCTTTTGGAACTTCACCAACAATGGAATTGGACCAAACTTGGCACAAATAGTCAAGATGCCCAAAAGCGAACACTGGTGGAGTTTGGGGAAAATAGACCTTGACATTTGGGAGTTGTAGTTGCTGAAATTTATAGTTCACCTACAATCAAGGAGCATACTGAACCCCACCAACGATAGAATTGGACCAAACTTCCCATACAGAACCCTCATGACCAATAGAAAATAATGTGTTTTCTTATGGTCTTTGGCGACCCCTCTGACACCCCCTCGTGAACCCCAAAGGGGTCCCGACCCCCAGGTTGAGAAACACTGCTCTAGCAGAACTTGACTATAACATTTTGATGGAAGACCTAGAAATGCATAGAGGAGTGTTCTCTAAGGTTTAATTTTTTTACATTTTTATTTATATTTATGGGTGTCCCACGTTTGTGAGGACCCTACACCCCTAACCTCACATTTGTGGAGCGAATACTGCATTTAAATCAGGGTGCCAGCCAATGGATCACTGACACATCGTAACATTCCATGTCCCTAAAACAATTTGATTACTTCTTGGCTTTTCTTCGCGAACGAAGATTCAGGAAGGAATCATCCCACGCTTTCTACAAGTGCATTGATGATTCGGAGGTTGGATGTGTCCTTCGAGCCTGTGCAATGGACCTTTCTTGTGGAGCGCATCGTGCATGGAACTGGCCTCACCCTTTAAACCAAAGGTTTGTCTGCCAGGGCCTAGCAAGCTTAGGACGGTGGCAGTGAGGTCCTCAGGTCGTAGGTTTGGTTCGAGATTCCTTCTCTAGATGGTTGACCTTACAGGGTTAGACGAGCACCATCTGCCCGGGTTTGAAGTTAGAGTTTTCCTTCTCTTAGGGTGGTTGCCAAAAGGCTAGAGAGCCCATCCTGCCCATTGTCTTTGACAGACCCTTCGGTTGTGAGCTGTCTGGCATGGGAGGCCCTACTCGTGGCTATTATGCCACCGCCAGCATAGCTCACAATTTCATTAGGGTACACAATAGGGGTGGATATTTCAAATTTATAATATTTTGAAATCCGTTAATTTTTGTGTTTGAAATAAATTTCAAAGTTTTTTGACCCTCAGGGCCCAACACGGAAGTGTAATTTCTATACCAAACCTGGGCGCCGCCTTTTTTCTAAAGGTTTTTTCTTTTCAAAATGGAGGGGTGGGGACTACAGTGGCTCTTGTGATAAATCTGAAAACTGATAATTTTGAGAAAATTGGCAAGAAAAAATGACGTGTGAAGAGGAAGGAAGGATGTCCTTTATAATGCTATGGAACATAACACCATGGAATGATGCGTGCCCCCCCCCCCCATGGAATAGAGTCCATCTATATATATAAAAGGGAAGTGGTCGTGCAACGGGGCAAATGCACGCCAAAACTACATTTCCCACACACACAACAAAACACAGGGCCACTCATCCCCACCCCGAGGTACATCAACCACCCACTGAAACACCCCTAAACACAACACAAAACCCCCAAAACATCCCCCAAAAAAACAAGATTACTACATGCATAAAAAACCCCAGACACACACAACGGCCGTCATAGAAACATCACAATACCAAGCATGCGCAACATCCCACGCCATGCCCCCCCCCCCGCCGCTTACGAACCACTCCAGAGACCAACGAGGCGACATCCTCCACGCGGCTCCCGGGACCCAACAGCACACATCACGGGAGGACGCGGCAGCGGTCCCGCCCGCACGTCCCTCCACCAGGAGAGCCAACTAAACGGCGAGGGAGAACGGCGCAGCCACGGGACTACAACTCCCAGAAGGCTCCACGCGGCACACTCGAAAGAAGGGCGGAGACAGCACCGGAAATAGCCCACAATGCCCATGCAGAGCATTCTGGGAACCGTAGTCCCCTGCCCGGACACGCCTTCTCCGCCATGCCCGCTTCCTCCGCCCCCTCCGCTGCCTCCTCCCGTCCTCCCCCGGGGATGGGGCCGGGAGGGAAGCCGCGCCGTCTCTCTCCCTTCCGCCTCCTCTTCGGCCAGCGGAATGGAGCCGGCGGGTAGCGGCGGAGAGCCCTTTGCCGCCTGTCTTCCGCTGGCCGAAGAGCAGGCCGAAGGGGAACCGGCCAACACCTCTCCCTGCGGCCTCCGCTGCCCGCCAGCTCCATTCCGCAAAGGGCTCTCCGCCGCTACCCGCCGGCTCCATTCCGCTGCCCGGGGACGAGGCCGAGGGGGAGACGCAACGTCTCTCTCCCTGCGGCCTCCTCTTTGGCCAGCGGAACGGAGATGGCGGCCGGCGTAGGAGAGCCCTTAACCGCCTCTCCTCCGCTGCCCGAGGAGAGGGCCGCGGGGGAAGGACATAGAGCGCTTCCCCATCGCCCTCCTCTTCGGCCTCCTTCTCTACACATACACACACACACATAAAAACAAAACAACATATAAAAACCCACATAAAAACACATATAAAAACACAACCACATACAAACACATATATCTACACACCTAAACATACACATCCACACTAATACATACACATATATACACACACATATCCCCACCTCTCCATATATACACATACATACATATACATACACAAACACACACATATATATATACACATACTCAAACACGAAACCCCCACAGATAACTACACACAAATACATACACACTTACAAAAAACAATACACACACAAACACACACACACACACAAAACCACCAATACCTGCACACACACATACACACAAACCCCCAAAAACCCATACACACATACAACTAAAAACACACATACACACACATACATATACACACAACAAACATGCTCACATCACTACCACAACATACATAATCTTACATTCTCACATCACCAACATAGGGCACAGCAACGCGTGCCGGGTTCAGCTAGTAGTATCATAAATGTATGTTGTGGGTGGGTTTCTGGCTGTTCCTGCTATGAAAAGGCACACTGTTGATTTCAGTAGCCTGTGTCACTTTCACTCACTATTTGATTGAAGTTGAAACTGTCAACCCTCATACGCATCATTGTCAAAATCCACCCAGAACAGAAAATAAGAGGCGCATCCTCCTCTCTTCTACATTTTCTACCTTTGATCAGAAAAGAAACACAGAAAATTGCACAAATAGGGAAAATGGACTTCAGTTATCAAATAGGGGAAAGTAAACCCTCTGAACATATATTAGAACTGCAAATTACTCATAGAAATATGGGGGGAAATTGGAACCTCCTTATATGTAATGTTCTCTTAAAAACTGGGAATACAACCAAGTATAATTTCATCATGTAGCCCTGGGCTGCCCACGAGGTCGATCGCGATCAACCAGTCGATCGCGGGGCTAAAGGAGGTCGATTGCAGCAGGATGGGGCACTTCTGCCCTGCGCGCGGGGCACCTTGCACACAGGGTACACACCTTGCGTGCAACGCTCCTTCCGCGGGGCATTGCGGAAATGAGGGAGCATGAGCCAGGGCCTCCGGAGGCCTCGCCTCGCATTCCCTCGTTCCCGCAATGCCCTGTGGAAGGAGCCGGCAGTGGGAACGAGGGAGCGTGAGGCAGGGCTTCCAAAGGCAATGCCCCGTGGGAAGAGCTGGCAGCGGGAACGAGGGAGCACGAGGCAAGGCCTTTGGAAGCCCCGCCTCATGTTCCCTTGTTCCCGCAATGCCTCGGGGGAGGAGCCGGCAGCGGGAACTAGGGAGCATGAGGCGGGGCCTCCGGATGCCTCGCCTCACATTCCCTCGTTCCCGCAATGCCCTGCGGAAGGAGCCGGCAGTGGGAACGAGGGAGCATGAGGCGGGGCTTCCAAAGGCAATGCCCCGTGGGAAGAGCTGGCAGCGGAAGGGACGAGGCCTTTGGAAGCCCCGCCTCATGTTCCCTCGTTCCCGCAATGCCTCGGGGGAGGAGCCGGCAGCGGGAACTAGGGAGCATGAGGTGGGGCCTTCGGAAGCCCCACCTCATGTTCCCTTGATCCCGCAATGCCTCACGGGAAGAGCCAGCAGCGGGAAGGAGGGAGCACAAGGCGGGGCCTTCGGAAGCCCGCCTCGCGTTCCCTCGTTCCCGCAATGTCCCGTGGGAGGAGCCGGCAGCGGGAACGAGGGAGTGCGAGGTGGGGCCCTCGGAAGCCCTGCCTAACGTTCCCTCATTCCTACAATGCCCCGTGGGAGGAGTGGTGCATGGGAGGAGCGGCGTGTGCGCAAGGTGCGCGCACATGGAAAGTTCGCTGTGCGGAAGGTAGGTCGATCTTTTTGACTTGGTTTTTTAAAAAGTAGCTCGCATGTGTGGGCACCCCTGATGTAGCCCATCACTAGAAATGTGTTTAATGTTAGTGGTTGCAAAAGTTCCTCATTTAAATTAACATAATATGACAAATGATGGAAATGGCTTGCTATAAAGCTATAGCATTATATGAGATGGATGTCTACAGTGCACACAATTCAAAGTAAACTCATTTTTCACATAACCATGAGTCAAAAAGGGTATTTGTCACTTAATAATTCCATAACATCACTTAATAAAATTAAAATATTGTTCAGAGTAGTACACATTGTGGGATTGATTGTGTTGCTAATAAAGCCAACCAGGAGTTCAGAAGTGGTCTTTGTGTATTCAGGAAGACAAGGAAGCTAGAACATGAGTGAATGCCGCATGCTCCTAGCTAGAAGAATAGTAAGAATATTTAAATGTAAATGTTTGTTATTGTATTGTAGAAAAGAACAGCCAACATAATAATATGGAGCTGTTTCTATGGGAAATTAAGATTATTCCAATGGCTTCCTTTGCATTTAAATTAGCACTTTTGCGTTATCTTTCTTCCCCCACTCCCCAAAGTATAGTGCCATTTAGCAATAAGACCAAGCTATCCAAAAGACTTTACCTCTTTATCATGTAATTCTGGATTCAAAAAGGCATCCATTTGATTTTGCATGCCTAGTATGCCTCCCTCTTGAAAACCTTTGTAATGGCAAATATTTTACTCATTCTATATATGCTTAACAGAATGGACTGGAACGTCTAGGATGTCCCCCCAAATTCCTCAAAATGATTATCCTGTTACATGAGGGCCAGCGTGGTCAAGTCAGATACGGTGATGCTCTCTTGGGGCCCTTTCTCATAACTAATGGAGTGAAACAAGGTTGTGTTCTTGCACCAACACTATTTACAATCTTCTTCAGCATGATGCTCCAAAGGGCTACGGCAGGCCTCGAAGAAGAAGAAGACGGCATATATATATGCCATCGTACTGATGGTAGTGTCACGATGCAAGACCTAGGCCGGCCCCGTAATCACACACACAGAGACGATAATCAGCTAACTACTTTATTGAAGAATAAAAACAGTTGAAAAGGTAATTGTCCATAAAAATATCAAGTAATCCAAAAGTAAAGGTATAGTCCAAAAGGCAAACTTGGCAGTATATCCAAAAACTTGGCAAAGCTCTGCCTAACTAGCGGATCAGGAACAAAGCAAGGTTACAAGGTAAACTCTACTTGGCAGGCCACTAGCCCCAAACTTAGCTACGTGGACTTGACTTCGCTACACATCTGCATAGGTGAGACGTGGCCGAAGTACTGAGGATTCGTTCCCACGGATCCTATACTTAATCCCCTTGACGAGGCCCCCGACGCTCTAGGCTTCTCCTCCTCCAATCTGTGCTGCGAGCCCTCGGTCGGTCTAGGCTGTGGAACCAACCCCCTCCTGCTAGCCTCAATGCTCCGTCTCCCATCAAAGGTTCGACCTTGCCTCCCAGCACCTGCTTCCCTATCTTCGTGAGAGTCAAACTCCCCATCTGCTTCCCGGGCCTCTCCTTCGGTTGTTTCCCACATCCTCTCTTGCGAGCCTCGCCCCCCCCGGCCGCTCGTAATCTTCACTATCAGTGCTTTCGAATTCCAACTGGCCTTCCTGCTGTTCGTAAGGGTCAGGCCAGCCGTCATCCCAGGCTAGGCTTTCTGTGGGGGAAGAAGGCCCAGCTGCCTCAAACTCCCCTTCTTCTAGCCCCTCCAAATCCTCTTCTGAATCAACTGGTTCCAATGCTAGTGGGACCCCCGGTGCTGCCCCCTGTCCACCAGGCACAAACGAGAACTGGTGTGCTACAGGTAGCTTGTTCAACTTAAGCCATCTGAGGGCTCGCACTAAGACTCTAAACTATCTAGTCCGTGAGCTGCTTTTTGCTGACGATGCTGCCCTTGTCGCCCATTCAGAAGCAGCCCTGCAGCGCCTCACATCCTGTTTGAAGCAGCTGCAGAGCTGTTTGGGCTGGAAGTCAGCCTGAAGAAAACGGAAGTTCTCTACCAGCCCGCACCACCGGAAGAACACCATCATCCGCACACTAGCATAGGCAAATCTGTGCTTAAGTCCATTCAGCAGTTCACCTACCTGGGAAGCATCATCTCTTCAGACGCCAAGATTGATAAAGAGATAGATCACAGATTGTCAAAGGCATATAGTGCATTCGGAAGGCTTCACAAAAGAGTATGGAGCAACAAACACCTGAGGCAAAGCACCAAAATCAGTGTGTACAGAGCTATCGTCCTGTCTATTCTCCTCTATGGGTCTGAAACATGGGTCACCTATCGCCAACACCTTCGACTCCTCGAACGCTTTCATCAGCGCTGTCTTCGCACAATCCTAAACATACACTGGACCCAGGCATGTAGCCGGGGGGCTGGGGCTTCAGCCCCCCGAAATTCTCAGGGTGGTCCGTGAAAAGGCCTTACTGGTACATTATTTAAACTGTTATGTTTATTCATATCATGATCT
Source organism: Anolis apletophallus (assembly GCA_030556195.1). Classification (NCBI taxonomy): domain Eukaryota; kingdom Metazoa; phylum Chordata; class Lepidosauria; order Squamata; family Anolidae; genus Anolis; species Anolis apletophallus. The sequence goes on along the minus strand of JARBWK010000009.1, from coordinate 8,227,981 downwards.
GATCACCATGCTCATTATATCCCACATTAATGGGGTTATTGGGATAACAATACAAAAGATTTGCTAGGGTAGACCCTCTGCCACCCAGTCTCAGCCCCCCCCCCCGAACCAAACTCAGCCCCCCCTCCGAATCAAAATCCTGGCTACGGCCCTGACTGGACCGACTATGTGACGAATGTTGCTGACCTTGAGCAAGCAGGGATCACCAGCATTGAGGCCATGCTATTGAGAACACAACTGCACTGGGCAGGGCATGTCTCAAGGATGGAGGACCACCGCCTCCCAAAGATACTATTCTATGGTGAACTCGCCACGGGTCAGCGCAAGAGAGGCGCCCCCAAAAAAAGAGATATAAGGACTCCCTGAAACAACATCTCAGGCTTGGGCAGATTGATCACCAACAATGGTCCACCCTGGCCTCACATCGGGAGGCATAGAGACGCACTATCCACAATGCTGCGGCCTCTTTCGAGAAGACACGCCGAATGCATCTCGAAGAGAAACGACAACGCAGAAAGAACCGCAACTTGGAAACAACATCACCCGAGGAGACTTTCTGCTGTGCTTTCTGCAACTGGACTTGCCTATCTCAGATTGGCTTTTTAAGTCATCAACACACTTGTAAAAAGCGTGGGATGAGTCCTTCCTAAGAATCTTCGTTCGTGAAGTAATGCCGAGAGAATCTTCTATAAGTCCACATCTGTTGACAAATTTGTTAAAACTGGGGATGGTATACTGGGCTGGAGCTGGCTGTGATTTCAGGCCTTCCCAAGACTTGGATACCCAAAAGTGAGCTTTGGATACCCAAAAGTGTTATAAATAACATTTATTTGTGGTAAATGATGTGGCAGGTGGTTTACAGCATCACCGTTCTTTAATTGATGTATTCACAGGAAGGGGTAGAAGTAACTTATTCTATCCAGATTATCCCTTGACTAATGTGTTGTTGAAGGCTTTCATGACCGGAATCACTGGATTGCTATGAGCTTTCCAGGCTGTATCCCTTGACTGACTTTTCAGTTCTCAATGGTTAGCTAATAAAGTTGATGAGCTCAGGAATACCCCTTACCTTGGAGAGGCCAGGAGAAGATGGACTCCCAGGGTATAGTGCAGAAACAGACAAAGATAATCAAAGTGTGTATGCAAGACCCATTTTGATCAGACTAATACGAACATTTGATTAAAAAAGGTTTAGTTTCTCAGACTGGCTCTACATTATGAAATGAATGCAGTTTGATCCCATAGTTCAGTGTTATGGTTTGTAGTTTGGTGAGTTACTAGGATTCTGACAGAAAAAGCAGAAAACCTTGAAGAACTACAATTCCCACGACTCCATAGCATCGAGTCATCAGTTCAAGTGATGTCAAACTGTATTAATTATTTTGTGTAGAACAGGCATGGTGTAGCACACCAGTTCTCGTTTGTGCCTGGAGGGCAGGGGGCAGCACCGGGGGTCCCACTCGCATTGGAGCCAGTTGATTCGGAAGAGGATTTGGAGGGGCTAGAAGAAGGGGATTTTGAGGTAGCTGGGCCTTCTTCCCCCACAGAAAGCCTGGCCTGGGATGACGGCTGGCCTGATCCTTACGAGAGGCAGGAAGGCCAGTCGGAATTCGAAAGCAGTGATAGTGAAGATTATGAGCGGCCGGGGGGGCGAGGCTCGCAAGAAAGAATGTGGGAAACAACCGAGGGAGAGGCCCGAGAAGCAGATGGGGAGTTCGACTTTCACGAAGATAGGGAACCAGGTGCTGGGAGGCAAGGTCGAACGTTTGATAGGAGACGGAGCATTGAGGCTAGCAGGAGGGGTTGGTTCCACAGCCTAGACCGGCCGAGGGCTCGCAGCACAGATTGGAGGAGGAGAAGCCTAGAGCGTCGGGGGCCTCACCAAGGGGATTAAGTATAGGATCCGTGGGAACGGATCCTCAGTACTTCGGCCACGTCTATCCTATGCAGATGTGTAGCGAAGCCAAGTCCACGTAGCTAAGTTTGGGGCTAGTGGCCTGCCAAGAAGAGTTTGTATCTTGTAACCTTGTTTTGCCCTTTGATCCGCTAGCTAAGCGGAGCCTTGCCAAGTTTTTGGAACTTATTGCCAAGTTGCTTTGGACTATACCTTATACCCTTTGGATTACTTTTGATACTTTTATGGACAATTACCTTTTCAACTGTTTCTATTCTTCAATAAAGTAGTTAGCTGATTACCGTCTCTGTGTGTGTGATTAAGGGGCTGGCCTAGGTCTTGCATCGTGACACATGGGCAAACTTATTAACTTGGTGGCCACATGATAGGCCGGAGTGGGGTGGGTGGGTTGGGAAGAAGGAGGTTCAAGTCCCCTCTCTGCCCTTTCCTGTCCTTCCTCTTCTCTTTCAGAGGCAGTAAATGAAGGGAAGATAAGAAACGTTTGGAACCCAAAAGGGTTGGCCTTGGTCAGGATGAGATGGTGGATGGGAGAGAAAAAGTGTATCCATTAGACCTGGGGTGGGCAATTATTTTTTCCAAGGGGCCACACGAGAGCCAAAAAATGTTATGGAGGGCTGGACCTAAAGGCTGAACTACATTCTAATCTACATTATTTATTTATTTATTTATTTATTTATTTATTTACTTACTTACTTACTTACTTACTATATTTACTATATATTACACATCACTAATATCAACATATTAATATATCAAGAAATATTCATATACTATTAGTATTAATATCATAATTATTATATTATTATATTATAGTATATATAGACATTATAATATATTGAAATTATAATATAATATAATATATTATTTATTATATTATTATAATAAAACTATTATAAAATAATAATAAAAACCTCTAAAATAAAATAAAATGATATTAAAGAAGACAAGATGCGAACCAAGATGGAGGCTGACATCCTCAAGAGAGGAAGGATCCCAAGATGGAATGGCCCAATGGACCCAGCCCAGAGGATGACAAAGCGGACCCAGCTGCCGCCTCAGCAGAACAGAGCACAGCAGCAGATGATTGGAGGCTGCAGGCCTCCGCCTGCTCTCACCCCCAGCCATTCCTTCAGAGGCGTTTCCGATCAGCTGATCGCCCTGCCATGGAGTGCCTGCCATCCTGGGAGGCGATCCGGGCCTGCAGCAGGAGCAGTTGGCAACCTGCGGCGGCTGATTGCGCTGCCGACCCGGAAGATAATCAAGTCTTCCGGGTCACCAGGGCGATCAGCCGCCACAGGTCGCCGACTGCTCCCGCTGTAGGACCGGATCGTCTCCCGGGATGGCAGGCACTCCAAAGCTGCCGCTCCTCCGATCGTTTTCCGGAGTGGCGGACTGTCTGCCGACGCAGGCCCCACAGCCCGTGATGGGATGGCAGCAGTGGCAGCCCTTCCTCTTGCAGAAATGGCCCCGCCCCCAATGTCCTTCTCCCCAGGCCAGTCAGAATTGGCCGACGGACTGCATCCGGCCCACGGGCCATAAGGTGCCCAGGTCTGCATTAGACCCTGTATTGCCTACTCCTGATATATAATCCTAGAGCTGGAAGAGACCCCCAAGAGCCATCCAGTCCAACCCCCTGCCATGTAAGAAGGCACAACCAAAGCACTCCCAATAGACAGCCTCTGGGGGAAAGCCTCCAGAGAAGGAGACTCCACCACACTCCAAGGCAGCCTATGCTATTCTCCAACAGCTCTTACTCTCAGGAAGTTCTTCCCAATCTTTTCAGTTAAATCTCTTTCCCTGCCGTTTGAAAGCTTTGCTCCCTTTGCCCTGGCAGCAGAAAGTCAGCTTTTCCCCCTCCTCCACAATGGGACACCCTTTAAACTCTTGAAACGTGATTATCATGTTCCCTCTCAACCTTCTCTTCTCCCAGCTGAACATCCCCCAGGAGGAAAGGAGGAAGGAAAAAGAGAAGGAAGGAAGAAAGAAAGGGAGGAAGAGAAGGATGAAAGGATGGAAGGGAATGGTGAAGGTAAGGATGAAAGTGAGGAAGGGAGGAAAGAGAGAAAGAGGGAAAGACAAAAAGGAAGGAAGGAGAAAGAGAGAGAGGAATGAAGGGAGAAAAGAGGGAAGGAAGGAAGAATGAAAGGGTGGAAGGGAAGAACGGACAGAGGGAGGGAGAAAGAGAGAGGTAAGGAAAGAAGGGAGGGAGGGAAGGAGGGAGGGAAGGAGGAAGAAAAAGAGAAGGAAGGAAGAAAAGAAGGAAGGAAGGGAGGAAGAGAAGGAAGAAAGGAAGAAAGGGTGGAAGGGAATGGTGAAGGTAAGGATGGAAGTGAGGACGGGAGGAAAGAGAGAAAGAGGGAAAGACAAAAAGAAGGAAGGAAGAAAGGAACGAAGGAAGGAAGGCGAAAGAGAGAGAGGAATGAAGGGAGAAAAGAGGGAAGGAAGAATGAAAGGGTGGAAGGGAAGAACAGACAGAGGGAGGGAGAAAGAGAGAGGTAAGGAAAGAAGGGAGGGAGGGAGGGAAGGAGGGAGGGAGGGAAGGAGGAAGAAAAAGAGAAGGAAGGAAGAAAAGGAGGAAGAGAAGGAAGAAAGGAAGAAAGGGTGGAAGGGAATGGTGAAGGTAAGGATGGAAGTGAGGACGGGAGGAAAGAGAGAAAGAGGGAAAGACAAAAAGAAAGGAAGGAAGGAACGAAAGAAGGAAGGAAGACGAAAGAGAGGAATGAAGGGAGAAAAGAGGAAGGGAAGGAAGAATGAAAGGGTGGAAGGGAAGAACGGACAGAGGGAGGGAGAAAGAGAGAGGTAAGGAAAGAAGGGAGGGAGGGAAGGAAACAGAGAAGGAGGATGGAAGGATAGAATGGTGTGAGCAGAGGGCCTGAGGAAAAAGGCCAAGGGGCCACATCTGGCTCCTGGGCCCGGGTTTCCCCATACCTGGTGTAGAAGCACCTCTAGTCTCCTTCCAGCCTTGAACTGCCAAGCTAAAATGAGCCTCAACAGCAAAGCCTAAATACAAATTAACCTTATCAATGCCACTAAATAGCCACTAGGCATGGGAAAAAAGTTATGGGGGGGCACCCTCCTTCTCTCTCACCACCCTCCCGCCTCCCTTGCCAATATTATGGCAAGGCAAGCCCTAAACTCGCTCCTTCCCTCGGCTGGAAGGAAGCCTGGAAAAAATGTAAACAGAGAGGATTACTCAGAAGTAAATCTGCAAAGGAGGGCACTTTGGATGAAGGGCCCTCCTTTGCAGATTTACTTCTGAGTAATCCTCTCTGTTTACATTTTTTCCAGGCTTTCCTGCCTCTCCTGCCTGCCAGGATCTAAGGCATCAAAGAGTATTGGGGTGAGAAACCAACCTAATGTATAATAGAATGAATGCTACTGTAAGTGCCTAATATTATAAGTAATCAACTGGTCATACCTACATTCCATGCACATGCAATAATACAGCAGGGGGGATTTGTTGCAGAATCCCGGCCTCATAGAGAAGATTCTGCAGCAACCCCCCCCCCCCCAAAGAATATGTATGTGTGTGCACCCAAGCAGAAAATGCTGTCTTTTCCCGGGCTAATTTCCCGGGCTCACAAAGAAGAGCCCGTTTGCACCGCATGAAGCAGGGACCACTCAGAACACTTCGGTTTGAATTTTACCTCTTCTTATTCCCATTGCTATTACTGCTGTATTATTGCATGTGCATAGAATGTAGGTATATGACCAGCCTGGGCAAACTTGGGCCCTCGCTCCCTCGGGATCGGGGTGAGAGAGAGGCAGCGGAGCGGAGCGAGGAGCGAGGGGGGGGGTTCCTCCTCCTTTTTTTTTTGTAAGTCTTTGATATACTAATCAAAAAAAATCCCCCCCCCATTTGATTTTAGAATCGCCATTTTTCGATTTGTTACCATGCCTAATAGCCACTATCATTTTGCCATGATGTTGCTCAAGTGTCTACAACCCATTTGCCTTCTGCTAGAAGCCTTTCTCACTACCAACAGACAGGTGTATCCATGCAATATCTGTCTCACCTGTGTCTATTTCCAGACTTCCCCTGCTGAGGAGGGACTTCCGAATGGGGCTTCTCCTTTCAATCAGGCCATAATTAATTTGCCAGGAAAATTGAATTTGTCAGGCTTTATCACTTGTCCCTGTATTTGATTAAGATCCTGCCTTCCACCCCAAACTGGGATTCCCAAACGGCAGAGCGAAAAACACCGCAAATCATAATAAGAAAAGCATTAATAAGCAAATTATAATACGAGTGTATTACAATGTACTTCAATTCAAAGCAGTTTAAAAGCAGATCAATAAAGAACCGGAATTCATAAATAAGAAACTTAATTACTGAGATAATTTAAAGCAAACATCTTGGAGCATGGCAAAAAACCCAAAAACATAGAGAGGAGGCATTATTATTTCTTAATTTGACTGGAGAGATTGTGCGTGAGTATTCATTCCGCATATGTTCATGTCTTTATGGACATGTATGTGCCATTGGCAGTCTTTATATTAGGGTAGAATGAGATATCACATCTCTCGGCATTACTTCGCGAACAAAGATTCTTAGGAAGGACTCATCCCACGCTTTTTACAAGCACGTTGATGACTAAAAAGGCCAATCTGAGATAGGCAAGTTTGGTTGCAGAAAGCACAGCGGAAAGTCTTCTTGGGTGATGTTGTTTCCAAGTTGCGGTTCTTTCTGCGTTGTCGTTTCTCTTCGAGACCCATTCGGCGTGTCTTCTCGAAAGAGGCCGCGGTATTGTGGATAGTGCGTCTCCATGCCTCCCGATGTGAGGCCAGGGTGGACCATTGTTGGTGATCAATCTGGCCGAGCCTGAGGTTTTGTTTCAGTGAGTCCTTGTATCTCTTTTTGGGGGTGCTTCTCTTGCGCTGACTCGTGGCGAGTTCACCATAGAGTAGTATCTTTGGGAGGTGGTGGTCCTCCATCCTAGAGAGGTGCCCTGCCCAGCGCAGCTGTGTTCTCAATAGCGTGGCCTCAATGCTGGTGATCCCTGCTTGCTCAAGGACAGCAACGTTCATCACATAGTCAGTCCAGTGTATATTTAGGATTATGCAAAGACAGCGCTGATGAAAGCATTCGAGGAGTCGTGGTATTGGTGATAGGTGACCCATGTTTCAGACCCATAGAAGAGAAGGCCTTCGACACTGTGAGCAGAAAAGTTATGTGGCAGAGATCTCACATAAGACCATACTAAATGGACTTTGTGATACCCTACAATTGCTCTACTTTTGATGTATATTTTATTGGCTAAAGAGGCAGTACTGTTGTTACATGCTCCATGCTTACCTGTATGGGGACAATATAAACATCTCTCTAGCATTACTTCGCGAACGAAGATTCCTAGGAAGGACTCATCCCACACTTTCTACAAGCGCGTTGATGACTAAAGCGGTTGGATGTGTCCTTCGAGCCTGTGCAATTGACCTCTCTGGTGGAACGCAGTGTGCACAGAACTAGCCCGAACATCGTCTGGTAACGCGTTCCATAGTGTCGGCGCCACCACAGAGAAGGCTCTTTGTCTTGTTACTGAAAGGCGGCAGGAACGGATGGATGGAATCATCAGAAGATTTTGTTCTTCTGAGTGCAGCGATCTCGGGGGAACATATGGGGTGAGGCAGTCCCTCAGGTACCCTGGCCCTAGACCATACAAGGCCTTGAAGGTCAAAACCAGCACCTTGAAGACAATCCGGTACTCTATTGGTAGCCAGTGCAATTGCTGTAAGATTGGTGTGATGTGCTCTCTCGCAGGTGCTCCCATCAGCAATCGAGCGGCAGCATTTTGCACCAGCTTGAGTTTCCGGGTTGTCCATAAGGGAAGGCCGATGTAGAGGGCGTTACAGTAATCTAACCTCGAGATGACCGTCGTCTGGATCACCGTAGCTAAGTCATTCCTGGATAGGTAAGGAGCCAGTCGCCTAGCCTGCCGGAGATGGAAGAATGCAGACCTGCTAACCGTGGAGATCTGAGTCTCCATTGATAGCAGTGGGTCCAATTGGACCCCCAGGCTTTTTACCAAAGATGACGGGCTCAACCACTCGCCATCCAGGGTAGGCAACCGGCACTCACCAATACCAGGATCTGAGGCCTTGGCAACCTGACCCCCCCTGGATAAACCACACAGCAGCTGAGGTACAACGGGTTTTATTTAGAATAGGTAAGTATAGGAAAGAGGTTGGAGGCAATCCTTATAGTGCCTCCAACTAGCAGCCAAACGGGAATCAGCAAAGGTGTGGGTGCTCTGCAGCAAAAGGAGCACAAGCGGGAAAACGGGAACACAAGCCAGATGCAGAGTCTCTTGGAATCCCAGCCGAAGCAAGTGAGGCTGGGACACGCTGATTATAAGGCAAAAGTTTAAAAGATAAAAAGAGTATTTCAGGATCAATCACTGGGTTTCGACGACAAACAGGAACAAGGCAACACTGGAACAAGTCAGCCCGAAGCAGGCTGGCTGGCAAGGCTTGATGGAAGGCCCGACTGGCCTAACCCGCAAGATCTTCTCCCAAATGCGTTGTTGGTACAAGACACCAGCATGGGGGTCTGCAAGGCAGTTATAGTGTTCCTTAGTTGCGTCGCACGTCAAAAGCTAAGATTGATGATCCCTTGTATGTTTTGTGAACTCAGTACTCTTGGAATGCGGTGCTCGTTAGCGAGTGCCATCTGGGCCGGGGAGTCAGGCTTTCTGGCCCGCTTCCATTATCAGGGAGGCAGAGATGGTACAACCTTGAAAGGCCTATGTTATGCTTGCATCCCTAGTCTTCTCACGGGAAAGGCACGGGAGGCCCGAGCAGGGTTTAAGAGCAAAGCAAGCTGGTTTGGAAATTACACTCTGGTTACCTTGGCTGGAACTTTGCTCAAGCAAAAGTGACGCCTGAGGCCCTTGAGGTGTGACACAGGACGACCCAGCCATAGGATCTCAGTCTTCAATGGATTCACCTTCAACCGGCTGGTACACAACCATCCAGTCACAGCTTCAAGGCATCCAATCACATGCATCAGGCATGTAGCCAGGGGGCGGGGGCTAAGCGGGCTTCAGTCCCCTGAAATTCTCAGGGTGGTCCGCGAAAAGGCCTTACTGGTACATGATTTAAACTGTTATGTTTATTCATATCATGATCTGATCACCATGCTCATTATATCCCACATTAATGGGGTTATTGGGATAACAATACAAAAGGTTTGCTAGGGTAGACCCTCTTCCACCCAGTCTCAGCCCCCCCCGAACCAAACTCAGCCCCCCCCCCCGAACCAAAATCCTGGCGACGGCCCTGACATGCATAAAGTCTTATCCTGACCTGTAGATGTATAGGTATATTGTTATTGTGGACAGAATCAATGAAATCAAAGGGAAAATGAAAAGTTTGGTGCTAAATCTCCAGAAACGTATATGACGTCTTAATGAGCCTTTGTGATAGTGATTGAGGAAGACTGCTGTAGGGAGCCAAATGGTACCATCTGAAGTAATGACTTAAACTGTACTGTTTCTCACCTCTTTTTCCACTGCAGCCACACTATAGCATATAATATTTCTGTCATTATCATGAACATTTTTTCTTTAATTTGCCAACTTTTGTTGCAGTGATTTTATGAATGCCCTGAAAGTGGCGCCGTTTGCCCCAACTTCCATTGCTTTTCCTAATTGACATCCTACACAATGTTTTATGAAAGTGGCGGAGCCCATTTAAATGTGTATAGTGCAAATGTATCTAGAATAAATGAAAGGAGAGTTCATGTTTAAACACTTCATTCTGCAGTGGGAATGCTCAGGGTCAAGGATCTGCGAGTTAATTCATATCTGGGCGCTGACAAGACACTCGCCGTTAATGCATCTCTTCAAGAAACTACATTGAGAACTCCATAATTATATAATCAAAAGGGTTATAGAATATGTTGCATTTTGAAACTTCTTAATTATATATTGCATTGACTGTTGTTGCCCATAATTGCTCAACAGAGTAATTCTAGGTTTTACTGGGTAAGTACTTAATTAGAAGATACCTGAACTATGTGTTTTTGAACTGGTAATTCTACTGAAAATATTGAATGAACTGAAATGAGGGTAGGCTGTACTAAGTTGCCTTGGCATCACAGATGTACTCTTAGAGCAGGAGAAGTATCCCTTTTGTAATTAAGAATTAAGGAACCTCTGGCCTTCCAGATATCTTGGATTTCAATTCCCAGAAGCCATATCTAGTGTGAACAATGATAAAGAATCATAGGGCTTACAGGTTAATAGATATGAGATGGTCACAGTATCCCTTTCACAATCACCAGTATGGCAGGATGGAGACACGAGGGAAAATAAATGATCAAGGGATTATAGTCTGGCTTTCCTATTGGGAGAGAGGAACCCTTAGATCTCTTCCTGTCCGGCCTCCCCTTGGGGCACGGGACGGAGACTGTGTTGGTCACCATTTCAGATCAGCTTCGATGCCAACTGGACAAGGACGGTTCAGCGCTGCTTGTGTTATTGGACCTCACAGCAGCTTTTGATATGGTCAATTATTACAATCTTTTGGCCCACCGCCTTGCCGTTGCTGGAGTTAGGGGAACAGTCCTGAAATGGCTGTTGTTCTTTCTCCACAACCGGTGACAGCGAGTGGAAAGGAGTAGTATGGTTTCCGAGAGGGCTCCACTTACCTGTGGGGTCCCTCAAGGTGCCATTCTTTCCCCTTTATTAATTAATATCTATATGCAACCACTTGCTGGTCTGGTTCAAAGCTTTGGGCTGGAATGTTATCAGTATGCTGATGACACCCAGCTTGTTCTGAAAATGGAAGGCCAGCCGGACTCAGTACCTTCTTGTTTCCAACAGTGCCTTGAAGCCGTTACTGGCAGGCTGCGTGCCAGTAGATTGAGGGTGAATCCAGCAAAGATGGAGATACTGTGGTTGGGCCGCCCGGTGGGTGGGGAGGCCCGACTGCCTAGCTTGGATGGTGAGGCAATTAGACCCATTGCTGTCGATGGAAGCCCAGGTCTCCACCATCAGCAAAACCGCCTTTTTCCATCTGTGGCAAGCTAGGCGTCTGGCCCCCTACCTATCCAGAGACAACCTGGCCACGGTGCTCCAAGCCACGGTCATCTCAAGACTGGACTACTGTCATGCCCTTCACAATGGCCTGCCCTTGTCAGTGATCCAGAAACTTAAGCTCGTCCAGAATGCTGCTGCATGACTTCTCACTGGGGCTCCAGTGAGATGTCACATAACACCCATCCTCCAGCAGCTTCATTCGCTTCTGGTCAAGCATCGGATCACCTTCAAGGTGATGGTGTTAACTTTCAAGGCCTTGCATGGTCTGGGGCCGCTGTATCAGAGGGACCGTCTCCTCCCCTACCTACCCCAGAGGTCACTTCGTTCTGAACAAATGAATCTCCTTGAAGTACCAACCTTCAAAGCAATCCATCTTACATTGACCCAGCGCAGAGCCTTTTCTGTAGTGGTGCCATCAATATGGAACACTCTTCCTAGAGATGTATGGGCCATGCAGGACCTTCTCTCCTTCCGCAAGGCCTGCAAGACTCACCTTTTCCGGCTAGCCTTTGATTGCTAGGCCAGAAATCTTTTTTAGCTAGTTTAATATGTATGCTTTTACCTCTGTGTGTTTTACCTGATTGTCAGCTGCTCCGAGCCCTCGAGGAGTGGCGGCGTACAAGTCCAAATAATAAATAAATAAAAATAATAAGTGGAAATTATTACCATGTGAGATTCAGCAGAAACCCGTATCAGTTTGGTCTTGTTTTTTGTTCCCCCCACAAGAGGGGGTTCTGGGAATTGAAGTCCCAAGCACATGCCACAAGAAGAGAGGAGAATGGAGACAGTCAACCAGGTCTGTGAGTGACTGAGAAAGTGAGAAACACACAGAGAGAAAAACCTCAACTCCCATGATGGCCAGGGAGGGAGCAAAGAGCCACTGCCACACAAAGTGCTGCTGGGAAAGTGAGTTCCCATTTGCCTCAAGTGGGTGCTCTCAGGGGGGGGGGGGGCTTCAGAAAGGGATAAAGGAGGCTGCCGGTGAAGAAAGAAAGGAAGAAGCCATAGCTTGTCTGATTTTTGAGACTCTCAGGGCTGCAGCTGGGCTGGGGGCATGCCCGGATTACCCATAAGGCCAATGAGGCCATGGCCTAGGGGCGCAAGCCGGGGGGGGGGCGCAGATCACGGACCAAAAAAAGCCTAAACTGGTCTGCGCCCCTCTTTCCCCCTTTCTCGTGACCCTCCTCGCTCCTTCTCCCGGCAAAGTCTTTGCTTCGTCCCTTCCATATCTCTCTCTCTCTCTCTCGCTCTCTCTCTTGCATGCTCTCTCTCTCTCGCTCTCTTGAGCGCGCACTCTCTCTTTCTTGCACATGAATTACTGGTCTATCTGTGACACAGGAGTTTATGGGCAGACACTGTTGTGATGAAGATTCTCAGGCAGCTTTTGGTTTCTTTCTAGGACTTTAGGTCCTTTGTCCTTAGTTTTCTCTCTCTGAAGAGTCATCCCCAGAATCTAGGTCACATGATGTCTTGACACATTTGCTGCTGGTTTTCTTCCAAATTTATTTCTACCTGTTTTTCTTCCATATTGATTTCTAGCAATTACAGTGTTCGAGCAAAAGAATCAAGTAGTATTTGAAAGGGGAGAAATTCTAGAGCACTTGTATCAAACACAAGGTCAGCGGGCCGAATGAGGGCCACTACATTAATTTATGTATTTTTGTATTTATTTACGACATTTATATGCCACCCTTCTCACCCGAGGGGGACTCAGAGCGGCTTACAAGTAAAATTTAAATACAGTATATTATATTATTGCCATAGCACAATATTAATATTATATATTACATTGTACTATAACATTATACTATAATATTATTAGTAATATTACAATGTAATATAAAATTCCGGTCCCTCTACGGAGGTGAGAAGGCCGAGGTACAAAAGTTATAAATAAATAAATAATACTATATTATTATTAGTAGTATTATATTGTATTACATTATAATATTATCAATATTATTTGTATATAAAATATATAATATAATATAATATAATATAATATAATATAGTATAGTATAGTATAGTATAGTATAGTATAGTATTGTATTGTATTGTATTGTATTGTATTATATTATATTATATTATTATAAGCACATTGCAGGAGGCAAGATGGATCTGCCTTCCTGGCCCCTCTCTTCACTCTGATCTCACAGCAGAGGTTGGTGCTGGAGGGGGGACCAGTATGTAGCTTCAGTTAGTAATCTGGCTGCCACCCGTTGGACTAGCTGCAATTTCCGAACTGTCTTCAAAGGCAGCCCCACGTACAGTGCGTTGCAGTAATCTATTCGGGATGTGACCAGAGTGTGGACGACCGTAGCCAGAGCAAGGTACCTCAGAGTTTTATTCTAATACTGAAACAACTACCACTACCCTATTTCCCATGGTAGGAACTCATAAACACTGCACTATCTTACTAAATATAAATTTGGATGAGATATGGAGAGGTAAGAGAGGTTCCTGCCACTTCTTACCATCCAACCTCTGTGTAAATGAGAGTTCTGATGAGGAGAGCTGCACGCTGCCGGGTGCCCTGCTTGCCCCAGGCAAAGTGGTGAGTGAATATGTAGATGACTCCCCTCAGGACTTTCAAGGCACTGAAATAGTTGACAAGCACATCCAGCATCAAACAAAGCAGCAACCATAGAATTTGAAAATACTCCAAAACAGCAGGGAAGCCATTATGCCAACAGATGAAAAGCTCTGAACTAAAGCATGGAAAGGAAGCAGATCTCAGAGTCAGAATTAAACATCTGCAGGAAAAAAATCCACCCATCTCTCTGTATGCCTCTTTCACTCTGTTGACTATACGGGAGATTATGCAGAAATATGAAGAACAAGTCCCACCGGTTCCTTGTGTGGAAGGCTCAATAAATACAAATAGGACGTGGCAAAGGCACTAAAATCATATAAGTTCCTTAAGCCACCTTGATCCAAGGTTGGTGCGGTTTTATTTGAGTTCAGTTAGAAGGATTATGCCGACAGGCTAAAGTCTATTTCAAAAGTGATATGCTGCATAATACAGTACATCAAGCGGCACTGTTGAGAATAAGTTTGAAATGACAAGCTCCCAGCCATGGTACTTCTGATGAATAAGTCACAGGAAGAGGATTCAGTGTAATGGTCAGACAATAAGAAATTCACAACAACAAGGTGGGACAAAAAGTATACAAAATATGCTATATTGCATCATAAAGTAGGGAAATCCTGCCCAAGCACAGTGATCAATAAATATCTTCGCAATCTACAATTCTATATAAACATATTAACAATAACATACAGCGCCACTGAATACACAGTACCTCGGGAAAGGTTTCAGAGGAAAGGTACATAAGTCCGGACGGGTGGAAAGGTAAGTCTTTGTAGGGAGGATGATATTCCCAAAGTAATAGCGATAATCCAAGTTTGCAATAATCCAGTTCCACACAAGGTCCGATCTTTGTGGTTCCTGGTATCAAGTGCAGCCGTGTAAAAAGTCAGTGTCCTGGGATGGAATGCAAAAGGACGCGGGGCATGCCGCAACGGTTTTTCCCCGAAACGGGCTTTTTATTTTTTATTTTATTTGCCATGCTTCTATACCGCCTCTCTCAGCCCGAAGGCGACTCGAGGCGGTGAACAAGCGGCAACAAGTGCCCATATACAATACATCACAAGATAAAAATAGTCATATAAAAACATATAAAATTAACAGTTAAAAACTACAAAATACAAATCTCAGCTCCACAATCTTAAAATCGGTTTCCGTTTCGTTGTCATAGTAATCCTTGATCTCGATTAAAGTTCGTCTGCGAATGCTTGCTTGAAAAGCCAAGTCTTGACTTTCTTACGAAATGTCAGGAGGGAGGGGGACGATCTGATGTCACTAGGAAGGGAGTTCCAAAGCCGAGGAGCCACTACTGAGAAGGCCCTGTCTCTCGTCCCCGCCAGGCGCGCCTGCAAAGCAGGCGGGACCGAGAGCAGGGCCTCTCCGGATGATCTTAAGCATCTTGATGGTTCATAGGGGGAGAGATGCGTTCGGACAGGTAAGTTGGACCAGAACCGTTTAGAGCTTTAAAGGCCAAAACCAGCACTTTTTCAAGCGGCAGAATGTAAAGTACAAATATTACGCGTCACAGGATTATTCTTATCTGAAACAATAATAACATAATGACCATATTGTCCAATTTCTACAGCAAAGCGCAAGAGTAAATAATCTACAATTGACATACCATGTCAGAGATGGATATATGTGTGATATATCCTGTGAACCCAAAGGTAACGAGATACTACAAACACACAGTATTATATAGTCAAGTAATCAATGTACTACAGCTGTTTTCACAGAAGGAGAGCATTAAGGGATAGGGGTTCATTCAGTCCGTTTGGGTATTCAGAATCGAGTAAGGTAATCCAATGGGATTCACTCCTAATCCCGAGCTGTAGAAGTCTTCGCTTGACCGCAACAAGGAGGAGAGCATTCTGCGTCATTGCGCCAACTCTCTGGAATGCCCCCGCCCGAGGTTCGCGCCTTGACCAGTCTGCTGGCCTTCAGAAAGGCCTGCAAGACTCTGTTGTTTAAGCAGACGTTCGACCGTTAGTCCCTCGGGTGTATTATTTACTTGCACAACTTGCTCCAGTTATATGCTGTGTATGTGATGAGTTATATATGCTATGTTGTATATTCCATTTTTAATGGTTTAGGTTAAATGCGTTGTTTATATATGCGATTTTATCTGTATTTTATCTGCTTTTATTTGTATTCTAGTGTTGTGAGTCGCCCCGAGCTGCACGTGAGTTGAAACAAATAAAATAAATAAAACAAACTAATCAGGGAATCATGGTTGTTGCTGTGGGGTTGTGTGGAGACTTTTTCTAAGCCTGTAAACTTAAAGGAGCAGGGTGCATGACCCGCAGATAGAAAATGGCCACACCTGTTCATGTTGAAATATGCTCTATTAAGGTTTGGATGCAAGGACATTAGGAGAATAGGCATGACATGGCAACAACTAAGTCACCGAAAAGTGGAGTGAGCAAATAGATTGGAAGGGCCACCACTTTTTAAGTCACGCAAGGTGAAATGTACACACATTTCTATTTTTCTTAACAAAACACCCTTTAAGCCTTGGATGGGTGTGGATATCTGAGGCATGCACTCTCTCAGGAACTGCGAATTTTTTTTTTAAAAAATTAATTTTTACTGAAATTTTCTAAACACACATCTCTATCTCTCTATCTCTCTATCTCTCTATACATAATAAAGCGGAATGTTTGTATGTTTGTTTGTTTGTTTGTATGTATGTATGTATGTGGCAGCGTTCTGATTGGCTGCCAATTTCACAGGCCACAGCGACCAGCGCGGGAGATGGACCTGCACCAAACTTTGTACACATAACCCCCCTGACCCCCTTTACGTCCTGGTGTGGTTTGAGGAACATGACCCACGGATTATGGGATTTGTAGTACTTTCTAACACTTTGGTTCTCACAGACCACTGAGGCCACCAAAAAGGACCAATACAGACCACACTTGCTACACACATCCCCCATGACCCATTCTACATCCTGGCGCAGTTCGAAGGAGGGCGGACCATGGATGATGGGACTTGAAGTACCTCTACTCACTTCCCAAGTCTGCTGTGACCCTCATCCGATTACTGGTCGAGACCAAACTTGGCACACATAACCCCCATGACTACCTTCACATCCTGGTGAGGTTCGGGGGAGGACTGACAATGGATGATGGGATTTATAGTACTTTCACACCCCTCTGTTCCCACGGACCACTGTGGCCCCCAACAAATACCGATAAAGACCACACTTGGCACACAGAGCCCCAGTGACCCACTCTACATCCTACTGAAGTTTGGAGGGGGGCAGAACATGGATGATGGGACTTGCAGTACCTTCCCTCACTTTCCAAGACTGCTGCAAACCTAATCCAATGACTGATCAACACCAAACCTGGCACACAGAGCCCTCATGACCCACTCTTCATCCTGCTACAGTTTGGAGGAGGGCAGACCATGGATGATGGGACTTGCAGTACCTTCCCTCACTTTCCAAGACTGCTGCAAACCTAATCCAATGACTGATCAACACCAAACCTGGCATACAGAGCCCTCATGACCCACTCTACATCCTGGTGCAGTTTTTTGTGAAACGGACCATGGATGATGGGACTTGAAGTACCTTCACTCACTTCCTAAAAACAATACAACCCTCATCCATTCACCAATACAGACCAAACTTGGCACACAGAGCCCCCATGACCCAGTCTACATCCTACTGCAGGTTGGAGGAGGGTGGACCACAGATGATGGGACTTCCAGTACCTTCACTACTTTCATGATACCACTGCAACTCCCAAAAATGATGGATCAAACTTGGCACACAGAGCCCCCATGACCCACTCTACATCCTGCTGCACTTCTCAAATGACCCGAGCACCGCCGGGTTCTCAAGCTAGTATAACATATAGAAGAGTTTATCCATACATAAGAATACACATATAACATTTTGTATATCTTGTTCCACGATGGGCTGTTTCCCAACGAGGAATATAAAAAGAAAATGAAGACCTTATAAACAGGATAGAGTGAATAGAAATAAATATAAGAAAAGAGTGAAGGTTCAGAGTTATGCTATCTAACAATTTATTTATACAACTTTATTTTATTTGTATAAATAAAATTATGTATTTATACAACTTGCCCATGACACCTCTTCCTTTTGTGATATTGTAGAGCTTGCATAGACTCATAGATATGGAATAGACCAGGGCTGTCCAACTGGCGGCCCCGGGGCCGGATCCGGCCTCGTAGCCTGTTGGACACGGCCCCACCTATGCCCTCAGCCGCCATATTTAAATTTTAAAAAAATCGATTTTTTTTAAAAATGGCGGCCGGGGGGGGAGGGGGAGGCGGGGCAGGGAGGAGGAAGAGAGCTAGCTCCTCCTTTTTGGCGCCCCCCCTCCCTTCCTAGGGCGGGGGAGCCACCGAAAAAGGGCAGAAGGCGGCGCCAAGAGCAGCCGTCACAGGCCTGGCGTGACGCGCTGCTCTTCTGCCGCCTACTCCTCCTTTCGGTGGCTCCTGGCCTAGGGAAGAGGGGGGGCGCGAAAAGGAGGAGTAGGGCGGTACCAAGGGGCAGCGCGTCATGCCAGGCCTGTGACGCGCTGCCGTTGGCGCCGCCTTCTGCCCTTTTCGGCGCCCCTCCCTTCCTAGGGCAGGGGAGCCGCCGAAAAAGGGCAGAAGGCGGCACCAAGAGCAGCGCGTCACAGGCCTGGCGTGACGCGCTGCTCTTGGCACCACCTACTCCTCCTTTTCGGCGGCTCCCCTGGCCTAGGAAGGGGGGGAAAAGGAGTAGGCGGTGCCAAGGGGCAGCGCGTCATGCCAGGCCTGTGACGCGCTGCCGTTGGCGCCGCCTTCTGCCCTTTCGCGCCCCCCTTCCTAGGGCAGGAGCCGGAAAAGGGCGGCGCCAAGAGCAGCGCGTCACAGGCCTGGCGTGACGCGCTGCTCTTGGCACCGCCTACTCCTCCTTTTCGGCGGCCTCCCCCGGCCTAGGAAGGGAGGGGGCGCCGAAAAGGAGGAGTAGGCGGTGCCAAGAGCAGCATGTCACGCCAGGTCTGTGACGCGCTGCTCTTGGCGCCGCCTACTCCTCCTTTTTCTGCGGCTTTAGGAGGGGCGGGGCCTGGGCTGGGGCGGGGCCTGGGGCGGGGCCTGGGGGCAGGGCCGAGCGGCCCCGCAGGTCATCAGTGACCTCTTATCCGGCCCTGGACACGCCAGAAGTTGGACAGCCCTGGAATAGACTACAGGCCACCTAACTCATATGCCTTTGTTAGGGATGGAAAATAATATTTGAAAATATTCAAAAATGTTTGGGAAATGTATTTCTATTAATGTTGGAAAACTGGCTATTACAATATTTGAAAACTTTCTCACAGCTGCAAGAAGATTGCTAATATTACTCATGGCTTCTTTTGAGAATGAAATTAGCGATGGATTATAGCTCTGTGCTAAAGAAGGATCATCTGTCCAGTAAGGATTGCATAGCTGGGTATTCACAATCCAGAAGAAGCAGAGATCAGGTGGTGTTACACAAAAAGGTACTTAACAGGGCAAACAGCTCAAAATGAACAAATCAAGCCAGATTTAGTGGATTACCACTATCCTATACAGAACCTTCTTTTATCCAAGCTCAATGATTTCTTTCCTGCTTGGCACCAGGAACTCCCAGCTTATCTGAATTTGCTAACTTCATTGGTTGTAATAGTGCATCGAGCTACTGTCGGATGAATTATTGCCATGGCAACCATAGTCCTCTGTTACTGAACTGCTCAAGGAGATTACTGCTACTTTCAGGGCAATGTGATTACACTTTTTTGTCATAGTCATAACATCTTCTTTCGTCCGGCGTATGACACTGTTTTGAATTTGCGGGGGGGGGGGGGGATATACATTTCCCCTACAAAAGCTGTAGATAGTAACGTCCACCATTGTACTGACATATGAAAAGACTATAGATCCTTTGAGACAATGACCTTGAGGCAGTGCCTTGTAGTCAGTACAGGTCTAGGATTTGGGAGATCCAGGTTCAGGACCCCACTGAGCCATGAAATGCATCGAGAGCCATTGGTCCGATCACTCTGTGCCCAATCAACCCCATAGCATTTCTGTAAAGGTGAAGGGAAGAGAAATCTCTGGCATTACTTCGCGAACTAAGATACTTAGGGAGGACTCATCCCACGCTTTCTACAAGCACGTTGATGATTTTTCGGAGGTTGGATGTGTCCTTCGAGCCTATGCAATGGACCTTTCTGGTGGAGTGCAGCGTCCACAGAACTGGCCTCACCCTTTAAACCAGTCATTGGTGGGGTTCAAGAGGCTCTTTGATTGTAGGAGAATTATAAATCTCAGCAACGACAACTTCCAAATATCAAGGTTTATTCCCCCCCCCCCCCCCAAACTCCACTATTCACATTTGGGCACATTGAGTAGTCATGCCAAGTTTGGTCTAGATCCATCATTGAATCCACAGTGCTCTCTGGATGTAGGTGAACTATCAAAACTCAAGGTCAGTGCTCACCAAACCCTTCCAGTATTTTCTGTTGGTCATGGGAGTTCTATGTGACAAGTTTGGTTCAATTCCACCATTGGTGGAGTTCAGAATGCTCTTTAATTGTAGGTGAACTATAAATCCCAGCAACTATGACTCCCAGATGACAAAATCAACCCCCCACACCCAACTCTACCAGCATTCACATTTGGGCATATTGGGTATTTGTGCCAAATTTAGTCCAGTGAATGAAAATACATCCAGCATATTGTATATTTACATTACAGTTCATAACTGTAGTAAAATTACAGTTATGAAGTAGCAACAAAAACAATTTTATTGTTGGGGGTCACCACAACATGAAGAACTGGATTAAGGGGTCGCAGCATTGGGAAGGTTGAGAACCACTGCTTTAAACCAAAGGTTTGTCTGCCGGGGCCTAGCAAGCTGGGGTGGTGGCAGTGAGGTCCTCAGGTCGTAGGTTTGATTTGAGTTGCCTTCTCTAGATGGTTGACCTTGCAGGGTTAGATGAGCACCATCTGCCCAGGTTTGAAATCAGAGTTTTCCTTCTCTTAGGATGGTTGCCAAAAGGCTAGAGAGCCCGTCCTACCCATTGACACTCTTTATCAGAACCCTTCGGTTGTGACCTGTCTGGCATGGGAGACCTTACCAGTGGCTATTATGCCACCGCCAGCATAGCTCGCAACTACATTAGGGTACGCAAGACTCCCCCCCACAACAGGGAGGAGACAATGGAGAGGGAAGAGAAGAGAAATAACTATGGTATATATCATGTATAAGTTGACTTCATGTATAAGTCGAGGTCTAGTATGGATACCAAAATTATAGGTTTTCATATGATCTGTGGATAAGTTGAGGGTCATTTCATGGCAAGTGAAAGCATCAATGTTGTTTATGAGTGCTGCCAAACCCATCCCTCACTACTATTTCCTTGCTCAGGCACTGCAGTCAGTGCTTCTTTTCAGTCATCCCTGAGTTCCCATGGGGAAAAGGTGGGTTAGAAATAAATATAGTAATAATAATAATAATAATAATAATAATAATCCTAGACACTTGGGAAGTTTCCAATATGTGATTCAATACAAAAGCCAGCATAGTGAATTTGTTTGCTGTGTACTAATCTTGTTGTTTATCAAACAACAACAACAAAAACAACTAGCAGCATGAGAAGGTGTAAATATGACATAGAACAGTGTTTCCCAACAAGTGTGCCGTGAGAGATCATCAGGTGTGCCATGGGAAATTAGATTCTTATCTATCTGATGTCATGTATAAAGTTTGCTACTCTGTCTCCGGAACCTCAGTGCGCGGGTCCCTGTTTCCGGGAGGGCCGCGCAGTAGGGCGGTCCTATTTGGGCCCATTCCCTTCCATTCCGCTCCGGCGGGAAGCACTTCCGGTCCAGTCCAGCCCAGCCCAGCCCAGCCCAGCCCTGTTGGCTCTATGCGAAGTGTAAATCAGAGAGCAGCAGAGCCCAAGCGCTGAAGGCAGGGGGGCAAGCAGCTGGAGGGGCAAGTAGGCGGGTAGGTAGGCAGGGAGTCAGCCAGCTAACGGGGAAAGGAGGGAAGGGAACTTGCGGGAGAAATATGGGTCCCCCAAAGGCCATCCAGCCTGACACCTTTCAGCCAAGCAGGAAGGCACCACCCAAGCCCTCCTGACAGATGGGCATGGAGACTCTGGCTATACATCAAGTCAGGCAGCATCTTTATTAAGGGCTTGGATGAAGGTTTAGACTAGATATGGCCAAACTAGGGTCTTCCTCCAGGTGTTTTGGACTTCAACTAATATTGCGATATAATTGTTATAATACAATGTGGTATGTAATTGTTGTACTGTGACAATGACATAGTATGTTGTATTTGATATTATAGTAATATACGTATATTGTGTATACATATAATATTGATAATGTTGTAATGTAATGCACTATAATAATAATAATATACTATATAACTATATATTTTGTGTTTATCGAAACAGGCCCAGGGTTCACACTAAGTGAGTGTATAAATACATTTAAAAACATATTAACTATATGTATTACTGTGTTAGAGTGTCATTTTGGTTGGTGGTGTGCCCCAGGATTTTGTAAATGTAAAAAATGTGCAGCTGCTCTAAAAAGGTTGAAAAACACTGACATAGAAAGAAAGAGCTTACTAGTGAATGAAGGTTGCAAACACTTGGGAATACTGCAAGCAGAGAGCATCAAGCATAGAGAAGCCAAAGGCGCAATTAGGAAGGAAGGGCCAGAACAAAATTGAAATCAAAGCTCAATGGAGGAAATACAATAAAGGCTATCAATACATGGGCTGTACACTGCATTGCAGGCATAATTAACTGGGCACAAGCGAAATTGGACACTCTGGATAGAAAAATATGAAGATTTATGACCATAAATTGAGTGCTCCACCCGAGAAATGACATAGACAGACTCTACCTACCAAGGTCTGAAGGAGGAAGACGGCTTCTCCAAGTCAAACCATCAGTACAGGAAGATAAAAGGGGCTGAAAGCCAAGCCAGCATTGAATGAAGCCTATAAGGTCGAGATGCTGAAAGCCAAAGAACCAAAAGAAGAGTACCGAGCCCAACAGTTGGCAACACAAAAAGAGCAGTGGCTAAGCAAGCTACCCCATTAGCAGAATTTTAAGAATATTGAAGGGAAGGTCAACAGCAAGGAAACATGGGAGTGGCTTAGAAGGGGAAGCTTTAAAAAGGAAACTTTCTTTTTGCTGCACAAAAAGAAGCCTTACAAACAAATACAATAAAACAAGTCCTACAATGACCCAAAGTGCCATTTATGCAAAGAGAGTGATGGGACAGTGGGGCACCTCATTTGCGGTTGCAAGAAAATAGTCCAGACTGACTATATGGAACGTCACATCAAGTTAGCAGATATGGTGTGCGGGAACCTTTGCAGTAAAACCTGGTACAAGCACGAGCCAGAAAAGACCATTTATTATTATTATTATTTACTTTATTTTTATTCCGCTCTTCTCACCCTGAAGGGGACTCAGAGCGGATTGCAGGTACACATACTTAGCAGACAATCCCTGCCATTTACACACAACATATAGATGAACAGAGGCAAACTCTGACCACCAGTGGGAGCTGACGCACTCCTCATCTCTCAGCGTTCTCAGCGTCCCTTGTTGTTCCTTCCGCATTCCTCAGTGTTTCTGTAGTTCTTTAATGGCCTCATAATTCAGTCAAAATTTGCCTCCCCACTTAATGTGGTACCTTTATCTCTTACTTGACAGATGCAACTGTCTTTCGGGCTGCAAAGATCGACAGCAGGCTACACTTAAAGGTCGAGCACCCACCTCAACTTGGGCAGGCCGTGAACTTATGACCTACTGGCCAGAGAGATCTTATGCAGCTGACACTTAGCCAGTAGGCATGGTTTCGAACCCAAAAATGGCGATTCTAAAATGAAATGAGGGGGGGGGATTTTTTTTTGATTAGTAAAAGAAAGACTTACAAAAAATTCCAAAAATTTCTAAAATGTAACTTAATTACTAACGAAATTGTTAGTAGTTCGTATGCCAGCGCATGCGCATTCCCAGATGGTTTTGTTTGTCAACTCCCAGAAATCCCAACAGCTGGTAAACTGGCTGGGATTTCTGGGAGTTGTAGGCCAAAACTTGAATAAATCACACTGAATTCTAGATGGGACTCTCCAAATAGGAAGGAGGGAGGGAGGAGGGGTATTCTATTCTTGGAAGCAGCAAAAGAAAAGGAGGAGGAGCCCCTCTGGCTCTCGCTGCCTCTCTCTCACCCCGATCCCGAGGGAGCGAGGGCCCAAGTTTGCCCAGGCTGGTCATATACCTACATTCCATGCACATGCAATAATACAGCAGTAATAACAATGGGTATAAGAAGAGGTAAAATTCAAACCGTAGTATTTGACTGTGGTCCCTCCTCATGCGGTGCAACGGGCTCTTCTCTGTGAGCCCGGAAAAGCCAGCATTTTCTGCTTGGGTGCACACACATACATATTCTTTGGGGGATTTGCTGCAGAATCTTCTCTATGAGCCCGGATTCTGCAGCAAATCCCCCCCCCCCCCAGAATATGTATGTGTGGGCACCCAAGCCGAAAACGCGGGCTTTTCCCGGGCGAATACAGAAGAGCCCGGTTGCCCCGCAGGAGGCAGGGACCAGTCAGAATACTTCGGTTTGAATTTTACCTCTTGTTATTGTTATTACTGCTGTATTATTGCATGTGCATGGAATGTAGGTATGACCAGTTGGATTACTTATAATATTAGAGAGGCAGGAAGCCTGGAAAAATGTAAACAGAGAGGATTACTCAGAAGTAAATCCACAAAGGAGGGCCCTTCATCCAAAGTGCCCTCCTTTGCAGATTTACTCTCTGTTGTAATCCTCTCTGTTTACATTTTTTCCGGCTTCCAGCCGAAAGAAGGAGCGAGTTTAGGGCTTGCCTTGCCATAATACTTATTGGCAAGGGAGGCGGAGGGTGGTGAGAGAGAAGGAGGGTGCCCCTTACGACCTAATAACGACACTTAAGAAAATCCTGGCCCCCGAAGTTCTATAAAGAAAGTCCACTTCCTGGTTGGCATTCCAGTTGCGGAAATACTCAAAAGTAGCATTTCTTACGAATTTCTTACGAATCATTTCATTTTCATAACTTTTTTCTCATGCCTATTAGCCAGCTGCGCCACATTCCACGGAAAATAAAGAAGCAAAAATACCCTGGGATTTTAGAATCCAAACAGATAAATGCCTGCTACATAACACACCAGATATAACAATTGTGGAAAAGGAACATGTTTTTTATTATAGACATTACAACACTAGGAGAGAGTAGAGTAGGAGACAGAGAGTTCGAAAAGATCACAAAATACAAGGACTTACAAATTGAAATTGGAGGACTATGGCAAAAGAGAACAACAGTGGTACCAATAGTGGCTGGTGCACTTGGAGGCATTGCAAGAAACGTCACTAAGTACTGGGAAAGCCTTAATTTGGACAGAACATCCATCCACATACTGCAGAAGGCAACACTTTTGGAACTGCACACATTCTACAAAAATACCTCTAATATCCTAGGCCTGTCTTTTTCAACCTTTTTTTGAGCCACGGACCATTTTTTACATTTACAAAATCCTGGAGCACACCACCAACCAAAATGACACAAAATGACACTCTAACACAGTAATATATATAGTTAATATGTTTTTAAATGTATTTATACACTCAGTGTGAAACCTGGGCCTGTTTTGATGAACACAACATATATATGACTTCCTCTCACATACTTATACATGGCTATCATGTCTTCTCTCAGCCTTCTCTTCTTCAGGCTAAACATGCCCAGTTCTTCAAGCTGCTCCTCATAGGGCTTGTTCTCCAGACCTTTGTGAAATTTCACCCTGAGTGAAACTTGCTTCCAGTTAACTATGGATGTCATGAAGCTGTTCTAAACAGTTCCTTTGGGGGGGCAACTCTAGAAAAATCCAGTAAAATAGTAAAAATAATAATGTCCACGCGGAGAGGCTCAATTTGTTCCTTGGAAACCTGTGAATTGGTAGTCTATACGTTTCATAGATCTGTGTGGCCTCTTTCGCTGCCTCCCTCCTCCTTCCGCAAAAGCAGAGCACTGGGCGGAAGTGATTGAGTTGGTGTTTTCGCATTGGCTTGGATTTCTCGTGAGAACCGCCAAAGCCGGAAGCTCCACGTTGGTGAATTGGGCAGTGAGCGAACCTGGGAGCATCGGGAGGCTGAAGCAGCCCTGAGTGGGAGCGGGAGCCATGGTGAGTCGAGGCTCCTGAAGGCTTCTTCAAGGCGGGCCTTGCCTTGGCATTCAGCGGAGCCCTTCCTTTGCCTCGGGGAGGATCTTTGGGGAGGGAAAGAGGGAGAAAGAGCTGCTAGGAGGGGGAAGAAAGGGTATTGGAGGTTCCAATTTCCCACGGCACACCTGATGATTGCTCACAGCACACTAGTGCTGGGAAACATCTGGGAAACACTGTCCTAGGCCGTAGGGAAGAGCCCAATATCAGAAATGAATCCCCGACACTTGGACCTAATATGCATGTGTGCTTTGTTGTTAAGTACAAATAAGTCTATATAACAACAACAACAACAATCATCATCAGCAGCAGCATAATCCAGGCTCCACATTCAGTGAATCCAGGTTATTTGAGATGGTATTTAAACTTACAATTTCTAAACTGATACATGAGTATATGGAGTAAAACATGAAAATAATAAATATATCTCACTGGATCCTTTCCATCTTTGATTACAACTTCTGACAAATTTTATATGTTATTGGCATGCATTTGCTTCTGTGGAGGAAAAGCAGGGATTATTCTTGACACTTTTTTTGGAGCCATGTCCAATTGTCCATTAACAAGATATGCGAGGAAGTTCCTGTTTGCAGATGCATGTGGAAAATACTGTAACCTCAGTATAATCATTCAGTGTGGAAGTGACAGTTCTGATCACATCAAGTCTCCTCGTGAACTTAGAGCATCATGCTCTAAGTGGTTTGGGGGAAATGTGATATATAGTCCTGTCGAAAGCAGTGCTTTCAGCACACGTTCCGCCAATGATTTTTGTTGCTGTTGTTGTTTCCATCTTTGTCATTGCTTCAAAAGAGTACATCCCTGGCCTTTCATCTTGCCAGCTGAGAGCTGCAAACCCTTCTTCTGCATTTGATCTGATGTGAAACCTTGTTGTTTTTGATTGACATATACACACACACATGTAAGTGTTTCCATTCTTCCCACAAATGGACAAGAGTCATTTACTACTGTCATTTTCTCCATCATCAAAATGGGTTTTTGCTTTGCCAAAAGCCAAGCAAGCATTCTGCCTTTCCCTCCGGATGGCACAATGGTGCACATGATACAGAAGAAGACTTTCTGATTTAAGATTTCTGTCGATTATGGCGAAATCCCAGCGGCTTCTTTTCTTTTCCAAGCTAGTCTACTTCTTCTGTCTTCATTATCCAGTTACCACTTTGTTCTGTTTTCATGCTTGTTTCACCCAGTCAGACCTCATCAGTGTCATCCCTTTGGGAAATATCCTTGTTTTCTTGTGGAGGCAGTCAGTCTCTTTTCAGCAATGAGAGAGAATTTACTTTGGATTGCATTTTGATAAAGAAGCTCACCAAATGCACACTTCCCAATCCAATACCGGAACTGGAATGTCGTTATCGTTCGGTATTTGCACTTCTGATCAATTTGTAACACATTCACCAGAACTGAAAATGCATATATACAAAACAGTACTACATTAAGGAACTCTTGCTCACAAAAACATGTATGTGAATATGTTAGGCAAAATTCTGTAAACAAACACCAACAACTGTTATATTCAGAGACACACAGAGGAAAATGTGTATATTTCTGTGTGGTATTTTTTAAAGTTATGCAGTAATGCAGAAAGTGGGATAGAATATATTTAAAACTGAAAAACAAATAAAAATAGGGGGAAACCCCCTAAAAATCACTGGTCAACCCCAGGCCCGGATAAACGTTTTGTGGCGCCCTAGGCCACATTCTGTAAGTGCCGCCCCCCAGGGGGCGCTTGCGCGGGGGCGCTTGTGGGCATGCGTGAGCAACGAACAGGAATGGGGAAGTCCCGCCCCTAGGGCGTCTGACGTGGCTTTCCCCCAGCTCCTTCCTGCTCGCGTGGGCGCCGCTCCTTCCTTCAGTGAAGGAAGGAGGGGCAGAGCCAGCGCGAGCGAGAAGGAGCCGGGGGGAAGTCCCGCCGCCCCTAGGGCATCTGACGTGGCTTCCCCCCGCCACCTCGCTCGCACGGGCGCCTCTCCTTCATTCACTGAAGGAAGGAGCGGCGTCCGATGCGAGCAAGAAGGTGCTGGGGGAAGCCACGTCAGACGCCCTAGGTGTGGCGGGACTTCCCCCCGGCTCCTTCTCGCTCGCGCGGGTGGGCGCTGCTCCTTCCTTCAGTGAAGGAAGGAGGGGTGGAGCCAGTGTGAGCAAGAAGGAGACGGGGGAAAGTTCCACCCCTAGGGCGTCTGACATGGCTTCCCCCGCCTCCTCCTCACTCGCACCGCCCCCGCCCCTCCTTCCTTCACTGCGCAGGCACAGAAGCAAGCGCCCAAAGATTGAACTTTTTTATAAAAGGGTGGCCTTATGGGTAATCTGGGCCTGGTCAACCCATCCTTAATTTCTTTGGAATTCAATCACATGCATCACCAAACTGAGTTTGAAATCACACACTTTGATGTAGGTCAGTAGTTCCTGTCCTTTCATCCTTCAGGTGTTTTGGACTTCAGTTTCTCAAAATTCCAACAGTTGGCCAAGTTGGCTGGAGTCTCAAACATCTGGAGGA
The DNA here is from genome assembly GCA_030556195.1 of Anolis apletophallus. Lineage (NCBI taxonomy): Eukaryota > Metazoa > Chordata > Lepidosauria > Squamata > Anolidae > Anolis > Anolis apletophallus. Next base: position 8,199,660 of record JARBWK010000009.1, on the reverse strand, counting down.
CCAAGTCTCAAACATCTGGAGGACCAAGGATTGGTAACCACTGGTTTAGGTGGTATGTTAAAAGTTTGTTAAGTATACCATCTTCCTATAAAGCAGTGGTTCTCGACTTGTGTGTCCACAGGTGTTTTGGTCTACAACTCCCAGTTTACCAGCTGTTGGGATTTCTGGGAACTGTAGGCTAAAGCATCTGGGAACCCATAGGTTGAGAAACATTGCAATAAAACATAAAAAGGGAATGTTTGATGTCTAGGAAGGGTTGTTCCTTGTGCTCCATTACATGAGTAAAGAGCTTTCTTCACTGTGGTTCATTTTCGTGTTGGCGAAAAATATGGCTTTTTGTTAAGGTTTTTGTGGTCTAATTGGTTTTCTGAAAAAATGTATATGCACAATAATTTTCAAATGCTTTAATATGGGAAGCAAGCATAATTCTGGGAAATGTAGTTTGGGGCCGGGATTTTTCAGTTCTCTGGCACATGGGCCCTTGCCTTCCCAAACTTCATTTCCCAGAATTCTGCTTACTGCCTTGTGCCTCCCCCTCTTCCGTCTCCATGTTTGTTCTCTAAAGGGATTTCAAGAAAAAACGGGAGTTTAATCAGCTTGTTTCCAACAGTGCCTTGAAGTTGTTACTGGTTGGCTGCATGCCAGTAGATTGAGGGTGAATCCAGCAAAGACGGAAATACTGTGGCTGGGCTGCCCGGTGGGTGGGGAGGCCCGACTGCCTAGCTTGGATGGCGAGGCATTATGCCCGACATCCTCAGTTAAGAGCTTTGGGGTCGTTTTTGACCCGTTGCTGTCGATGGAGGTCCAAGTCTCCAGCGTCAGCAAAACCACCTTTTTCCATCTGCAGCAGCTAGGCGTCTGGCCCCCTACCTATCCAGAGACGACCTGGTCACGGTGCTCCAAGCCACGGACTACTGTAACGCCCTTTACATCGGCCTGCCCTTGTAAGTGATCCGGAAACTTAAGCTCGTCCAGAATGCTGCTGCACGACTTCTCACTGGGGCTCCAGTGAGATGTCACATAACACCCATCCTCCAGCAGCTCCATTGGCTTCAAATCGATCACCGGATCACCTTCAAGGTGATGGTGTTAACTTTCAAGGCCTTGCATGGTCTGGGGCCGCTGTATCTGAGGGACCGACTCCTCCCCTACAAACCCCAGAGGTCACTTTGTTCCGAACAAATGAACCTCCTGGAAGTACCGACCTTCAAAGCAATCCGTCTCACATCGACCTGGTGCAGAGCCTTTTCTGTAGTGCCGCCATCAATATGGAACACTCTTCCTAGCAATGTACGGGCGATGCAGGACCTATCCTCCTTTCGCAAGGCCTGCAAGACTCACCTTTTCCGGCTACCCTTTGATTGCTAGGCCAGAAATCCTTTTTAAGCTAGTTTAATATGTATGCTTTTACCTCTGTGTGTTTTACCTGATTGTAAGCCGCTCCGAACCCTCGGGGAGTGGCGGCGTACAAGTCCAAATAATAAATAAATTAATAAATAAACTCTGTGAAGTAAGCCAAGTTGAGAGGCAGTGACTCCAAAGTTTACCTAGTAGGTTTCCTGTTGTTGTTGTTGTTGTTTCAAAGGCTGCATATACATCTATTGGGCGTGCTTTGACTGTGTTTTTCCTCCCTGGCAGAATAAAAGGGGTTGGACTCCACCCCCACCCCCAGCACAATTATTTAATGAAGAGTAATGAATAATTTATTATATTGTTATAGTTACGATACAGACCCCTAATAATATTTTAGAAACACTTTAGAAACTATTCTCTTTGCCCCTTCTAATTTAGTAATGAGTATTGAAACATTTTTCCATTGATTGCACAGGCCTAGTATATACTCATGTATAAGTCAAAGGCAGGTTTTAGGGCCAACATCAATGATTTGACCTATGAATAAGTCAAAGGTCAATGGCGAACTCAAGAGGGGATGGCTGATCTTGGCCACCACTGCCATTTCTCCACCAAAGCATTCAAAAAGCATGACCATGGAGGAGAGATGGGTTCAGGGTGTCAATGCTTCTTTTAGGTTTTCTCGGGACAGACTAGGTTCTTGCTTTTTGTCACTTTACTCAAAGAAGGGGATCTCTTTTTGATAGGAGTTCAAATATAGTTCTGACCCAGTTTTTGGGAGTTGTTTTTTTTAACTAAAATTTCTAGACTTATACATAAGTATATGGGATAGTCCAGAGTGTTCTGTCTGTATGTCAAGCAGTTATAATTAATTGTTTGCTTTAATGTTTATTCTGCAATAAAATCTGTTTGATTTTATTGTCCTGCTAACATTGCACCAAAGACATGAGCCAGACTCCAACTGACCTGACATTGTCATCATCCTAAACTTGATCTCATGAATCCAGCAGGCTCAAGCACAGCAGCCTGGAAAACAGTTCACAGCTTCAAAGCATGCGTCAACTTAGCTCTGACAGGCTTACCCAAGATGCAAGAATGGTTTCTCTTGGGGCAGAGGGGAACATGAAGGAAGATTTGAATGCCTGTGATTTGTGTCGAGCACCAAGGGGACATGACACAGCAGAAGTTTGATGTGTTTTGCTGCAGAGGAGCTTCAAAGCACACTAGGAGGATGCAGAAATGTAAGACTAGCATTATGCAATTATTTGTCATGTGCATGGTACTGGGCAAGTTCCAAGAGGATTGTTTTTCCTGGTTGGAATTTGTTGAGTATTAAATGAATTGTTGCAGATGAGAGCTTTCTATGTATGTATGTTCAAGCCATATGTATCTACTGTATGTTCAATACATTTGTGTATTTTACTCCATCGTATGTAAAACTTAACAGGGCAACAAAATCAGCTTTGGATTTCTCTATGTTAGTAGGGAGACGGGAGGAGCTCTGAAGGGAGCAAGACGCTTTCCCCTGTCGCTCCAAGGCAAGTTCTTCTGTTTTGTTTACTTTCCTTATTTGTTCTCTATCTGAAACATTTTGAGACCTGGGACTTTATCAGAAGAACTGCTCTCATCTTACTGGGATTTTATCAGAAGGACTGTGCTTAGTTTAATCTACTTTTAAACAACATTCTCTCGGTAAAGAGAAAAGAAGTTCCTATTACTCGTAACTAGCTGAAGCTGGTCTTCTGCCTTCAGGGTCAAAAAGGGCTTTAAAAGGATGGACGCTGCAAGCTATGGCCCTGAAGGTAGAGAAAAGCCTTCCCACATGCAGGGAGACCCAGGATATCTATAATAATGAGTACTAGACTCAGAAATAGTGAACCAAACAAGATTTATTGAATAACAACCAGTAAAAAATGCTGGTGGCCCAAAGTGCTTAGTTGATTGCAAAAAGAGTCCTTTAAACCAGGGCTGTCCAACTTCTACCGGACCTTAGGCCGGAATTCCGGTCACTGATCACCTGGGGGGCCAAGCCCTGGCTCTGCCCCTCCCCTCCCCCAGCTCCGCCCCCTCCCCGCCCCCGGCATTGCATAAATATACAATTACATATTATATTATTTAAATAAGGGGAGAGGGAGGGATGGATGGAACACATGAGGGGCATAAATATACAGATTATCAAGGCAGAAAATCCCACAATCTCTGCTTTGAACTGGAATATATGACTGTTCTACTGGCCACATTGATCAGCATTGAATGGCCTTGCAGTTGAAAGGTCTGTGTGCTTTCATTCTGCCAGTTTACCCCTGGCTGATTCCATTCAGTGCAAGTCATCAAAGTAAACTTAAGTAATTGCAAAGAATGTAAATAATTCTGGGGGGAGGAAAAGGAGGGGGAAAGGGGGTGGGAGGCCTTTCCTTGAGCTCCCTCTCATTCAATTCCCCCTCCCTCCTTTTCTGCCCCCCCCCCTCCTATGGCTGGCCGGTTCTCTCCTTCTCATTAAAGAGACAGTTCATGAAACGCAAATGAAGGGGTCAGAAAGGAAGGGGCTTGTGTGTGTGTCTGAGAGAGCCAGAGAGATCTTCCCTTTGCGCTGGGGAGAGGTGTGCCCAGGGCAGGTCCCCCTCCTCTCTCTCTCTTTCTTTGTCACTCACTCACTCACGCTCTCAGACACACTCCCTACCTCCCAAACCCCTTTTGCTTCCCTGGCGCTGAGGGCCTGAGCGCCTCCGAGACGGAGCAGCAGCAATCCTGAAGAGGAGGAAGCTAGCGAGAGGAGAAAGATAGAGAGGGAAGGGGCAGGGAAGAAGGAAGGATGAAAGGGTGGAATGGAAGGAGGGAGGGAGAAGAAATGTGGCTCACCTTAACGCTGAATGCTTCCTTGCAATAACTCCCCTCCCTGGGAAGGGAGGGAGGATGAGAAGGAGGAAGGAGCGCTGCCGAGAGGGAAAGCCATGCGGCCGGGTCACTCTTCCTGTTTGCTGCCAAAGGGGCGGGGTCCGAGAGATGTCACTCCCTCCCATTGGCCCCCTCCCTCAGGAGAAGAGGAGGCGGCAAATAGAAAGCCAAGGGGTGGGACCAAAAATAATAATAATAATAATATTTTTTAATAGAAAAAAATATTTTTAAAATATTTTAAAAATATATTATTTATTGCAGGAGGGTAAGGGGCCGTAGCCAAGGGGCTAGGGGGCCGTGTACGGCCCCCGGGCTGCCTGTTGGATAGGCCTGCTAAAGGGAAAACATTCACTTGCCTCATGCAAAGTGAAGGTACCTTTCTTTTGATCCCAGATATCCTGTTTTGTTCTGGCTTTTGTAAGCCCACGAAGTCCTGAAAACCCCCCAAATTCTGCAGTCTATGCTGAGGACGGGTCCTCCTTTGCATTGCAGCTTGGTTGAGAGTGCTGGTAGACTCGGTAGATGAACTAAAAATGCTTTGTCCCAGCAAGCTTAGATTCCAACCTTGCTTTGTCTGTGTTCCCTCTGGAATGGAGGCAGAAAGGAAGTCCAGCTCCCAAGTAAACTCTGGGAAAGGGCGAAGTTGAGGGCGGTGACGCCAGGTTTGGAGCCAGGATGCAGCTCCACCCTTGAGTGACCGCATGGCCACAACAATGGAACAAAGACCTTTGCAGGTGAGGGCAGCAAAATACAAAATGCAGATATAAAATCAGCCCCGTGGGGGCGCCACAGCTGGCGCGAGTAGCTGTGTGTGCTCCAACCTCAAACTTCCACAATCTTTCACTCTTCCTGCTATTTATTCTTTTTTGAGTTTAAACAGTGAAGATAATATTGCCATAACAGACTATGTTAGTATTGTATGGTTTTTTTTAAAAAATAACCGGAGAACTTTGGAGTGTAAACACAGAGCCAGCATGATGTAGAAATCCGGGGAAACAGGGTTCAAACCTATTTTCAGTTAAGGAAACCCATGGAGCTTGTCCTCAGCTTTGGAGGACAAGCTCCCTGTGAATAAGCCCTACCAAGATAGTTTTATAGTAGGGTCAAGATAACTCTGAAATGACCTGACGGCATACAACAGCACAAGTACAAGAGCCTTGAAAGTTATTGTCAATGAAAATTATTGGCTATTAAACATCCAAAGTCTCCAAAATAGTTATTATAACAAATATTAAAAAAATATTTAATTTCCAATTTCTCATAAGTAATCACAGCTGTTACTTCTTAGTTATTTTAAAGAAGAAATTAAAAGTTTTTCATTCAGGTGTACAAAACCCATCCCAAGCCATACCTTGGAAGTATTAAAGTATTCACTATTTTCTGAGGCTTGATAGAAGAAAGTAGCTAAATAATTACAGTTCCTCTAAAAAGGAGGAGAGTGATCCTTGGTTAAGGTATTACCACTGCTTTTTCATAACTTCTCATCATTGCAATTCCATTTGTACAACAAGGTTCGGAGTCGTCCAAAGAGAAGATGCAAAAGTGTAGGCTCCTTGTGCCACTGGTCATTGGATAGTACCAGGGGTGGCCCAAGCTGTTCCTGGGGGGTACGCAGAAAAAAATTTGCACCCCCCCAGTGCGCATGCGCCAATCTGCACGCGCACTGGCTCCAGAGCCCGCCTCCTGCTTTGGCGGCCAGTGCGCATGCGCCAATCTGCGCACGCGCACTGGCTCCAAAGCGGGAGCCAGTACGCATGCGCAAAAAGCTCCGCGCATGCGGAAGTGCAGCCGGAGCGCTCGGGCTTCCTAAAAAGGCGTGGCGTGCGCGGCGGCGGCGGGCAGCGGCACGGGCAGCGCAGGCATCGCGGGCACTGGGGAGCTGGCGTGGCGGCGCCCCTCCTGAGTAACGTCACCCCTCCCTGGTGACGTCGCCCTACGCGCCTGCGCAGTTTGTCTAATGGACGAACCGGCCCTGGATGGTACTGCCCGTGGGGAACTCAGACTACAATACCCAGAGTATCTCCAGCTAAGATGGCCATTAGGTGTACAACTCAGGGTTCTGAGACTTGTAGTTCAAAAAGCATCTCTTCCCTCAGTTCTGACTAGACTGATCCAAATAGCTGTATAGATAAATAATAGATAGATCACTCTGTAAGCACCATGTTAACATAGTTTAAATATTCAATGTTCAGCTAAAGGACATTGTTTTCATGCTTTTATTGCACATTTTCATACTAAAACCAAACAATTGCAATTTGGAAAAAAAGTTTATCTATATGGGAGCAAAATTATGTGATTTGTGGTAGGTAGGGGCTGCTAGATGTGCTTTGCCGTGGAACTGGGTGTTTTGAAAGTGAGTCCTACCATTTGGTATTTCTGCCACATGTTCACTTTTCACCTCAATATTCTCAACCAGGCACAAAAACAATTCCGTTAATTGGGTTGCTCATCTTTACTCCGTATTTAATTATTGATTACCCGTCCCACTGACAGTTAAAGGTTCATTTCACAATGCAATTACTACCCTGGGCCCATGTGTTATGATCATTCTCAAGACAGATCTCTGCTTCAACAGGAAACTGGCTTGGGTAAGAAGAGTGGGCTTTGAGTTGGGAGTTTAATTACATGAAGCTTTATAATGCTCTCTCTCTCTCTATATGTGTGTGTGTGTGTGTGCACACACACACACACTTAAAGGGGGTAGACAAGGAAGGAAGGAAGGAAGGAAGGAAGGAAGGAAGGAAGGAAGGAAGGAAGGACGGAAGGAAGGACGGAAGGAAGGACGGAAGGACGGAAGGAAGGAAGGAAGGAAGGAAGGAAGGAAGGAAGGGCAAATTACTTTTCCTGGAAACCTTTAGAAGCAACAACGCACCCTTTAAATATCATGCTGGGTTCCCTCTACATGAAGAACAAAATCAAAAGCATTTTTTAAAGCACAAGTGGCTACTTTATTTTTTAAACAATTAGAAACCTTGAAGAAACCCATGGCAGAAAACAGACTATGATCACTCTGTACAGAGCTATCGTACTGTCTATTTTCCTCTATGGGTCTGAAATATGGGTCACCTATATCGCCAATACCTACGACTCCTTGAACGCTTTAATCAGCGCTGTCTTCCCACAATCCTAAATATACACTGGACCGACTATGTGACTAATGTTGCTTTCCTTGAGCAAGCAGGGATCACCAGCATTGAGGCCATGCTATTGAGAACACAGCTGGGCAGAGAACACAGCTGGGCAGGGCACGTCTCTAGGATGGAGGACCACTGCCTCCCAAAGATACTACTCTACGGTGAACTCGCCACAGCAAGAGAGGCGCCCCCCAAAAGAGATACAAGGACTCCCTGAAACAACATCTCAGACTCGGCCAGATTGATCACCAACAATGGTCCACCCTGGCCACACATCGGGAGGCATGGAGACGCACTATCCACAATGCTGTGGCCTCTTTCGAGAAGACATGCCAAATGGGTCTCAAAGAGAAACGACAACGCAGAAAGAACAGCAACTTGGAAACAACATCACCCAAGGAGACTTTCTGCTGTGCTTTCTGCAACCGAACTTGCCTATCTCAGATTGGCCTTTTAGTCATCAACATGCTTGTAAAAAGCGTGGGATGAGTCCTTCCTAAGAATCTTTGTTCGCGAAGTAATGCCGAGAAAGAAATACTGGTAGCCAGATTTTGTTTATTTTCATGTTCCTTGATTCGTGTTTGGGCAATGCTGCATTTGGTGGTTCCTATGTAGACTTGTCCACAGTGGCATGGTATATGGCAGGGCTGTCCAACAAATAGAATCCTTTTAAGCCACCCAGCCTGTTGGACATGGCCCCCGCTACCCTCCTGAAATAATTTATTTAAAAAAATATTTTTTTAAAAAAATGGTGGCGGGGGGGAGGGAGGGAGGGGAGGAGGAGGTAGGGGCAGGGAGGAGGAAGGGAGCCAGCTCCTCCTCCCTGCACCGTCCCCTCCGTTCCTCTCTCCGCGCTGTCGCTGCGAGATCGCAGCGGCGGGGGGGAGGGAGGAGGAGGAGGCGGGGCAGGGAGAAGGAAGGGAGCCAGCTCCTCCTCCTTTCCTCGCCCCTCCATCCCTCTCTCCGCCCCGCCGCTGCAATCCGGTTTGCAGTGGCGGGGGAGGGAGGGGAGGAGGAGGAATCCTCCCTTCCTCCTCCTCCTCCTCCTTCCCAGGCGTGGAAGGAGGAGGAGCAGGCGATTGGGACACCAGCGGCGCCGGGAAGGGTGGGAGGGAGCGAGGGGGCAGGCCTTCCAGGGAAGCCTTCTGGATGGCTCGTAGGGGAAGCGAGCGCCCAGTTCTTGCTTCCCCCATGAGCCAACCAGGCCTGCGGGAGAGTGACCAGAGGGAAACGAGAGCCGGGCGAAAACTCTCCCGCAAGCCTGGATGGCTCGCGGGGGAAGCGAGAACCGGGCAAAAAGCTTCCCCCGTGAGCCATCCAGGCTTGCGGGAGGGTTTTCGCCTGGATCGCGTCCCTGGGTGACATCAGGCTGGGTGACGCCTGATGTCACCCAGCCCCTCCAAAAAGGGGCGAGCCGCGCAGGAGGCCGGGCATGCGCGGCCCCGCCCATGGAGTGGCCCCACCCCCGGGAGCGGCCCCACCCTCGCTCACTGATCACCTGCCCCCCAGGTGATCAGTGACTGGAATTCCGGCCCTTGGGCCGGAAGACGTTGGACAGCCCTGGTATATGGTAGACTTCTGCAGAGGTATAAACCCAATTTTCCTAGTTTCCAATAGACCTCACAACCATCTGAGGATGCTGCCATAGATGCAGCTGAAACGTCAGGAGAGAATGCTTCTGGAACATGGCCATACAGCCCGAAAAACGTAAAACACAGACTTTTTGATTGAAAACCATTCAACTTCTCTGCATCCCATCCTGATGGGAGTGTCTTTCCCCCCACATTTCAAATCAGAGCACTCTGGGTTGGAGTTAATATTTTGTTTTTCAGTGTTAACTAGTCTCAGCTATTTCAAACAATGAGCATAGAATACATTTTCAAACTGGGCCAATCCATTCCCCTCTTTTTGCTTGTCATCTGGCAGTATCTTGAATCCGACCCTGGGTTTCTTCCCTTGCCAAATTATATTGTCCACTAAGTTGAAACCATACAGTGTCAAGTGTGTAGATAGAAAAGTTTTTCTCTTTTCTTTAGCTTCATTAGTTTATCTGTTTCCAATATTGCCACAATGAAAAGTCTCTGTCCCTTAGGGAATAATATATAATTACTGTCCAACAGAGGAAGACATACTTGTGGGATTTTTTGGTCTCATCTGCCAAAATAACTAATCATCTGCTTGGCTTCGGGAAATAAGCACTTTGTGTGTATTTGTGTGTAGATGGGGAGATTTGTTGCAGGCAGAACATAACCAGAGTTGCCCTGTAAACTTTTCGATAGACAGGTTTTTAAGAAAAGCTTTCCTGGAAGGAATTGGTCCTTGGAAGATCCTCAGCCCACCAGATGTTTTGAACTCCAATTTCAAGAGGGTCCTGCCAACTCGGAGGGATGCCCTTATATGTACAGTGGATCTCAACCTTCTGAATGCTGCAATCCCTTAATACAGTTCCGCAGGTTGTGGTGACTTCCAACCATAAAACTATTTTTCTTGCTACTTCATAACTGTAATTTTGCTACTGTTATGAACCGCAATGTAAACATATGATATGCAGGATGCAATCTCATTCACTGGACCAAATTTGGCAGAAATACCAAATTTGAATACTGGTGGGGTTGGGGGGGAGATTGATTTTATTTATTACTTACTAGCTGAGGACCCGGCGGTGCCCGGGTTATTTGAGGAAGGCATTGTGTGCCAAGGTTGGTTCCTATTAGATGTTCATGTGGCTTGCAGTGGTCTCAGGAACTTAGTGCGAGTCCCATTGGCCATGGTCAATCCCCCTCCAAACAGCACCAGAATGGAGAGTGGGTCATGGGGGCTGTGTGTGTCACATTTGGTCTTGATCATTCTCTGGATGAGGGTTGCAGTGGTCTCTGGAAGTGAGGGAAGCTACTGGAAGTCCCATCATCCATGGTCCCCCATTCTCCAAACTGCACCAGGATGTAGAGTGGGTCATGGGGGCTCTGTGTGCCAAGTGTGGTCTTGAGCAGTCATTGGATGAGGGTGGCAGCGGTCTCAGAAAGTGATTGAAGGTACTTCAACTCCCATCACCCATAGTCCATTCCACTCAAAACTAGACCAGGATGTGGAGTGGGTCATGGGTACTCTGTGTGCCAAGTTTGGGCCTGGTCTCTGATTTGTAGGGGCTGCAATGTTCTGTGGGAAATGATTTGGGTGAAGGTACTGCAAATCCCATCATTTGTGAGCCATCCTGCCGTAAACCACAGCAGGTTTGTAAAGTGGGCCATTGGGCCTCTGTGTGCCAAGTTTGGTCCTGATTCGTCATTGGTGTAGGCCACAGTGCTCTAAAGAAGTGAATTAAAGTACTGCAAGTCCCATCATCCATGGTCCATCCTCCCTTGAACTGCACCAGGATGTAGGGTGCACCTTGGGGGGGGGGGTCTGTGTGCCAAGTTTGGTCTTGTTCTGTCATTGTTGGGGGCCTAGTCAGGAAAATCAAGTTGAGGAAGCCTTGCTGTCAATTTTGGGCCTGGTCTGTGATTTATAGGGGCTACAGTGTTGTTTGGGAAGTGAATGATGTGATGGTACTGCAAATCCCATCATTCGTGGCCCATCCTGCCCTAAACCACACCAGGTTGTGAAGTGGGCCATTGGGCCCCTGTTTGCCAAGTTTGGTCCTGATCCGTCATTGCTGTGGGCCGCTGTGGCTGACTGCCTGAGGCCTTTCCTTTTCCCTCTGAGTCACTTTAGAATGTTGGAATGTGGTTGGCCAATCGGAGTCCTTTATGCAAATACTATTTCAGTTGCCTTGAGCCCTGGAAGACCAAGGGGTGCCTTACTGCATGAATGCTATGGTGTAGATTCGCCCCCAGGCAGCCGGGGGACCCGGGGAAGTCCCATCCCAGGATCTTCTCTCTCTCTGCATGGCTCTTTCCGCCTGACGCAGTCTCCGCTTTCGGCTCAAACCCTTCCGAGGCCGAGGAAGGAGTGGAGGAGAGGAGGAAGCCCAAGAAGGCAAGTGGTGAGTCTGGCGGCACAAGGCTTCCCAAAAGGAGGCTGTGTTTGCGGGACTCAGGCAAGGGATCGAGCCCCGGCTAGGGCTTCCCGGTTGGACAGGAGAGCGCTCTCTCTCTCTCTCTCTCCCTCCCCCTCTCCCTCTCTCCAATTTCCCACGGCACACCTGATGATCGCTCATGGCACACTAGTGTGCCATGGCACACCGGTTGGGAAACACTGGAGTAGTGAATACTTAGAATTTAATAAAACATGTGAGAAGAAAAGCTGGATCTGTAACCCTGGGTGAGAAGATGGCCAGTCCTGATCCATCTGGAACCCCAGAAATGTACTGTCCCCTGAGTCTGCATTGCAAAAATCAAATTGTAAGAAATAATAATGGGTACCTTATTCTTCACTTATTGCTATGATACCATTATATATTTTCCTAGGGAAAGACAGTGGCATTTCATCTTGGAAAACCATGTACTAAGACAGCACTTTTACTACAAGAATGTAGTTGATCCATATACTTTCAAACTGGGGTTTTTGAGAAAGCAGATTCTGGGTATACTGGCAAAAGTTTTATACTTTTACATAGAATTCTAGCTCCCACTGTTGTAAATGAGCCTCCAGTTACTACAGGTAGTAGCATGGAGGAAGGTGCTGAGGCAGTAACATCAAGCAGTAGCTCAGTTTGGGGCGCGGCTCTGGATGATCAGGCTCCTACAGCTGGGGTCAAGAGAGTGGCTAGTGCCTCAAGCCTTGACTCAGACAGAGAACAGAGGAGAAAGATTCAGCATCTACTTAGGGAGCCTTCTGAGTCTGATACATTTGAAGGGCTTCCAGGGAATGCAGAATTACAGTCAGAAGAAAGTGATACAGACCTAGATTCAGCATTGGTGCAGGAAGTGAGAGATGTATGCAATGCGGACTCAGGGGACAGTACATTTCTGGGGTTCCAGACGGATCAGGACTGGCCATCTTCTCATTCAGAAACTGAGTGGGGCCCTTTAAGCCAAGAAGAGCTGTGGCTGGGTTGGAGATCTGGACATAGTGCAACAGCTGCAGGGAATGGGAATGCTGCTGCTTTGGAGCAGGGCGGGTTCTCTGATGAATCTGATTGATAGTGCTATATAAGAAGTGAGTATTTGGCTTGACCCTCACGGTGGTCAAGGAGTTGTTATTCTGGTTCGTGTATCCTGTGTTCCTGTGTCTTGGTTCCTGGTTTCCAGATTACTCGTGAGTTATTGGGTTCTTTATCCATTTTGTTCCTTGGGAGAGCTGCTATGGCAGCTCTAGCTGATATTGGGGAAAGGTGGGGGGGTTTGGGATTCATGTCTCCTTTTTGTGTTTAGGTGCTGCCGTGTACCTCTTGACCTTCACTATGACTCCTGTGAGATTTTCCTGCTACAGAGTGTTTGGTATAGTATTACATGGAGGGAGGAAGATGCTGTGTTTTATGGGGGGCTGTGAATTATGTGTTTTCTGTATACTTAGCTCCTGTCGACTCTGGAACGTCTCCTCCTTTCCTGTATGTTTGTCTCCTGTCCTATGATCCCTGGATTGATGATGGACTACGCCTTATGGACATCCCTTTGACTGAACGCCACAGAAGGACGTCTGCTGTTTGTTTTTGAGTTCTTTTCTTCTCAGCATTTTTGGTTTTGGGGTTTCCTGGGGTTATTGGGGTTTTTGTACAGCCGAAGATAGGCTATTTTTTGTTATTCCAACACCCATTTGATGATTAAATAAACTTTTGTTATCTTTTAAACTCCTGGACTCAGCCACGGCCGTCTCTGTACCACAACACCTACTCTTCCTTTTTGCCTACAGTTTTTAAAAAGAATTTTAAAAGCTTACATTAAACCACCAAGAAAAAAAACATATGGTTAGTAGAGATCATTGTATTTATTATACCAAAACAAACTCAAGCAATTAGTAATAAGACTGCTGTCTGCTTTCAAGCCACTCTCCTAATTTGTTTTTAAAATATGCACATTTTAAAACTGCACATAACATAATGTTTTGACTGAATTAAAAATTGATCCATTTTTCCCCCTGTGGGTAGGTACCTTTTGCTTTTATTCTATGGATTTTAACTTGTTATTTCTTTTATTTATTTTGTTATGAATTATGCATTTAGTCATTTGAATGAGTACATTTTAATGATTTCATTTAATTCAACCTGTGCTTTAAGAAGTTCAATTTGCCTTTTCCTCATTTGTTTTCTCATTACAACCTTATTGTGAGATGGGTTAGACAAAGTGACGGGCCCAAAGTCAACCACTGTGTTTCAGGACTGAGTGTAGTCTCTTGACCGAAGCCCACTCACCTGACATAAAATAGTATCATAACAGTTGGGACTGAATTCTTTTTTTTTTAAAGTGCTTAGCTTCAGACAGTGTCAGCTCTGTCTTGAGCTCCTTGGTTTAGTTGTCAAAGTACTAGACTACATCCCCACTGGGCCATGAAACTCACTGAATGACTTTGAACTTACTCTATCTCAGTCTGATCTATTTCACCAAGATTTTGTGAGAATGGAATAGAAGAATAGCTATGTACCACACCTGGAGCTCACTGGAGGAAAGGTGGGCTTTCAATTGAACGAATCCATCAATTACTAATGACAATGGGACATACATAGAAATAATAAAGGCAGCTATAAATCCATGTAATACAAATCCAAATGCAATTGTTCTAAATCGGGGTGGGCAATTATTTTTTCCCAAGGGGCCACATGAGAGCCAAAAAATATTATGGAGGGCCGCACCTAAAGGCGGAACTACATTCTAATCTACATTATTTATTTATTTACTTACTATATTTACTATATATTACACATCATTAATATTAACATATTAATATATCAAGAAATATTAATATATTATTAGTATTAATATCATAATTATTATATTATAGTATATATATAGACATGGCGGGTTAGAAGTCGAAATAATAAATAAATAAATATTATGTATATTGAAATTATAATATTATTACATTATATTATGTTATTATAATATTATTATAATATTATTATAAAATAATAATAAAAACCACTAAAATTAAATTAAATTAAATTCAAGAAAATAAGGTGCGAACCAAGATGGAATGGCCCAATGGACCCAGCCCAGAGGATGGCAAAGCGGACCCAGCCTCTGCCGCAGCAGAGGAGAGCAGAGCAACAGGCGATCGGAGGCTGCAGACCTCCGCCCGCTCTCACCTCCAGCCGTTGCCCAGCTGATCGCCCTGCTATGGAGTGCCTGCCATCCCTGGAGGCGATCCGGGCCTGCAGGGGGAGCAGTCGGTGATCTGAGGCGGCTGATCGCCCTGGCAACCAGGAAGAAGATCATGTCTTCCAGGTCGCCAGGGCGATCAACCGCCATAGGTCGCTGAATGCTCCCGCTGCAGGCCCGCATCGCCTCAAGGGATGGCAGGCACTCCAAAGCCGCCACTCCTCTGGCCTGTCTGCTGACACAGGCCCCACAGAGCCCATGATGGTGGTAGAGGCACCCCTTCCTCTTGGCCCTGCCCCTGACGCCCTTCTCCCCGGGCCAGACAGAATTGGCTGCCGGGCCACATCCGGCCTGTGGGCCGTAGGTTGCACACCCCTGTTCTATATCCAAGTTTACAAATGGTGGTACAATTGCCATTATCACAGATGCCCCCACCAAATATACCTTAATAGCTCACTGCTGCACTTAACCATGGAGTTCTCTTCTGCTGATCAAAGTGCAGCAGGATGACATTTCCAGCCGATTGCCAGCAGAACAGACTTCTCTTGCTTGATGTAGTTCCTGGCTATTTTGGTACATTTGGTACATAAGTTTGGTCAGGAGATAATAGAGTTTACATAAGCAAGACAACTTGGATTTATTCTGAATTGTTTTCTGGCTGTAGTGAATATTATGGGTTTTCCTGGGTTAAACTGGCTATGCCCTGCTTAGGGCAAAGTTCAAGTGTTTCTTTGAAACTCCAGAATACCCTGCAATGTTGGACAGCTGGATTGGGTCTAAATCAGGAGTGGACAATTACTGGCCCTCCAGGTGTTTTGGACTTCAACTCCCAGAAATCCTAACAGCTGGTAAACAGAAGGACAGCAATGGAGGACAGCAATGGAGCAGTTGCAGTCCTTCTTAGATGATGCAACATGGCTAGACCCCTTCCAGTCCGGCTTCCGTTCAGGGCTCGGGACGGAGACGGTCCTGGTCGCCATCACAGACCAACTCCGTTGCCAGATTGACCAAGGCAGGTCTGCGCTGCTCGTGTTATTGGACCTCACGGCAGCGTTTGACATGGTCGACCACAACCTTTTGACCCACCGCCTGGCCATGGCTGGAGTGAGGGGGACAGTCCTGAAATGGCTGACCTCCTTCCTCCACCAGCGGTCTCAGTGAGTGAGGAGGGGTGAGGTGGTCTCCGAGGGCTCCCCGTTAGTTTGTGGAGTCCCTCAGGGGGGCATCCTCTCCCCTCTGTTATTCAACATCTGTATGCAGCCGCTTGCACAGCTGGTACAGAGTTTTGGGCTTGAGTGCCATCAGTACGCTGATGACACTCTGCTCATTCTGAGGATGGAGGGCAGGCCTGGATCCGTCCCCGATAATTTCCAGCGTTGCCTCGAAGCCGTTACTGGATGGCTGCGAGCCAGTAGGTTGAGGATGAATCCAGCGAAGACGGAGATCTTGTGGCTAGGCCGCCCGGGTGATGGGGATGTCCAGCTTCCGACCCTGGACGGTGTGGCGCTATGCCCATCGCCGTTAGTAAAGAGCCTGGGAGTCCACTTGGACTCCCAGCTGACCATGGAGACCCAGGTCTCCATGGCCAGCAAGTCTGCTTTCTTCCATCTTAGACAGGCGTGGAGGCTGGCCCCCCATCTATCCCAGAATGACCTGGCCACGGTGATCCAAGCCATGGTCATCTCGAGACTGGACTACTGCAACGCACTCTACGTTGGCCTTCCTCTGTAGGTGACCCGGAAGCTCAGGCTGGTGCAGAATTCTGCCGCCCGACTCCTGTCTGGAACACCAGCAGGCAGTCACATAACACCTACCTTGCAGGACCTGCACTGGCTGCCAATTGAGCACCGGATCACCTTCAAAGTGTTGGTACTCACCTTTAAGGCCTTGCACGGCTTGGGGCCAACGTACCTGAGGGACCGTCTCTCCCCCTACTGCCCAATGAGATCACTGCGGTCGGAAGGTTCCAAACTCTTAGACGTCCCCTCGGCGAGGCTCGTGTGTTTGACAGCAACCCGCAGGAGGGCGTTTTCCGTCATTGCGCCCACACTGTGGAACGCCCTCCCGGCGGAAACTCGTGCTATCCAGGACTTGCTCCCCTTCAGACGGGCTTGCAAGACCTACCTCTTTCGGCAGGCTTTTGACCTGTAGGTCTTGCCCCTGTGTAGCCCACCTGTTTTATTTGCTATCTGTGGTGATGTGCTGCACCACAGATTCTTAACTATTGTGTTGTTGTATATGCTGATCTGCTGTTGTTTTTAACTATTGTTGTGTTTTTATTGTGCCTTGCACGGCTCTTGTGAGCCACCCCGAGGCCCCCCTCCCCCCGGGGAGTGGCGGCATAGAAGCCTGAGTAATAAATAAATAAATAAAAATAAACTGGCTGGGATTTCTGGGAGTTGATGTCCAAAACACCTGGAGGGCCGGTAATTGCCCACCCCTGGTCTAAATCAAACCAGTCCATTGTCTACATGGGAAACCAACACCACCTCCTTTTCCTGTATTCATTAGTGCAGAGAAAAAGGGATGATTCATGCCAATACTTCGACACTCCCAGCTGGACACAAAGCGGTACGCAAGCTTTCCAGCATTGCAGATGCTCTGTTTTGACACCAACAGAAGCACCCACATGCCCTGGAAGAAAGAGGAGAAATTTGCTGATGTCAGAATGGGTGCCTACAATGGCCAGGAACTCAAACAGAATTCTGTTTCCAGCTGAGATAGCAATGTTGACATTGAGGGTGAGGTGGTACTCCAGTGGGACCATGTGGATGCCAACGCAGTGTTGCAGTGGTTTTGTCTGGGTGCATCGGGCCCCCTTTAGGCAGCCTGCTCTGGACTGACCATAAATTTAGCAGTCAGTTAAGGTCTTCCTTAGTTGCACAGCTATGTCTTTGAACCTGACAGTTTTAAAAAGAACTATTGTAAGTCAGGACACCTTTGGGTCAACAGAGCCTTCAACTCTTGATGAATTAAATCGTATATATTATGATGATGTATGTTTTCCACAAGTTGCTTAATATGGTACAATGCTCCTAAGGATTGCCTCTGATGAAGCTTTGGAACTCCATGCAAAATGGTTGAGCTCCAATTAATTAATACCGTAAGGCGTCCACACGGAGCTACTGTACAATCTTGGTTTACAACGCAATTGACACAGTATCAAGCACGGAGCCTGGGAAGCCTATCCAGAGATTTCTATATGTCAAAACTTGGATTATAACTGTTACTTTGAAATGTCCTATTGATCTGGAGATTACATTATATCTCATCTTGGACTGGAAACATTATTTATTTATTTATTTATTTATTATTTCGATTTACTAAACCGCCCTTCCTGAGGCTCAGGGCGGTTTCCAACATATAAAAACACATCAAGATTTAAAAACATCATAAAATACCATAAAACAATCCCAACCAATTACAATCACATAAAATCGCATAAAATCACACGAATCAGGACAAGGCTAATATGTGTTTAAACAGTGGCAGCACGACTGGGTGAGGGAGTTCAGGCATCGGTCAGCCACCAAAAGCTTGCCTGAACAACCAGGTCTTGCACGACCTGCAGAAGGCCATCAGGTCCCGCAGGGCCCGCGTCTCGGCCGGGAGCGAGTTCCACAGGACCGGGGCAGCCACCGAGAATGCTCTCTGCCGTGTGCTGGAGAGCCTATAGAGTTTCAAGCCTTGGACCTCAAGCATGTTAAGACCCTCTGAACGCAGTGATCTTTCTGGGCACGTATGGGGTAAGCCGCTCCTTCAAGCACACTGGCCCCAAACCATGTAAGGCCTTGAAAGTCAAAACTAACACTTTGAAGGAGACCCGGAATTCAATTGGCAACCAGTGCAGTTCGCGCAAGAGAGGTGTTATATGGGATGTTCTGGTGGCTCCCAGTAGCAGGCGGGCTGCCGCGTTCTGCACCAATTTGAGTTTCCGGATCGATGACAAAGGTAGGCCAATGTACAGTGCATTACAGTAATTGAGCCTTGAGATGACCGTGGCTTGTTGGATCACCGTGGCCAGGTCGTAGCGGGAGAGGTAGGGAGCCAGGCGTTTCGCTTGCCGCAGATGGTAGAAGACTGTCTTGCAGGCACAAGCAATTTGTGCCTCCATTCTCAAAGGACACATTTCAAGCGGACATTGCTTAATCCGGATTATAATCACCACGAACTCTTTATTATTCAATCTGGATTACGGACTTTCTGAAATCCTAGACTCCTTCAACGCTAAGTATCTTGCACTTTCTCTATATAATTGTTTAAAAAAACCCTGTATTTACTATGTGTATTAATAACAATTGCTTAAAAAACTTATAAATGATATGTTTTGATAACAGAATAGCAACAGCTTGTCTTATATAGGACAAAGCCACTTTGTCCAATGGAAGATTACTGCCTGAGAAAGTGGAAACTATGATTTGTTGCTTCTATTCCTCAGTGTGGCACAAACTACTCCTAAATTCAGAAAGGTCAGGATTCGGCCATAAATGAAATTTTTAAGAAGTCTCTCCTCTCCACTTAACTCTAAGGAGGTTACTGAAGAGAAGATGTAGGAGATCACGAAATGAGGTTTCAAGCTGGCTGCATCTGGAGTTCAAAAAGAATCCGTAAAACAGATCAAAAGAGAAGACAGAATTCCAAATCAACACTCCTCCTATGAGTAAGTGATTAAAAAGCAATTGCGAATGTTATAGCTCTTTCCGTCTACCTCTTCTTTCAAAATAATCTCCACTTTCAACTTTTTGTAGCTTCCTCCCCACCCGGACTTTTGAAAGACAGAATGGGAAACACTTAGGCCAGTGTTTCCCAACCAGTGTGCCGCGGCACACTGGTGTGCCATGAGCAATCATCAGGTGTGCCGTGGGAAATTGGCACTCTTCCCCCTCCTAGCAGCTCTTTCTCCCTCCCCAAGGCAAAGGAAGGGCTCCGCCGAATGCCAGGGCCAGGCCCGCCTTGAGGAAGCCTTCAGGAGCCTCGACTCAGCATGGTTCCAACTCCTGCTCAGGGTTGCTTCAGCCTCCCAATGCTCCCATATATCTGTGTGGCCTCTTTCGCTGCCTCCCTCCGCAAAAGCAGAGCACTAGGCGGAAGTGATTGAGTTGGCGTTTTCGCGTTGGCTTGGATTTCTCGTGAGAACAGCCAAAGCCGGAAGCTCCACGTTGGTGAATTGGGCAGTGAGCGAACCTGGGAGCATTGGGAGGCTGAAGCATTCACAGGTTTCCAAGAAACAAATTGAGCCTCTCCGTTTGGAAATGTTTTTTTTATTACTATTTTACTGGATTTTTCGAGAGTTGCCTCCCCCCCTTTGAAGGAACTGTTTATAACAGCTTCATGACATCCATAGTTAACTGGAAGCAAGTTTCACTCAGGATGAAATTTCACAAGGGTCTGGAGAACAAGCCCTATGAGGAGCGGCTTGAAGAACTGGGCATGTTTAGCCTGAAGAAGAAAAGGCTGAGAGAAGACATGATAGCCATGTATAAGTATGTGAGAGGAAGTCATATATATGTTGTGTTCATCAAAACAGGCCCAGGTTTTCACACTGAGTGTATAAATACATTTAAAAACATATTAACTATATGTATTACTGTGTTAGGGTGTCATTTTGTGTCATTTTGGTTGGTGGTGTGCCCCAGGATTTTGTAAATGTAAAAAATGTGCCGCGGTTCAAAAAACATTGACTTAGGCCACAGTGGCCAAAAAATTCTTTTCCAGTAGGATCATTTCTTAGAAAAGTGGCTTGAATAACTCAGCGTTGGTTCTTTGCCCCAAGATCGCTCTCCTGCCACAAAATACTATAAGAATTGTTGGACTTGGCATCCGAAGCAATATGCTTAATTTCAGGCAGACTTTGACAAGCTGCCTGCAATATTCTCGGTAAATCCTGTGCATCGATCTCTCAGCATCCTGCGGGGGAATTGGATATGACAATAATCAAAATAAATTTACAGTTTAAAATAGACTATCTGCAATTGTCTAGCTAAAGGCCTCTTTGAAATGCCTTCCTAAATGCCTGGCTAAATGTAAGAGGTGAAACTAATAGGTGCCACAATGATTTTAATGAACTGCGCCAAGATGAATCTCAGTGTGTTCATTAAAACAGTATCTCCACCTATTGGCTTCACCTCTTGTTATTTTCCTGTGTGGCTGGTGCAGCCCTCTTCCCATCTACACTCTCTAAATTTATGACAATTGTTTCTGAAGATGAAAAACAAGGACAAAATTAGGCCATTACTGCATAATTTGTACTGTGGAAAATACGCCTTACATCAAGGATTTTCAAACTACATTCCAGACAATGTAGCGCTTGCTTGCAGTTTCCAATTTTTCTGGCAATATACAGTGTTGGGGAGAATTTGGGATTATTACTGCTCAAGGACACAGACCAAGGATGGGGAAATGGGGCCTGCAGACTGCATGTAGGCCCCAGGGGCTTTTGTGTAGTCTTCTGACTTGCTCTAAACTAGTGTTTCCCAACCAGTGTGCCATGAGCGATCATGAGGTGTGCCATGGGAAAATGGAACCTCCAATACCCTTTCTTCCCCCTCCTGCCGAACACTTTTTCTTCTCCACTCGGGCTCCCTTCTTCCCAGCCTCGCTCTGCTCGCTTTGCCTCGCTTTACTCTGGTGAGAGTCTGCGCAGTAGCGCCCGCACGGGTCACGTCTTCCTCCCTCCCCCTCCCCTCCTGAACACGCTCACGCTGCCCCCTCAGATCAAAATGGCGGCAGAAGCGGCAGTGTAGAAGAAAAAGTAAGTGTTGGGCAGGAGGGGGAAGAAAGGGCGCGAAGGGGAAGGGGAGGAAGAGGTCTCTGTCGAAAGCTGGCATGGGCAAACTTGGACCTTCCAGGTGTTTTGGACTCCAACTCCCACCATTCCTAGCAGCCTCAGACCCTTTTCCTTTCCCCCCCTCAGCCACTTAAGCAGGAAAGGGCCTCAGGCTGTTAGGAATGGTGGGAGTTGAAGTCCAAAGCACCCAGAGGGCCGAAGTTTTCCCATGCCTGTTTTAGGGACCTTAAAGTGGTGAGCCTCCTTCCAACATTGTGATTCTGGATAGAAAACAAACAACAACATAACATAACATTGTTTGAGTCCAGAGTGCTCTCTGGGTGTAGGTGAACTACAACTTCCAAACTCAAGGTCAATTCCCAAGCAAACCCTTTCAGTACTTTTTTTAATTATAAATCATATTTATTGAGATTTTCCAAATTAAAAACAAATCACATACCCACAAAAATCTTGCACTGATTCACATTAGGTCATTAATCAATCTTCTTGATTACAAAAAAGAAGACCAACAGATAAGACAACATAAACAGACACAACATGAGTACTTCCAGCTTAAACTTTAGCTTCATATGGCCTCTATGGGCCAACGTAACCTCTTTAACTTATCCGGTTATAAATCTTGGAAAACCGATATACAATGATCACCGTTTCAGTACTTTCTGTTGGTAATGAGAGTTCAATCTGCCAAATTTGGTTCAATTCCATTGTTGCAAGAGTTCAGGATGCTCTTTGATTGTGTGTTAACTATAAATCCCAGAAACTGTAGCTCCCAAATGTCAAGGTCTATTTTCCCCAACTCCCATCTGTGTTCACATTTGGGCATATTGAGTATTCATGCCAAGTTTGGTCCTGATCCAACATTGTTTCAGTCCACAGTGCTCTCTGTATATAGGTGAACTACAACTCCAAAACTCAAGGTCAATGCCCACCAAACTCTTATAGCATTTTCTCTTGGTTATGGGAGTTCTGTGTGGGAAGTTTGTGTCTTTCTGCCATTCCTGCCAAGATACCTATGTTGTGTTCATCGAAACAGGCCCAGGTTTCACACTGAGTGTATAAATACATTTAAAAACATATTAACTATATGTATTACTGTGTTAGAGTGTCATTTTGTATCATTTTGGTTGGTGGTTGGTGGTGTGCCCCAGGATTTTGTAAATGTAAAAAGTGTGCTGTGGCTCAGAAAAGGTTGAAAAACACTGCTCTAAACCATGACTCCCTCCCAATTTTAGGTGTATATGAAAATATTCTGTGACAGCCACACACAAAAATCTAGTCATAATCTCCGGAGCCATCCAGGAGTAGATGTTCTGCTTTCACATCTGCAAAACAGCTGAATATCCTCCAAATCCAAACCAGCAATGACATCCAGTCACTTCCAAGGCAGATTTTCAGTTGATTTTGCTGACTGGGTGGAAATTGACCACAGTTGCCAATGCCATGCTACTTTCAAAACTATTTTTATGTGGTCTTTGCTTAAGAATGGGATTCCATTCTGCCGATGGAAGCAATTCCATAAATGTAACCACACCACTGAATTTCGCACAGATACATAGAAGTTCCTCAGCATACTGAATAATTTCTAACTATCCTTTTGATACTACACTGCAGTTTTATCAATGGTGTAAACAATCCATTTTGGCAGTACTGGCCCATATGATGATGTAGTTGAAAGAGGTATTGGGAATGTAGTTTACTGGATTTAAAAACTTGATAAAATAATTGGTGGTTGCCTCAATGAAGTGGACTGTAAAATGGAAATTAGAAATTAAATGGAGAAGGGTTAAGACTCTGGAAATGATGTATATAGAAAATACATGTAGGGTATCACAAGACCGGATGGGGGGAATAACCTGTAAAATTGAGAAAAGAATTTAAAACTGTAATGAAAGTGAAATAGATATGAAAGGCATGTTGTTCCAAAATAGCCACTTTAAAGTATGAGATGGAAGTAAGATTTGGGGAACTTGATATTGTTGGGAAATATTATCAAGGATAAATTCATCAGCAGAGTCATGTTGGAACTATTAATAGTCCTTTTATTAATTAATGAAGCTAAAACATACTGCCGGAGCTTTCCAGCGAGTGGCTCACACAGCATAAATCATGGCGAACTGGAGCACGTCCTTATCTACAAATGTTTACATTCCAGAGGTTGAATATACAGGGACCTTTGCTTTCGTCACAGTCAAGAACTCTCCTTCTCCAGTTAACTCTATAATGGCATAACTATATCACACAGCTTAGAAAATAGACACATTTAACAGAAAACATTTTAAACTCATTTTGTCATTCATTCTTGCACTGACAAATATGATTGGGATGAAAACGTTTGGGCCTTCTCAGGTCTGTGACTCAGAAGATCCGCACTGTCTAGAACGCGGCAGCTAGGCTGCTTATACTAACAATACTCACAAGGAAACAACAAACGTAGTAGTATCAAATATCCATATAATCAATAGTCATAGTCATATATAATCATATACATGTGAAGTAAACAAGTAGTCATCAAACATCAATAATTTGTTTGTGTACTGCCTAATTATTGATGTTTGATGACTACTTGTTTACTTCACATGTATATGATTATATGTATATGATTATATATGACTATGACTATTGATTATATGGATATTTGATACTACTACGTTTGTTGTTTCCTTGTGAGTATTGCTGCTTGCAATCCCCCCCGACCTTTTGTGATTGCTTATACTAACACCCATGAAATGCCATATAGCGCCAGCTCTTCAACAGTTGCATTGGCTGCCAATCAGAATATCAGAGTCTTTATAAGACACTGGTCCTGATGTTTAGGGCCCTGTATGGCCAGGGTCTGATATATCTCAGAGACCGCCTTTCCTCTTATGGCCATCAGTGGTCACTTAGACCCTCCCAACGCAATCTGCTTTACATTCCAGGCCCAAGAGAAGCACGTCTTACTAATACAAGGCATACGGCCTTTTCTATCTCTGCCCCAGCACTGTGGAACTCATTGCCTCCGTATATGAGAACGATGCGCGACCTGCGCCCTTTTACCCAGGCTCTCAAGACCTGGCTCTTCAGTAAAGCATTTGATATGTAACGTTAACTTCTATTTTCATGACCCGTGCATGTTTTATCTGGTTTTACTGTTTCTGTGTAAATTGCCTGGAGCATCTTGATGGAGGACGATTAATAAGAAATAAATTGATGATGATGATAAAGAAATCAGGCAATACAGTAAAGAATGGAATCTAGGCTCAACAATATATTGGATATTGATGTGACTATAAAAACCCTCATTTTAAATGAAATATCAAAGAATTGTTTTACTTCTTAAGGGTTATATGTCGCTCTACTACAACACCTACCTGGGAAGCATAATCTCTTGACGCCAAGATTGATAAAGAGATAGATCACAGATTAGCAAAGGCATAGAGTGCATTTGGAAGGCTTCACAAAAGAGTCTGGAGCAACAAGCACCTGAGGCAAAGCATCAAAATCAGTGTGTACAGAGCTATCATACTGTCTATTCTCCTCTATGGGTCTGAAACATGGGTCACCTATCGCCAACACCTACGACTTCTCGAACGCATTCATCAGCGCTGTATTGCACAATCCTAAATATACACTGGACTGACTATGTGACTAATGTTGCTGTCCTTGAGCAAGCAGGGATCACCAGCATTGAGGCCATGCTATTGAAAACACAGCTGTACTGGGCAGGGCACGTCTCTAGGATGGAGGACCACCGCCTCCCAAAGATACTACTCTATGGTGAACTTGCCACGGGTCAGCGCAAGAGAGGCGTCCCAAAAAAGAAATATAAGGACTCCCTGAAACGACATCTCAGGATCGGCCAGATTGATGACCAACAATGGTTGACCCTGGCCTCACATTGGGAGGCATGGAGACACACTATCCACAATGCTGCAGCCTCTTTTGAGAAGACATGCCGAATGGGTCTCGAAGAGAAACGACAACGCAGAAAGAACCGCAACTTGGAAACAACATCACCCAAGGAGACTTTCTGCTGTGTTTTCTGCAACCGAACTTGCATCTCTCAGATTGGCCTTTTTAGTCATCAACGCGCTTGTAATAAGTGTGGGATGAGTCCTTCCTACGAATCTTCGTTCGTGAAGTAATGCCGAGACTACAACATTATAAGAGAAAATGTGATCAGTTTCAAAGAAGAGTTTTAAGACAAGGGAAGATGAATGTTGTGATGCTTCATAATATACAGAAGTCTTAGTATTATATGATCATATTTTTAATATGCCTTAATTTGCAAAGAGACAAAAATTTAACAGTATTTAAAAGATGATATAACGGCCTAAGGGTTAGATAGGATTATAGAAAGATATTGAAGTATGTGATATTCTAAGCAGGAAAAAGAGAAGATACGTAAGCCCCTGGGAAGGAATAAGAAGAACAATTGACAGCGTTTGGCTTTGAAGAATAATGAGAATAGGGTCTTGAAAGAAGAGCGTAGTTGGATTTGCACTTAGAGAGGTTTGAAATAACTGTATACTTATAGAAGTGCTGAAAGAATGAATGGAAGTCATCAATTTTTATCTTTATTCTTTAAATTTTGAACTTTCTTTTTTCTGTTTTGTATTACTCTTATTTTTCTGTTATGTTTCATTCTTTCTTCATAACTTGCAATAAAAGTGTTTTTAAAAGGGAGCGTTTTCAGTGGCGCTCCAGAGTTATTCAATTTAACATTAAATGTTGCAATTCCTCCTTCAAATACTTTTTTCCCTTTGTAAGGTGACATATTTTTACAAGAGGTCTTTTCCTCCCCCCCCCCCCAAGATAAATTTCATAATTAATGACTGCAGCATGTTGAGCGTTGTAATTGGAATTTTAATTGGCAATGTGTTAAATAAAAAAAGATCCCTTGCTAAAATATTCATTTTTAACTCTGGTGAACTAGTGATGTGGCCCATCAAGGATCATTTGGTCAATTCGTTCAGAGCTTCCTTTGTCTTTTGAAATGGAACAAGTTATTAACTAAGAGTGATATAAACGACATGGAGGGTGGCAAATCTGGCATTTTAGAAGAGTCTAAGGTTCTCAATTGATGGCGAATGCCTATCAGCCTGTGAGAGGACATATGGCACAGTTCCCTCCTTCCCTTACCACTCCTCATGGCCGATTTTACAGTTACCAAGAGGGAAAGGTGCACATTTTTTTCCAACTTGACCTACATGTAGTGATGCTAATATTCTTCCTTTTGGTTCCATTGCAGCCCTAGTGGCAGTACCTAGTGGCAGTACAAAATGCAATCTTGCAGTTGCGTTTTGGGTTTATTGTAGAGTTACTACACACAAGTAGGACCACGCAAGGTACAAATAGTCACTAAAGTGAAAAACCGTGCATAAGTAGTGTATCAAAAATATATATCATTTATTGGTTTACACCAGCATAGCAAGTATCGCGATTTTGCACATATAATATATACGGTAGTATTCAGATCTGATATACACAATAATATGGATAATATGTTAGAGTACTTAATGTTATGGAAACCATGCGAGTCCGAAATCCTGGTGGTCGATATTGTTTATCCATCCAATAGCGGGATTGTGGAGGTTCGTTTCCTGTATAATGCGGATTATAAGTGTCAATTGCAACAGGCGTGGATCAGCCGAAATGTATCCAAGTATATGGGCAGGAGAAATAGCGTGACTCCTGTAGAAGATCCTACGTCCTGAGTTGCGTTGGTAATCCAGAGGTCTAAAGGACCAAAGTCGCAAGGTCCGCAATGCAGTATTCGCCTCAGATCGCTGAATTGGCTCTCAGGTTTCCAACTGGCGCGATTCAAGCTGGCTGCTGTGCAACCATAGTGGATACAATAGTTCCTTCTGGATGCCTTATGGTGTTATTTGGAGCTCAACCGTTTCGCCAAAAAGTTTCGTCAAAAAGCTTCCTCAGAGGCATTCCTTGGAGTATTGTATTGAAATCATATAAATAACTGCGGCAATCACATTTCTATATTAAAGACAATACAAAATACATGTGATATACAAATCAATATAATCCAAAAAGGGAGTACAGCATACACATGGCTACAAATATAGCTACATCCATTAAAGAGTATTGGAAGAGTTGTATCAGCTAAAACAGGGCTGTCCAACTTCTTCAGGCCAAGGGCCGGAATTCAGGTGACTGCTCACCTTGGGGGCCGGAGCGGAGGCCGTGGCCGCTCGCGGGGCATGGCCGCAGCGGGCGTGGCTGCTCGCGGGGCGGGACCGCTCCTGCCCTGGTGCGCATTCCCAGCGCCCTGTGCGGCCCACCCCTTTTCGGCGGGGTGACGTCAGGCGCCACGGCTGACGCCAACCAGCCCCGCCGAAAAGGGACGGGTCGCGCAAGATACCGGGCTTGCGCGCCAGGGCGAGCCACCCTCCGCCTTCTCACGAGCTTTTGCAGCAGCCGCGCATAGAAGGAAGGTAAGCCCGGCATCTTGCATGACCCGCCCCTTTTCGGCGGGGTGACGTCAGGCGCCCGAAAAGGGGCAGGTCGCAAGATGCCGGGCATGCGTGCCAGGGCGGGAGGTGGGGCGGGGATCGGCGAGCCGCCCTCTGCCGTCTCCCGAGCTCTTGCAGTGGCGCGCCTGAAGGCGCGGCCGCTGCAAGAGCTAGGGAGACGGGCGGAGGGCGGCTTGCCGATCCCGCCCTGGTGCGCAAGCCCACGAGCAGCCCTACGCGAGCAAGGCGAGGGGGTTGAGGTCCCGCCCCTAGGGCATCTGACGTGGCTTCCCTCCGCCTCCTCCTCACTCGCGCCGGCCCCGCCCCTCCTCACGCCCCGAGGATGAATTTGTTTTTGGAAATGTTTTTCCAAAAAAATTCCAAATTTCCCCCCCAAAAAACCCTGATGTTAGGGGGCCGTAGGGAAGGGGCTCGGGGGCTGTGTACAGCCCCCGGGCCACCAGTTGGACAGCCCTGAGCTAAAAGGTGAGTTTGCAGGGCTGATGGACCTTTAGTTCCACTTGCTAAAACTTATGGTATATCTTTCTGATCCAGGATCTGGTAACTACACAGCACAACATCAAAAAAATCTTAGTGTCTTGGTTTTTAGGCTGTTCCTATGATTATTTGGGGTGCTAGTTCAGAAAATGCAATTGGATAGACTACATCTACTCTATAATTTCTTAGGCATGGTTATCATGACCTATGTATGACTGGTAGATGGAATATGTTTTATATCTCAAAAACTAGAGCTGATAGGGGAAAGGTGGGGCAATTTTTTTAAATCAGCAGGTCAAATATACCTAGAAACAGGTCTAATATTTGAGGTACCACAATGTGTATTGGTTGATGTAAAATTACAGAAACTTTGCTGTGTTGGATCTGGCAAATCTAATTCAGCAAAATTTCTGAGACCCTGCACAAAACTGTGAAACAAACCCCTTTTCATGCTTTTGTCCTTTGTATACAACATCATGAACCATGAAAAAATGATTCTTTCAAAAATTGTAGAATTCTGACCAAATCCCATATTTCTCAAATATGCACTTTTGTTGAATAAAAACAGCCACCCAGAGAGCACTACAAATTTGCAAAGTGCTTTGGTGTATTTTTTTTGTAATTGAAAAAGAGATTATTCTGTGTCAGTATCTTGAGTTTTTTTTATTCAAACAGAGCAAACATTAGGCCAATTAACTTTAAGTATTCGTGGTCTTTGTCTTTTTCATTGAGAAATTATGAATTAAACCCAGAAATTCAATTTTTCTTGCATCTCCACACTCAATATACAAGATGCTAAGGTGACTTAACTGTTCTTAACCCTTTGTAAAATGCGTGTAATTTCTCTATGAGTGTAAACTTGCTATTTTATATATTTCAGAGGATGGCACAAATTGAATGTATTTGATGGTTTTGGATGCATTTTCTATTATTGTATACCAGAGGATTACATGGTTACACACAGGTTTATATATTGATTAATTTTATATTGCTTTAATGGTAAGCCACACTGGGGGTCTTTCAGGACTTAAAGAAATAGCAATCATAGAAAAAGGGATTTGAATTCTCTTCATGGGGCACCTCAGCATGAAAGATACTAATGTGAATACTCCATCCTAGCAATTTCCATCCTAGCATATTTTTGAGAAGATAACATACTACAATCGTCTCTCTACAGTTGTAGTGTTTAAGTTTGTGGATTTGATTATTCACAGATTTGATTCAAAAAGTTCTCTCTAGGAATGTCTAGATCAGTGGTTCTCAACCTGTTGGGTCTCCAGGTGTTTTGGCCTACAACTCCCAGAAACCCAAGCCAGTTTACCAGCTGTTAGGATTTCTGGGAGTTGGAGGCCAAAACATCTGAGGACCCACAGGTTGAGAACCACTGGTCTAGATCCTGAAATGCAATTCTGTGTTCCCCTTCCAGCAGAAGTTGATCAGAGAAGCATGCTAGAAGAACTAGGGATTTATAGAGAGGTGTTATCTCAATATTTTTTTAATTAAAAAATCCTATTTTTTTTAATCCATTGTATTTCACTTTCTCTGGAGTCCTGTGCTCTGATTGTATATGGGTGTCATTTTAGCCTTATAAACTATTTAAACAGAGAGCACACTGAAGTAAAAATAGACACAACTACTAATTGATATACCTATACTTATGATATACTAAAGCCCTTATTTATTTATTTATTTATTTACTTCATTTCTATTGCAACCTTCTCACCCCGCAGAGGACTCAATGTACACATTACATTTAGACACACAAACATACAAGATAGACAGAGGCAACTTTTTAACATCTGGCCACCAGGGGGAGCTGTCGCACTCCTTCATTCCTCAGCGTGTTTCCTGGAGATCTTTTTATGGCCTCGTAAATCAGTTAAATTTAGCCTCCCCACTAAGTGGTACCTTTAATTTCCTACTTGACAGATGCAACTGTCTTTCGGGTTGCAAAGGTTGACAACAGGCTACACAATAGGTCGAGAGCCCACTTCGACCCGGGCAGGCCTCGAACTCATGACAGTAGAGATCTTATGCAGCTGACACCCAGCTAGCTGCGCCACATTCCCGGTGCCAGTCTAACCATTGGAGACGGTTGGCATTAATATGGTGGCCACTCAGAATCATCAAGTATGTCTCTAGCTCCCTTCATGGCTTTAAAAAAAGCAGTAGGACTTTATTTTAGGTTCTATCTCCAAAACAAACACTTTCATATTCAGATTTCTTGTTCTCTATGTGAGAACAAGAGAAGTAAATATAGGAAGTATGGGACTAGCAAACTCTTGTCCTTTTTTATGATTCTATTTCTAGGCTTTATATTGATATGACATGACTTTATGATAGCAACCCTGCTTTAATTAATGGGATATACCGCAATGCTTTCCAAACCAAATGTCTTAGGATGCTTTGAGCCTTCTTTGGGGGCTGAGCAGCATTCCAGCTATCACAAGACATTGTGTGACTTCCTGCGTCCTAGAACACTTCCCCCCAAACAAAGGAGTCTCTCTATGTTGTGCTGGCTTCATTGGCCTATTTGCGTGATGCTCCTCCTGTGTGATGGGGAAAGTGCTACTGTGCCGGAGAGGTGTGTGTGGTGACAACATTACCCCTCGTGCCTGCCATTTCTCCCCACTTGCTGGTGAAATGGCATGGGTGGGGGCTCCCCATGTGAAGTCATTGATCTACAAATTCAGATTTATATACTTTCCTCTTTTCCACCACCATGTATGGTCGATGCACAGTTGTTGTTTTTGGGCAAGAGTGATGTCAAACTACATTTATTCTTCTGCTTAGATGCCCCCCAAGACATGTTCAAAACAATTAGAAACTAAGTAGCTCCTGTTGGAACCCACAGGAAAAAAAACTGGAGATACCTCAAAAATAGTTGTTTTATTAGTAAAAAAAATGCCCTTTTAAAAATTAAATCAAACCCTTTGAGCATCTTGAGAAGAGACTCCAGTTTCTTCTGTCAAACCATTTTATATTCATGCTCTATACTGGTTGGGAAGCCCCCCAGGCTTTGGGGTACAAATTAAGCCTGACCTGTGTGAAGGCCGGCAAAAAAATTCCGTTGGTGGAGATTTTTCATTGTATTTATTAGGGGTGGATATCTCCAGTCGAAATACTTTGATTTCCATTAATTTTTCATATTTGAAATTATTTTGACCCTAGGCGTCCAACCTGGAAGTGACATTTCAAAACTGAAGCCAGGATCGCCATTTCCATAAATGGCGCATTATTCAGTCGTTTTTATTCCCGCCCTTTCTTTCTTTCCTCCTGTTCCCCAGGCTCTTTGGAAGCAGCCCGGGGCCGAGATTCTCTCCTCCTGTTCGCCAGGCTTTCCCTCCACTTGTGAGGGAAAGCCTGGCGAACAGGGGGAAACCTTGGTTATCTGGGGGCTCTTCCACACAGTCCTATATCCCAGAATACCCAAGGCAGAAAATCTAACAAGATTTGCTTTGAACTGGGTTAACTGAGTCCACACTGCCCTATAACCCAGTTCAAAGCAGATAACGAGCGTTGAAGAATCCAATGGGATTAAGATAAAGCCAGATGTTTCCTCATGAGTCAGCGAGAACTGGAGGGAGAAGCCAGGTGAGGTGCGATGGCCAAACCTCAATGCGAATGGAATTACATAAGCCGATGGAGACCAAAGCATTTGTTTATAGATTCATGTGTATATTATTTATATTAATGAACTGCTTTGGAACTATTGCTTGAGACTGCATTGTTTGGACTACCATGCCAAGCACATTTTATATAAGATGCAGAACTTGGGCAACTCCTCTGCTAATGTAACTCCAGAGCATATTTGACTAATTGCATTCTACAATATGTTGTTCCATGATTATTGTTTAATATCTTTATCATTGCATTGGATACCACATGCTTTGAGTATCAGAACATTGAATATATACATTTCTCTTAGATACTGATATGTTCTTGTCATGATTAGATGGTTGGATTGATATTACATTAGAGTGTTTATCTTGCCCCCTATCCTTTATTTCCAACTCTCTGTATTCCACAGTGTTGTTCCATAATTATTGTGTAATATCTTCATCATTGCATTGGATACCACATGCTTTGAGTATCAGAACATTGAATATATACATTTTTCTTAGATACTGATATGTTCTTGTCATGATTAGATAGTTGGATTGATTTGCCTGTGCTTTTAACAGTGTCAGTCCTGTTTTTCTGCTTTGCGCATGCGCTGAAGCAGTAATGACCTAATAACAAAAGTTAGTTATTAATTATGTTTTAATTACGAAATTTATTGTAAAAATTTTTGGAACACTTTCTATAACGACCCACTAACGGACCCCACCCCCGCCACAAGTTTTTTTTTAAAAAAATGGTTCAACCACCCCTAGTATTTATGCCAGATCAGAATACAAGTGTAGCTCTGAATAGCAAAGCCTTGAAGAAAAGGTTGACAAACTACTTTTTCCCACATGTCATCACATTTGGATTTGGCTGGGTCAAAATGTGTTCTTTTGGGGGGTCAGTTTAATATCTCTTTGAAATGACCATCACTTTCCGGAGGTTATATTACGTTATCAGGCTTCACAAGGCAGAGCTGTTGGAGCAAAACAGCCACTTTGGGTAGAATAGAAATTCTGTTTGTCATTGGAAGTGTGTGAGTGTGTGTGTGTGTGGGGGGGGGGGGTGAAAAAAAGGAAACATTTTGAACATTCGGCACCTCTTAAATAACTGAGCAACTGCAGAGGTGTCACAAATACGCTAGACGAAAAAGAGCAAATGAAGTGCGAAAAGTCTGTTTTTTCCTCCGCCTTACTCCAGGCACTGTTGCTTTATGTTAAACTTGACATTTATTTAATTATTAAGAGGCCTGCCTACAATTTTACTTCAAGCCTTTCCCAAACTCTTAAATGCGAGAGCATCTCAGACAATAAAACACGTTAACAGTTTCACAGCTTCTCTTGACTTTGTTAGCCTGCATCTTTTGTATACATCACACAGAATAAGTGCATTCAGACAGAAAAAAATAGATAATTTAGTGTTCAAGTCACACTTAGCAACATTGGTTTTTCGTTTTTAAAATCTTCATACCGCCTGCTGCTTCCTGTGATAATGAGCCTATTTTTTTCCTTTCTGTCACAACATATACCACATGCAACAATAATATTCAAATGATTGCATTCTGTATAAATCTTCATAGAGAGAAACTGAGGCTAAAGACAACTAATCCCAAGTGACAGTAACCTTAAATGAGATGAAAGAGGTCATTTCAATCATTTGCAGAGGGATATGATAATATTAATCTTGGTTAGCTTTGAAGTCCATACTCTTTGTTTTCTTCTGAAACTAAATGTTTTCTTTCACAAAAGATTTATTCGCACAGATCTTTATTTGACAGCTGCTAACAGCCAAATGCCACTCTCTGAATGGTGAAAGAGAGTTTTGATTAACCACTATTTTGCTACAACCAATAGTGCTTAATTTGACTTTATTATTAAAAAAGAAAGAAAGAAAACTATTTACAT